>CM053030.1:441350411-442550411 GCA_028564925.1 Lithobates sylvaticus
GGGGTTATCTAATGTGAGGAGGAGCCGTGAGAGCTGCCGGGGGACCCCAGAAGACGAGGTTCAGGGCCACTCTGTGCAAAACGAGCTGCACAGTTGAGGCAAGTATGATATGTTTAAAAAAAAAAAAAAAATCCTTTACAATCACTTTGAGGCAGTACTATTCTGACCCCTGGCTTCTCTGACATGCCCCACGAACTATAGCTACATTGAGATTACACTGCAACAGGGAGTTTTATCTGTGGTGAGATACTTTGTAAAAACACAATTAAATAGAAGTTGAGGATGCAATTTTTCTTACTACAGTAGTGGTACAGATTATGTGGCTATTATAGTGAAGATAAAAAAAGAGATCCTAACAAATAGCTTTTCAGAAGCTACCTTTAAAAAGGTGCAGATCTAGTTTTAGAAGGTGGTACTTAGTTGTAGATCTAGTTTTTGAAGATACCGGTAAGGTGTAGATCTAGTTTTTGAAGATACCGGTAAGGTGTAGTCAAGTTTTTGAAGGTGCAGGTAAGGTGTAGGTCACAATTTTGAAGGTGTAGGTCCAGTTTTTGAAGGTGCTGGCAAGATCTAGATCAATATCTTCCAATAAAAAAGTGGGTAAAGATGCACGCCATTTACAAAAAAATCTTGAAAAGCTATACAATCGACTTTGAGGTGGTTGTTTTAACGGTTTCACAGAATGGTTGCACCACAATACCAGAAACTTTCATTATACATTTTTCCCCAAGAAAACCTGAGACGAACAAAGGATATTGGAGAAGTGACGGTACGGTCAATGCTGCCAGATTCCACCAGTTAGTGTTCTATCTCATGTTGGAAAACGGAAGTCAGTGGCTTATTTGTTGCTATGGACAACCTCTTCATATGTATTAGGCGAGCAATATAGGGGATGTAGGAAGTACAACTGCTCTAAGGCACACAGGGCCGGGGAACCCAACCAGAATTCTGCTCCTATTTGTTTACGAGCTCAAAAATGCTCATGTTATCTTGTATAGTATATTGTCTTGTATAGTGAAGCTGGCCATACATGCAGATTTTATCCTTTTTGCCTTTGGGCACCGCCAGCTTTAAAAAATACCCAAACAGTGCCTAAATCTGATTGGATGCAGGTGCTGCTTAGCCACCAATTTTAAACCCAGCTGGTTGAATTTTTCAACTCAAGGATGTCGGTTGGGGAGGGTGCCGACAGGGCCACTTATGGAGTGAATTTCAGCTATCTATGAGCTTTCTGACAATCATATTTAACAGCAGTGATTTAAGACTGAACAGTTTCAAACATCTGTATATATTTGTAAAAAATAAAAAAAGTTACAATACTTCTGCATCAGATAACATATTAAATAAACCAGCAGCATACTGCATTCAAGCTAATTTACTGTTACTTCAGGACAAGTCAGAACAGCTATTATCACTGCCTGTAGGCATCTGGGTTTACATTTGGCTGTGCTGCAGAGACATGCACCAGCAGGCTGCAGCCGTTTCCTGCAGAGATTCAAGACCTTGTGCGGCAAGCCAAAGAATATATAGAAGAATATTTAAAATAGAACCACCAATAATGATAAAATTGTAGTAGTAAGCTTCAGGATTAGGTACATTTGTTATTCCTTTTTTTGTCAAAAATTTGCACCGCTAAAGAAAAATGTGAGCATTGAATGGTCAGAGGTGATTACATAGTGGGTGTGAAAGTGGCCCGAGCAGAATAGTGTCACGAACTATACAGGGGCCACTCTGGGTGGCCTCACGGGCTGTGGAAGGGGCCACTCTGGGTGGCCTCACAGGCTGTGGAAGGGGCCACTCTGGGTGGCCTCACAGGCTGTGGAAGGGGCCACTCTGGGTGGCCGCACAGGCTGTGGAAGGGGCCACTCAGAATAGTGTCACTAACTACACACAGGCCACTCAGAATGGCATTACAGACTGTCAAAGGAGACACTCTGGATAGCTTCACAAGCTGTGGAAGTGGCTACTCTGCGTGGCTTCACAAACTATGCATGGGCCACTCAGGATGGTATCACAGATTGTTATACCATCTTAGTGGCCCATCTACAGACTGTGGAAGGGGCCACTCTGAATGACATTGCAGGCTGTGGAAGGGGACATTCTAGTTGGTGTCACAGGCTGTGAAGGAGTCCACTCTGGATGGTGTCACAGGCTGTGGAAGGGGCCACTCTGGATGGTGTCACAGGCTGTGGAAGGGGCCATTCTAGTTGGTGTCACAGGCTGTGAAGGAGTCCACCTTGGATGGTGTCACAGGATGTGGAAGGGGCCACTCTGAATGATGCCACAAACTGTGAAAGGGGCTTTTCTGTATGGTGGCAAGTACAGACAAGCTTCCGTTTCTGCTGTAGGCCAACTGCTTATGAAGCAGTGACTTTTCTTCTATACAGTGCATACCATCCACAAGCAACAATGATCAGTAGATGTGTCTTTTGTTAAAAAAATATTCTGTATAAAAAGAAGTTTGTCTTTTCCTACAGAGCAACAGCAACACTACAGAGATCTTGGACACCAAAACTTTGATGGAAATAAGCTGAGCTACCCCCAAACAATTCCCTTCAACCTGAACAGACACCGCTCACCTGATCCCCCCCCTCCACCGGTAAATGATGGCAATCCAACAGAGTGTCAAACCCGACCTGAAAACTGGTTGTTAAAAGCACATTTGGATAATCTGCTCCCAGCTTGCAATCAGGTCAATGAGGACGGATGTAGCGATGAACGATAATTGTGTTACCTTTTGACACAGAGAAGCAGCAAGCTATATACTGCTTCATTACCTATATAAACAGTACGACAAAAAGGTAGAGAACCCTCCTCCTTTATGGATAGAACACGGGTAGAATAATGTCATCTTCTAGAAAATGACGACTCAAGACATATGTAGCCTGCTGATAACCCGATCATACATGACACATAAAGCCGATTCCCTGAAAAGAAATGGAAGAGGATTCACGCTGTTGCAGTACAAATATTTCCATATATACGGCTTTTACTTAGTAAGACAGAACAGTAATCTGCAACCAATCCCAAAACAGTTTATTGAGAGAAGAATTACTATTCAGTTCTGCCCTTTTCATGCGTCTCTTTTACACACTGCCAACGTGTCCTAGGGCACTTCAGAAAAGAATACAGAGCCAATCACAGGAGTCAGGGGCTTTCAGCAGTTTATGATGTTATATCACTACAAAAGCAGGACAGACATACTGCAACAGTGCTTTCTCACATAAAAAATCAAGTGACCAGAGGCTGCAGTCCTAATCAGGAGACCCATGAAAGTTCTAGATTCCATAAAACTCAGATAAAAGTGCATGTAACCCCCAACAATAACCTTCACTTATTTGCTCCATTAGGCCTCATGTACTCTACAGCTGCCAAACTAAGGCCCCTTTCACACTGGGGTGGTTTTCAGGCGGTACAGCGCTAAAAAAAGCGCCTGTAAACCGCCTGAAAAAACCGGCCCCATTCACTCCAGTGTGAAAGCGCGGTGCGCTAGCAGGACAGCAAAAAAAAAGTCCTGCTAGCAGCATCTTTGGATCGGGATAGGAGCGGTGTATTCACCGCTCCTATACCGTTCCTTCCCATTGATTTGAATGGGACACCGCGGCAATACCGCCGCAAAGCGCCGCTACGGCAGTGCTCTGCGGGGGATTTTAACCCTTTTTCGGCCGCTCGCAGGGGGTAAAACCGCACCGCGAGCAGCTGAATCCCGCGGGCAAAACGACGGTAAAGCAGCGCTAAATAAAAGCGCTGCTTTACCGTCACCGCGGCTCCCGCACCAGTGTGAAAGGGGCCTAAAGGTTAGGAGCAGTTGGGCGTTTTTTTTAAGCAGCCCCTGAACTCTCCTCTATGTTATCCTATGTACACTCAGTCATTTATAGTAGTTTTTTTTTTTTTTTTTTAAAGTAGAAAAATTGCATTCAGGACTGTAGTTTACTGGCATTTCAAACGCCAAATGCTTGTAACCACGTTTATAAGTGTTTTTTAAAAAGGGGAAAAAAATTCTCAACATTTTTGAATATATAAAAATGTTGAAAAAAAAAAAAAAAAAATGTCACCACATGCTGTGGCCTGCATCAATGGATGAGTCCAGTAGCGAAACAAGCTCTGGTCCTCTCACGCAATTTTCTACATCTTTGGAGCCTCAGCAACAGCATCGGGAGCCTTTCCTCACACACGCTCATGATGGGATCCATAGTGCTGCTGCTCTCCCTTCTCTCACAGAATGGCTGAAATAGTTGATAATTTACTCGGTTTTCATGCATTGTGGGCATCTATGAGGGTCTCCTGAGGTTACCTTTAAGGCCCCTTTCACACTGAAGCGTTTTTCAGGCACTACATCGCTAAAAATAGCGCCTGTATAGCGCCTGAAAAAAGCGGGTTTTTTAACTGGAGCGGTGCGCTAGGACGGTAAAACAAGTCCTGCTAGCAGCATCTTTGGAGCGGTGAAGGAGTGGTGAAGGAGTGGTGTATTCACTGCTCCTACCCACTGAAATCAATGGGACACTTCGGGTTTTAACCCTTTTTCGCCCGCTAGCAGGGGTTAAAACTGCCCGCTAGCGGCCAAATACTGTGGCTAAATCTACGGTAAAGCAGCGCTAAATATAGCGCTGCTATACAGCCGCTGCCTGCGCCGCCCCAGTGTGAAAGGGACCTAACCACTTAAGGACCGCCCCACGTAGTACATATACTGCGGCAGGGAAGCCCTTAAGTGCAAAATAACATACCTGTACTGTGATTGGACACAGTGGGAGCCAATCAGTGGATCCGGTGGACCCAATGTCCACTGGAAATCCAGCGATTTTTCCGAGATAGGCAGAGCGGTGGTCTGCCTGTGTAAACAAGGCAGATCGCGGTTTTGCTAGTAAAGAAGACAGAGATCTTGTGTTTCTACTAAGCAGAAACAGGGATCTCAGTCCTTCTTACAGTTAAACCATCCCCCACACAGTTAGAAAGCACTCCTAGGGAACACAGTTAACCCTTTGCTCGGCCCTGATGTTAACCCCTTCCCTGCCAGTGTCATTAGTACAACGACGGTGCATTTTTTTTTTAATTTTTTTTTTTTTTTAGCACTGATCACTGTATTAGTGTTACTGGTCCCCAAAAAGTGTCACTTAGTGTCAGATCGCCGCCATTACTAGTTTAAAAAATAAAATAAAAAATCCCATAAATCTCAGTTTGTAGACGCTATAACTTTTGCGCAAACCAATCAATATACGCTTATTAGGATTTTTTTTTACCAAAAACATGTAGCAGAATACACATTGGCCTAAATTGATGAAGAAATTTTATTTTTCTAAAAAAATAAATTATTGGATATGTTTTATTGGAAAAAGTAAAAAATATTATTTATTTATTTTTTCAAAATTGTAGGTCTTTGTTTATAGTGTTTTTTTTGTTTATAGTGTAAATAAAAAACACAGAGGTGATCAAAAACCACCAAAAGTATTTGTGGGGGGAAAAAAAGGACATACATTCTATTTGGGTACAGTGTCGTGCGACTGCGCAGTTGTCACTTAAAGCAACGCAGTGCCGCATCGCAAAAAATGGTCTGGTAAGGAAAGGGTGAATCCAGTGTACATGAGCCCTTAAAGTGGTTGTAAGGGCTTCCCCCTCCCCCAAAATTATAAACATGTTATACTTGCCTGCTCTGTGCAATGGTTTTGCACAAAGCAGTCACTCACCTACTTTTCAGGGGTCCCCCGCCATCGTTCTTGGCTTCTCCTCTTGTGGATATCCCCGCCCCCATTGCAAGCCACTTGCTATGAGGGCACACCTGCAGGCTTGCTCCCAAGCCGGGTTGTGCATATCCATAGTCACACAGCATGGCTCGGCCCATGCTCTCCATTCCCTTTTCACAAAGTTTGATTGACAGCAGCAGGAGCCAATGGCTCTGTGTCCTGTGAGGAGAGGAACAGAGACCAGGGCCCCTGCAGACAGGCAAAGAACTGGATCAATATAGGTCCCAGGTAAGTATTTGGGCTTTAACAACTTCTCTTATTTGCTCCTTTCGGTCTGTTGATCCTACCAGAAATCTTGGGAGTTGATAAATTCTTCTGCTCTCCACCTAAGCAGACTGTTCCCAGCTACCTCTGTGGACTACAGAACACCTGACCCCCATAATATAGAGAATGAGGGAGAGAGAAGTGTCCAGTAACCTATCCTAGAGTAACAATGATGCTTCTCCACACATACAGTACAGTGAGTGTTGTCACCATAGAACAGGAAGTGTTTCATTGGCAGGATCACCAGCTAAATCTAAATAGGAAAATAATGCAGCCACCACAGCTAGCACTAATAAGCTGCAATATATCTGTTCTTGGGTTTATGAAGACTAATTTATTTATACCACAGTCTCCTAAACAGCAATAGCAGAGCATTTGTTAATGTCTTACTTGGAAGAACGACCTGGCTTTAACAAAGTTATTGGCTTGCTCCTGAATTTTACAATTACTGGCCCACCCTTTCTTGTGTCGAGAATACTAAAGAGGACATTTATTATTATTATATGCCTGGTCCCTACCATCCCTCCATATCAACATGCTAAATCACATTTAAGAAAAAAAAATAAAAAATAAAAAAAAATAAAAAAAACTTTCCATTAACCACTTCAATACCGGGCACTTAAACACCTTCCTGCCCAGACCAATTTTCAGTGCTGTCGCACTTTGAATGACAAATTGCGCGGTCATACTACACTGTACCCAAATTACATTTTTATAATGTTGTTCCCACAAATAGAGCTTTCTTGGTGGTATTTGATCACCTCTGCGGTTTTTATTTTTTGCTAAACAAATAAAAAAAGACTGAAATTTTTTTTTTTTGTTTCAGTTTCAAACTTTGTAAATAAGTAAGTTTTTCTCCTTCACTGATGGGGCTGCACTGACGGGCACCGATGAGGTGGCATTGATGGGCACTGATAGGCAGCACTGATGGGCGACATGGATGGGCACTGATAGCTGGCATGGATTGGCATGTATAGGCTGCACGGATGGGCACTGATAGGCATGGATGGGCGGCACTGATGGGCACTGATAGTGGGCACTGATAGGCGGCACGGATGGGCACTGATTGGCATCCATCAGTACAATACAATGCAGCCTATCAGTGCCAAACAATAATGCATGCCAATCAGTGATGCCCATTGTGGGCACTGACTGGCATCCCTGGTGGTCTAGGGTGGCATACCTGGGCCTTCCTGGTGGTGTCCCTGGTGGTCCAGTGTGGGCATCCTCGGGGGGCTGCGCTGATAATAAGGTATCAGTCTGGAGGGTGTTCCTAGGAAGACCACCCTCGGTAACTCCTGCATGTAATGCTGAGCCTTCATGAAAAGGACTGAAGTCCAATGAATGAAAGGGTTAGGTCAGGGACTGAGTAGGAAAGATCTAGAAGATGCTGGATGTCCTCCAGTCAGAAAATGAAGCAGGCTCTTGCTGCAGCTTCTAATGCACATTGTGACAAACGCACATTGTGAGAAACTCACAGTGTGCAGTGAACCTAGAGTAAGCACTTTCAGTACAGGAGAGGAGCCGCTACAACTGTTCTAGACTGAAGATACGTCTGGAGTTCAACTTTAAATATGCACTTGTCTGTACACATAAAAAAGGCTGTCCATGATTTGGCAGTGAATGAGTTCAGGGTCTTTCTGGATGCATTGGCTTGCTGACTCGGCCCTCTCCTGTCTGCGCTGCCCGTCGACTAGAAAACAAGCGCTGGGCATGTTTATTTTCCAGACAAAGTCCAGTTAAAAAGGAATCAGGCTTGAATGATCTTTGTACGCTGACCTCAGAAAACCTGCACATGCAATTCAGAAACCACCAGCTGAGCGTGATCAGAACACCGCCGACCATTACAATGCACATTAGCTTTCATTCCGCATTTCTTCTTAACACCTAGGCACAGACAGAAAATTACCATGTTTTAATATCCTCTCCATGCATGAGTACCGGAGATTTGATTGATAGAAAATGCTGGAGAAGAAGCATTTGCTGTTACCGAGATCACAAATGGTTCACTTAACACCACCATGTTGTCTGCTGCCAGGGAAATACATTTATATAAGCTGGCTTTATTTTTCTATAAATGTTGAATAAAACATTTGGGCACACTTAATTTAACATTTATCAGAGCATTTATGGGCTTATTTGCATTCAGCTGTACAATCGTATGTTATGATACTGCTTTTAGAGCTCGAGATGAAAAAAAAATGGTGATACTCCATTTATGTTGAAAAATCTATGTATGAGCGGGACATCATTGGTTTTCATATAGAAAAATAAACTAGGATATCACAATATGTGCCCCACCCTTTCACCAGTTGGCTGAGAAGATCATGTTTGGCACCGCCTGTAAAGCGCTTAAAAGAAGCCTCATCTGCAATTCCAATGTGAAAACCCAAGTGCTTTAAGAGCCCTTTCACACTGCCAGCGCCCGAAAAACGCTGGTAAAAACGCTGCTTAAACTAGCGGTGCTTTACCAGCGTTTTTCGAGCTCTAGTGGGGGCGCTTTTAACCCCTGCTAGTGGCCAAATAAAGGGTTAAAAGCGCCCACAAAGCGCCACTGATAAAAGCGCTTTGCATGCGCTTTTCAGGCACTGCCCATTGATTTCCATGGGAAGGGGCGCTTTAGGAGCGGTGTATTCACCGCTCCAAAAGCGCTGCAAAGAAGCTGCTTGCAGGACTTTTTTTGATGCCCCGCCAGCGCAGTGCCTCAGTGTGAAAGCACTCCGGCTTTCACATTGGGATTGCAGTTGCGGCTTCTTTCAGACCCTTTACAGGCGCTTATTTTAACGCTAAAGCGCCTGAAAAACGCCATAGTGTGAAAGGGGTCTCAGTGTGAAAGCACTCGGGCGACTTCTTTCAGGTGCTTTACAGTTGCTTTTCTTAACGCTAAAGCGCCTAAAAAATGCCTGAAATACGCCGCCAATGTGAAAGGGGTCTTAATGTTACCAAGACCTGCTGCTGCTGTTACCTTGCATCATTTTGATTTGGTAATAATTCATAATTAGATTGATTGTATTATTAGCTGTATTGCTACCACTTTGGGTATTGAACCATGCATGTTGCGTCATTGATGTGCTTTCAGAAAACAAAGTCGAATAGAAGTCAATGGGAACCGCGTGTGAAACTGCCGATACCAATCACGCTGCGCCCAAACCACAAAGCACCAGTGTGAACCCTCTTAGAGTTTTTTTGGCTTAACACATTGAGCACAATAAAATAAAAACATTCCCCAGTAAAACGATTTGTTAAAATTCTTACCCAAGCACTTGCAACTTTTAATGCTGCTGGCTCCTGCCCTCTCAGTATTGCTTCCCTGAACTAAACAGGAAAAAGGTTAACAGCGGACAGTGCAGTCTCGGGCTAGTCTGTTAGCTTGGAGAAGTGGGAGGAAGAGGGAATAGCAGGAGAGTGCCTTGCCATCCTAGACTACAGGGTTATGTGTTTCTATTTATGCACACAGTGTAGGGAGACACAGCTCTAGTCCATGTGGCAGAAGTAAATGCAGCTGAAACATAGGCAAGGATTAAAGGATGAAGAAGCTGTGGTTGCAAAAGCTCAAGGTTTTTTTTACCCTCTCAGCAGCAGCCCCCCCAATACTTAACTGAGCCCCATCACGATCCAGTGATGTGCACAAGAGCCTCAGCTCTCCAGGGACTCTCACACCTCACTGGCTGAGACAGCAGTGGGGGCCATTGGCTCCAGCTGCTCTCAAACACAGCAAGTTAGCCAATACGGAGAGAGAGAGGGGGCAGGGCCGAGCTGTGGCTCTGTGTGTGAATGGACACGCAAATTTTTTTGGAAGTTTCCCCTTGCAGATCAGTAAAATTAAGCAGGTCTGATTCTGTACAGAATGCCTGTGTTCACACCGATAATTCCAGACATTCCAGATAACATGGCTAAGGCTTAATGTACACGGGACGTTTTACAACCCATCTTGGACGATTTAACTTGACAGATAGTAGGCGATGTTTTGAAAATGTCCGTTTTGCCGTGTTTACATGCTGCATTTAGCGGAGTTTGCGTAAAAAAATTTCAAAAAATAAAAATTTTTTTTTGCAAATAGTCAAAAATGAAAAATACCTGTAAACAAAAACGCGGCTAAATGCAAGTTACCGCGTTTACAAGCTGTTCCAGGCATTTAGCGTTTCAAATGCCTCTGAACATCCGTTCTGAACGCTTTTTTTTGCTTTCCAAAAAATGCTTCTGAACTCAACTGCCTAGAAATTACTATAAACGACCCTGTGTACATGTACTGATAACAGAGGAGAGTTCAGGGCAGGGGCAGCTGAAAAAAACGCTCAACTGCTTCTAAACGCCTGTTTACCAGCAGCAGTATACATGAAGCCTAAGGCCTCTTTCACACGGGGCGGATCAGTGCTGATCCGCCCTGTGGATATCCGCTTGCTCAGCGGGGATCGCTGGAGCGATCTCCGCTGAGCAGCAAGATGACAGGTCCGTCTCTGCACACTGCGCAAGGACGGACCTGTCAGAGCGCCGCTCTCCCCTATGGAAGATCGGGTGAAGACGGACCGTAGAGTCCATCGTCACCCGATCCGATGACGGATGTAAAAATAGGTTTTTCCTCCGTCACACTTTTTCGGATCGTAACGGGTCGGATGTCAGTGGACATGTCACCGCTGACATCCGACGCCCCATAGACCTCTATGGAGCATCCGTTAAGGTCCGCCTGAAAAACTGACAAGCGGATCTGAATGGATTGGCTGTGTAAAAGAGGCCTTAGGCCTCATCCAATGTTATCTTTTGTGTACATGTACACATGTTCGTTTTATGTTGTTTTTAGGCAGTTGCGTTTATAGGCTGTTCTTTGAGTTCAGATGCCGAAGTTTCCGATGTTTCAGACGCCAAAACGAGGCTTAACGCGGTAACTCATATTTAGCCACGTTTCTTTTACAGGCGTTTTTCATTTTTGCCCATTTTGAAAAAAAAGAAGATATATTTTTTTCGAACACTTCTAAAACGTAAACGCGGCTAAACGCGCCATGTAAACGCGGCAAAACGGACGTTTTAAACGTGGGTTACTATCTGTCAAGTTAAATCGTTCAGGAGAGGTTGTAAAAACGTCCCGTGTACATTAAGCCCAATAGAAATATGTATTCTTCCCATATCAAGCCCCTTAAATAAACACGTTTTCAATATAGGAAAATACCTATAGTCTAACAAATTAAATCATCCCAGAGCTCTACATCTTGTGCAAGTGAAAACACGGTAAAATGTATATGATCAGCAATGATTGACGTTGATTTACATAAACCACATGCAAATATATGAGATTACATAACCTGGCAAACACTTACAAAGCCATATCTAATTTGCCTTATCTCTCCAAAACACAGTTATTAATTAAACTGCCATCCTTCCTACTTGGGAAGTAGGACGTTTGCCAAGAAGCTTGCAAAGAAATCAATATTAAAACAAATAGCATGTGCCAGGGAATAAAACAAGCCATTATGAATATGTATGCATGTTTTAGAAAATGAACACGTTGGTATTCCTCCTAATGGCTCGCTCACCTCTACCCACAGCACGCCATTCAATAGGTCTTCTACGAAGCGCTCCGCGCTCACGCAGGTTTTTCATTTTATACGCTTCACAAATACTCTGCTAGGGAAAAGCATTGTCTAGCTCTGAATCAGATTGTTTTATAGAACATCGCTAAGTATAAATCCAATTTTTACAGATTTTCTGGCACAAATCACAATCCATTGAAAAAAAAGTAAATATTCTTTGTGAAGAAAAAAGTAAATATTCTTTGTGAAGAAAACAGAAGCACATAAACAGACGCAGTGGTTAACTTTCTAAACGCACCCACAGACAAAAAAGGGAGATGTATAAACTCAACCCGACCGGCCTCGAGCCCCTCTGACAACCTGCATTTTCATAAACATGAATGCTAAGCTCAGAGCGGAGGTCTTGGGGAAGTGCCCAGGACAAAAGCACTGGCATGGCTCAGGAAACACAACACTGACTGGACAAGGCCTTCTAACCTAATCTGATTGGGTAACGCCTAGAGGCATGTCAAATAGTGGTGCATGCACATGCGCTATCAGAAGCAATATCTTCATTTGATCCGATAGTCTTCAGCATTGGTTTACAAAATGCAGCCCTGGGACCAGATGTGGCCCTTTGCTTGCCTCAATCCAGCCCTTGGAGCACGATTTTATCCACAACTGCCACTAATGATGGGGCACCATTCCTTCCGTTGATACCAATGATGGAGTGCTATTTCTCCCATTCACACGGATGATGGGGTGCTATTCCTCCATTATCAACAATGAGGCACTATTATTACAACCGATACCAACAATAGGGCACAATTCCTTCAACTAAATCCAATGATGGGGAAATTCTACTCCCACTGGCCACAGTCTGGCTCTCCTAATGTCTGAAGGACTGTAAACTGGCTCTTTATTGGTCTTGAGAATGGGTACATTGAAAAGAGACCCTGTCACCTGAACATTCAAAGCAACAAAAATGTTCCCATATGCTTCTTAGGAACTAGAAGCTGCGACAAATCAGATAGAGTGCGCCTCATTTTCTGGTAGAACATCAAGCCTCATCTAGCCAGGGTCTCCAAACTATTGTCTACAGGCCAAATCTGCACTGCACAATTTTATCCAGCCTACATCTAGGGATAGTGGCCTCTCACACAGGTCAGCCTATGGCCTCTGTTTCTTCCCAACATCCACAGCCCACTTCCAATTTTCAGTGCAGGGACAATCTGATGAACGGGGGGACAACGATGGGGACCCTGAAGTATGGGGGGAAATCTGATGTCCAGGGGGAGGTGAACAACTCTGATGTACTGGGGAACTTTGATGGGGACCCTGATGCCTGGGGGGAGGTGGACAACTCTAATGTACGGGGGAACTTTGATGAGGACCCTGCTATACGGAGGAAGTCTGATAGTGCCCTTCATATATGGACGTACTCTGATAGGGACACCGATATAAGGGGGGTTACTCTGCTGGGGACCCTGATGGACAGGGGGAACTTTGATAAGGACCCTAATGTACAGGGGAACTCTGATGGGGTCCCTAATGTACAGGTGGGGGACTCTGATGTATGGGGGGGGGTGGGTTCGCAAATATTTCTAAAATATAAAATGTGGCAGAACTGAAAAGTTTGGGGTCACATGACCTAACCCTTTCCTCCCCAACTTTATGGTCCCTAGCCATCCCTTTCATTCATTAGATTTCAGTTCTTTAAATCATGAAGGCTCAGCATTACATGTACTGGGAAATCTTGCATACAAAGAGGTCATCAAGGAAATATTCTTAATGTACACATTAAAACACTTGATTTAGGAGCTTATATTGTTGGCAGCTTCATATGAATGAAGATCTGTCTACCTACACTTCTATAGGAAAAGGGCAAACTGAGAAATGTTCTTAATTTTTCTATGAATAGGCCTAAAATGTGAGCTGATCCTAAGATAAGCCATAACAATAAAGACCGGCTTGCTTAACAAAACAACACATTCCACTATATATATATATATATATATATATATATATATATATATGTATATATATCTTTATTGAACTGGTGTATACTTTCAAAGTCATTGACGGAAATAGGCTTGTGAGCCTCTAGAATCATAACATAACCATACGTCTGAAAGTAGTCTGTACTCCATGGCGAGTGTGACAACTCATGCTGAAATAGCGCTGACATTTTCACACGGATGCCTGTAAACAAAACAGAACCTATTGTCTTGGATTTCCTGTTTATTGCTGAAGAAAAATCAGTACTACAGCGACGGATATATTTACATAATGGTGAACAGCAGCCCTGACCTTGCTTCTTCACTGAAGTCTTCATCAATTTATCAGCATTATGGCTGCTTACAATTCAGCAACTATTACTCAACACAACAACTGTGTATTCCTGTGGACACATCAACAATAACAGATGAAGGAACACTTCTGTACTCGGCCTGAACAAGGAAAGAACCCCCCCCCCCACAAAAAAAGGAGGAGGATCTTGTTACATATTTTAAGAACTGTAACCCCTCCCCCTTTTCTATAGCACATCAAGGAGCCAACTGCCCAATTAAAAGTGGTTGTAAACCCTCACAAATACCCAGTGAGGTAACTAGCCTCAGGAGATGAAACAAATCCCCCTACTCAAGTTGTACCTGTTTACCTGCAGCCATCTCTCTTCCACAGCCAAAGTATAGAATTTTTACCGCTTGTCTAAGCTTTAAATAAGAAGAGGGCGAGGAGATGAAGTTACACCCTGTAGAACTCAGCGAGAGCCGATTGGAGGCAAGACACACACACACCCCCAGGGCCGGTGCTAGCCTAATTTGTGCCCTACGCAAGACCAGCTACTTGCACCCCCCTCCCTCCATAAAAAAGTGTGACATCCTGCCCTAGGGAGGAGTCCCCATGTCCAGTATGATATGTATCCACCTTGATGTCACCAGAGATAGGAGAGCACAGGTCGCCCCCATGTCACTGACAGCTCCAGTCACCTGGCACCACACCACGAGGTCAGCGAGGTGGCCAGCCTGCCCCGGAAGTGATTTTTCAGGCAGAGCAGCGCTTCTGGGCGGGCGGCTGTCAGCTAGACTGAGAAGGTGTGCTTGGCAAATTAGGGGGAGATGTGTGGACTAGGTGCTCACCTCCTCCTCCACCTGCCCAGCTATCCTCAGACTCAGGGGACCCAGCTTGGTGTCAACCTCCTCACACAGCGAGCTGCTGCTGGCCTTCTCTGCAGCCCCCTTGCTAGGCGCCCACTGCTGCTGTTGCATTCTCCGGATTGGCCAGCAGAGAGTCAGCACCCCAGCCCCATGTAAGGTTACACCCTTCAGCCCCTCGTGCTCCCCAGCCAGGCTAGTAGGGAAACCAGAGGCCGTGGTGGTGCACGTTATCAAAAACATTCTCACAGAATTCATATATTCAGGTCCTCGAATTCCACAGAGGAAATAGAAAATAGGCCGTCTTCTATTTTCTCTGTGGCAAATCGAGGACTCCACCGATACGAATGTATTATTTGATAATTGATAACAAAATACCAAAGATAACTTGAAATGGGGAAGTGGTGGGCTAAGGCAAGGCAGTGTCATCAATGTATGAGCTTTTATGTACATAACACAGGCGATGTTAGGCCTCATGTACATTGGACGCTTTTGGACATTTTTACAGCGGCTGTTTTTGGCTTCAGATGCTTTTTTTTCTACAGTCAATAAACTCCCCATCATGTTATCCTATGTGTCCATGCACAAACAGACTGTTTTCAGCTGTAAAAACGCTCTAACATCCAAAAACGCTGATAAACGCGGCTCACCAGCATTTAACGTTTTTGATCCATTGAAAAAAAAAAATTAAGAAAAAAAATTTAAAATAAAAAAGGGTTTTAAAAAAAAAATAAAAATAAATAAATTTAAAAAAGCTATTACAAAAATGTTGAAAAATTCACTGCAAAGCTACTGGCATTTTTATCTTTTTAACGTCCAGTATACATGAGGCCTTAAGTGGCTACCGCTGCTGGCAAAGTCAGTGAGCCAATTGAGAGAGGGAGGGGACGAGGTGGGGGGGGGGGGAGCTGTGGCTCTGTGTCGGAATGGACACAGGGAGCTGTGGCTTGGCTCAGGTGCTCCTATAGCAAGCTGCTTGCTGTGGGGGCACTCAACAAGAGGGAGGAGCCAGCAGCTCCGGCAGGGGACCTGAGAAGAGGAGAATCGGGGCTGCTCTGTGCAAAACCACTGCACAGAGCATGTAAATATAACATGTTTTTTTTTTGTTGTTTTTTTTTTTAAATAACAAAGACTTTAATATCACTTTTAACAATCAATAGCTGCACCGGCATGCTTTATTATAAAACAAGACCTAGGAGGAAAAAAAAAGGGAACACTTTTTTTTTTTTTTTTAAGCATTTTCCTGTAAACTGGCTCCCAATTAACATTGTGGCTTTATGCCTTCCTAGCACAGATGTTTTTAATAAAACTTTGGGCATGCAAATTGCAGCACAAGCCCAATTAGGAGCATGTTATCCATGGCAAGGAGACTGTGCTCAGCTAAACCCGGTTTTAAAATAAATCAAGTTGTTTCTGCTCCATTAGCACGGGTTATTTACTGCTCTATATAATGCAAAGTGCTGGCACTGTAGCCAGCCAATGAGTAGCAAAAACAGCCAATCACTTGATTGACTGCAAATGGCTGATACAGCTTGGTGATTTATTCCTAAAGATTTCTGCTCATTAAGTGCTGAATAATACTGGAGCCTTTATAAGACCGTGTCCGCACAGAGGAAGGCTTGCGTAATAATATCTAAAACTGTAATATGTTACCAATTATTTGTGTCGGTTCATTTTAATCATCATCACCCAGTGATTGCAGGAACACAATCAACCACAAACTGTAGAAGCTATCAACTTATAATTAACCAATAATAAGCTCAACAATTTGTTCCCTCAGTCAGGTCTGAGTCATGGATTTCTTCTGGTCAACCTTTTTTTTTTCCTTTTAATTGGATAGAGTTATACTTGAGTTATTTAAAAGGCTTCTTGTTTGCTAGGCGCTCAGCCTGATGCATTGGCCTCTTAGCTACGAACAGAGGGCTCAGGAACACCGTCCAAGCCCTGCCGAAGGCAACCTATCAAACTCTATGAAAGGAAAGGGGGCTGCCGGGCCTGAACAGGGCACCCAGCATCATGTGTGTGTAGGGCAGTATGCACCCAGAGACGAAGGCCTGAAATGCAGACTTCATGTGTTCTGAGCATTCGTTCCTAGGATGCAAACTGCCTACCGCTAGTCCACAGTCCAGCCCCATCCAACAGCAGCTGCTGTCAACCTCTCAGAATTTGACAGGCTGCCAAGTACCAGGCTGGATGATCCACCTGTGCCCTCCTTGGCAGCCAAGCACCAGAGCTTCACGCACCTTAACTAAATGCCCTGTGTGCTTTGGACTTTACCAGGCCCATCCATTTACCTTTGTTGCCCTGAACTTGACAAACCTCCAAATGGTGCTAAATTATATATTACATGACTCCCGATCTGCTATTGATCCAGTGTCTATGGGACTGTGCAAAAGCCTTGCCTATTACCATTTTTGCCAATACCCAGAATACCTGCATATGGCTCTATAATTGTCCTACCCAGGAGCACTCATGTGACTGGAACATCCCTGTTAAAAAAAAATGAGGGAAACGTATCAAAATTGGAGCAGCCAGAATCTGGAGTAGCTGTGGATGGGAACCATTCAGCTTCCATCTTTGGGGTGTTGGGGTCCAGGGATTTGAAAGCCGTAATCATCTTTCCCTTCTTTCCTTAGGGGATGTTGGGACAGATCACAGCGTTTCCGATTACTCAAAGCGGTCAGGTGCCAGCACATGACCTATCAGAATCCCTCTGATCTGTCCATAGGGAGACCACAGCTTTCACATCCTTGGACCCAAGCACCCACTGCATGGGCAGTGAAAGACAATAATCCATTGGAGGTAAGGGAGGGTCTACAGTGTTAGTTCACCTTTTCACTTTTTTGTGAACAACTTTCATTTCAAAAGCAGAGCGTCACCTGCCTTAACAACTATGTCCCATTAAATTTCTAGTATCTCTGCCTTCTATATTTGGACATTCTTCTTTTTTTTTTACCTTAATGTAATAGATCCGCCATTTCTGGACCAGTCCACTGCAGCAACTGACGTCTTGCAGGATGTCCTGTTGACTCCTGGGATATCTGTGATTAATCTCAGGAGTCAACGGGCATCCTCCACTTCTGGCATCGTTCTATTTCCAAACCGGAAATGACGTGATTACAGGTGGAGATGGGCGCCATTTGTTAAAAGAATCGAGATTGCGATTCAACTCTCCTCACGATCTTTAAATAGCTTTTTCCCAATTCTATGTAACAAGTACAGAAAGCTCTCTTCTCACTTCTGACAGCTGACAAAAAAAAAAAAAATCCAGGCAGCCTGCCAAGTTTTATCACAACATCCTTAGGTAGAGATAGAGAAACATTGTATCTTCTGTTCTTTTAGATCAAAGGAATGGACTTCAGTCTGCAAATGAGGTCAGTTTAACCACTTAAAGACTAAACCTTTTTCTGACACTTGTTGCTTACAAGTTAAAATCTGTATTTTTTGCTAGAAAATTACTTGGAACACCGAAACATTCTATATTTTTTTAGCCGAGACCCTAGAGGATAAAATGGCAGCTGTTGCAATATTTTATGTCATTTGCGCAGTGGTCTTTTTTGGAACAAATACACTTTAATGAATTCAAAAAATAAACAGTAAAAATTTAGACCAATTTTGTATAATATGAAAGATGTTGTTACACCACGAGAATCGTGATCTTTATTCTTAGCAAAAACGGGATTCTCATTTTAGCAGAATCGTGCAGCTCTAATAGTGCCGGGCTTCAGATGCCCACACAAGCAATGGCCGCCACCAGATTTTCAGGAGCAGAAGATCCTAAACAATTTAGGCAAGTAAAATCTGTACAGATATGCAACATTGTTGGCATAGTAGATGAGACACTTGCCAAGGGTCCCGATTATCTTTTTATTTCAATTCTGGATAAGAGACTTTGTCCACTTTCTTACCTTAAAGAGGACATAAAGACTTGGCTACTGTGGGCATCTGTGTCCAAATGTTCACTAGGGCAAAGAATTTACAGATTTGATAACCGAGTGGTAAACTTTTTTTACAAATCTGCCATCTACATGTTGGACAGCCAGACTTTATTTCTCCATTACCATGGGTTAAACAGTATATGGGTGTTTTTGCAATGTAAATTTTGTTGACTAAAAAGTAAATCAGACAAAAATGAAAAAAATAAAAAAAATAAAAAAAAAAACTACAACAAAACCCACTAGAAGAAATAAAACCACATTTTGTAAACTACATACAGTCTTGTCTATAGATTACAAACATAAATTGTGATTTTCACTGCTGCGAGAAAGCAGCACAACAAATAAGGAATCCTAGAAAAGCAGCTAAATCTGTACAATCCTATTACCGGATGCCCAGTGGCTACCGCCTCACAAAACACAGATAATCTAACATGAAGGGTTGCTGCTTCCACGGTGAAAGAACTATAACAAAGTTCTGACAGCATGTACAGTAACTATGAAGTTTTATCAGCATATTCCACAGGAAGTTTCAGCATTTTTTTTTTAGTCTAAGCTGTTAAGAGAGCAATGCCTTTTTTGTTTCTCCAGCACTTTCTCTCCTACTGAGAGTGCCTGTCCTGCTAATGTAATCTCTCCATCCTGCCTAGCAACAGTCGTATTCAGCACCCCCCGAGGATTCAAAGCCATCCAACCAGTATTGTCCCGAAGCACAATACCAGCTATGTATCTGAGAGTCCTCCGTGAACAACTGTCGAATGTGAAACATTTATTCAGATAAAAAGTGTCCCACACTGCGAGCAGACATTTTATTAGGCCTCTCTTGGGATTAAATGTGCACTATCAGCCTCATAGTTTAATAAGATCACACGGGTCCAAAAGTAGTCAAAAACAAATTCACAAAGTCATTCTTTTCACAGATTTCAGCTCTTTCCAAGTGAAATTGGGTGTGCAAATGGCTCCCTTTGAATGCAATTGAATACCAAAAGTTCACACATCAAAATCAACTCCATACTCAGATACAGTGTGCAATCATAAAACTGGACAACACCAACTCAAAAGTCCAAATAATATTAAAAAGACAGAACTGTAAAATTATCAACTTTTAAATAGGGCTGTGGAAATTAAAGATTAATTCCTCGATTCATTTTTTTTTGATCGTCACCGGACTCCTCTCCCCTTCCCCAAGTGCCACCGTCTGCTAACGAAGGGAAGGGGGGAGGAGTCCGGTGACGTTGAAGTTCTGATTGAACGTAACGCGTACGGGGGAGGAGCTATGCATGACGTCACCGGAACGAACACTATTGTCGGCTTCACATGCTGTGTTTTTATCATCTTTATGTGAGTAGTTTGTGTTTGAACACAAAAATGTAATCTTATACTTAAGCGGTGAGCACTTAGATCTTTTCTTTCTACCCATGACCTGGCGTCCTTGCTGAGATCTAAGGAGACGTGAGAGAAGTTTATGGTCCTTGTTAACCCTTTTGATACCCGCTTGCATGACTACCTATTTGCACAGGGGTCCATGCCATAAGGTGAGAGTGATTAGTTAGACTGGAGGTGGAGGAATTGTCACGCTACTGTGGAAAAAAAATTACTTACGTCAGTGCTACAGTTTGAATTTAAAAACGTATTTGTGTGAACTGTGAAGTTAAGTCATGGATTGTGGAAAAACTAGTGTCGGGTGATTGTATATAGTGTATACCGCATTTACCACTGACTAATGTAGAGTTGCAATGCAAGGAGATCAGCTAAAAGTAGTTGGATCTGTATGTGCGTTATAATTAATCGAAATTAGTCGATTAGAAAAAAAAAATCGATTAATCGGACACGAAAATTTTAATCAGTAACAGCCCTACTTTTAAAACACTAAAACTAAGTAAGCATGTCAATGTAGCTCTCAAAGTATCAATACTTCTCAGTGGCAAATGTTCAAAACTTTCTTGCTGCTGCTATGTGGAACTAAATAGACATGAAATACTGAAAATACCATGACTACTCAAAAGTCACAGACTTTCAGAACCCTATCAATCCAGACTTTTTTCTTCACCTCTATCCTGAGATAAATTTACAAAAACAAATCTGTCCTCCATCACTAGATCAACGCTGCCAAGGGTTGCATACCCAAGGTGTTGCAGCGACTTGACGTGACTACAATCTCTCTGTGGATAGCTAAAAGTAATAACATTTCCCCTCGTATGGGAGCACAAAACAAATTTAGGAGTAATGGTTCTACTAATTAGAATTCTAGTAATAAAATTAAATAATGGAGAATCGTGTGTCCTCTCATATGGGAACGCACAACAAAATGTTGGAGAAATTGTTCTACTAATTAGAATTCTAATCCATTTCAGAATATGAGGTTGTCTTGTTCAATGATCCTTCACAACCCTTGTAAAGCTCCAGGGCCATCACAGGAACTGCGTACAATTGATCATTTGGGAGTGGGAGAACTCCAGTCCTCTACTCTATCGCCTTCCTAACTTCTTACCCTGTTTCAACCCGCCATGCTTCCCGTAACTCTTTTTCCAAACCCTCCTAAATTATACTGCAAATATCAAAATGCCTTAATGGGTGGATGTTAGTTTGGAGAAGTGGGCATTAACAGGCAGGCTGCATTTGCATCTTGAATGCCCTAGGTAATGTGACATGTCCCAGAAGACTGCAGGGAGGGGGAAGAGGAAAACTTCCGCTCGGTGCCGTGACGCCATGAGAGGAAGTGGGAGCTGGGTACCTTGCAAAAAGGAGGTACCGGTCCCCACCTGGTTTTAGTAATAACTTAAGACTTAAGCTGTGAAGGACAGGTGCAGATTGGCATGGAGTACACTTACACTTCTGTAACAAATGATGGATCGCACCCTGCTGGTATCATCCACAAGAAACTTTATTGGCGACAGCTCTGGCAGTCAAGTGGCATAGAATTTAATTATTCCCATAATTATACGCAGATGTCAAGAGACCCCCCACCCTCCCTTACATCACAGTACATGCCCACCCCTTGTGCTGCTGTTGGGAAGAAGCTGGGGGTGGAGCTGGGAAGCAGAAAGCGCAGGGCCTGAAGGAGGACCGGAGGAGAGCTCGAGTCAACTGCCAGAGTCTGCTGAATGCTGAATGCTGAGACCAGGGGAGACTGAGACAAAGGGGTGCACAGAGAGGGGCAGGATCAATAGTAGGAGTTTTGTCCTCCTCTCTGCTGCCTACTGGTGAGGCAAGATGGGGTGGAGACGAGGGGGGTGCTGCAGCTGCAGAAGAGGTGCAAGGTCCACATTAAATGACCTGGTGGGTTGAATTTAGGCCGTGGGCCTTGTGGTTGACACATGTGGGCTAGATGATACTAGACATGATCCAACTAGGAAATGAAGTGGGTTCTATTCCACTTGCACCAGTTTTTATTGCACACTGAGGAGCTCACAATGTGCACTGAAATCTAAAGACTAAACAATTTTAGTACAGGGAATGAGTCTGCACATCTGTGAAAGATGGAAGGTAAAGCTGCAGCTTTAAAATCCAGCATACAAACTTTAACTGATAAAAAGGATTCTAGAGAGACGCTAGAATACTGTGTACTAGGACATTAGACCATTTTCAAATATGAAATGGGTTCCATACAAAATGATGTATTTAATTCTTGTGTCATTTTGGGTTTAGAATAAATAAGCCGACAACCAAATGTTTGTTCGAGTGATTGTATTTAGTGCACGTTTTCCTATGGCCTTGAGTCATTTGCAATTATTGTTATTTTGCCTCAGTCAGCATTGTTACTGTTGCTACATTAGATCTAATCATTGTTACATAATATTGTGAAACATAACAGACAATTCTCTTTCTTCCAGCTGGCATGCCTACTCTTTAGAACGGTCACAATTCATCAAATAGAAACTTTGTGTATGGCGAAGGTTCTCGCAACTCTGAACACGGGCCAATCCCGAACAGAAAACTTCAGCTACTGCATCCAAGTTGTACGTTTTTTCATTTTTTAGGAGATTGACCAGACCATGCTTTTAATAAAGGACAGTTCCATATAACATAATTTCTGACAGACTGTCAACGGGTGAGCTGGTGAGGTGCATCCTTCTACCAATTACCTCACCTAATAAGCCTCAGAACCCATATAAAGAATTTGCATCCCTGATTTTATGGATTATCTGCTCACCCTATTTTACATCATGCTGTACAATTCCCCTCACAACTAATATTTATCTATTTAAAAATGTTAGGTCAAAGCAAACCAAGATTAGACAAATAAGGCATGTTTGATTTTAGGTCCACATTACCCATTTGCCTATTTGCCGGTTTATTTTTATCCAAAGTGTTGCAAAATCATGACGCCAAGATAAAACGAGGCCTGTCCAAAGCTAACATCACTTGAAGCCAGAATATCTGTCTTCCCTTTCTAAACAAAGCTCATTTAACATCAGGCATTGGTAGTTATCTATAGTGTGAGATGGGGAAACAAAAAAATCTGGAAGCTAGGAAAGAAAGGCCACTATGGTGATAACACCACAGATGGTTCTACAGATAGGAGACACACTAGGCGTATACAGAAGATTTGCATTGCCACCTATATAGCCTCTCTCTTTCTCTATTGCTTATCATACATAGAGCAATGAACTACTTTCTATCAGCATCTGAATGCAAAAAGGGTGGAATAACTCAAGAAACCATCACCAACAGTATATACTTACTGTATATGGCAAAGATAGTGGCAGAAATGATGATGCGTTTGTTTTTGGTTAACTGGTTAGAAGTTACCATACACTAGGAACATCGTGGCACTTTCAACCATTTGAAACCCACAAAAAGAAAAAAAAACGGACCAAGGGAATACATAACTAATTAATATTGAAAGTGAGAAAAATAAGAAAAGGGGGAAAACTGGACTTTTGGGCACCCAATACATTTTCATAAATTATACAGAATACTTTATTAATCCCAAAGGAAAATTGGAAAATTGTTATGACACAGACACACTTAAAGACAACACAAGATCACTACAATAGACTGAACAAGATGAAAAAACAAAAAAAAATTACCAATAACAGCCATTAACCTCCCTGGCGGTTTTCCCGAGTGTGTCTCAGGGTTAAAATTTCAGTACCATTAGCGGTAACCCTGAACCATGCTCGGGATTGCATTGTATCATCCATTACCCTGGGGGTGATTGTCGGCTTGTGGTCCACACTCCTGGTAAGAGTTCGGTTGGTTACGTGGTTGGATTTTCTGGCTAAAGGTTATAATATCCTATTTTTAGTTACAATCAACTTTTTGTTCGTTTTTTTCGCATTTTCTTTTTTGGAAATTTTAGTATACTCAAACAAAACCCTTCTTTATATACATGACCTGGGGATTTGTGAAATGTCTATATCTTTTGTCATTATCCCATTCATCTTTGTGGCCTTAATTTTTACATTTTGGGTTTGGATTTATATCATCTTATAAAGTGTATGCTTATATATTCCCCTCATGATCACCTGTCTGGTCCTACATCTTTATTCCTATGGTTGTGGATTTTGACAGACACAAAACACTTATGGCCCTGTTTTATCCCTTGTGCTTTTTATGGGTTTATGTGGAGTGCACCCCCCCCCCCCCACCCTGGAGACTCTCATCCTCACAGATGTTTAGTCTGATGTACGATTTTGATGCAAGTCATTCTGTCTTAAATCTTGTTCACTGTTAATGTAACCGTTTGAGATATTGTATTTGTACATATGACAAATTGATATATATATATGTATTGCAGAAATCAGAGTGGAAAAAAAACCCTGATGAATGCATATACTATCTGCAAGTCGAAATACGTTGGGGTTCCAGATTGTTTATGATTTTCTTTGTGTGAAGTATTAACTATATGGCTCCAATATTCATCTATGAGTATTTTTTTTTGGCTTTTATGACGTTATTGTAATGTATGTGTACAAGCCTCATAGTCGTAAAATTACATATGGCACTTTTTTATTATTTTATTGCAAACTTAAACTTAATGTAACCATTTGAAATATTGTATTTGCACATATGACAAAAATTGATATATACGTATTGCAGAAATCAGAGTGGAAAAAAAAAAACCCTGATGAAGACATATACTATCTGCAAGTCTAAATACGTTGGGGTTCCAGAATGTATGAATTTATAAAAATGTATTGGGTAGACCAACACCTCTTCCACCTTTACTCACAAGTCATCGGTCTCCAGCTTTACCCAAGAGAAAAAATACAAATTACTCTGCCATTGGTACAAGGACACCATTACCGGAATTTTCCCAAATACCCCTGATACATGTTGGAGCTGTCACGGAGCGAGAGGAACCTACTTACACATATGGTAGGAGTGTAGGCGCATTCGCCCCTTCTGGACATGGATTTTTCAGATTTACAATGAAATATATGATGAATCCCTCACCCCCTTACCCTAAAATTGCCCTATCCAGCCTCCTGGGCTCAGTCAAATTTCAAAAGGTGATTCTTCTCAGATTTTTTTCTATCGTCTGCACGTCAGCTCATCACTAAATTCTGGAAAACTGAAGTTACTCCCCCTCTACATAGATAGGTTGACATTATCAATGATACCATGCTCAAGGAAGAGATGCAGGCAAGAGAAAAAAGACACATTAGAAAAGCACACCAAACTATAGTATATATGGTTTCACTATTCCTCCTCTGACAAACCTTTGAGGAGGTCCACGGATTAACTTGAGATCCTTTTGTACAGCTCCAGGGTGGGTTTTCCCACCTGTGTCCTGTACTCACAAGAGATGCCACAGACCAGATACTCAACTTGTAGGCACTGATCGCTAACTATTCATCAGAAATACTATTGAATACTGTATCTACTTCCCTCCTCCCTATCCTCTTTTCCTACCCTCCCAATTCCCTCCTTCCTCCCCATCCCATCCCTCTGCGTTTACTCTTTTTGACTATCGCTTTCACTTATGTTTGTATCATTAATTGGTGTAACGTTAACATTTATTACTTTTCCCCTCCCCCTTTTTTTGTACCCATTATTGTAGAAAAATGTGGAGAAGCTCGGGGGGGTACCTCGTCCTGAATTTAGATATAAAAAAACGAAGAAAGGGGGTTTTTAGCCAACCTGTCGGACTATCACGGTACCTGAACGGATGTATGTCTCAATACCAAAGATTGATTCTAAATAGTTTTATTAACACATAGTATACAAAAAACATATCATATATAAAAACAGTGAGGATCCTAGCAATCCAAAGGCATGCATATACATATAGCTTGTTGATAGATCAGAATGTTTGAACAAAACTCGCTGATTCAATTGAATTGAATCAGCGAGTTTTGTTCAAACATTCTGATCTATCAACAAGCTATATGTATATGCATGCCTTTGGATTGCTAGGATCCTCACTGTTTTTATATATGATATGTTTTTTGTATACTATGTGTTAATAAAACTATTTAGAATCAATCTTTGGTATTGAGACATACATCCGTTCAGGTACCGTGATAGTCCGACAGGTTGGCTAAAAACCCCCTTTCTTCGTTTTTTTGTACCCATTATTGCTTTATTTGAAAAGAAAAAAATTCTATAAAAATAACTGGATAAAAATACATTCAACCTAAAATTTATTGGGTGCCCAAAAATCATCTGTGTTTCACCTACTTTTGCTCTATATTCTAGAAAGAACTTGGGATGTGGTACCACCTTTATTTGGTTGGGTATAAGAATCTGTAATGATATTCTATTAAAAGTGTGAAAAAATCACAACTGTTGGTGGTAAGTTACATTTTTTTTGCAATTAAAAGCAGTTGGAATAGTCGCAAAAATTTCTGGATATATAGCCAGCATAGAAACCAACACTCAAATAAAAAACACAGCTCAATACAATTTGTCATTTTCTATTCATCTACGGTCATTTCACATACCTCTCTACTTATTACCTTTATCACTCTTTATATCCCTTGCACTTTTCCTGCATATCTCTTACCTCCATGTCCCAAGTCACTCATTCATTATTTAAGTAGAACTGTAATCAAAAATCAATTCTAAGGGAAATGTTTAGATGCAGAAGACCATTTATAAATGGCCTCTCATTCAATTGGAAAAAAACATCCATCTGCGCGTTTCTGTAAATTTACTTCCCGCACCGCTGCTCTGCGCATACAATTGCCGCATTCCAGGCATGACTGGAAGCTTACATTGCCACCGTGATGTACAACCTCACATGTGCTGTGGTCCAGTCGCTCCTAGGCAGGTCCCACGTGAAGTCTCTCCCAGTCATGTGATGTAATTTTTGGCAAAGAAGATACAGAATGACATGTGAGCCACCATAGTGATGGCTTTTGGCGGAAAGATTGGCATTAACTGTGTAAAAGATCGTGAAATACAATATTCTTCTCGTTTTGTATTTTGCCTTTCATTTTAATTTAGACTTAAAGCGGTTCTGCACACACTAATTATTATTTTTTTTTTTTCTCACGTTAAAAGTATTACGAGTCTAACAATAAACTCACTTGTTGGGTGTGTCGGGTATCCATGTCCGTTTTTTCTGAAAAATCTGCACTTTTAAAATAAAAAGAACAGCATTGTCATTTTGCTTGTGGGCATTTGAAGCCCACAAGCAGTCATTTCCTTGTTCCCTTTCGTTATGGGAACCAGCATGCCTCGCTGGTTCCCGCACATGCGTAACAGCGCAAAGCTGTGTAAACACTTCACGTCCTTAAAATCTCGCAAGATTTCGGGTTGGACGTCCGCAAATCTCGCGAGATTTCGAGTCGGACGTCCGCACTGACTCCTGTTATGAATGACACCAGATCCCAGGAGACAGTGCGGCACTCAAAGGAAATGACGAGGATCCCCGCACAGACCCCGCCCAGAGCCGCAGACACAGATGGATGAGTGGAGAGACCGGGCTGTAATTAAAAGGTAACACAAAAAAAAAAAAAAAAAAATTAAGCTGGTCATAAATGGATTGAAAATTGTCCGGTTCAGCAGGGATAGGCCACATTTCAATCCATCTATGGCTGCTCCCATTCGAAAGAAGTCAACCTAGTGATCTACTCATATTGAGCAGATTGCTGGAGAATTTGTAATCAATCGGCTCCAGAACCGCTGTCAGAATAGAAAAGTGAAGCGGGGAGGATTCCTGAATGTGTGTATGGCTGATCTAGGGCCAGATAAGGTTATAGCAGGTTATAGACAGCTACTATACTGCAAGTAATATGAAGTTTCAGTTAGTAGACAGACAACCATTGAAAAGAAATCCTGGGCTTTCTGAGAAAACACAGCATCCTCTGCCTCCTAAATGATATAGAAAACCCGGTAAATATCTTATACAAGCAATCACAATTTACAACCTTAAATTTAAAAAGCTGTGAACAGTCACAAAACCTAAAAATGTTGAAACCCCATTTAATTTGCCTTTAAATATTCCAGAAGGCCACGACAGGAGGCATTAAAAAAATACAAAAATAAAAAGTTTCAAAAGTTGGAGAACTTTCATCCTGTTATATAAATGAAACATATTTTAAATAATGATTGTATGGTAGATATCAGAAATTTCCTTAACCCAGCTGGCCAAACACATTGCACAACTAAACCCCCACAAGAGCAACAACAGATGTTGCTGTGGATCCATCCAGAACACTGGCTGGAACTTGTCAAAGTGTATCGTCATCGAGAACTGTACATAATCAGATCATGAAAGAGGAATCACAAATAATTTTTGTTCCACACTTCATAAACATTGATATGATGGATATGCAAACAGATGTTAAGCCCTCTAGTATCATTTATACCAGAGAGGAACACAACACTAAAGTATGTTCATGGTTGAAATCGGGTTATTATATAAAAAATAAAGAAGGTACAAGTCTGTGAGAAAGAAGGCGAGGAAGCAGAGAAATACTGCTCAAAGCCTTCAGAGACTGAAACTCTATAGGGGAAGGACGTAGGTTGAAAAGGGCACTGTCTGGGGAGAAAAATACCATCTATAACCATGAAACATTGGGTGCTTTCCCAGAATGTGTGGTTTAGGCAACAGTCTCTCAGAGTGAACAACACTGAGCAAGCTTGCTTTCTAGAAGTAAACCATCACCATAACACATGCCGCTTTGCTGAAATATCAGATTGGAACTTTCTTTCCTTAAAGTGTGCATCAGGGCAAATAAAAAAATAAATCAGTATACCTCTGAAATACACGTACATTTCACCATATTTTATTCCTTTAAAAACACTGCAACTACAGAATAAATACCCAAGATCCAACACAGTACCTGTGTTGTACCTAAATCTCTTTCATCATTGTCAGGCCTGACGGCTGGACTACAGAAGTTCATCTATTCCAGTCCCTCTCTGTTTCTCTTGACAAATTTTTCCCAGCAAAATAATATTGTTGTCTTGACTCTCAAGAGCCTGCAAACACAATGCATGTAGGAAAGGGCTCTTTGGAGATGTAGTTCTGGAAGCGTGCCAATAGGAACCAATCTCCCCATTTTGTGCTGTAAACCAGGAAGATGAACCTGCATTTTTAAAGAATATAGCTCTGACCAAGTATATATATATATGATAGATTTTTTTTGACCTACCAGTGAATATTTAAATTCTGATCAGTTTTTTTATCATGGCACCTTCTTCTGCACAGCTTGGGCAAGCCTGTTGGGTCAATCCAATCCCTCTAAACTGCTGATTATATATTACACAATAATGAGGTCCTTCCTTTGCTATCTCGCCTCTCGTCTTTTTGGGCATGTTCCATGTAAGTAGATATGCATGCCATACAGCCCAATTGGCCTCCACTGCTGGCTCTTCCTCTCCCAGTAGGATTCAATGCTGTACATGAGTTAAAGGATGCCTACACAAACACAAAAATTCCAGTACTCACAATTGCTGCATTTAAAAATGCATTTAATTTGATTCTCTTAATGAATTCATAACTACACTGATTGTTGTGGAATTTTATCTACGTGCAGATCAGCTTTAAATCTAAAGAAGCTAAAGTCAGTGTTCTCCCAGTGCACTAGCAATTTATAGGACAGTCAATTAAAGTCGATCTCACAACATCTTTATAACGCTCCGCCATCTGTTTATTTGTTATAATAAAGTAATAATAAGCAGCCATGGAGTAAGCGAGAGCAATTGATGGCATCGTTAAGTGCACCTGTTTCCCATAAACCACTGCTACTGTACAGAAGAACCCTAAACAGCAGAGATTCACTCTACAAATTCATACAAGCTTGCTAAGAAAATAAAGTCCATAAAACTACCCAAAAGGGTAAAACAAGGACAAGCCGGTGAATGTACACTTCAATCAATTTAAAAAAAAAAACTGGTGTAACGGTGGAGCACGTTGAACGTTAAATAAATAAAAGAGGCTGAAGAGTCTGGAGAAAAGGCTTGGACATCTGCTCCTACTATCTGTTGCATATTTTCCAAACAATACCAATCAAGGCAGCCCAAAGAGCGGTCACCCTCTCCTCAAAGAAACGTCTTTGAAGACAGGAACCCATTGCAACAGAAACGGCTGATTTACACAAAAAAGTTCTAAAGCAGTGGGAGGTTTTCTTGTTGAGGTGATAAACATAAAGAGGTCTTTAAGCATGACTAAAGGAAGATTCTCTTTTATTTTGCAACTGTAGAATCCTGGACGTCTCAGGCCCAGACTGGATGGGACAGAAATGAGCGAGAAAGCTGTGGAGCCTTGTGTTCTGAATAACCATGGGCGAGACAGACAAAAGACCATCAAGATGACAATTTTCTTTGGGATGTTGCCCCTTGGCAAGCCTCCAACAAATGTCCCTGAAATCCCTGTCTTTCATGTAGCCATGGCCGTATCTCTAGAGGTTTGGCATCTAGAAGCACTGGGCTGAAGCATTTTTTTTTAATCATCAAAACCTCAAAAGGAGGCAGGTGAAAATACTTAAGGTCTCTGTAGGTCCCGCTCAATTCAGAAACAAGGAGCAGCACTGTTCTATGACCACACATGATCAGCCGTAATTTGGTGCTTAGTTGGCAAGTTTGACTAGTTGATGTGCCTCTAGTTCGATGTTCATCACCAACTTCCAACTGTAGAAATAATGCTTAAATAAAAGTATGTATTTAAACAAACATTTATTTTGAACTGCAACTAATACAAGGCACCAAAACTGGCATCATGTCTGACACCATAGCCCCCCCCCCCCCCAACTGTCCCTGATTTTGAGGTATTTGGAACAAAGTCCCTCTTTCCTCCTCATTTGTCCCTCATTTTGGTCTGACAAATGCACTTTTTATCTTTCAAAAAGTGTTTCACAGTGCTAAACCTTTAATCCAATGTATAAATTGCTGCATTTATAAATTTCAAAAGACAGTATAATGGAATAACAGTGGTAAAAAAAAATCACTTGTGGGTTTAACTAATACTATTTTTGTATATTTCCCCTTTAAGGGGGCATGGCAGGGTGTATCCTATACCTACATACTTCTAATAATAAATGTCCCTCGTTCCCATCTCAAAAAGTTGGGAGGTATGCGCAGACTAGGAGAGGGCATTCCATACGTCATCACTAGAGACCAATCAGGCTCTGCTACAGTGCACACAGGAGAGAGCACAGTGATGACATATCACTACCTGGTTGCTCCTTTACTGTGTCTGATCAGCAGACTGGGGGTGTATTCTTGACTAAAGCCGTGTACACGTAGGCCAAATGACGGGAGACAACAGCCGGTTCAACAAACAAAAAAACGGCCAATGGCAGAGAGCACTGATCGAAATGATCTTGTAGGTGGTCGTTCCCCTGTCAGAACAAAATAGCTCAGCCGGGGAGATCACTGAACTAACCTTGCATGGTTAGTACAGGGCTCCGACCGGAGCTGGCCGTTTTTTTTTTTTTTTTGTTCAACCCGTGTGGATGAATGAAAAAAACAAAAAACATGAATAGTGTGTACAGGGCTTTAGCCATGTTGATACTGCACCAAAAGATCAAGAACCAAACTTCTGTTTGTGACTTTTGTTTGGCTTAGAATCCCTTATGACTATTTTCTTATATGAACTTTAGGCTGTATTCCTAATGTCTCTTGAGTTAATGTCCATATATTTACCTTGTCAGTTTAAAGAGGAAGTAAACCCTCTTTTACAACTTTAGCTTAGAGGTAATCCTATATTAAGGCTTACCTGTAGCTAACAGGGATATCTCCTAAACCTGCACGGTTTAGGAGATATACCTGTATTTGCATGTGCCGACGTCATGCGGCACATGCGCACTAGCGACAACTGAAGCAACGGCGCTATATGCCGATGCTTCAGTTGTTATATGCCGCTCTGACGTCATCGCGGCTCCGGCAAATCACAGCGCCGGAGCCGCGATACCCGGAAGTCACTCCAGGAGAAGATGTCGGCGGTCGGAGGGGGAGAAGAGGACCGATGCCGAGGCTTCGATCTCAGGTAAGTGATGCATAATTAGCTAGTATGCTATGCATACTAGCTAATTATGCCTTTGTCTTGCAGGTTTTTTTTTTTTTTTTTCATTTTTGTCAAGAGGGTTTACTTCCTCTTTAATATGGCCTCTATTGGGTACTCTTATCTGTATGATGTGCATATTGTTTATAAAACATTTTGTACAAGAACGTTTTCCTACACATTTTAAGGATGGGAAGCGAATTCTCTCCAGTGACGGGATCCCTAGAGTGACATTGGTCAGGACACAACAAGCCTATACAAAATCTCTCCGATGTGCTGTAAACTCACCAAATTACCAACAAAAGAAATGGGATGGACAGGTGCATTGTTAGGTCTGGATGAAAAACTGAACTAGGAAGGCTATGCTCTATCAATGCATTTCAAGACTTGATTATTCATTTTAATGGTCTCTCCATCAATGCATTTCAAGGCTTGATTATTCATTTGAATGGTCTGTACATTTAAAAGGTCAATTTTAGCGAAAAATCCATCTCAGTCCTTACTCCAATAACAGAAAACAAGGCTGCTCATTCCATGTTTGAGAAATTCTCTTCTGAACCCAAACTCCTTCCATAATTATTTTGAGATGCCTATTACATGGTGTTTAGTTTTGGAGTGTTCTGTGGCGTTTAAACCTGTTAATAAAGCGTTTAATGCCTTCATCTACTAGACGGAGCCAAGAGTCAGGACAAAGCATTTGGAACCTTGGTGAGAAATTAAAGGCGGATACATCAGATTAATCTGCGCTCTCCTGAAAAAGCATGCGATCTACCCTAGCTAGTCCTTTATTTTTAGTTGGCGCTGAGAAATTGGTTAATTAAAAGACAATTAACTTCTAGTTGAAGAGCGAATTTATTTTATATCCATAGTATCATAATCCTGCACCTTTCATGCCCTGCAATTCAGAGATTGCATTTGGCATATGGCACCATAGTGGAAACTTGTAAATGAACAAGCAAATGGATGATTAGTGGTCAAATACTTCTTCCCTGTTGTAATTAATTGTGTTTATTTGCAGTTATTCTGAAGTGGTGTCAGCATAACCGCTCGATAAATTACTATCCTGTAGTGTTATACTATGGCTGTTATCCTGAATAAAATGAACTGACTGGCCATACCTTCATCTTAATATAGCTTATTAACATTGACAAAAAAAAAAAAAAGTAAAATGCCAGACTGTTGGTTAAGCTGTAGATCAGTGGTCTCCGAACTGTGACACTTTGCTTGCTTTTATGTGGCCCCCTGGGGTGGTATTTTTTTCACTGACGAGAATAAAGGGCACAATTCCTACCAGTGACATCAACATTGGAGCACAGTTCCTCCCAAGGACACCAACAACAATGGGGCCCCAAAAAGGACAAATAATGGGGTACAATTTCTCCCAATGACACAAACAATGGGCCCCAATGATGGGACACAATTCCTCCCAATAACACCAACGATGGGGCACAATTCCTCCCACTGACACCAATGATGGGGGATTGTTTATTCCTACTGATGCTGGGACATTTGTACTCCCAATGGCCATAGCCTGGCCCCCCCAAAGTCTGGAGGACAGTAAATTGGCACTTTGTTTAGAAAGTTTGAAGACCCCTGCTGTAGATGATCATGTAACACTCTCCCCTTGCCTCCTCATAATGCATTGTTTAGAGCCTTTCAGTCAATAGTCCTGTAGAGCATCACCTGGTGGTAGGGAGCATGCATAGCCATGTGTAAGTTTCGAATACCTTGGCAAGGTAATCTTTGCAGATTTAGGAGATATCCTGGGTAACTACAGGTAAGCCTAATTATAAGCCTACCTGTAGCAAAAAGTGGTTGTAAAGTGTTTAAAATAACTTTAAAAGCGGTAGTAAAGTCTGCTTTGTGATTTTTACCTACAGGTAAGCCGATGAGTTAGGTAAAATGAATATCTCTGGGGGGAAGACGTCAGCCCTCTCAGCGGTGACAGCGCGCCATGGCAGGGCTTTGTTTTAAAGTATTCCATTACGTGCTAGTATGCAAGGCATACTAGCACATTATACAATTGCCTTACAGGTTTTTATTTTTTTACCAGTCGCGGTTTACAACCACTTTAATACTGCCTTAAAAATTCCTGACATTTTGCACCTGCAATTTGGACACAGTAACTTTCGTGTTGCACTTTTTTAGCCAATTCATATTGGTTTGGAAAACGTTCTCACCAGAAAATGAATGGACACACTGCTAAATGAAAATCAATATGATTCACCTCCACCACTGCAGCTGTGATTTAGTAACTTCAAAAATTAAAGAGCGTTTCCTTTATACGTCCCCTTGCATACATAAATGTAATCATACAATATACAAACACACATATACATCTTAATAAAAAATGATGCCATCCTGCTTTATCATTCAAGCTGTACGTGAGACTATTGTAGCATCGCAGCTTTAACTCTGTTTAATATATAAAATAATGCAAAAAAAACCTTATCGGCATATTGCAGCTCCAATAACTACACAGTAAAGTAAAAAGGAAATCCATCCGGATGTGCTGGACATGTGTTAGATAAATTTAGAATTGCTTATAAAAGATATGAGAATTTAATTTATTGATTGTTACTTGAGGGATACTGAAATGAAAGGAATCGCAAATCAATGCATTCAGTACAAAAGCATTTTTTTATGATCCATGTACTTCTTACAGTAGAATCTATATTGCATATTAGACAGCCCCTACAAATGAATCTGCGAAGAATGAATAGGAATAAAACAGAAGCTGTCTGTTTGCGTTTCTTTGTGAATACAACTTTGTGACTCTAAAAATACCAGCTAAAAAGCATAAAAAAAATTCAATTTTGTTACATGTTTAAGCGCTTCAGCCGCAGAAGATTTTACCCCCTTCCTGACCAGAGCACTTTTTGCGATTCGGCACTGCCTCGCTTTAACTGACAATTGCGCGGCCGTGCAACGTTGCACCAAAACAAAATTTACGTTCTCCCCCCCCCACAAATAGAGTTTTCTTTTGGTGGTATTTGATCACCTCTGCGTTTATTTTTTGAGCTATAAACAAAAACGCAATATTTTTTACTTCTTGCTATAAAATATCCCCCCCCCCCCAAAAAAAAAATATATATATACACACACACACACACACACACATACACACATATATATATATATATATATATATATATATATATATATATATATATATATATATATATATACATACATATACACATACATACATACATACATATACACACACACACACACATTTTTCCTCAGTTTAGGCCGATATCTATTCTTCTACATAGTTTTGGTATATTAAAAAAAAAAAAAAAAAAAAATCGCAATAAGCGTATATTGATTGGTTTGCACAAAAGTCATAGTGTCTACAAAATAGGGGATCATTTTATGGTATTTTTATTTATTTTTATTTTATTTTATTATTAGTAATGGCTGTGATTTTTAATCGGGACTGAGACATTATGGTGGACACATCAGACACTTTTGACACTATTTTGGGACCATTGTAATTTATACAGCGATCAGTGCTATAAAAATGCACTGATTACTGTGTAAATGCCACTGGCAGTGAAGGGTTTAACCACAAGGGGCGATGAAGGGGTTAAGTGTGTCCTAGGGAGTTATTCTAACTGTGGTGGACATCGAGCATGGTCACGCTGTACACGCACCTGCTATCCCCGCCTCTTAAAAGGGGACGTACAGGTACACCCATTCACCCACCGCTGCCATTGTGCTGATGTATATCGGCGTGGAGCGGTCAGCAAGTGGTTAAATACAGGATTTTTTTATTGCTACTATAAAAAAAAAAAAAAAAGTGCGATGATTACTTAAAAAATAATTCTTCACATTTAAAAACAAAAAATAAAAACCGCAAAGGTGATCTAATACTACCAAAAGAAAGCTCCATTTTGGGAATAAAAATTATAAACATTTTATTTGGGTACAGTGTTGTATGACCGCGCAATTGTCATTCAAAGTGCATCAGCGCTGAAAGCTGAAAATTGGTCTGGACAGAAGGGGGGGTTAAAGTGCCCAGTAAGCAAGTGGTTAAAGCTACTGTTAAATAACTGTAGTGAATGTACCTGGTTCGGAAAATAAGAAGCTGCGTCGTGAAGACATGCAGTGTCTGCTTATCACTAGCTTTCAGTTTCACCCCATTCTTATGCTCTTCATGAGCCCCTCTGTGTAATGTAGGTGAGCCTAACATTTGCTGACAAGTAATTTTCTAAAGCCGCTTTGCTTTTGTGATAAATGTAGCTCTTTCTTTGTCAAGGAAAATGTTTTCGGGGACCTTGAGAAAAACTTACTAAAGTTTTAAGTAAAGTCTTTTAGTTTAGTTTTCAACAGCCTTTGTTTTCAGAACCTCTGCCAGTTTACTTATCTTCGTTGCAAAGATTTTACCTTCCAGCTTGTTTCGGTGACCGCAGTCACTGGGGATTCACGCAAAAGTCATCACAGCCTGCAATAAAAACCTGACGGTCTAACCGCTCTACGCTTTTTTTTAAAATTCTATTGCTGTAAGTATGCATATTGTATAGACCTCCTGTCTTGATATCCACTACTACCAGGACAGAAAGCAACAGACAATGGGGACATAACAAAAACTTGACAGAGGATCTCATCTATCTTCTCTATTAAACACCAAATACAGAAGCTAATTTACTGACCGACATATCAGCCTGGATGTCGCACCACTTCCTCAAACTCAATCTGTCCAAAACTGAGCTCATAATATTTCCTCCTCCACTTGTCCCTTCTCCTGACTTCTCAGTCAAGATCAATGGCACAGCCATCAACCCAGTGCCCCATGCCAAGGTGCCAAGTTTAATCCTGGACTCTCCTTTTGGCCCCACATACAATCACTGTCCAAAGCTTGCCGTCTCAACCTCCACAACATCTCCAAAATACGCCCCTTCCAAACCAATGACACCAAAAAGCTTCAAATTAAGGCCAGCCATACACAAAGCAAATTTCTTAGTTGCAACCACAGGTTATGCAACCATAGCTCTACTGTATCAACTTGGTACATTCAGCCTGCCCATTAATGGTTCGAATTCCGGCTGGTTCCTGCTTAACCAGCTGAGATTCAAACCCTGTATGGCTGGCCTAACTCTCTGGTAATCTCTTGACTTGACTATTGCAACTCCCTCCTCATTGGATTATCTTTACACCCTCCCCTTCAGTCCATCATGAATGCCGCTACCAGACTCCTCCACCTTACCAACTGCTCAGTGTCTGTTTGTCCTCTCTGCCAATCTCTTTATAATAGCTGCCACTCACCCAACAAATCAAATTCAAAATACTAACAATAACTTGCAAAGCCATCCATAACTCAGCCCCCAGGTTCATCACTAACCTTGTCTCAAAATATCAACCAAATAATTCTCTTTGTTCTTCCCAAGACCTCCCGCTCTCTAGAAAAACTTGTCAACCCCTCCCATACTCTCCTCCGGGACTTTCCCAAGCCTTCCCCTTCCCCACCCCACTCTGTTCAGCTATCCTACGCGGTCCACATTTAGGCAATCCCTGAAAATCCTTCTCTTCAGAGAAGTCCATCCTACCTCCACCTAACAACTATATTTCCACTACCTCCATCAGTTCACCCACCAGTTATTGTCTTTTGTATCATTTGACCCTCACTTTAGATTGTAAACTCCAAAGCAGAGCCCTCTGATTCCTCCTGTATTGAACTGTGTTGTGACTGTACTGCCTGCCCTCATGTTGTAAAGAGCTGTGCAAACTGTTGGCTCATTATTTAATGTAGAATATTAATAATCATCTATACGAGGACCACTAAACCACCTGAGATTATGTGCCCAGCAAGTCAAACCTGAGACCAAGCAATGCAGAATAATGTATATGAAAGTGTCAGTACACCCAAAAGCAATACTTCTTTAATGGGTAGAGTCTGTCACCAACAAGAGCACCTCACTATATTCCCTGGCTCTACTTCTGCTCAATTTAACATTTTGTACCCCCCTCCCAATCATATTGGGGATAACCCACTCCTCAAATTGCATTCTTAAAATTTTAAACAAATTTAACACTTTAAAAACAGGAAAGAGTTTTTTTTTTCTTTACCTGCCATGGTGTGAAGGTCTGAGAACTCAAGTTTAAAGATTTCATGACCAGATTTTCCAAAAGATATACCACTAATAGATGGTTTATTGCTCCAGCACCCACTAAAAATTGGACTATCAGTTTTGGATGAGCTGATCCTTTAGCAGTTATCAGCAACTGTACCAAAGTGTCCCACAAAGAAACGGTAGGGGTCCTCCAAATCATTTGGCCACACATCTCCACCATAATGGTGGCTAGAGTCAACCCTTGAATGAATAACTGCTATACCACACACATTGCTTTTCAGCATTAAAGATGACAGAGCCATATAATGAAACACATTATCTTGCACTAGAATTGCCTCGAGCTGCAGTTATGCGTTAAGCTTCACTTCAAAGGAAATCTTTCAAATCTAAACATAGGTCTACATACCCATAAAAAATGACTGTAATAAGTAACGTCTTCTAAACATTCACTAATAGCAAATGTTTTGTATCTTCGACTGAATTTTAAAATCGGTTAAAAAAGGAGCCTCTTGGGGGCTTTCAAGCAGAAGTTCCCATCTGTTTTCACATCTACCTGCAAAACATTTGCTATGAAGTCTTTATTTTCTCATATATAGAACTTTGACAGGAATCTTATTGGTGTCACTGTGGGCAAGACAACTTTCTGCATCTCTCCAAAATGAAGAGCCAGCAGTGTTAACGGCTCAGAGGGCATTCTGAGCCCTCGATTATTGTTTGCAAGCCTTTGTCAGGAGCTATACAAAAACACACATAGATGTGGACCTGGAGGAGGTTTGGTTATTTCTTTTGGTGGCTGTGTTTGGCACGAGGTGCCTTGAATCTATGCAGAACACAATGGAATCTCAAGTCCATCAAGGAATGATGTAGCCAAACACACTGCCCAATGTCAAAAAGCTCAAAGGGTGGCTTCACACTGCCCCAACGTGCTTTGGACACTAACCTCAAATGCAGCAGGAGTTTTGGTACTCTTTCTGAAAAAAAGTGTGTAAAAAAAAACAGGGTACATAAATTGAAGTCTATTAGAAAGTGCAGCTAACCTGGAAAAAAATTGCGGGTTAGCTGTACTTTAGTTAAAGCGCAACGGGCCAGTGAGAAGCCACCGTTCGCTGCAGACCTCAAGTCCACTAACAGGATAATAGCCCAAAATGCACAGCTAAAACCACACAAGAATGGCTAAGAACTAAACACTGGACTATTCTGAAGTGGCCTTCTAAGAGCCCTGATCACAAATCCTATCAAACATCTTTGAAAAATACATGTGATACATGTAGTTTGGAGATGCAACCCTTCAAACCAGAGAGACAGTGAGGGAGCAGTTTGTTCAAGAAAATAAAAGCCAGAACTACCTGTTGGCAGGTGCAGAAGTCTCATTGAGAGCTACAGAATATCACTTTGTGCAACAAAAATACTATGTTATGGGTTCCATAATTTCTGTCAATGCCAGCTTTATTCATTTTACTATCAAATATATTCGATTGAAAAAAAAAAAAATCTAAAGTAAAGTTTTTAATAAATATATTAAATATGGAATATAAATATATTAAATATGGAATAAATACTGATTGATGCCATTTACTTTTGTCAGTCTTAGTTATTTTAGGGGGAACAGAGGGCTCTTCATTTTTCATAGAAAAAGTACCAAAAAAAAAAAAAAGGAGGAGTAGGGGCAAAGCTCTTTTCGCTATACTTCTGTAGGTCAAAGGCGTGCACTTCGTTCTGCACTCCTGTAACCTGTTTTCAGCCGGCAGGGGGCTAAAGCCCGCTGTCAGCTGATGTCACTGAGCTGGTGCTGGTTCAGACATGGAATCCCCTTAGCCGGTCCAGTTCGGGGTTACTATTTGGGTTATATCCGGCATTTGTGGGTACTCTTGAATTTTTTTGTGTAGATGAGAGTCTACATAATTTCTGCAATTTTGTATTCATGTTTTATGGACTATGGCCTTGTTATATGATTATATACTAATAAATTGGCATCAGCCTTTTAACTGCATTACCTGTCTCTTAACTGCCTTAAAGTCCCCAAGGGCTTCTTGTAGTGCTATATGCATGCATCATTTTTTCTGTACTGGTTCAGAAAGGATCCTGACCATGTGGTCAAGATCCATTTAGGTGCTTGGACCGGTAGCTGGCTCAGCCTCTCAGCGATCTGCTAAATGCCTGAGCCTCCTGCCCCCTCCACAGCCCAGTGCTCCACTGAGCTCTAGATGGGCAGAGCAGTGAGCAGGTGACTGACAGTCATGGCTCTCTGCTCAGAGAGGATGAGAGAACTGAGCGATCAGTGGCGTTTGAACGTTCAATAATCACTGCAGAGCCAGCGGGGACATATGCAGCATTGGATCAATGCTGCATCCACCTAGGTCACTAAAAATGTTATTTTTTTTTAAAGTCCATACTTCTCTTAAATATATTCTTACAAAAACACTGATATTTTTGAAACCTTCTGACCTAACCAGTACACTGGCCCTATTTAACCCAAGTTATCTGTAATGTAAATGCTTACTTATCTGTGAAAACCTTGAATTCCTGAGTGTAAATACATTTCACAATGCCTACCATGCTATATAGCAAAGCTTTGATGATTGAGGTGAAATGAGGAAACTATAGTACAGTAAAGTAGTCCAGGGTGCTGCTGAATGTCAATAAACACTACAATATGCAAGATTAAATATGCACCACTATGTTAGAAAGTAAAACAATAAAAACATTGTAAACTCTCGGTTAACAAGGTTGATAAAATACGAATAGTAAAACAGAGTAAAGGACAAATTAAACTACAAGGACATAAGGAACAAAAGCTACCTGATAGTTTTCATCTGAAAGCTGGCTTGTCAGATACACACGCAGTCGACAATCGTGTGGCTGCAGCTGCTGGGAGTGTGTGTGTAAACCCCTACCTTTCCCCACTGTTACCAATGTCGTTTTTATGTCAGTGACAGCAAACCTCTGACATGAGAGATGAACAAAGCATTTTATTCTATAGTGTGGATTTGCCTCAATCCTGAGCAGTGAGTTTGAGATCTGTCTGCTACCCAATTCCTCTGCTATCTGCAAGAGTAATTTCTGACAGGTTTTGGGCAATGCCAATTGAGGAGAGCTCCAGCCCACAGTCTATATTGACAGCCTCAGCTGTGCATGTTTCCCTATGAGATTGTGTAGGGATGGAGTCAGATCTCCGATTACACTCATCTCTCTGTTGTGCAGTGTGTTACATCAAATCCCCGCCCCCAGCCTATTGAAGATCAGGAATGCTGTAGTTACATAAGCAAGTCCAGCTTATGTAGTCTGATTTGTTTCACCTCTGTGTATCATCTGAGGTCTGTTAAAAGATTCCCTGGGTATATGCAAAGGTTTTATGCATTAAAAGAGAACTATGGACTTTATTTTTTGCAGATTCATACTTACCTAGGTGGATGCTGCATCTGGCGCCCGCTGGCTCTAACACTGAGAACCAAGCGATCCAACACCGCTAATCACTCGGTTCTCAGACCTCCCTAAGCAGAGAGCTGGTGACTGTCAGCCACAGGCTCTCTTCTCTGCTCCCCTGTGTGGAGCACTGAGCTGCGGCGGGGTTGGGAGAGGCCAGCTCAGGCTCTCATCGGCTTGCTGAGAGGCTGAGCCAGGTGCCAGTCCAGGCATGTTAGCAGATCTCAACTTCATTGTCGCAATCTTACCTGAGCCCGGAGCAGCTATGTGACGTTAGCCGACAGCAGGCTGGGTCACAGGAGTGCAGAACGACCTGCACTTCTGTGATCCACAGGAGAAGTACAGCCAAATGAGCTTTACAGCCAAACCCTAATACTTACCTGAACCTTATCTCGATCCAGCAATGTTGCACAAGAGCCATGGCTCCCTTGGCTTGGCTGGAACATAGAAAGTCAGTGAGCCAATGAGGAAAGAGAGGGAGGCGGGGGGCGAGCCATGGCTCCATGTCTGAATGGACACACGGAGCAGCTCTACAACTTAGGTGCCCCCATAGCATACTGCTTGCTGTGGGGGCACTTGGCAGGAGGGAGGGACCAGGAGCGGCAGAAGAGGAGTATCCGGGCTGCTCTGTGCAAAACCACTGCACAGAGCAGGGAAGTATGAAATGGTTTTTAAAAAAAAACAAAAAACAAAAAAAGACTTTAGTATCACTTTAAGAGTAGAGGGCTCTTGGGAGAGGTAGTTCTGGTGGTGCATCTTCCTCAGTAAGAACGGAGTTCCCAGCAGCTCCATTGCAGGAAATGTAGAAGCCTAGTTATACAAGTAGTAGTTCTAGTTACAAGAACAAGTTAAAATAAAAAAAGAATGCTGGTACATGGGTAGAGGGAAGGTTTGGGGGTAAATTTGGCCATTGCTAGACATATAACCCAGATCATGGCACAACCTAATTCACAGAGATAAAGCTTAGGTTCCTTAACTTATGAATTTTCAGTCATTGTCTGTCCCACAACAAAAAAAAGTTTTACTACTGGCATCAAAGCAACTGAATTTTTTTGTGAGAAAGTGTCCAAGTGTCAGCTGCGATGAATGTCTGGTTTATGGCCAAACTTAACAGGCAATGTCTCTCCCCCACACTGCCCTGTCTGAGCGCCTGTAAACTGTAGTGTTGTTGTTGGCAGCTGAGAGTTTTCCTCAGCACTTCCCAGACAGAGCTGAGCGATGATTAATTGAAGGACTTTGGATAGGAACAATCAGCAAGGATTCCATTATCATAATTAGCTATTCAACAAAGCTTTAAAAAAAAAAAAAAAAAAAAAAAAAGGTGAGGGAAGCGGTGGTCTTATGAAAAACCCAGTGGACCCATAAAAAGAAAACGCAAATCATGTCCAAAATAAACCACAGCACTACTACATAATCCAGAACACACGACTTGCTTTCCCTTTCCCCTGATAAAACTACAAATAACGATGGATTATAACACACAAAGTCGTTTATTTTAACCTCTTCAAGTTTTTCATTTGAATGCACGTAAAAAGCAGACCGCATTTATTTAGTCGATTCTGAGTGAGGTAGGCAGTCAAAAGTTAGATTTTCGAACTTCTCTGAAAATCCACTAGCACGTAGGGTCAATTCTTTAATCTATTATGGAGACAAGGAAAGACTCAAAGTACCACATAGGACTTGCTCAGGATGTAGTATAAAGCAGATCCCACAGCTCTGTGCCAGGATGGGCCTAGTTAATGAATCGTGACCTATACAAAGACTGAGGCTTGTGAACTTTGCAATTTACAAACCTCACTGAAACAAATAAACCAATATTTAGTCAATCACTTCTGAAAGCGGGTACGACACAAATAAAATTACCCTGTAGAAATCCACTGGGGGTCACAGAGTGCCACAAAGCAGCCTCCGATTGGTTAGTCAAAAAGAAACCAGTCAAACCAAATGGTTAATGTGTGATGTTAGAGTAGCACTATGCCACTTAATAATCTCAAAAAGGAAATGCGATACCACAAATCAATATATAGTTAATACACATATGGAATCTGTTGAGTGGATAGCCAACACTATACAAGTAAATGCTACACTGACTGGTGGGTGCTGCAGCCCGCAAATCAGAAGGTGATACTCCATCTAGGATGCACAGAAAAGGGAGAGCGAAACAGGCAAAAGGGCCACCATAGTGTAGCAATAAAAAGTAAACTTTATTAAAACATAGTAAGTGGCAAGTAGGAGCTCGATGGAAGTGACAAGATTCACAGTACCATGGCTCAGCATCCGATCATGAGGGAAGCCAATGGGTGACAGCCAAAGAGTTGGTGTTGGGCGCTGGGTGTCCCTGTATAGAAGCCTAAACTTTGGTAATTTCCATTTGGGATTAATTGGCAATAAAAAGTATTCTGAATCTGACTCACCCATCCGATCAGAAAGTGGCTGCGATGACAGGGAACGTCCTCCTCCACCTGGTGCCAATGTCACTCAAGGAGCATGCACAGTCAATGAACGGGTTTCCAGGTGTATCTGGATAATCCTAGAGTGACATCGGCATCAGGCAGCGGACAAAGTTCCCCGTCATCGCAGCCGCTTTACGATCAGATGAATGAGTCCTGGCGTCTCTATACAGCGACACCTGTCATCCAACACATCTTTGGTGGTCACCTGTCGGCTCCCCTCATGGTCAGACACTGAGCCCTGATGCTGTGGATATAATCACGTTCACCTCTCTCTCCTATTTGCTCCTACTAGCTCTTGTGAGTGCAATTCACTATGTTTTAATAAAGTGTTTGCTTTAATACTACAATGCCATTGCGCCTATTGTTTCTCTCTCCACTTCTGGAAGAGTAGGGTGGATAATTTTTGCAGGGTTATCTTTGTATGCTTTTGGCTACAAAGAACAAGATCTAGAAAACTGGGTTTTGTCAATATGTTTTAAGTGGAACTGGGTCATCATAAAAAGTAAATCGTGAGACAGGTAAAAAAAAACAATAACTCCCATTCACATAATAATAATCAACCACAGGCCCGCTACAACATGGGGCAGTAATGCTGAAGTGAGTTCCTCCCAATGTTTTAGTGCATCCAGGAGGGACAGGTAAAGCATCCAACCCCCGATGCAAGTAGCCTGCCAAAGTCTATGGTAGGCTGTGGCTGAACTCTGTGCCAAGCGGTACCCAAATGTAGGGCCCATGTGCATTCAGGGACACAAGGTCTGGACACACTGTAGTAGGGAAGGGATATACGGTAACTTCTGGCAAGGTTTACTCCCAGTCATTATCTCCACGGAGGAGATTTTTATTTTGCTTTCTGTGGGGGGATCATAAAATACAAAACCTCTACAGATGGGATGCCGAGTGCAACACTTCTTTTCAGTAAAATGGGTAGGGATTGGGATCCCTCAGTTTATTATTTACTGTATCCTCTAGGCTCAGCAGCAGAAAGAGGGATGAAAATCTTCCCAATGGAGCAACAAACGGCAATAAATACTGAAGTTTTTTTTTTTTTACTCTGCCCAAGCCTATTGAAAAATGTTTAGCTGGGGTTGAATCTTAACTTTCTACTACCTTAGCTTCCAAGTGAGATTTCATCCCAAATATACTTTTCACATGTTTTATCTTACTTTTGGCACTTAGCGAAAATTTTTATGGAGTATTTACAGCACAATTTCTTTCGTGTGATTTTAACAGCCTGTTTTGTTTTTAGATAAGGTTTTTGTTTCCAATAACAGCACTACGCCTAACCCTGGGCCAACTACTTGGCATAGTTGGGAACTCACGCTATAAATTCCTTGTTTAAGGATGAAGTAGCTCCATTTAACGTGCACTGGAAAATAGAAGATGTAACTGCAATTACAAAATAAATTGAGGATGATATGAGCTGCCATTTAAGAGAACTTTTCCTTAGTTGCCAGTGGAAGCAATTTAGAGAATGACACATGACCTGCTCATTTTAAATCATCATCTTGAAAAAGAGCATCATCGGTCATAATCCATGAATAGAGGCTTAAATAAATTGATTTGGATTGGAGCTCTGAAGGTTACATATCTTCCCTGTAATCACCAATACTGCAAAGCCTGTATTGATTGGCAAACAGAATAATTCAGTGCCAGCAGATTCTACCCTCTTTGTTTTAAAGGACCTTGCAATGCAACAAAACTATGACTAATTCGTAGTGAAGAAACTGAAGGACCAATTTAATAGACAATTTGCTGCAGAAAGAAAACATCAGATGGCCAACCGTCTACGTAAAATAATACTTTGATTTGTAGTCCTGCTGCTAATATCCTGCCCACAAAATACCTCTGGTGATCATCTAGTTCCAAACCATGCCAAGGGTCTGATCTGGGGTTATGTAATACCACATCCTATAAATCATAGACAGAAAGAAGCTGTCTGTTTTAGGCACTAAGGGGCTTTATTGGTGTGTTATTGCTCAAAAACAACAGAGATGCATCAAGTAAAAGATCTAATTTTATTAATACCAATTCAACACAACATATCGAGTTGACATACTGTATGTTAAAATCCAAACCAAAAAAAAAAAAAATGTACATAATATTTAAGTGAGCAAAGCCCCCTATATTCATAGCCCCATCCACAGTGTATGTGTACATACACACTATAATATATATATATATATATATATATATATATATATATATATATATATATATATATATATATATATATATATATATATATACACATATATATACTATATATATATATATATATATATATATATATATATATATATATATACATATATACATACATACATACACACACATATATATATATACATACATACATACATACATACATATACACACATATACATTACACACACACAGATATATATATATATCAGTCTTCCGAATGTATAGCAAACCAATGCAGTACATAGAATGTTACATGAAAGATGTACGCTGAGGATTTCGTTCTCAACGCGTTTTGCAGACATGCTTCTTCAGGCGAAGGGAGTTCAGGAATCTGTGTGAATATTCCATGATAATCATTAAACAAGGATCGCGTCCAGGGACCACAGGAGGGCAAAGAGGGCAAAGAGGGCAACACACAACAGGTGCCAGATCCCAAGAGCGGGCAAGTATAAGCACAGACTATGGGGAAGCATGAACCCTCAAAGAAAGGAAACTATCCAGAAATCTTCTCCCAACCCTCTGTGATGGTGGGAAAACGGATTAAGGACTGTGAAGATCCCCAACAGTATGCAGCGTGCAACACTTTTCCACTTTCCTGAAACTGTATTTAAACGATCACCTTGTAAAACAACCCATTCAGTTTAAAATAGAAATGAAAGGCAAAACATTTGTATACACATAAAAAAACCTTATAAATGTTTTTTCCTTCTTTTTTTTTTTATCTGTGAACACATATCCTCTGTTCTCAACTGCATAAAGAGCTCATAGAACTAGGGGAGGAGAAACCGCACTGGTCGGCCCATTGAATGGCTTTGCAGTGGGGGGGGGGGGGGGGCACAGCCAGAAAACTGATGCACACAGAAGGCTTTTTATCTTAATGCATAGAATGCAATAAGATAAAAAACCTTCTGCCTTTACAACCCCTTTAACATTGGCAATATACTCTATATTGTATGTGTATCAGGAGCAAACTTAAAGTGGTTGTAAGCCCTCTCCTAAACCCAGTGAAGTGAACAGCCTCAGATGATGCACAGAGATGAAACAAATCTCCCTACATAAGTTTTACATGTATATCTGCTGTCTTTCCCTTTCTACTTCTTTGGAAAGTGCAGATCATGTTAAAGAAATCTCTGGGCTTACACACTGTGTGAGAGCTGATTGGAAGAAAGCCCCCCCCCCCCCCCTCCACATAGGCAGAGCAATGCAGGAACACGCAGGGCTCTACTCTGAATAAACAAGCTCTCTGCTAACCTCCCTCTAAGCTCCCTCCCTGACACAAATTTTCAGCTGCTGTTATCTCGTGGGCCAGAGAACTGACTCTGCTAATAACAGATCAGCAGAAAGGCACATCACTTAGGCCCCTTTCACACTGGGGCGGGATCGGCGTCAGCGGTAAAGCAGCGCTATATTTTAGCCGCGGTATTCGGCCGCTAGCGGTGCAGGTTTAACCCCCGCTAGCGGCCGAAAAAGGGTTAAAACCCCCCGCAAAGCGCGGCCGCATTGGCACTTTGCGGCGGTATTAACGCGGTGTCCCATTGATTTCAATGGGTAGGAGCGGTATAGGAATGGTGAACAAACCGCTCCTTCACCGCTCCAAAGATGCTGCTAGCAGGACTTTTTTGACCGTCCTGCTAGCGCACCGCTCCAGTGTGAAAGCCCGCCGGCTTTCACACTGGAGTGAATGGGGCCGGATTTTTTCAGGCGCTGTACAGGCGCTATTTTTAGCGCTGTATCGCATGAAAAACGCCCCAGTGTGAAAGGGGCCCTAGAGCCTCAGAGAGAGACAAGTAAACAATACAGATATATGTGCGTAGGTGAGATTTCATGAATGGGGGGGGGGGGGGGTTACATCCACTTTAAAGGATAACTAAAACCAATAACAAAAAACGGAATATATTTTAGCTTGTCAACCTTTCGATGTGGCATCTGTGTTCATTTATATTTTTCAGCTAACATTTAGGCCCCTTTCACATGGGGCAGACCCACTGGACAGACTCCGCTAGCTCAGCGGGGGATCGCTCCGTTGATCTCTGCTGAGCCGGCGGATGACAGCTGTCTCTACTCACTGTGCAGGGAGGGACCTGTCAGAGCCCTGCGGTTCTCTATGGGGAGATCAGATGAAAAAGGACAGCCTGTTCGTTTTCATCTGATCCCATCCGCTGGATCTTGTAGGATCGAATGGCAGGCGGGTGTCAGCGGATGAATCTCTTTGACAGGTATCCGGTATGACAGGTATCCCGTTCCCACTTCCGGGAGTCGGCGCCGTGTCCCATGACGTCACCGTGGGGCTCTTCCCTCCGTCACCGGACCATTAGGAGAGAGGAGCGAGTCCTTGTGCATGTGCAGTAGGGTTCCCAGCATGAAGCAGTAAGGCTACACTGCCGGGTTCCCTTACCCGCAAATGGCATGCACCCGACAGCCGATGGAAACATCAGCTGTGGTGCCAACATCGCTGGACTCCAGGACAGGCAAGTGTCCTATTGTTAACAGCCAGCAGCTGCAGTATGTAGCTGCTGGCTTTTCATTTTTTGTTTGGGGCGGACCTCCGATTTAAGTATAAAAAATAAAATAAAAAAAACAACCAGTAAAAGAAAAACATGTTGATCTTGCCAGATAAGTCCTTGTCAGTTCATATGAGCTGAAGAAAGTACAATGTTATCTTTCTTATGTAAACTACTAATCTCCCAACCCTCTGTAACAGTGATGAACAAAAGGCTGGCAAGGACATGCAGACCAGCCAACAAGGGAAAGAACACTAATGCAGTCATCACATCTAAATACCGATTAGGTTCAATATTTTATATTTTGGCTTTTGGGTTTAGATACGCTTTAACCCAAGGCCCCAGTATTACAGACCTACAGAGCAAATCACTAAGTCACTGTGTAGTAAAGGCAGGAAAACTGGAGCCGGAATTGTACCGGCAAACAAAAATTGTAATAAATGCGCCATTTCTGTTTAAATCCTAAAAACCTTAAAACCATAGGATTTATTTTTGGGTCTTTAGCTCTGCTCCATGCCATTGTTGGCTCAACTCATAAAAAAAGAGCAACAACGTACATCTTAGCTGAAATCAGAGCAGTCGTGTTATGAATGACTAGGTAGTAACTGAAACTGGCGTCTAATCAGCAAACATAAAACCATTCCAGAAGGAAACCCGAGAGCCAATGGTACACAGGAGTCAGCACTATGTTATACTTAGTCCTGCTCTGAATTATCAGATTTCCACTCACTGACAATCACCTATATCCAGCCTGGAAACGCACGTGTGTCAACAGTAGTGGAAGTAGCAGATACATAACACAGTATCAATTCTACCGGGTGGAAAACATCCAAAACCTTTGAGAATTTTTACAACCCAGATATTACTTTCCTCTGGTTTGCTGGCTGTTACTGAACCGAAACAGCCTTGAAAGAAGCACGGATCGTATAGTAGAGATTACTTGGTTACAATGTATAGCTAGAAATGTTACTAAACCCAGGACCCTGCATTCACTATATCTGGTCTCCCACAGTACATGGAAATGCAATTATTTAAGTAAATAACTGCTAAATACCTTTTCTCATCAGCAGTATATAGCAGTCTTTTGACTTCTATCTGTCAGGGCTGGGCTCAGCCCTTCCTTCTCTGAGCTGGCTGCTCAGCTGTCGGCTAATTGCCAGCTCCCATCTCTCCACAGTTACTCAGCTGTTGATGATATCCTGCTAGTGAGTCCTGCCTACTTAAGCCGTCCAAGCCCAGCGGATCTCTGCCTTTGCCTTAGTCAACATCACAGAGACGCTCTCCTGCATTCCTGTTAAAAGACTTGCTTGGCTGACATCACTTCTGGCTCCAGATCCTGCTTGCTGTTTTACTACGCTCATCTCTGGCTCCCTGATGTTTGGCTTGTCTGACTATCCGTTCCGGTTCATTTGGCTATGTTTTGACTATGTTTGATCTATTTACTTTTATTATTAAACAAGTGTGATTTAACTATACTTCTGTCTTGGTCTGATTTTTTGGTTTCTGACACTATCAGTGTCTGGTTAACCACTTTCAGACCGGACCATTATGCAGCCTAAAGACCAGAGGACTTTTTACAATTTCGCACTGCACTGGTTTAACTGGTAATTACGCGGTCATGCAATGTTGTACCCAAACGAAATTTGCGTCCTTTTCTTCCCACAAATAGAGCTTTCTTTTGATGGTATTTGATTGCCTCTGCGATTTTTTATTTTTTGCGCTATAAACGGAAAAAGACCGAAAATTTTGAAAAAAAATGATATTTTCTACTTTTTGTTATAAGAAAAATCCAATAAACTCAATTTTAGTCATACTTTTAAGCCAAAATGTATTCAGCCACATGTATTTTGTAAAAAAAAAAATGTCAATAAGCGTATATTTATTGGTTTGCGCAAAAGTTATAGCGTCTACAAACTAGGGTACATTTTGTGGAATTTACGCAGCTTTTAGTTTACGACTGCCTATCTCATTTCCTGAGGTGCTAAAATGGCAGGGAAGTACAAAACCCCCCCAAATGACCCCATTTTGGAAAGTAGACACCCTAAGGAAATTGCTAAGAGGCATTTTGAGCCCATTGAATATTTTATTTTTTTGGCCCAAGTGATTGAATAATGACAAAAAAAAAAAAATGTTTACAAAAAGTTGTCACTAAATGATATATTTCTCACACATGCCATGGGCATATGTGGAATTACACCCCAAAATATATTCTGCTGCTTCTTCTGAGTACGGGGATACCACATGTGTGGGACTTTTTGGGAGCCTATCCGTGTACGGGACCCCGAAAGCCAAGCACCGCCTTCAGGATTTCCAAGGGTGTAAATTTTTGATTTCACTCCTCACTACCTATCACTACCTATCACAGTTTTGAAGGCCATAAAATGCCAAGATGGCACAAAACCCCCCCAAATGACCCCATTTTGGAAAGTAGACACCCCAAGCTATTTGCTGAGTGGCATGTTGAGTCCATGGAATATTTTATATTTTGCCACAAGTAGCGGGAAAAATGACAAACTTTTTTTTTTTTTTTGCCCAAAGTTGTCACTAAATGATATATTTCTCACAAATGCCATGGGCATATGTGGAATTACACCCCAAAATAAATTCTGCTGCTACTTCTGAGTACGGGGATACCACATGTGTGGGACTTTTTGGGAGCCTATCTGTGTACGGGACCCCGAAAACCAAGCACCGCCTTCAGGATTTCCAAGGGCGTAAATTTTTGATTTCACTCCTCACTACCTATCACTACCTATCACAGTTTTGAAGGCCATAAAATGCCAAGATGGCACAAAACCCCCCCAAATGACCCCATTTTGGAAAGTAGACACCCCAAGCTATTTTATGAGAGGCATGGTGAGTATTTTGCAGCTCTCATTTTTTTTTTGAAAATGAAGAAAGAAAAGGAAAAAAAAATTTTTTTTTTTCTTTTTTCAATTTTCAAAACTTTGTGACAAAAAGCGAGATCTGCAAAATACTCACCATACCTCTCAGCAAATAGCTTGGGGTGTCTACTTTCCCAAAATGGGGTCATTTGGGGGTATTTTGTGCCATCTGGGCATTCCATGGCCTCTGAAACTGTGATAGGCAGTGAGGAGTGAATTCACAAATTCACACCCTTAGAAATCCTGAAGGTGGTGCTTGGTTTTTGGGGCCCCGTACGTGGCTAGGCTCCCAAAAGTCCCACACATGTGGTATCCCCGTACTCAGGAGAAGCAGCAAAATGTATTTTGGGGTGTAATTCCACATATGCCCATGACATGTTTGAGCAATATATCATTTAGTGACAACTTTGTGCAAAAAAAAAAAAAAAATAATAATAATTATTATTTTTCCCGCAACTTGTGTCAAAATATAAAATATTCCATGGACTCGACATGCCTCTCAGCAAAAAGCTTGGGGTGTCTACTTTCCGAAATGGGGTCATTTGGGGGGGTTTTGAACTGTCCTGGAATTTTATGCACAACATTTAGACGCTTATGTCACACATTACCCACTCTTCTAACCACTTGAAGACAAAGCCCTTTCTGACACTTTTTGTTTACATGAGAAAATAATTTTTTTTTGCAAGAAAATTACGTTGAACCCCAAACAATATATATTTTTTTAAAGCAAAGGCCCTACAGATTAAAATGGTGGGTGTTTCATTTTTTTTTTTCACTCAGTATTTGCGCAGCGATTTTTCAAACGCATTTTTTTGGGAAAAAACACACTTTTTTAAATTTTAATGCACTAAAACACACTATCTTGCCCAAATATTTGATGAAATAAAAAATTAGATCTTAGGCCGAGTACATAGATACCAAACACGACATGCTTTAAAATTGCGCAGAAACGTGCAGCGGTGACAAACTACATACATTTTTAAAAGCATTTAAACGCCTTTACAGGTTACCACTTTAGATTTACGGAGGAGGTCTACTGCTAAAATTACTGCCCTCGATCTGACCTTCGCAGTGATACCTCACATGCATGGTGCAATTGCTGTTTACATATGACGCCAGACCGACGCTTGCGTTCGCCTTTGCGCGAGAGCAGGGGGGGACAGGGGTGCTTTTTTTTTTTTTTTTTTTTTTTATTATTGATTTTGCTTTTTTATTTTATTTTTCAACTGTTCCTTTCATTTATATATATTTTTTATCATTTTTATTGCTATCTCAGGGAATGTAAATATCCCCTATGATAGCAATAGGTAGTGACAGGTACTCTTTTTTGAAAAAATTGGGGTCCATTAGACCCTAGATCTGTCGTCTGCCCTCAAAGCATCTGACCACACCAAGATCGGTGTGATAAAATACTTTCCCAATTTCCCAATGGCGCTGATTATATCCGGCGAAATATAAGTCATGAAATGCTCGTAGCTTCCGGTTTCTTAGGCCATAGAGATGATTGGAGCCATTCTGGTCTCTGATCAGCTCTATGGTCAGCTGGCGGAACCACCGGCTGCATTCTCAGGTTCCCTGTTGGGACAGGAGAGCCAGAGAAAACCATGGAAGACGGTGGGGGGGGGGGGGCATTCCCTCCCACTGCTTGTAAAAGCAGTCTAGAGACTAATTAGCCACTAGGATTGCTTTTACATGAAAGCCGACCGCTGGCTGAAAAGAATGATACCAAGATAATGCCTAATCCTGCCGGCATCATTCTGGTATAACCACTCAAAGTCCAGCAACATACCAGTACGTTGCTGGCCCTTGTTTGGCATATATTGTAATCTTTTTTTTCATGCAGCCTGTGGGCTGAACGAAAAAAAAAGATTGATCGGTGGGTATGCCCACCATTAGAACCTCCCTTCATCCACCCACTTCTAATGATGGGCATACATGCACCATTTTGTTTTTAACTGTGGTGGTGAAATCACCTCCAACAGCGCTGGAGTCACGGATTTATGTATCGTGGGAGCAAGCGCTGTTGCTGTCAAGATAAATAAATCCGCGCTGCAGCTGAATGGCGTACCTGCTAAGCAAATTATGGTTAACAATAAAACAAAGTAACATTATAGTATAACAGTAAGATTTACCATACCTGCAAAGCAAATACCAAAAAAAACATAGTAAAAAATAAAACATTTTTTAATGCAACCTGTGCCTAAAATATATATATGCCGAAGCATGGGGGCATCCTCCCGCAAAAAAGTTATGCCGCGTACACGCGGTCGGAATTTTCCACGGGCAAGCCTCCGTCGGAATTTCAACCGTATGTAGGCGGCATTAGGAGCAAATCGCTCCTCCGCCCTCTGCTGCCCCCATGCTTCGGCATATATGCTCTTTTTTTTTAACTGTGGTGGTGAAATCACCTCCTACAGCGTTGGAGTCACGGCTTTATGTATCGTGGGAGCAAACGCTGTTGCTGTCAAGATAGATAAATCCGCGCTGCAACTGAATGGCGTACCTGAAAACAAAAAAAATGGTTAACAATAAAACATTGCAGAATAGAATACAGTAAAAAGGAGAACAATAGAGAGAGAATAGAGAGAAAGAGAACAATAAAAACAACTATTTTTGTTTTTTTTATTTTATATTTTTTTTGTTTTATTTTTTACTTTTTTTTTTTAAACTTTTGTTTGTAACTGTAACAGTTCTAACGGAACTGTTGTAACGGTTCCATCGGTTTTGGTCTCAAAATGCGATGGCATTCTTGAGAACGTGTGCCTAGTCTGTGCAATGCTGTACCCTACGCTAATACTCAACTAGTGTATGGTAGCGTTCGAAACATTCACCGATGCAAAGACCAGGATTGTCAGGACAGCGGGGACAATAATAGCGGGTGTCACGCCTAAAATCCGCGCTTTCTGCAGACACGACATTTTCTTTGGGGGGCTTGTTGGGTAGGGGTACTCGGGAGGACATAAATAAAATGCCGCTCATGCAGCCGGCTAACTGCATTTGGTTGGGGAATGTGAGGAGGAGCACCGTCTGGAAACAGAAGGGCTCCGATGATCTCTTCCTGGAATTTAAGGAAGGATCCAGTACGTCCTGAAGCTCCGTATAGCACATGAGCGTTCAGCAAAGCCAATTGGAAAAGGTAAATAGACACTTTTTTGTACCAGCGTCTAGCCTTACGGGCAACTAGGTACGGCGCCAACAACTGGTCGTTGAGGTCCACCCCTCCCATGTTTTGGTTGTACTCGTGGACACAGAGGGGTTTCGTCACAACACCAGCCGCCGTAGTAATTTGGACCGTCGTGTCTGCATGAAGGGAGGTAAGAACGAAAACATTCTTATTATCCCTCCACTTCATAGCGAGCAAGTTATTACACTTCAAGCAGGCTCTCTCCCCCAGCCTAAGACGGGACTCTACAAGCCGCTGGGGAAAGCCCCGGCGATTAGGTCGCACGGTGCCACATGCTCCAATCTGATGATCAAACAAATGACTAAACAGTGGCACGCTCGTGTAATAATTATCCACGTACAAGTGGTACCCTTTCCGAATAAGGGTGACACCAAGTCCCACACAATCTTGCCAGCGCTCCCTATGTAGTCAGGGCAGTTTGTCGGCTCTATGTGGCTATCTTTGCCCTCATAAACCATAAATTTACATGTATAGCCTGTGGCCCTGTCACAGAGCTTATACATCTTGACCCCGTATCTGGCACGCTTGCTGGGAAGGTATTGTTTGAATGACAAGCGGCCAGTAAACTTAATCAGGGACTCGTCAACGCAGACAACTTGATGGGGAGTAAACAAGTCTGCAAAACGTTGGTTGAAATGGTTTATGAGGGGCCGAATTTTATAGAGCCGATCGTATGCAGGGTCTCCACGAGGACGACAGAGTTCATTGTCGTTGAAGTGCATGAACCGCAAAATCTGTTCGTATCGTGCCCTGGACATGGAGGCAGAGAACACGGGCATATGGTACATTGGCTCAGTGGACCAATATGAACGCAACGTACCCATTTTAACTATGCCCATGATGAGGGAAAGGCCCAGAAAGATCTTAAATTCGGGGACCGTAATTGGTCTCCAATCTCTGGCAAGGGTGGACAACTGGGGATTAGCAGCGATGTGTTGACCAGCGTACAAATTGGTTTGGTCCACAATAGATCTATAGAGATCTTCGGTGAAAAACAGCGAAAAAAAATCAAGTGACGTAAAATCAGCTGTTTCCACCTGAATACCGGGTTGGCCAGTGAATGGGGGAAGTACGGGTTCTGCAGAAGTGGTGGGCACCCAATCAGGATTGGCAAATTCTGCAGGAAGGGCACTATGGGCACGACGGGCCTGTCTTTGTCGTCTTCTTGGTGGCAGCGGGACACTACTTGTGCTTGCCACCTCGCCAGCTGAAACTGCACTTATGGGACTCGCCACGTCACCACGTGATACTGCAGTGCTGGTTTGACTACGTCCAGGGTGTACTAGGCCGCTGGTGCTTGCCTGTTCACCAGAAGGAATAGCGGCTCTAGTACGTCTCTGCCTCCTACGAGCGACCTGCGGTTCCTGCACCTCAACAACAGAAGAAGGAGTTTGGGGTCTGGTACGCCTGACCTTAGCAGGGACCACAACTCCGCCGTCAGAGCTATCTGTCATGGAGCCGCTGTCGTCTACTGGGTCGTATTCTGAGCCTGATTCTGACAGATGAGTGACCTCCTCTTCACTATCTGTCATGCTCAGAAACAAGTAGGCCTGTTCACTAGTGTACGTTTGACTTGCCATTTTGGGCTCTAAATTTAGTAGTACACTAGTGAGACTCACAGGAAAAAAAAAAGCTCCTGACTGTTAGCGACTGAATCAAAACGCTACCAAAAAACTGTAAGCGATCGCAGGGATCAGGCCTGACTCTGCGAACGCTGCAGTTATGTGTGCTTAGTGTTTTGTAAGTGACAGTGATCGATCGATACTGCACTTGGGTGGGCTGGGCGGAGGGGGAAAACGCAGGTGCTAGCAGGTATCTGGGCTGATCCGCTAACAATGCGTTTTTGGGAACCCTAAACAGCTGGGGACGCTAGTATAGATCTGATCAGATCAGATATCGATCTGTTCAGATTCTATACCACTAAGGGAGGTGTATGCTGCGTGCGTGGGTGTTTGCGGTACTGGCACTAACCCGACGCTGCCTGGGGCGACGCAGACCCTATTTGACTCTAAAACCTTACTTATATCACCTGCCGGGCGATCAGGGGGTTAAACCTTTATTAGGTAATAAACGGCGGGTGCCCTGAAACTATAAAAAATAAACTAACTGACCAGCGTCACCCGTAACAGTTATATGGTGATCACTGGTGAAAGGGTTAACTAGGGGGCACTCAGGGGGTTAAAACCTTTAGTAGGTAGTATATGGGGGGCCCCTGACCCTATAAAACGCTGCGGCAAACCTAAATACCTACCTCCCTAACTAGCGTCAACTGTGACACTAATACAGCGATCAAAAAAACGATCGCTTAGTGACACTGGTGACGGGGGGTGATCACGGGGTTAAACCTTTATTAGGGGGGGTTCCTAGACCTAAAGGGGGGCTAAATCTAACTGCCCTAACAGTTATTAGGGTCACAATGCACCAATGCAGTTAACAGTAAAAAAAAAAAAAAAAAAAAAAAAAACTGCTTTGGTGTCACTGTGACAGGGGGTGCAGGGGGGCAATCGGGGGGGGGGGCTGGGGTGTGTAAAGTGTGCCTAGAATGTTCTACTGTTAGTGTAGTGTAGTGTAGGTGTAGTGTTGTGCAACTCACGTGTCTTCTCTCCTCGGCGTCGGTTCAAAAAGACCGCCACGAGGAGAGATGACCTCACTTCCCCTGGCTCTGTACACAATACAGAGCCAGGGGAAGCATTCCATTGGCTGGGAGCGATCGAATGAGTGCCCCCCCCCTCATCTCCGATCCCTCCCCCAATGTCCCGGAGAATTTACAGACACGGGGGCCCTCGGCCCCCCACCCGCGTCTGTTAGGGATGACATCACTTCCTCTAGCCCTGTTTACATGACGGGGCTAGAGGAAGTGTTTCATGTCTATGAGGCTATAGAAGAGAGAAACCAACCTTGTGCATTACCAAAAATGTTAATAAAAATAATACAGCAATGGTTATACTGAAATACAAATGTGGTTAACAAGCATATCAAAGCATCAGCAACGGCTATCTGTGTTTCTTGGGTCTATAGTAAGAACCAAAGATGTCCGAGGACCAGACGGTATTGCGTGGTGGCTCCTTTTAATTAAAATTATTTTTGGTATTGCACAAGGTCGATGCGCCCTCCTTTCTCTCTTCTATACATTTCAAGGCAATTGACATTCTACACATTCTACACATCCCTAGACCCAGCATCCAAGCGCAGGAGGATTGTTTTGTGTACTATGAGGCTGCAGGACCCCTGACCCTCTGTCTGAACAGTGCTGATTGGCCCCCAAAGAAAAAAAAAACCTCTCTAGCCATACACACCAAACTGAGCATGTGCAAAGTGCCCCCAAGGCTCTGTAGTGTCAGGAGATTGATTGGAGGCTTTGGAAGAAGGGAGGATCAAAGACAGGATCAAACAACTTTTTATTTTTTTTTACAATGCAGAGGATTAACCCCTTAGGTTCCACAGTGAGTGCAGTATAACAATATTTTTTTTAGCAGAGACCCTAGAGAATAAAATGGCGGTCGTTGCAATATTTTACATCACACTGTATTTGCGCAGCGGTCTTTCAAACTCAATTTTTTGTTGAAAAAAAATACACTTCAATGAATTAAAGAAAAACTAAACAGTAAAGTTAGCCACATTTTTTTGTATAATGTGAAATATGTTACGCTGAGAATCGTGATCTTTATTCTAAGCAAAAAAAATTTTGATTCTCGTTTTATCCAGAATCGTGCAGCTCTACTTCTTCTGAAAGAAAACCTGTACTTTGTATACGCTGCAGTTACTGCCATGATGATCGGGTGGTTTCAGTATTTTTCTAGCCGATCCAAGGCAAGCATGCAGATGGCGATGTCTAAACGACATATCTGAAAACTTGAAGAAGCGACTGGATCAACTATATCAGCCGGGCAACTTATACATTCAGGCTGATCATCACATCCAGCATATTTCCATTGAAGGTTTCCTTTAATAAAGCTGACGCCTGTAAATACATTCCAACAAACATTGTAAAAGAGATTGAGAAGAGAGGAAGCGCACATCTTCATAATATCACATCTACCAAATATCCTCCCAGTGCTACTGCCTCAAAGTATTCATCGGCTCAAACAAGTCATTGATTGGCAGTCAGCCAGCTGGAGACCAAAAAAGGGTTTTTCTTTCCTGTTACTGCCTCTCAATTCAGACACTCTCTCGTAGAGCGCGCTATTTATAGCAGCTGGCGAGAAACCAGCCACAACTCAGCCACACAGCCACCGCAGGAAGAGAAACAAACCCAGAATGATGATGTTTTTGTAATAATTCTGCACGAGCCGTGGTCATGTGCACTGAAGGGTGCAGAGAGCAAATGAGTGCGAATCGAAAAATCTGCTCTCGTTTCAGTGATTTAAGCTGCTGCAATGACATTCAGAGACGCTAGAGAATTTCAGAAGAACTTTGTTTACCACCAAGAAACTTAATTCAATTTTAGAAGGACTCATTCACACATTGGGTGACTTTGCTTGCATTTTGGAGTATTTGTTAATGTAATCAAAATGTATAATTACTTAATGAACTGTTACTTATTATCTAAAGCCCAAAATGTATTTTACTATATTATCGTTCGGTGTCCCAGGGAGGGACCCATCGAGACCCCACAACATATGCGCTCCTACTCTGTACTACAAATCTACGAGCAACCATTCAGAGAGGAACCAGAAATAGATTCACTAGACATTTCTGCTGTGTCCTCAGGGCAGTGAAGAGAAATCGCCTTTAAGTATTTTTATTTATTTTTTTACCAATCCTTAGTCTAGGATTAAGAAAAACTGGATTAGAATTTTAAAAAGCCTTCACGTTACAAGCAATGTGTAGTCAACTTATACTATACTGTAGCAATTGATCCATACTCTATTTCAGGGGTGTCAAATAAAATGTTATCGTGGGCCACATCAGCAATGTGGTTACCCTCAAAGGGCCAGTTGTATCTAGGGTAAGCTATGTACAGAGTGCAAGGTTCAGGAGTGCGCTACATACAGAGTGCAGAATTTAGGGGTGTCCTATGCACAAAGTGCAGAGTTCTGGAGTGCCCTACATACAGAGTGCAGTTCCAGGGGTGCCCTATGCACAAAGTGCAGAGTTCAGGAGAGCCCTACGTACAGAGTGAAGTTCCAGGGGTGCCCTATGCACAAAGTACAGAGTTCTGGAGTGCCCTACGTACAGAGTGCAGTTCCAGGGGTGCCCTATGCACAAAGTGCAGAGCTCAGGGGTACGCTATGTACAAAGTGCAGAGCTCAGGGTTGTGCTACGTACAGAGTGTAGGCTTCAGGGGTGCACTACAGAGTGCAGGGTTAAGGAGTGCGCCATGTACAGAGAGCAGTGTTCAGGTGCGTGCAACCCCAATACCCCAAAAAAATTAAATAAAATTCACTCATCTCTACACTCTCTTATATTGCCCGGCTCTAGTAAACCCCTGTGTAGGTGGCTCTTCCTCACCATGCAGAGGGATCGTTTTCTCTCTCTGGAGATCTGACCCACCATGCCCCGTCGTGAGCGCATGTTACATCAGGGAGCCGCTGAGAGAAAAGCTGTCACTGTACACACAGAAGGCTTCTGTGTGTACAAGTGTAAGCAGGGATCGGGGGTGGAGGGTGAGAGCCAGACATGGCCGAATGGAGCTCTTCCACTTTCCGTCTACAAAATTGGGTGCGAGGGCCACGTGACAAGGCCTGGCGGGCCTTGTATTTGATATATGCATCAATGTTTATGGCTTATATGTACCCTAAACAAAAGTTTCTGCTCCTATCAAGCCAAGCGCACCATTTGTTTCTCAAGATACAGGCACACACTTCAAAAGTAGGCAGATTCAAATATCTAGGAAGACTGCTTTTTCCTTTATTTGACAAAAAAAAAAAAAAAGAAGAAAAAGACTAACTAAAACTAAATGTACAACTGGAACTGGTTTAAAAGTCTAAAAAAAATGGATCTGCGTTCCCCGAAGCTCTTCAACTAGGGGACTTCAACTTCTTCTGAAGTTGAGATTACAGCATGCTTGTTATACTCACTGTGAAACTTAAGGGGTTAACCCTCTGCATTCTGTAAAAAGGCTGTTTTATCCTGTATGCATAGATCCTCCCCTCCTGCACTGTCTATCTGGGAAAAGCCATGATTTAAAGCGGTTCTGCACCCATTTCATTTAGTAAATCTCTTTGCCTTCCAAATCAGGCAAAGAGTACTAAATGAAATGTTTTTTTTTTTTTATTTTTTTTTACTTACCTTGTAATTGATGACTTCCGGTCTTCTCTCTCTTCGGCGGCGGGGGGGGTCTCTGCGTCGATCGTCGTCACGCCGCACTGTCTCCTGGGATCTGGTGTCATTGATCCCAGGAGTCAGTGCGGGCATCTTCCGAAATCTCGCGAGATTTCGGCCACATCTGCCGAAATCTCGCGAGATTTCGGCCACATCTGCCGAAATCTCGTGAGATGTCGGCAGATGTGCCGTTACTGCGCACGCGCGAGTAACGGCGGTGCATGCTGGGCCATCTAAAGTTCCTGTGGGTGTTTCACATGCCCACAGGCAAGATGGCCCCCAGCACAAAAGAAGAAGACGAGGAACTTCATCGTACGAAAACCGGCAGCGATCGAGATGGAAGATGGAACAGGTGAGTCCCCCAATAAAGGTAAGCATCCTTTATATTCCGTCCCAAAAAAAAAAAAAAATTATACAGAGTGCATAACCGCTTTAAATCACTAGAAAAAATGCTTATTTTTAAAAGAGCAACTGTCATCTCTGTCCCGCAGTGGCTCCTCCTCTGACCCGCTGTTGGCTCACCAACAGTCCCATTCACTTTAATGGGACGGGTGGTGATGCGGCAGTGACACAACAAGGCAGTGGCAGCAGGTGAGTGGATGCCCGCTAACAGGCGCTGCCATGGTGGATCTGAAATGACAGGAGCGCTTTAAATGTAAGGACTCATTCTTGCTGGTAGTTAGAATCTTTAATATTTGCAAACAAAATGAAGTTTCCTATTTAGAATAATAAGCTGGCAGGTTCGTAAAACAACGATATCTGAACCAATTCAATAATACAGTTTGTAGTGTACATAAATGTGCAAAACAATGGGATAAAGGAATATGCCTGAACTTTGTTTTATCTCATGGCTACTGTGAAAATTGAGTGAATGCATCAATACAGTGCATGTTATCTCAACTTGCAGAGCTTGGATATGTTGAATGAGTTTACCAAAAATGTAAATATTGCAGAATATACAGCCTCATGCTACAAAACCTAAGCACCATTTCATGCTGAATAAACTAAATTATTATTATGTATCTTAAATTAAAAAAAAAAAAAAAAAATATCTTTAGATAGATTTTTACTCTCAAAAGCATTTTATTAAAATAAAATTTGATAAAAATTGAAAAAAAAAAATCGAATTTAAATAAAATGTAAAAAAAAAAAAAAAAAAAAGATGTTTTTTTTAATCGATTTTTGTCCACCCTGGTTCTTTACCAAGCTCTGACCTGTGTTTCTTTCACACAAATCAGGCGGGTGCTGGCAGATATCCGTTGGCCAGCACTCACTGATCAGCAAAGCGGCACGTGCCCACTTCCCGGAAGTGCAGAATCACGTATTTATACACACATGATTCTGCACAGCGTGGCCACCCTGTAGAAGTGAATCTGCTTTGGGGTGGTCGGCAAGTGGTTAAGGAATAAAATAGGGCAACAGTCAGAGTCTCTGCTTATCTGACTTTTTTTGCCTATTTAGCAACACCTGGCAGGGGCATCGAGAATTTAAAGTCAGTCTATTAGATGTGAAGCAAGCTCGCGGCGGGAGAAAGCAGATGGAAAACATATGAAAAATCTATTTTTTTTTTTTTTTAAAGTTATGTCGTGGCTGTAGAGTAATTACCAGATCAGCAGTTTGGGTACCATCTGCATGGAGTCAGGTGCTCTTGAGCTTCATGCCTGGACACCGCAGATAATTATTCAAAATTTCCACATCCAGAGGACATTCTAATATGGAGTAACATTAATCCAGACAACGGCAGGCTCAGCAGAAACATGTTATTTTGGCGAATTCGTTTTCTGGTGTTCTATTCAGTTTAATTCCGAGTCCACAAATTACTACTGAGGAGTGCCGATCGGCTGTCCACTACTTGAAGAAAGAAGAGGTTTCCCACTTTGTTACCAAAAGTCTCACCAGACTGATTTAGAAGTGGTCTACCTTTATACTCGTTCGTATTAGACCACCACACGTGTATGGGTCAGTACTAGTAATGGAAGGAGAACTAATGTATTGTATCTGGCAATTCTCAGGGGAACTGAGCTATACTGTTTGGTGAAAAGCACTTTTTACATTCCAAAGGTGAACGTGTCAAAAAGCTGCCCTCCATGGTTATTTTTGCAACATTCTTCCCTGACTTTCCATAATGCCAAGTAAAATACTGCTTTTGTCTACACAGGATTAGCCCAAGACACAAGGCGTGCCTGAAATTCTGCATCTTTAGAACTTTCTCTTCAGGCAAAAAAAAAAAAGAAGGAAAATAACTTGAAGCAAGATTCATTTAACCATTGGCGTGTTAGTATTTTACACAAAGTACACAAGTTCTGTATAGACTGGTGATAGAAAGGGCAGAAGAAAGGGGCAGAGTTGGACAGCTCACGTCATGTAACTAGCAAGCCAATTCAAGCCTATTGGGTGTAATTTATTTATGGCCTACAATAATTTATTCAATACTATACTAGCTGATGAGGGTATGTATCATCAGACCCCTTAGCCACTCCGAAAACAGCAACACTGTGTGGTAAAACTGTGCTATCTACAAATAATCTGTAGTAAAACTCATCATAGGTCAGTCAGTTGCAAGAAGTTAGTGAGAACACGTTGTTCTGACTGAAATCTTAATACTTGGGGCACTTTCACACTTCCAGCACCCGGATGTCGTTTCTGCAGCACTTTTCGGCCGCTGGCGGGGAGCTTTTAACCCCCGCTAGCGGCCGATAAAGGGTTAAAACCGCCCACCAAGCCCAATCGATTTCAATGGGCAGGGGCGCTTTAGGAGCGGTGTATTCACCGTTCCTACATCGCTGCAAAGAAGCAGCTTGCAGGAGTTTTTTTGACTCCCCCCCCCCCCCCCCACCACATTTGGCACTTTTTGGAGAGGGGGAGCGGGTTCCTGTTTTTTTTTTTGTATCCGCTCCCACTTCCCGGTAAGATCGCCACATGGCGCCCTACGACATTTCTGTCCCTTTCACCTTCCCCCCGCTGCCTTTTGGGACACACAGAGGTCCCAGAAGGCGGCTTGACCATTCAGAAAGCAAAAGCGCAACTCGCGCAGTAGGAAACAGGTTGTGAAATCCAAAGTTGCATGACAAGTCACACAAGTGTGAATGGAGCTTTGGGGCTCTTGTACATGGGCCGGCTGAGTCTGTTCAGTGTAACCACCGACATTATTTCGCTGGATGGTTCAGCAGGCCCATGTGCAAGATCCCTTACATTTACATAGAAAGCCATAAAGACCTAACAGAGGTCTAAAGCTGGCCATACATGGATTGAAATTTGGCCGGTTAAGCAGGGACCAGCCGAATTTTGATCCATGAATGGGCAGGGATGTTGTGCATTCTACCAATCGACTTCTGTACAACCGCTGTCATTTTACCTGCTCAATCAGTGTATTCTGACAGTGGGGAAGACTCCCCACTGTAAAAATACAATAACAAAGCAGGGAAGATTCCCCCATTCACATAATTACATAGTAGGTGAGGTTGAAAAAAGACACAAGTCCAACCTATGTGTGTGATTATCTGTCAGTATTATATTGTATAGCCATGTATGTTGCGGTCGTTCAGGTGCTTATCTAATCGTTTCTTGAAAGTATTGATGCCCTCCGCTGAGACCACCGCCTGTGGAAGAAAATTCCACATTATTGCCGCTCTTACAGTAAAGAACCTTCTACGTAGTTTAAAGGTTAAACCTCTTTTCTTCTAAATTTAATGACTGGTCACGAGTCTTGTTAAACTCCCTTCCGCTAAAAAGTATTATCCCTATTGTGTGGTCACCAGTATGGTATTTGTATATTGAAATCATATCCCCTCTCAAGTGTCTCTTCTCCAGAGAGAATAAGTTCAGTGCTCGCAACCTTTCCTCATAACTAATATCCTCCAGACCCTTTATTAGCTTTCTTGCCCTTCTTTGTACTCGCTCTATTTCCAGTACATACTTCCTGAGGACTGGTGCCCAGAACTGAACAGCATACTCCAGGTGCAGCCGGACCAGAGTCTTGTAGAGCGGGAGAATTATAAATTTTATATCTGGAAATAATCCCCTTTTTAATGCATGGCAATATTCAAATCAAATCCACATTTTTTTTTTTATCCCTAGTAGTTTAACTCCCTGGTTGAAGGAAAAAAATAAAATATGACTAATTTATGGGCTGCCTAACATTCCCACTGTGCGTGAAAGAAAAAAAAATAGCTTCCATTATCATGTCCTTCTTTCAGGGATTTAATTCCTATCGCAGTGACCAGATACTGATGGAAAAATTGCCCAATAGGGACACAAATACCTGACAGCGTTACAAACTGATCCCATTTCTACCAAGAAAAAAGTTGGCCTTTAAAACATCTCACTGTTGTAAAAATCTAGCAGCTTTAACTACGTTAGCAGAAAATTACAACAGCTGAATGCATACCTGCAATCAGCATAGAGGCTAAATGGATTTCAGGGGATGCCCCCTTTGTAAATTAAAAGAGGGCAAACTGAATTGCCATTAAATTCAAACTAATTATTAACCAATTTTCTCAGGAAATGATTGGTTCGGGACGAACGACACTTCTGCTATTTCCATGTACAAGCTGTAGGACACACTATGAACCTACAGAAACTGCCTCTCTCCTGAAAAGCTAGCAGCGAAACAGATTGGAGGCCAATTCTCATGCAAATTGATATTGTTCTGCAAGGGGCACAGCAGGTGTTCCGCAATGCCGCCCATTATCGAAATTAGGATTCAGCAAAAGAGGCTGATTACATGGACATGCATTATTGCTTTAAAAAGGTGTGCTCCAGCATGGGAGAAAGTTGTACTAATGAGGATAAAAGAATTGATTAAAATATCAGTTTTCTATTGAAACCACTGAAATGAGGAAAGAGATTAAAAAAGGAGGGGGAGGCGGGTGATTTGCAATTTGTTGAGAGATCGCATGCACTAATCAACAATGAGACTCCCAACAATTAACCTGGCAAACTGCGACACTTCAGCTGCAATGACTCTGAACACTACTGGAGAATTATGGGCTAAAAGAAAAAAGAGCCTAGGACTTCGATATTGTATACCCGGGCATGTAAATTCTAGTTTGAAGACCGTTATATTCACTCTATATAGAAAAAGCTCTGAGCACCTTTCATAAAAGCACTGGACATCTGTACTCAGTGAAATATTAAGGCTAACTCAGTTTTGACCAAGACATGTAAATTCTTAACACTAGACTGCATTCTGGATCAACGATTTAAAGTATTGTCAATAGAGCTGCACGATTCTGGGAAAATGGAAAATTACGATTTTTTTTTTGCTTAGAATAAAGATCACGATTCTCATGGCGTAACATCTTTCACAATTCAAAATTGGGCTAACTTTACGGTTTCCTTTTTTATTTTTTATTTATTAAAATGATTTTTTCCCCAAAATATTGCATTTGAAACACCGTTGCGCAAATACAGTGTGACAAAATACTGCAACATTTTATTCTCTAGGGTATCAGCTAAAAATATATACATAATGTTTTGGGGTTCCAAGTAATTTTCGAGCAAAAAACATCGATATTAACTTGAAACCAACAAGTGTAGGAAAAAGGTTTAGTCTTTAAGTGGTTAAACTTCCCTCATTTACAGACTGAAGTTCATTCCTTTGATCTAAAGAACAAAACGTTTTCAATGTTTATAGTTAGCTCAGCCGCTGAGAATGTTATGAAACTTGGCAGACTGCCTGTTTTTTTTTTTGTTTTGTTTTTTTGTCAGCTGTTGGCTTGAGCAGAGAACTCTGCATATAAAATCGGGAGAATGCTTGCGCACGGGTGCTACCGGTCACGGTAGAGAGTAAAAGTGGTAGTAAAGGGTTTACAACCACTTTACGATTAAGAGGGGGGAAAAGGATCGCAATCTCAATCATGGGCTCATTAGGTGTATATAAATGGTCTATAAAGCATCGCAAGCAATTACAAGTTTTTTTTTTTTTAAAAAAAAATGTTTGTGTTTTTTCATTTGCTATAATTTTTTCAAGTTTTGTAAGGTAAAAAAAATAGGGCACCTTTAAAAACGCTTCTAAACGAAAACGCAGCTAAATGCCGGTACCACGTTTAGCATCTGAAATGTCAGAAACTTTGGCGTTTGAACTCATTTTTTTGCCTTCAAAGAAAAGCCTCTAAACGCAACTGCCTAAAAACGACATTAAACAAACCTGTGTACATATACACATACGATAAAATTGGATGAGTTCAGGGGCAGCTGAAAAAGCAGCCAACCGCCTCTGAATGTCCGTTTACCAACAGCTGTGTACATGAGGCCTTATTCTACGTGTACACTGCTGCTGGTAAACAGACGTTTAGGAGCAGTTGGGCATTTTTTTCAACTGTTCCTGAACTCTCCTCTGTGTTATCTCATCAGTACATGTACACAGGGTCATTTACAGTCGTTTCTAGGCTCTTGAGTTTAGAGACTTTTTTTTGGAACGCAAAAAAAATGTGTTTAGAAGCTGAGTTTAGAGGCATGTCAAGTGCCAAGCACTTCTAAACGCAGCAGATTATGTTTAACCACGTTTCGTTTATAGGCGTTTTTATCATTTTTGGCTATTTTGAAAAAAATATATAGATGTTTTGTTATATCTATACAAAAATGTTTTGCCTTTCATTTCCATTTTAAACTGAATGGGTTGTTTTACAAGGTGATTGTTTACAATCACTTAAGTTTAAATGTTTTTAAACGGTTTTTCTTTTGTACGTTTTACAAAGACAGAATTACTATACGACAAAAGGATTTACTATGGGCTAACTAGAGCTACAGCAGGGAATATGCAGTTTGCTTTGGGACAGTGAACTGCGTGTTAACAGAAGAGTCACTGCTGAGTTGTGTGTAACGTTCAACTTGAGCTACTGAGTTCTGTAGTAAGAAATTGTTAAAAACTTTGCGCCAAAATAATTACATTTTTTAAATGATAATATTATTCCGTATAAACTGAAAAAAAAAAAAAATGAAAAAAATAAAAATGAAAATAAAAATATATGATGATTACAGCTGCTAACCCTCGTGCTAGATAAAAGATCTAGATAGAATGTGATAAATGTGATAAGGGGCACTGAAACAAATATATGTTGCCACTAATAGAAGTGACCGCAGCTATTTATAAATGCCAAAATTTTGCGGTCGCTTCTATTAGTGGCAAAATATATTTGTTTCAGCACCCCTTATCACATTTATTCACATACTGAGTTCTGTAAGCAGGCTTTTTGTGAAAAAAGCAAAAAAGACCCTGGAAATTGCGGAACCTTAAAGGGGAGTTCCACCCATTTCAAAGTCAGTAGCTACAAAAAGTGTAGCTGCTGACTATAATAAATCAGACACTCACCTGTCCCACGGTCCAGCGATGCGGGTGCAGGAAGCCTCGCTCCTCCACCCCTCTTCTCCACGGCGCCGACATTCTAACTGTGGGCGCCCGGCTGTAGCTTCACAGCCGGGCGCGCGCTGCGAATGCCCGGGCAATCTTCTGGGACTTGTGACGTGTCCCAGAAGATTGCAGGGAGGGGGGATAGGTGATCTTCCTTCCGATGCCAGGGAGGAAGTGGGAGCTGGGTGCCTCTAAAAACAGGGTACCCGCTCCCCCTCCAAACAAAACGACATGCCAAATGTGGCATGTCAGGGGGGTCACCAGCACTTAAAGCGGAAGTTACATTTTTTTGGTGTAACTCCGCTTTAAGCTCCACCCGCTGACCCACAAAAGAACGCAAAATATTAAACCAACAAAATCAAAAAAAAATAATTCAAATGTGTGTAATCATTTGCTCATGTACAATTGCTGGAAAAGAAGCTCAAATTATGGTAGATCGGGATCAAAATAAATACAAATATTCAAAATGTGAGTGAGTATTTGAACACTAAACATTTTAAACATGTATTTTTTTGCTGTGCAAATGAAAACCTCTCATTGGTAGGGGCATATGACTGGCAAGGAACAAATTATGCTTGAAGCAGAAAACCAAAGGAAAAGCAAAAGTCAATATATAATGGAGGGTTGCATGGGAAATATTCAAGGAGGAGGTGCAGAAAGGGGGGGTCCTTGCTGAGCTGTTTACAGGAGTAGCAGGAAAATTGAAGAACAATAAGAACAATGCCATAGTTATCCTCATCCATGAGAAAAACAGTCCAATATGACCTCAAGAACTACAAAGCAATCAACTGGCTGTCAATCACTAGAAGATTTTTATGGTGATACGTGCTAATCAGGAGCCATGGAACAAGTCTTGACTCAAGACAAAAAAACAAGTGGGGTTTTATTCCATGACAATGGCCAACACTCAGTGCCCTTTTGCAGCCACTTCACTGGTGGTCATTTAACTTAGACAAAGAAAAAGGAACATTTTATTTTTCATGTAGCCCTAGACTCCAGTATAAGTAGAAATTGTCCTTTATAGGATAAAAAATATAAATGTGCAGTTTGTTCTATAAACAGTAACCTACAGTATCAAGGGATTTAAAGTAGACCTTCAGTAATTTTTCCAACTTAAATCTTCTGCCTTTGTTGTTTTAATTTTGGATAGTAAAAACCTTATACAGCCCACTTCCTGTTTGTCTGGTAAAAAGACTAGGCTTATGACATCACGCACAGCTCTCTCTCTCACTCTCATTAGAGTTTGCCAGGAAGGAAGGGGGTGAGTCATAAGAGGCCCAATGAGAGCTGCAGAGCTGGAGGTGTGCCTCTGTGTAAATCCAGGAAGTGAACAGGCAGCAGCTTCAGCTGCCCACAGTTAAAATGGATGCAGCCAGACTCAGTGGAGGGAGATTTCTGCTGCATTTTAGGCAAGTACAGAATCACAGTATATATAAAATAATATGCAAAGCGGTTAGAGGGAAACTTCAGAATGGCAAAGATGTTTTTATTACAAAATATGTGAGCAGACTGCAGCTCCTCTTTAACTAGTTTAGTAAAATGCTTCTCTATTTTATAGAACGCAAGAGAAACTAGAAGTCTTCTAGTAGCTTTAACACTAGGTACCTACAGATATGAACGGTCACTTACCTGGACTGCCCATTTCTGGAAGGATCTGGAAAAGATGTCACATTTATGGAAGCTTGCAGATGGTGCCACGGGACACAATCTCTTCCCCCCCCCCCCACCCCCCCCAAAGCCCAGGGATGAGCAGCCCCTTTCCTCCTCATTTTGCCTCAGTTCACGCAAACTCAAATGCCAGGCATATCCAATCAAGCAAGTTTGAAAAGCACAATGCAAATGTTTCACCATAAGGACGAGTCCAATCTGTCGGGATATTTAACCACTATGAAGTACATAAATATACAATTTATGTAAATCCCAACAATACAATTTCACTTTTTGGGACTGCAAAGTAATAGTAGTGTGGAAAGAGGAGGTGTTCTGTAGTCCTTCCCCGGGGTGACAAGAATGTTGCTCCATAGCTGCCACCCTTGGACAGAAAGTGTTTTACTAGCAGGATCACTAGTTTAAGATAAAGAGGAAAAAAGCCTAAAAATAAATAAATAAAATAAAACTAATGCAGATACCACATGTAAGATTTGTTTCATCTCTGTGCATCATCTGAGGCTGTTCACTTCACTGGGTATAGGAGAGGGTTTGCTCCTGCTACACATACAATATACAGTATATTGGCAGTTAAAATGTTTGTAAATCAATTTTATCTTAATGCACCCCCCCAGCACCCCCTAATACTTACCTGGGCCCCATCTCTGTCCAGTGATGTTCACGGGTCCCTCGGCCGTCCGGGACTCTCCTCCTGATTGGCTGAGACACAGTAGTGCGATTGTTGGCTCCTGGGGATGTCAATCAAAGTCAGTTAGCCAAGCAGGGGAGAGAGGGGGTGGGGCCAAACGGCAGTGCCGTGTCTGAATAGACACAGGGATCTGTGATTCGGCTCGGCTGCCCCCATAGCAAGCTGCTTGCTGTGGGGGCACTCGACAGGAGGGAGGGGCCAGGATCAGCGAAGAGGGATCACAGAAGAGGAGGATCTGGGCTGCTCTGTGCAAATCCACTGCACAGGACAGGTAAATTATAACATGTTTGTTATTTAGAGAAAAAAAAAAATGTACTTTACAATCACAATCAGGTTTGTTCTGTTGCCTCTACATCTTGACACTTTAGACTGAAGCGACATACACACGGCCCGAATATCGGCCAGCTCAACAGAAACCGGCCAACATTCGGCCCATGTGTACATCAGCCTGTCCGACAGAAGCCTGCTTCTTTCGAACGAGCATGCTGGAAAACTGGCATCCGATCGCTAATTGGCGTGTCCTGGTGGGAGTCCAATAGTTAGTACAGCAAGCTCCTCAGTATCTTTTTTCTGGGCTGAACGGAAAAAAATAAAAAAAGAGTGTGTACCAGGCATGAGGATAAGAATGATGGCAGGGTTAAGCCCAGTACAGACGGGCCAAACAGAAACCGGCTGACATTCTGCCCTTGTGTACTCCAGCCTGCTTTTGCACATTATTAAAGCAAATGTTGTGGAAATGTTTTATTGGTATATATTATTATATTAAAAGGTAAAGAAAAGATTTTATTACACCCTTAAGCATTTATGTTTTTAACACCATTAGGAGAGAAAAAAAAAAATAATCAAAGGATCATTGGAGTCTGTTTACCACAGTCACTGTTTTACCGAACGTTCCTTTCCTGAACTACTTGGCTGCTTTACACAGCCTAGCTGCAGATCTTCTTCCCTGGAGTAATCCAAGAAACTTCCACTCTAACTTTAATTATGTTCCGATCTCTGGGTGGCACCGTTCCCTGGCTTCATTCAATGTGGCCTGCAGCCCAACATAGTAAGTTGCAGCCCGAGTGCCAGCATAAGATACTCTCATTGGACTGGGGCTAAAAGTGATTAGCCAAAACCGTGCCAGAGAGCTGACACTCTTCACAAAAAAGGCAGACATAAGGGTACAGCGTCTACATTTGGTACTGAGAGGCTCAGACCGCATCTCCTATAAAGTAGATATAAAAACTCTACCTGAATGATATTTAGTATGCTAAACGACCATGTATCAGTTTCACTTTTATTTTTTTATATTGGTTTACCTTTTTTCCATCCTTTGTTGCATCTTAGTGATTCCATTTTCAGCAGAGTCTGAATGGCATTTCTCAGAAAGGGTTTCCAGATGGTGACAATAAATGCACCATGCCTTCAGTTGAATTCCAGGTTTACTGTCCTTTTAACTAGTTTGCTTGGGCCAAACTGGCCGAAACAAACAATTTTCTACACTAAACAGGTACCACAGCTATATACACAGTATACAGTCTCGTGTTTTCTGGATGTGAGACGAGAACTTCCCATTCCACACCCGGACCCAAATTAGAGTCAGGCTAAGCGATGCTCAGCCATTCATAGGCAGCTTTGTATTCTCTGAATAAATACAAAGCTTCCTCTGAATAACTGAGGCGGAGAGGTGGGCAGAGGATGCCAGAATCTCTGCCAATCAGAGGAAGTTTTGTATTAATTCAAACAATACAAAGCCGCCTATGAATGGCTGAATGTCGTTCAGCACAACTCAATTTTGTTCTGGGTGTGAGATGGGACGTTCTTGTCCAACACCCAGAACATAAGTCTGTATACTGTATAGAGGTCGACCGATATGGGTTTTTCTCTGGCCGATGCCGATGCCGATATTTAGAAATCGCGGCGGCCGATGGCCGATATAGGATGCCGATTTTTTTGGGCCGATATGTTAGGCCGATTTTTTTTATTTTTTTTATTTTTTCCCTTCATCTCATAAAATCTAATGAGATTTCACACTGGGGCGTTTTTTCAGGCGCTTTTGGGCTAAAAATAATGCCTGTAAACTGCCTGCAAAACGTCTCCCCTGCAGTCTGTGTGGAAGCCCGAGTGCTTTTACACTGAAGCGATGCGCTGGCAGGACCTTAAAAAAAAAAGTCCTGCAAGCAGCATCTTTGGAGCGGTGTTAACTGCTCCCCCACCACTCCTGCCCATTGAAATAAATGGGCACCGCTGCTGAAGCGCCTGCAATGCGATTTGGCAGCGCCGATTCACGGGCGCATTTAACCCCTTCCTCGACCACTAGCTGGGCTATAAGTGCCCCACTAGCAGCCGAATAGCGTCGCTAAAATGACAGTAAAGCGTCGCTAAAACTAGCAGCGTTTTACCGTCAACGCTGCCCGCTCCAGTGTGAAAGCAGCTTTAAGTGATACAAAAAATTTCCTACATTTAAACATTTATTAAACAAAACAAACCTCCAATCAGTTCACTTGTATGTATAATTTAAAAAAAAAACTATATATTAAATACACAAAAATAGGTAATCAAAACTTTAGGACGAAAAAAAAATAAAAATAAAAAAAAAAAAAATCGGCAAACTTTACTGTTTTAGTTTTCGTTTTAAAATCATTAGTGTATTTTTTTCCAAAAAAAATGCGTTTGAAAGACCGCTGCGCAAATACCGTGTGACATAAAATATTGCAACAACCGCTATTTTATTCCCTAGGGTCTCTGTTAAAAAAACATATATAATTGTTGGGGGTTCCAAGTGATTTTCTAGGAGAAAATACAGGATTTTTACTTGTAAGCAACAAGTGTCAGAAAAGATTTAGTCTTTAAATGGTTAAACTGAGAACTTCTCCACACAGCCTTGAGTCTATTCATTAAGTGTAAACATTGTAATCATTGTAACACTTTGGTCTTTTTTTGGCAGAATGCCCAGAGAGGAGAAGGGGAAGACTGAGGCAACTTGCATTGACTTCTATTACAGAAGTCTTTTGCAAGTCACAGCTGAAGTTATAATCGGCCTTTTTTATCAGCAGAATCGGCCGATGCCGATTAATTAAAAAACGCCAAATATCGGCCGATATATCGGCCGGCCGATATATCGGTCGACCTCTAATACTGTATATGCACAGGCTATGCACAGTTTATACAGCGCGCCCAGCCGACACACCTGTTGGCATAGAAAATATTTTGGGCCAGCATAATTCAAAAGGGGCAGTATAGTATTCAACTTTAATATGTGTTGAAGAGTCCACTTGTGCTCTCCATCTGAAGCCTGTGCAACAGTGACAACATAGGACCTCAATTTGGAGACAGGGACAAAATGTTGTCAAACTATGCCGAAAGTGTCAGAACAATGACCTTTATGGCAGGATCACAAGGTGTTATTTCATTGAAAACTGAAAATGTAAACAATTTAAAAATATATTTTTCAAATTATATTAAAACAGGTTTAAGTAAAAGAAAAGCCTAAACACTAGCTATTCTTACAAATGTCCCCCCTCCCCTACTCCAACCTATCCTACCTAGCCTGTATAAAAAGGTGTGTGTACTTACCTATTATATATCTTCTGTGGTCATGTGAGATCACAACCCCCGGCTCCCCTGTGTCAGTGAGCGTCTGCTGCAGGGGAGAAGGAGCGCCGACAATGGCTGCACCATGGGAACTGGACAGCATCAGATTAAAATAGACAAGTATACAGATCTTTTTTCTTACAGGTTTGGCAGGATTAGTGGGGGGGGGGGGGCGGCTTACTAAGAATAACAAGACTTAAGCTGGCCATAGATGGATTTTTTTTTTCCAACCAGCAGACTAATGGATTCCTCCGCCCACACAAGAGGTGGTCAGAGGTATCCTAGCGGCTGAGACATTGTATTCTGACAGTAGGGACCCTCCGCTGTCAGAGTCCGCTGTCACAGTACACTGATCAACGGCTGTACCTGCTAATTGGGAACATTTTTCCATCGAACCTGTTTGACAGAATTCGATCGTCAGATTGACTTCCGTTGAGCAGGAGTGGCTACACATGGATCAAAATTCAGCCAGTCCCTGCTAAGCCAATTTCAATCTATATCTAGCTTTAGGCTTTTTTTCCCACTTTAACTTATATGAAGTTTTACTGATTGGAAGCACAGCCAATATATTTTGAGGGTGGGGGAATTTGAAATTGCATTCAGCTCACTGATCATCTTTTTGTATATGCCCATTCTAAATGGAGAGAAGAAACTTGTCTTCTCTTTTCACTAGCTGCAGTAACAGATCAGATGTTACCATAAACCTTTGTTATCAGTGTTGCTGGGGGTGAATAAACAAGCAATGTGATCTCTGCTGAAAGGAAGCAGCGGACTTCAGATTGGTTGAAGTCTTGTTACCAAACGCCTAGGCATTTCAGACATGTGGCCAGCACTGAAGGTAGCCCTAAACAGCAGTTTCTCTAGGAAAAATAAGAATTTAAGATCTTGCCTTTTAATTAGGATTGCACCGATATGAATATAGGTGCATTTGTTTTAAAAAAAAAAAAAAAAGAATATAGGTGCCGATACCGAGTATTTGCACAAGTATCGGTACTCGTGCAAATGCACCGATACCTGAAACCGATACTTTCAGGCTCTGCTCTTTGAGCTGTCAGTGGGTCTCCCCTGTGTTAAAGAAGTCCGGTAATTGAAACGGTCAAAAAAAGCTGGCTGTTTATTAACAACATTGCTCAGCCCTGAAACACTAAAATAAAAAAAATGTATCTGTTTCATCTGCAGATCAAGGGGATTAACAAATGTGCCTCTGTTTTACCCCTTATTAACCATTTAATCTAATCAGCCTTAATTAACTCCCTATTCACCTCCATTTAATTATTAATTTTCTGTTTGCTTTGTTAATATATATATGTGTAAAAATATTCACTAACATATATTTACACATTTCACATTGAAAAAGCATGAATTAAAAAAAAAAAAAAATATATATATATATATTTTATTTAATTTGTTAATTTGTAAATAACTTTTTAATGCTTTGTACCATTGCTGAAAGCTGAAGATAAAACAGAACAGTTGCGGTAGGCATCAGTAATTGGTATCGGTGAGTACTAAAAAAAAAAAAAAAAAAAAAAAAAAAATGGATCGGTACTCTTACTCGTAAAAAAAAAAAATAGTATCAGGGGAATCCCTACTTTTAATTCATCAATCTTAGCAAGGAATTCAACAGCTTTAAGTTAGCACTTTAGTATTTGGCCTGTCCTAAATTAAGCAGTGAAAATAGAAGGAAAGTGTTCAAAGTACAGTACACATATACCAGTATATATGTTAGAAGTTATCTTCTTGCTTGTATGCAGGAATGGATTGAAAAAAAGTCCATTTACAGTTTCTAATTATATGAAACATGTTTACTGGTAGCTAGAGATCAGGTGATCGCCGACTAGGCTTTAGGTCACATGAGGAAGGAGTGTTTTTATGTCTTTAATAATGCAAAGGAAAAGTTACTTTGTAACCAACAAATAATGCAATCTGGTAATGTTAACAAGTGCAAAAGATCTTTATACGTATCCATTTTTATTCTGGTCTGGTCACATGATCCTGCAGTTCCAGCTCCCCTGTTAAAGTGGGCAGCTGCTGCAGGGAAGAGGTAGGAGCAATGACAATGGCTGAGCTATGGGAGCCTATGGGTGAAATCTGGGCTCCTGGAATTCACAGCTGTTGTTGAGCACTCTCTTGCACAGGGAAGCCAGAGCTTCAGGGGGGACCATCACATTTAAAAAAATAAATAAAAAAAGCACTCCAAATTAGTTTCGGTTGTGTGCACTGCTCCATACACATCCTACAATATATAGTCCCTAGTGCACCTGGGGAGCAATAAAGAACATTCCTACATACAGAGGGAACATGGAGAATGAACATAGCCACCCTCTAAACAGAAAGTTGGGTCATAGCAGCAGAATAAAAAAAGGAATTTGCGGATTTGGAGGAGGATGTATAATACATACTCAATTATAATTATTAATTTTTATTTTTATTTTAAACAGGAGTTTAGTGTCCGTTTAAACTCCTCTCGTCGTTGTTTATTGCAAGTACTGACCATCTAGCCCCCATAATTTGTCAAGCTTGCTACAATTTCATTTTCCCATTTTGGATACAAATATACCGCTTGGTGGAATGCTTCTATATAGAAAATTTATCTGAATGACCCAGGAGACCCTTGTTATTAATATATGTGAAGAATATTTTAAAGCGTCGGAGATCACAAAGTTAAAAGTACAGGATGTGGGCATCTGCCAGTTTGTGGGTATATTTGTTACTGTGTATGTTCTCACATTGCACGCAGTTCAGGAATGTATTACAGTGATCGCCGAGAATAAACATTACCCATTTATAATGCACCACAATTCAAACGCTTTCCCCTTCACATCTCATCACCGTCAAGCCTGCCTTATGGGTCAGCGAGCCTTTGATCTTCCATTTTAGCATCAGGAACACATGACACTTCAAAGGCACATAATAGCCCATAGTTGTAATGAGGATTAAATTGTACAGGCCTTCACTTAGGAAAAAAACATGCCACATAGCTCTTTTGTTTAAAGGAGAAAAAAAAAAATACACCAAGCGTACCAGTTCAGAACATGAATGATTTGTTGTATATTTCTTACAGAAGCTCCTGTCAGTCCCTTATTGTCACCTCAGTTTCCCTGATTACATCACTGGCGTCTCAGGCATTTAGGAAGATGTTATCTATAGACAGAAGAACAGTCATCTCCACGCTTATCTTTCCATTTTATAATACCCCCTCCTAGAATTAAACTCTTTGTCAAGCCATCCCACTTAGGTTTGAAAAGGAGTGGGGAAGGACTAGAAGTCCTGTTGGCATTTACTACTATCTGGGCTGCTGTTCGGGGGATTCACCCTCACTTCCTGCTCTTCTGACAACAGTTTAAACAGACAGGAAATTGAGGCAACAAGGACACAGGCCAAAAAATAGGCCTGTTAGACAGGTTCATTTGGTTGGTTGCAGGCTGGTTGGTAAGTTGAGCTGGGAATTTCCTTGGTTTTGTTTTGCATGCGTTGCCCTTCCATGTGCTCCTTGCTGCAAAGGCCAGTTACAGGTGAGGACAGTGGTCATTTGTTTGTACTGTTAAAATATTGGGGGACGCACTGTACACCTCTTCTGCCATTGTGCTATGTGCCCAGTGTGCCCCTGTGCCTTTAAGGAGGGGTGGGCTACCTCCAGGCTCACCTGCCCTCTGCCTAACCATTATAATGCATGTGCTTCCACTTTGAAGGCTCTCAAAATTTAGAGTGCCTTGACGGGGCTTTGTGGCCTTACGCATTTATTTGCAAATGTGTGCAATTTCTCAACCATGGCCAAGAGCAAAGCGCTGTTCAAGGATGTCAGGGAAAAGATTGAAGACCTACACAAGGCTGGAATGGGCTACAAGACCAAATCGCCAAGCAGCTTGGTAAAAGGGTGACAACAGTTGGTGTTATTCGCAAATGGAAGAAACACAAAATAACCAACTGTCAATCTCCCTCGGTCTTGGGCTCCATGCAAGATCTCAACTCGTGGAGTTTCAATGATCATAAGAACGATGAGGAATCTGCCCAGAACTACACAGGAGAATCTTATCAATGATCTCAAGGCAGCTGGAACCATAGTCACCAAGAAAATAATTGGTAACACACTACGCCATGAAGGACTGAAATCTTGCAGCGCCCGCAAGGTCCCTCTGCTCAAGAAAGCATATGTACAGACCAATCTGAGGTTTGCCAACATCCGAATGATTCCGAGGAGAACTGGGTTAGGCCTCTTTCACATGGGGTGGATCAGTGCTGATCTGCCCCGTGGATATCCGCTTGCTCAGTGGGGATCGCCAGAGTGATCTCCGCTGCGCAGGAAGATGACAGGTCCGTCTCCGCACACTGCGCAGGGACGGACCTGTCAGAGCGCCGCTCTCCCCTATGCGAGTCAGTCGTCACCCGATCCGATGACGGATGGAAAAATTGTTTTTACTCCGTCACACTTTTTCGGTTCGGAGCGGGTTGGATGTCAGCGGACATGTCACCGCTGACATCCGACGCTCCATAGACCTCTATGGAGCATCCGTTCAGGTCCGCCTGAAAAACTGACAGGCGGAACTGAACAGATCGGCTATGTGAAAGAGGCCTTAAAGTGTTGTGGTCAGATGAGACAAAAATCAAGCAACTCCCTGTGTGAGGAGGAGGAATGCTGCCTATGACCCCAAGAACACCATCCCCACCATCAAACAGGGAGGTGGAAACCTGCTTTGGGGTTTTTTTTCTGCTAAGGGGACAGGACAACTTCACCGCATCAAAAGAGATGATGGACGGGGCCATGTATTGTCAAATCCTCAGCGAGAACCTCCTTCCCTTAGCCAGGGCATTGAAAATGGGTCGTGGATGGGTATTCCAGCATAACATTGACCCAAAAAAAAAAACACAGCCAAGGCAACACAAGAGTGGCTTAAAAAGAAGCACATTAAAAAGGTCCTGGAGTGGCCTAGCCAGTCTCCAGACCTTAATCCCATATAATATATGTGGAGGGAGTGGAGGTTCGAGTTACCAAACGTCAGGCTCAAAACCTTAATTACTTGGAAAAGATCTGCAAAGAGGAGTGGGACAAAATCCTGAGATGTGTGCAAACCTGGTGGCCAACTACAAGAAACGTCTGACCTCTGATTGCCAACAAGGGTTTTGCCACCAAGGACCAAGCAATGTTTTGCAAAGGGATCAAATATGCATTTCACTCATTAAAATGCAAATCAATTTAAAACTCTTTTGAAATGCGTTTTTCTGGATTTTTTTTTTTCTCTGTCGCTCACTGTTAAAATAAACCCATCATTAAAATTGTACAATGATAATTTCTTTGTCAGTGGGCAAACTTACAAAATCAGCAGGGGATCAAATACTATCCCCCCCCCCCCCCCCCCCCCCCGGTTCACACTTGTGTGATGCCATACATTGCATGTAATTTGCATCGCCACTGCTGTTCACATTACATGCGATGTCTGTGCGGTGCGATGTCAGCCATACAGATAGTATGGCTGATATCGCACCGCATTCGGTCCAAACGCGCACAGGACCCTTTTTTTCTGTTCGGACCAGAATCGGATCGCATGCGTGTTCACACATATGCGATCCGATTCATGTCCGAACTGTCAGTTCGCAGTGCGATACGTGAGCTGAAATGGGGGTTTTGTTAACATATAATGACACTCCCCAGCAGTTCGCATATGGCAGTGTGAACTGCCGTGCGTGTCGGGTGCTATGCGGGAACCCACAGTTGATTTGCAGGGTTCTCATATCACACTAGTGTGAACCGGCACTCAGGCCCCATTCACACCTGAGCGTTTTGTAGCTTGAAGCTATAAAACGCTTGAGGGGAAAAACAATCCTTTATTCTCTATGGAGATGGTTCACATCTCTACTCCAAGTCGCCTGAAGCTCAAACAAGTTCTGGACCCTTTTTTGTCGCTCAAATCAGGCAGATTTGGGCGTTTTTGGAGCATATTCAGCCACGAAGCAGATGAAAAAAATCTAAAAACATAGCAACAAATGATGAAACAGATGATTATTTTTCCTATCGGCAAATAAAAAAATGACAAAGCTCAAAAACGCTGCATGGAAACGTGCAAATGCATGCGACAAAACGCCTGTCAATGGGGCCTAAAGGTGGGCGATATGGCTTGCTCTTTTATACACAATACCAGACACTCTTATTTAGCAGCCTTTAAAGATAAGCTGAAATATGCTTCAAGGGGACATCTTAACTGAAGCCAGAGAGATTGATGTAAACACCATGAATGTATTTCAGATAGAATCTGCTGGTACTGTAGGAGACAGCAGTGAAACTAAATGTCGCATGCTCAAATTATCGCAGTGTCTCAGTGCTTACACTTATCAGCTTTGCACAACTATTACTATTTTCTAAAGTGAAAAAAGGAATTGAGCAAAACTAGTTCCAGCTGGAATTTCACGCTCAAGTCCTCATGTTGATTGGCAGCTACTTAAATTGCCTTATTTGAAAAGCATGCAATGTGGATCAGATGAGGTGCAGACTGAATGACCACGGTCAAATTACCCGTCTTGCAGTTAAAGTAGTTTCAAGGATTGCCATCAGAGTAAACAACAGCTACATTTTCCTGAAGTCAGCCTGTCGCTGTATATTAACATTTCATAGTCCATCAATCTATCTATGTATCCAGATACCCATTTATTGCTACAGCAACAATTTTCACCTATATGCACTGTGGATGAAATAATTAGCATTCTTCTACTTCTGTCAGTTGAGGCAGATATCATTAATGTTCGTTTGTTCATGTTTTCAAATGCAAATACACAGTAATTATGTATCAGATAACATGATATGCATCTTACAGCCACATCACCCAAAATATTTTATAAAAATGATGATTTCTTTATCTCTGAAAACAAACTAGCTTACTATCCACATATCTCTTCTGTGCATACACAGAGGGATCTGAATTTCGGTTTCCTTTTGTAGCCTCGTTCCCTTGTATGTCAAATCTGAAAAGGCCTGAACCAGGAAAAAAAAAAACACAAGTTTCCTACGAGACAGGCAGAGCATTTTAATAATGCATATTTTCATAAAAAGGTACCAAAAACTAAAAATGTTAATATATTGCAGCGTACTGATTACTAGATGTGATCGCTATTTTTTGCCTGAGATCTGGTGTTCTGTCAAAATAGCGAATTCAACGAGATCTCCAATCATGTCACATCCGGTTACTGTAAGTGCCGGATCACACAGGGGCGACCTGTCAATACCGTGTACCGGTGTGTACACGTTTGCCGGTGTTGTGTCAAAACAGCAATTCGTCTAAATCTCCAGTTGCAGATGGTTTACAGTAACCAGAAGTAACGCGATTGGAGATCTCAATGAATTGGCTATTTTGACAGAACATCAGCCAATAACAAACTTCCTGTGTTAGGCCCTTTCATACGGAGCAGAATCTGAGCAGAGAAGATGGATGATGGGTCCGTGTCCGCTCAGTTTCTACAGAACAGACATGGGCAAAGTCCGCTCTGCTCTATGGACAGCTGGGTGTAAATGGACCGGCTGTCTGTTTACATCTGACTGTCCTCCAATCAGATCTGATCCGCCTAGATGGAGGGGGGCAAATCCCCTTCAGTTTTCTATTTTTAGCAGACCAGTTCAGATTTGACGTAAAAATTCAGTTTACACCCGCCAGTCCATAGGGATACATGGACAATGCGATCAGGTCTGCCTGAAAAACTGACATGTGGACCTGATCAGATCGCCCATGTGAATGGGGCCTTAGGGTGGCTACACTCATTCCCCCACTGTATCTACAGAGAAGTAGCATAGCCAACCATGGACAACATTTTTGTCAGTTTGAGGAGACAGTGTTAGATGGACTACAAGGTTTTAAGCGATTGTAAAGCTTTATTTATTTTTTTAATAAAATAACAAAACAAAATCATACCTGCTCTTTTGCACAGAGTGGTCCCGATCTTACGCTGGCACCCCTGGCTCCTCCCTCCTGTCGGGTGACTTCACAGTAAACAGCTTGTTATGGGGGCACCTGAGCAAAGCCACAGCTCTGTGTGTCCATTCACACATGGAGTCGTGGCTTGTCCCTGCCCCCTCAGTCTCCCAATTGGCTCACTGGCTGTGATTAACAGCAGAGGGAGCCAATGGCTCACGCTGCTGCCAACAGCCAATCAGGAGGGCGAGTTGCTGGACAGGCAAGGCTCTCATGGACATCGCTGGATCAAGAGGGGGCTCAGGTAAGTATTAGGGGGAGGGGGGGGCTGCTGTACACATGTGGTTTGTTATCCGCATGCATAGAATGAATGCAGGTAAAAAACCTAGTGCCTTTACAACCAAGTAAAGCAAACAAATCAAGGCCCAGCTTCGGGTAATAATTTTTAAGCAGATACAGCAACAGTTTTTTTTGTTTTGTTTTTTGGGATGGGGGAAATTACTACAAGAAAACCTGAACCCTGCCAGAGTCGACATGCTTATATGTTTTTAAAAGCATTCAAATGAAGTTCAGTTCAGGTGAACCGAACCACCCAGAAAAAAAAAAAAAAAATTGGCAAATGGTCAAACTTGTTTACATGCACAAACATTAGCGTCACAAAAATCTTAAATGGCAATCATTAAAAATTCTAGAGCATCAACTTTTAAACATGTCAATCATTTAAACAACGCAGAAGCGCCTGCAGAATAGAAGACAGCCTGACCACACAAGTAATAGAACTCGTACAACCGTGGAAAAACATCTTGCTTTGTTTTGTGCTGCCGTTCTGTCTTGCGGTTTAAAATCACTGAAGTTTGCAGACATTACAATAAAAACTTAATAGCGAAAGTTTAAGTAGATGCCGTTTTGGAGGTAATGTGCATACAATGAAATTAACTTACAGCCGACTCACTTGAAGCCCAGATGCTATTTTTTAGATTTAATTTTATGTATTATTTTCTTGCAGGAATGTAATGGAGTTTGCATAGCAGTTACAAGCTGAAACACGAGCTGGTACAGAGCACTTTTAACAATTTAGCACAGCTGATGCCAAAAGTAGTTGTATTAACCTACAAGATAAATGTAGTATTCGATCGCTGTAATTTTAGGAGTGTGATTTTTATCCTTTTACCAGTCTATAGCAGGTAAAATGGAAACGGACTTGAATTGTGCAAATTCGTTTTTTTTTTTTTTACCTATTAAAAACAACATACATCAAAATATATTCAAAGTATAATGATATTGTAGAGCTTTGGCTGTCATTTCTGGGCAACTTGCTTTCTCAGAAAATAACGTTGAGAGACTGGGTCATCAACAAAACTCTGAAGTATATTGTGCCTAATCCTTCAGTACTTGCCAGTGTTTTTTGGTGCATCCCCTGCCCAGGATACGTGATCCTTACCTATTTTCAAGAATGACTAACTTCTAGGATAGTCAACCTCACCCTGGTTACAGAACTGTGAAATTAAATACACTGTTTGCTGCCATTGATATTTCCATTGAGTTAAAGTGGTTTCTAAAGGTTTATTACCGTATTTATTGGCTTATAACACGCACCTTTTCCCCCTTAAAATCAGGGGAGTCGTGGGTGCGTGTTATACGCCGATCCCCCAAAAAAATATCACACGCGCCGAAAAACAGCGACCGCCGTCAATAAAAAACGAGCGCCGCTGAAAAAAACCGAGCGCCGCCGAAAAAGACCGATCTGTCTGTTCGGCTCCGCTCGCAGTCCCGCCTCCGAAACAGCAGGGAGGCGGGATTGCGAGCGGAGCCGAACAGACGGCTCGGGCTTTTCCGGCTCCGCTCGCAGTCCCGCCTCCCTGCGCTCGCTTCCGAAACAGCAGGGAGGCGGGACTGCGAGCCGAACAGACGGCTCGGGTTTTTCCGGCGCCGCGGTCTTTCTAGGCGGCAAATTTAAATGTGGGCAATCTGCAAATGACGCTTGTAACCTGCAAATGACACTGACAAGCTGCAAAACACACTGGGCAAAGCTGCAAAACACACTGGGCAAAGCTGCAAAACACACTGGGCAAAGCTGCAAAACACACTGGGCAAAGCTGCAAAACACACTGGGCAAAGCAGCAAAATGATGCTTAAATGTAAGTGTTTTTTTTTCCTAAACTTCCCTCCTAAACTTGGGGTGCGTGTTATACGCCGATAAATACGGTAATTGATCTGGATCAATGGGCGCCTTACATTGGTGATCAGTGGGAAGAATGTCCCTTTATAGCAGTGGTCAGGATACCACCCTTACAGAAAGGTAAAAAGATCTGCTAGGTGGCTTTGGGCCCAGAAGTATGCAGACACCATCAGATGGTCAATCAGCTGCAGCTCAAACAACCCCTAGCAACCTCTGGAGGAACCCTGGTTGAGAATGGTTATTCTAGAGCAGGGGTCTCATACTGGTGGCCCTCCAGCTGCTGCACAACTACAAGTCCCATCATGCCTTGCCTGAAGAAGTCATGCTTGTAACTGTTAGCCTTGCAAGGCTTCATGGGACTTGTAGTTTCGCAACAGCTGGAGGGCCGCCAGTTTGAGACCCCTGTTCTAGAGACTAGAGCTATGCACAGAATACTGCATGGCACGTTCTCTAACATGTTTAATCATCTGCAACGTAAAGAAAGTGTCTATGAACAACATGATGTTTGTTTGGATGCAATTCGGTTTTCTTTCCTGGTCAACAATAGAGTTTAAAGAGTGTGAAAAGGTCTCCATGAATGATCACAAATTGTTTTTATTTGTGAAGAGTTGTCAAGGAAATCGGTACGATCATATCAACTCTCAGTGAAAGTTACACCGGCAATTTAGCACACTCCCTGCTGAGATTCATAGTGATGCGCCGATCACCTCTAGATAAAAGCACCAAAAAAAGAATGGATTGTCAAGGGCATTCACTTTAACCAATACAAGGGTTTATGAGAATGGACTCTGACCACGCTTTTGTGAGAAAAGACAAGTAAAATACAACCAGGAGCCAATTCTTCCTTCCCAGGGACTCAGATAGGACTCTGGAGCCATGTCTAAAATCCCAAGTCTTTAAATGACATACCAAATGCTTCAATATATGTACAGAAATCTGAAACGGACTCAAACATCTGTGCAATAAGATGGGAGAGTGAAAGTTTTATTACACTTAATGACTGACATCCATTGATGTTGGCTATAACAAGCTTTTTATATGAAAAGGCAATGACTACCTGCTCCAGTCTGTTATCTCTTCAAGATAAAAAATAGATGCATATATGTATGTAACAGGTAATTAGGTTTAAAGTTCAAATGATATTCAAATGATGATAAACTACAGCTTTAATACTGTAAGATTAAAATGTAACACATTCTTTGAGCTTCATTCACTGAAGTCGATCATTAACGTAAATGCCTCTGAACTGCCAGAAGACACCTACTTAGACTCCATCCACACCAATCATTCAGAAAATACGTAGATTTTACCTTTGCTTTAATGCATTAAGCTGCATTTGTATTTGTTGTTTCCTAGGAAACTTCAGTCAAAAGCTCACATCCAGTACATTTTTTCATAGTTCCTCCATTCAATAGCCTAAAATATGACTGCGTGACTGTACCTGAAATTTTTTTTTTTAAAAGCCAGCAGCTACAAAAACTGCAGCTGCTGACTTTTAAAAAAAATGGACACTTACCTGTCACAGGTTTCAGCGATGTCAGCAGCAGAGGACGATCAATCGATCGGCTTTCTGCTGCTGCCGGCGCCATTCTCGGTGAGGGAATCAGGAAGTGTTGCCTTAGCGGCTTCACTTCCCGGTTCCCTACTGCGCGAGTCGCGCAGCGCAATGAGAATCGTCAGCGCTGTCTGCCGGGACACGTGTGTGTCCCGGCAGACAGCGCGCCGGGACAGGAAGTTGCGTAAACTCCCGTGGGAGTTTATGCCCGGAAGTGGGTGCAGATAACTGTCTTAGACAGGTATCTGCACTCCCCTCCACCCTCCCCCCTGAAAGGTGCCAAATGTGACACCGGGGGGGGGGGAGGATTCCGAAAAGCAGAAGTTCCACTTTAGGGTGGAATCACGCTTTAAAAAAGGAGTTGTAAAGTCTTGTGGTTTTTCACCGTAACGCATTCTATGCATTAAAGCGGAGTTCCACCCTAAAGTGGAACTTCCGCTCATCTGAACCCTCCCCCTCCGGTGTCACATTTGGCACCTTTCAGGGGGGAGGGGGGTGCAGATACCTGTCTAAGACCGGTATTTGCACCCACTTCCGGGCATAGACTCGCTCTTCCTGTCCCGCCGCGCTGTCTGCTGGGACACACACGGGTCCCAGAGACAGCGCGGATGAATTCCATTGCACGACTCGCACATGCGCAGTAGGGAACCGGAAAGTGAAGCCGCAACGCTTCACTTCCTGATTCCCTCACCGAGAATCGAGCGATTTCTCGGCTTCCGACATCGCTGGACCCTGGAAAAGGTAAGTGTCCATTTATTAAAAGTCAGCAGCTGCAGTATTTGTAGCTGCTGGCTTTTAATTTTTTTTTTCTGTGCAATCCCTCTTCAAGATGAAAAACCTTCTGTGGTGTAGCACCCCCCTTTTATTTACCTAAAGCTGATCTTTCCAGTGACGAGAATGAGTCCAGCAGCTCCAGACGTTGTCTCGGGTCCTCATTGAATAGATTGATAACAGTAGGAGCCACTGGCTCCCGCTGCTATCAAATTCAGTGACATGGGAGCCGGGGGCGGGGGGGAGTCCTGCTGTCTGTGTTAATGGAACGCAGTAGTAAGACTCGGGAGCGTGCCCGCACGAGTGCCCCCATGGAATGCGGCTCTCTGTGGTGGCACTCGATGCAGAGGAGCAGCCAGGAGCACCACCGGGGGACCCCAAAAGAGGAGGATCAGGGCCGCTCTGTGCAAAACCCAAGTATAACATGTTTGTTTTTATATATAAAAAAAGGACCTTTACAATCACTTTAAAGTGAACCTTTATTTTGTCTTGGCAGAGCAAAGTAAAGGGCTTAACTAGCTCTCCCACTTCCAGCAGCATATACTCACCTTTCCTTACTTCTACATCATTCCGTTCATCTGCCAGAAGGAAAGACTTCTAGAATGACTTTCCCTTCCCATGTGGCACTGGTTGGTTCCTCCTGATTGGCCCAGAGAGGAAGTCCATAGCCCTATGTGAGCTTCGACAAGTTTGAAGCTTAAAGTGTTACTAATCCCACAAAAGTTAAATCAGTCTGTATATGCAGTAAAGCACGCTTGTTATACTCACTATGGATCGTAAGGGGTTAAACCTCTGCACTGTTTCTCTGTAAAGTTACTGTCCCCAATCCATCTGCTGATAGAACAGCGCCTTGGAGGCACTCTGCACATGCTTAGTTCAGTGTGTATTGCTAGACATTAAATTTTATTTATTTTTTTCTTGGGAGGGTGCATGTGATCAGCACGGAGCCAATCAGCACTGTGCTGACAGAAGGCCAGGCCTCATAGGACAGTCAGAGCAGAACGATAACTCCGCCTACAAGCTTGCATTTCCATGTTCTGTGTACTGTGAGACCAGATATAGTGAACACAGGGTCCTGGGTTTAGTAACATTTTAAGCTGCCCATACTGTGACTGAAATTCATCCAGTTCAGCAAGAACCAAATTATGATGAGCGTGTAGAAGTCCCTACTTGACAGTAGACGTCGATCGTGCATGCTGGGAGCATGCTGGAAAACTGTTGACGATCAGCATCTGCAGATTGGTGTATTCTGACGTCAGCTGGTCCTGCAGTCAGAATACAATGCCCCTCTGCATGGGCAAAAGGAAGGGTTTTTGTAAATGCAAGATTTAAAGGGTCAGTTCACCTTTTCAGGAAGAAAAAAAAAAAAAAGTTAAATGAACATGACAACCCCCCCCCCCCCCCCCTCTTCCCGGTCCCTGCTATACCTACCTCTGGGGGCGATGACCTGTCAGTGCCCACTAGAGATGCACAATTCTGGGAAAAATGAGAATCACAATTTTTTTATCCTTAGAATAAAGATCACAATCCTCTCCCGATTCTCACAGTGTAACATCCTCTTTCACATTTTACAAAAAAGATTGGGCTAACTTTAATGAAAAAATGACCAAATGACCAAGTAATTTTCTAGTAAAAAATTATGATTTTAATTTGAAACTAACAAGTGTCAGGAAAAGGTTTAGTCTTTAAAGTGGTTAAAAGAGAAGTACGAGTTTTTTTTTTATTGCCCATTCATACTTACTTAGGTGGATACAGCATCAGTGCGATGCTGCATCTGTCCCCCACTGCCTCTTCACTGAGAGCCGAGACACTGAACACCACCGATGGCTCGGTTCTCTCACCTCCTCGAGCAGAGAGCTGCTGACTGTCAATCAGCAGCTCTCCTGCTCTGCTCCTCCACGCTCACTGGAGCGCTGAGCTGTGGAGGGGGCTGGGAGTGGCCATCTCTGCGGCTCGCTGAGAGGCTGAGTCGGCCATCAGTCCAGGCACCTGGCGGATCCAGACTTCGGAAGTCGGGATGATGCAGTGCCTGAACTGATCTTGGTGATGTCAGCAGAGAGCGGACTTCAGACCACTCTCTGCTGAAAACAGGTCACAGGAGTGCAAAACGAATTGCACTCCTGTGACCCATAGGAGAAGCCCAGCCAAATGAGCTCAGGCTGGACTTCTCCTTTAAGATTCCCTCATTTACAGACTGACGTTCATTCCTTTGATCTAAAGAATAAAATGTTACAATGTTTATAGTTAGCTCAGTGGTTGAGGAATGTTGTGAAACTTGGCAGACTGGCTGTTTATTTATTTTTTTGACAGCTGTCTGCTTGAGCAGAGAACTCTGCATAGAAATCGGGAAAATGCTTTGTTAAGATCGTGAGGGGGGGGGGGGGGGGGGGGGGGGGGGGGGGGGGAGAATTGCGACCTCGATTCTTAACGATTAATTGTTCGGCTCTAGAGCCCATGCAGCTGGCATAGTGGTCTGGATATCTAAAATCCCCTTTCCTCTTCTTCTCATTTATGTGGTGCTTCCAGTACAGATCACAGCAGATCCAAGGAGAGAACAGAAGGGATTTCAAATCCCTGGACTGCTACACCTGCTGTGTGGGCTCTGACAGCTCATCACCTATGAAGGTAAGCAAAGTGGGGCTAGGGGTGGTATGTCAGTGAGGGGGGGTGTACAGTGTTTTTTCGCATTTTAATTTTTTCTGAAAAGTTGAACTTGCACTTAATGTAATGATAACACCTTTACAACAGCATTACATATAAATGCACTGGAAGGGTGGGCAAGCCTTAACATCCATTCGCTGCTCCACTGATGCCCCCAGAATGGTGACCAAGCTGCTCGCCAACATCTCATGGTCAACAACTGACAATTCGGGAGCCAGTAAGAAAAAGTCCCAGTCTGTTTCATAATTGCCCATCTCAAGCTATGCTGAACCATTTCAAGTTGCCTATGAAGAGATATTATATATAATATATATATATATATATATATATATATATCTGCTGCAAAGAAAACTAGAAAGGTAAGAAATCATTTTTAGGTATGGTGTGTGAATGGCAACACATAACCAACATAAAGTGGGGGGTTTATCAGATTTGACAAAAAATGGAAAGTTCAACAGACCTAGATTGAAAATGGTGCTAAACCTGCTTATTGGCTCCAAAGTGAATAGGTGTGGATAGGTCTTTATTCTATTCTCTAAACATCCAACCTGCTTATTTGCACATACAGGACATGTTACACTGAGAAGTAGTAATGATAATAACAGAATAAATGCTAAACTGCAACTTCAAGTTAATTGCTCCAGTATCTTTCAATTGAGCTATCGGTAGTACAGCACAAAATTCTTCCGATATCGGGGAGGATATTGACATTATGCAAATTAGACGACATTATAAAGACAGCAGATATCACACTAACAGCATAGGATTATCCAGAGCCAATAAAAAGCTTGCAGTAACGTCCAAGGACATGGCTCTGGTGAAAGTGCTTCAACACTCATTAATATGTATATTAGCTTAGACAGAGAAGACTTCATGCAAGCACAAACTAGATACGGACAATAGGAATGCTAGTGCTGTAGACCTCAGAGCAAGAAAAAGTCACACGCTTGCTTATACATCGGATAAAACAGTCTACATTTATTGCCATTAGATAAAATTAAATTCAGATATGCATTCATGTAATACAATATATATTACGCATGAATTTAGCACTTGAGCATTTTTCATTTCAATGACCAAAATAAATTAAAGTGATTGTAAATCCTTAAAGTAGAACTATAGGCAATCTTTTTCTTTTCATTTTGGCTAGAGTAAGAGAAGGTTATAATCCGTCAGATTTTTGACCATCTATGTCCCATTGGGAAGATTTACCTTCACTTCCTGTCCTATAGCCAAAACAGGATGTGAGAGAAAATCCCTGCAAATTAGGGGACTCCCAGGTCACCAGAACTAGTGCCCCCGTTGGAAGATTTCCCCCCTTTTTTTCTTCTGGGGACAACCACTTTCACTTTCAAGGAGAAAATAGGATTAATAGAGAGGGTGAATCTCCGTAACAGGGGCACAGACAGCAATAAAAAAACTGACAGGTGCTCTAATCCATCTCCTCTCTGTCCAAAACTAGAAAAAAATAAGTTTTGCTTTTATTTGCACTTTAATTTTCTTTTAAATAACAAACATGTTATACTTACCTGCTCTAGGTAATGGTTCTGCACAGAGCAGTCCTGATCCTCCTCTTCTTGGGTACACCGTCGATGGTCCTGGCTCCTCCTGCCCCAAGTGCCCACCATAGCAAGCCTACGGGCTCAGTCTGGGGCTGGCTCTCTGTGTCCACAGCGAAGCTTGGCCCGCCCCCTCACTGGCTGTGACTGACAGCAGCGGGAGCCAATGGCTGCTGTCTCAGCCAATGAGGGAGAGAGCCGTTGCTCTGGTGCACATTGCTGGATCGAGATCGGGCTTAGGTACTTTGAGACTGCATCCACACTTCAGCGTTTTGAATCAATTTCAAAGTGCCGATGTGTGAATGACAAATCGCAGGACTCACATTTGAGATGCCATTAGTTTGAATGACACCTAAAATCACGGTGTGGGTCTGCCGCAATAAAATCACACTGCAATCGCAGCAACCAGCATTGTGAGAAGCATGTTGCCCAAAAGTAGCTTCTTAACTTTTTTGGGCACCAAGCTTCACGTGATGCGGGTTACCGCGATTGCAGTGCAACTGTGGCAGACCCGCATCTCAATTTTTGGCGTCATTCAGATGAAACAAACCTTCAGCCTTTAGAACCCCTTTAACATTCTGGCCAATAAAAAAGAAACAAATGCCCGAGCACTGGGCGCACCTAAATGGCGTTGGCACATTTTTAAAGCTGCTTTTCTCCTACTAAGTACCAAGAGAAAAAAGGGTTTACAAAAGCCCCAGTGTGCATGGGGCCTTATAAAGTGAGAGAATGGGCAGAACTGGTAGCCTATCAGGCTTTACCACATTGCAAAGTGCTGTGAATCCCACAGATGGCATTTGTGGACTGGATCAAAGTGCGTAGAGTTGACCTCATCAGTAAGCTGTCCATCCTTCACTACCCAATTACAGCCTTTGCCAGGCTGATTCAACTAAAGTAGAAAAAACAAAGTCCAAAAAAAAGCCATGCTCCTCACAGTGCTTGACCTTGTAATAATGGGTGTTTGAAGTGAATGCCACAGATGATGTTGTGCCCGAACTGAATGCAAACTCACCAGCACTCCATATGAATGCGATTTACATGCTTATTGTGAACTGACTCTTCGGGGCCTTCTGGACTCTCTTTCTCAGTGATGGACCTCTATGTTGCCTTGAGAAAGGCAAAGGGTCCCTGCGAGACCCTCCAACATCAGTTTCTTATGCCTCATGTGATGCCGCCTTCACAAACATTTGAAACTGATTGATTTAGGTGTCCTTTTATGAAGCAGTGAAATCTATTCACTGCTTCATTCTCCGGCATTCACAGAGGAGATCTTTCTCCTCTGTGTGCCAGTTTATGAAGCGGAGGAGTGGAGTGATCTACAAACGCTTCAAACAGTGGAGAACGGCCCCTGATACTGGAATCTCGTGAGACTTTACGAGATTACAGTACCAGAAATTCACTGAAACACTGAGATTTCCATTTATTAAGCAGTGATAAATTATCACAGCTCAATACACGGACAGACACCAGTGTGATTAATGTTAATAAAATAAAGAGTCCCCCCTACATTATATATACACACACACACATTATATATACACACACACTATATATATATATATATATATATATATATATATATATATATATATATATATATATATATATATATATATATATATATATATATATATATATATATATATATATATATATATATATATATATACACACACACACACACACACACACATATATATATGACAGGGGGACATGGTTACAGTGTTGGGGGGTCTGAACGAGGCATAAGGAAGTTAATAATCTTCCTCTTTCCTCCTCAGATCCCTCGGGTTTCTCTCTTCACTCCCCGCTTCACCACCTCTGAGTTGGTGAATCGGGGAGTGTGAATTCTGACACAGATCGCCAGTGAAGCGCTCAGATCGCAGCTTCATACACTGGTCGTTACTGTGTCATTCTATGAGGATTCTCCATGTGCAGAGATAATTGGCGGGAGGAGAACAAGTTCAAACACTTCTCCCCCCGATTATCTCTGGTTTATAAACTGTTTATGGGCTGTGATCAGTGGTCATCCTCAGGCTCTCCGCTGATCACTGCTTCATAAAAGGACACCTTAGAACGCTGGTGACTTTGCATTGGATTAGAAAACCGGCAGAAGACAATAACATTCTTTGGCAGGTACGACAGCTCACACATACATTCCTTTCCAACTATGTATTTAGCCATTTTTACATTTTAAGTATTTACTGGGAAAAAAAAAAAAAAAAACTGCCATGTAAATTGTGGTCACAAGTACAAGTATGCTGGAAAATAGACACATATTCAAACACTTGACTGCGAAAGAACTTTGGCAGCTTACTAACTGTGGCTACTGCTGGCAGCCAATGCCATGGAAAAGCTACTGACCTCTACAGAACCCAGCACAAATTTTCAAACTCATGCATTAGTTTAAGGTAGTTATTAACACTTCTATTTAAAATGTATAAATATTTATAAGACTAATCTCCATATACATATTAAATGCCAAAAATGTCCAAAAAGTGTTTATGTAAACAAAGGCAGAACATATGTCAACTTTATCTTGTAAAGAAAGCTTTTCATTTCAAACTGGCAACGCGTAAGGCTACCAAGCATGACCCCCTTTGATCCTGTATACTTCAATGTGCTCTGTTGTCACATACGCACACTACTCCAGATTGATTTCATTGGCCAGGTGCAAAGACAACTCCCTCCCCCTCCCACCAGGCACATTTGATTGACATGGGAGTGAGTTTAGCTCAGTCTCGTGTAATTTATCTCTGGGAATAAAGAACAGCCCCACATATGCAAATCAACAAATAAGAGGAGGGCTCTGCCCTTCATTCATCATCATCACCGGACATGAATAGGAACAGCACCATAGTGTGTAATTAGCAATACAACTGTGGCTTGCTGCTATAGGCCCAAAGATTTTTCTTATTTTTGAACTGAAAGGATGGCGTTAGATATTACTAAACCCTGGAGAAGGGGAGGAAAAAAACAAGAGATGGAGAAGGAAAGCAGTCTCAATGGAGATAACATTCCAGTATCAAATCCTTCAGAGAGGCCCTTGTGAAATGAATCTTTTGTTTAATTAATACAACGTGGACTGCCAAATGTGGTTTCCTGATGGACAGAGAACAGCTGCCGCTCTAACAGACAGACATTCATATCCTCCTTCAGAACCTTGACATTCCAATCAACGATATGCTGGAAAGAGACTGGTCTCAACTCAAATACATATTCACTATTAGAAAAAGCAGTACAACAGTAATTTGGAGGGAAGGAAAAAAATTTAAAAAAAGGCGGGCAATTATCAAAATAATACAGACTAAAAAAAATAAAAATTTAAGGTTTCTGAACTTCACTAAAACACATTTTACAAATTTTTCACTAGTGTTATTTAACCACTCCAGAAGGTTTCATCTCCTTCATGACCAGGGATTTTTTTTTTTTTTTTGCAGCACTGTGCTACCTTAACTGGCTATGCAGCACTGTGCTACCTTAACTGGCAATCACACAACACTGAGCAAATTAAATGTATTCAATAATATATTTTATTATGCTATATAAAAATATTTATATAGTTCCAAGGGTAGCCATGCCATTCTATGCTTGAAGTAAATGCTAGAGGTGCACCGAATGGAAATTTTGGTGCCGAAACCGAAAATGCACTTGGCTGAAAACCGAAAGGGACAGTTTTTAAAAAAAGATTTCGAAATATAAATATAAATATATATATATATATATCATTATTTTTTTTTTTTTTTTTAATAATTCTATTCGGCTTTTTAAATTAACATCATTAATTTAAATGGAATACAGGCGGTCCCCTACTTACAAACAACATCTGACTACATACGACACATACGAAGTGAGAGCAAATCTACCCCTAGGAAGGGAAATTCACTCCTGTAGGAGTTATTATGGGAAAATATGTCTCCACTGATGCTTTATCACCAATCCTTGTTTCCACAACAACCCAAAAATTTCAAAATCCAATTGTCATTGGGACAGAAAGTGAGGTGAAATCTTCTGAACAGGAGCACAGACACTAAAACAAATGTAACACAGGTTATAACCCTTCCCTATGTTATCCAAAAAGCTTAAAACTAGATTTTTTGTCTGGAGCTACACTTAAAAAATGTTCCTGATCCAACTTGCAAACAGATTCAACTTAAGAACAAACCTACAGTCCCTATCTTGTTTGTAAACCAGGGACTGCCTGTATGAATTATCATCGGCCATTATTTGTACCTTTAGAGCATGAAAAGCTCAAGAAAAAGGTATCCCTTTAAAAATTCTATGTATGTCTGCACAGTTGTCCATTGGGCTTCCCTGGTGGTGTAAAAAGCCTGCTTGCGGCATTTTGGTCAGGGAAAAAAAAAAAAAGCCACAAAAATCGCACCTTCCAGTTCAAATGCATTGAAAAACACAGGATGAACGCATCATTAATGCACCCGTGTTATGTTTTTGGTGTGGCCATTGAGTCAGATGACCTATGGAAAACACACCATAAAGCACAGTAGATCATAATAAAATGGTCACAAAATCGTGGTAAAATCGCATCAAAATCATGTGCCCTTTTGCGATGCCATTATTGGCACCTTTTTCTCTTATCAGCTGAATGCCGATAACACTACTTTCGGATGAAATTCCGATGCATCTCTAGTAAATGCCCAGGTGCTCACCCACAAAGAAATCCATATGAATCCAAAACTGGTTTAGAGGCACTCATAGGTCATGCAGAGGAGGAAGATCAAAAAGATTAGTGTTTTTTATTGTCAAGACCAGGTCTTGAAAAAGATGAACTGTTGAAATGTTAACAATAAAAAACACTGCCGTTTTTAATCTTCCTCCTCTGCAAGACCCGCAATTCCCTCTAAAGCAGTTTTGGAGATAGACAATTTATTTTTATTTTTTTACACAAATAGAGCTTTCTTGGCATTTTCCTCTACCACTAAACCACCAAAATCTCTAATTACTGTCCAGCCACCAGATGCTAGGGTCCCTCCACATCGGAACCCCAACAATCTTCTGTCTGCAACACAACAGCTAGTTGAAGGTAGAAACATAAAAAATGTTCAGTCCAGATCCAAGGAAGGCAACTTTTTCCCTCAAGGAAGGCAACTTTTTCCCTGGGTAATCCACAAACTAATTTCAGATATTTTCTACTGCCAATGTCAAGTTATGTGCTAAATTGTATAAATGAGAATGCCTCCAATTTTACATTGAAGATTTCACACTTTCTGGGCAAACCACAATTTAACCCGACACACTGGCATGAATTAGCTTCCCAGTTTATTTCCTAATCTTGCACAAAGTAAGATTTGTTAAATGGGGGACTATAAAGCTAGAGCATGGAAATTAGGATTTAATTCATTAAACTGACTTTTGCCTATCAGGATTTACTGAGAGGTGGTAACCCCAATGAGCATTTGGTATTTAGAAGAAATGCTATTAAACATTGCTCATGGATCAACATCAAGGATTAAAAAAAAAAAGTGCTGGACTTCACAACTCAAGCCAGCTGGCAGTGAATGCCAATACATGCTGTGATCGACAATTCACTTGCGTCTATAAGCCTTCAGCAATCTACCTAGATTGAAGGCCTTTGTAGTGGACATCCATCTTGTGTCACAGCAAAGTTAATTCAGTAAGTTTGACAGTTACCATTAAAAAGAACGATAAATGGATATTTTATGGATGCACCAACAAAATATCTGAAGACACACAAAGCAGTAGCTGACAATTCATTATGTCTAGTAATGTATACTGGAGACAGATAGTTGAGCATGTTTTTTTCTTCCTCTTTAATTAGATGAAGCCGGGTAAAACTGCTTCATTCTCCTGGGAATATCTGCTGTTTCGGGGGGCACTGCGCTTTTCTAATGTTACTGGCCATCTGCTTGTAGCACCATTATGCTAATATAAGTTTTCCCACTGTGATAATGCTACAAGAAGCACAAAAGCTCTTTGGGACTGAATCAGAAAAAGCCACCACAGCACACAACCACAGGATTTATTTGTTGAAGATCCTATAACAAAGCTGTTAAAAAGCAGAAGTCAAATTAAGATGAGGAAGAAAGGAACGGAAAGGTTACAAATAAACCAGCAGTGTAGAACTTCCACAACAGCATAGACATAAGGCTATACAACCATAACCCAAACGGTTCCTCCACTAACGTTTCTCAGCCCTAGAGGCCCACTAATCTTTGACAATTCCAGAGCCCCTTCCAATGTGAAATATTTGACACACTTTTATGTAAAAATATGCTAACCCATAAACTTTGACTCCTAACCTGCAAATGTGCTCCATGAAGAAAGCAGAAAACTTGAGCTGAGGAACATTTTCTAACTTTTGATCAAGAGCATCTGATAAATAGAGGAGATAAGGATTTACTGTGCATGCCAAATGTAACGTGCGTGGGAGTCAGGTGCCAGATCTCCGCTGGGCAAATCATTTACCTGGATTACCAAGAGTGTTGGCTTTTCAGTTCCCTTCACAGAACCAGGAGGTGAAATTACCAGGATGGTTCCTTCAAAAGGTGGCTGTGTGCCACCACTAAGGTTGAGGATGAAGACCTCAGAATTAGAAGCACAAAGTCAAAATGTACACGCTTCACTGCAATCAAGTGATCCAGTGGGCTAATATTCCCGATATTCATCTTTTTTACACTTGGGTTTCTCCCTAAAGCCGTTTTAGCCATTATTGCAACCAAAGTCTCTACAGGTTCTTACCAATTTTAAGCCACAATTCTAGAACTGTGCAGGTCTCCCACCCTTAAGCCAGCTATAGCCGTTTCGAATTTCAGCTGCTTCTTTCGAACCATGTATGGGCAGGCCGAGTGTACCCATTTGATTGAGCGATCAACTTGGGTACAACCACCCTGCCGGATTTTACATATTTTTATTGATAGCGGCTGTTACAGCCCCTAGCAACAACCACTGTTTTCCTCACTGGGAGAACACATTGGCTCCATGGGAGGAACTCCCATTAATTCTGTATGTGTTGATGGGGGAAATTTAATGAAAATTTGCTCCGTCTGTGGCCCGCCTTACTTACACACTGCAAAACAACCATTGTGTCTTTCTATCCATCAAGACATGTTACATCGTACATAAGTAGTGTATGGGGGTCTCTGCTTTTCCTGCAAGCTCCCAATGCCAGGGTGCAAAACAAACCAAAAAAAAAAAAAAAACACACACACACACACACACACACACACACCTTAGCACAAAAATCCAAAAGAAAATTGACAAAAACAGCAAGTGAAAGAAAAAAAAAAAAAAAAAAAAAGGTCCAGAGTATGAGCCAGGAGACCTACAAACAAGTTGCAAAAAAACAGACCTAATTTATTTTAAAAAGAAAGAAGACATTAAGGACGTTTAATTGAAACAATTAGGCTATTTTTTTATATTTTGTAGTAACTGTTTCCAGAGAGACAGTGTCCGACTCATTTCAACAGACACAAGAGAACAAATGTGTGCAGCAGATGAGGGTCTTCTTAGAAAAAGGCTGAATAGGGGCCATAGTGCTAATTATATGACAGGGATCAAAAAGCTGGCAGCTGTAAAACAACCCCACATTTCAATAACAAAGCTATACAAATATGCTAAAGAAATGGCTACATTTTTTTTAACACTCATTTTTAAAGTAGACTTAAAGTAGACTTAAAGTAGACACATGTCGTCTTAAAAATAACATATTTTGCAAATGAGTTTTCTCAACCTAAATGTTGATGACAAAACAAAAAATGAAATAAGAAAAATGTTGGTGACTTTTTGGTTAGGAAAGTATAGCTACTGCACTTAAATATTTCATATTTGCCATTTCCAGTCAGAAGGTGGAGCTATAGACTTCTTTTCACATGTTTATCGGGATAGCCTTAACAGACTTTTTTTTTTTTTTTTTTTAAAGTCTGTTTAAAGAGCTGAAGCACCCAAACCTAAAAAGTGACTCATTGTCAGGAACCATAAAACAGACGGAGACAGAAAATGCAGTAAAAAAAAATATCACCTTTTAATAAAATGGTAAAAATGGAACAACTGTTAAAAAAAAAAAAAAACTTAGTCAAAACATAGCCAGGGTTCAGTAGCCAAATTGGGTAGTCAGAACAAGCCAGGAAATGAGGAAGCCAGAGATCAGCATAGAGGCAGCAGACAGGATCAGGAACCAGAAGGGAGAGTCTCTAGATATGTTGACCAAGGCTAAGGCATTGAAGAAATGAACCAGGCAGTTTAAATAGCCAGAAGGGGCTGGCTGTGGGCTTGACTGACCAGGAGTGACACTGTGGAACGGTGAGTACTGCCAATTAACTGACAGCTGAGCAACCTGAGCACAAAGAGGGAAGGGCTGAGAGCCCAGCCGCGACACTCATCCCCTACTCCCTCCCTGTTTTGTATGGCACATTGAGGCGTTTTAATTAGAAAGAGTCAGGGGAGGGTTATGGATTAGTTTATGGTAAAGCAGTCATGCAGCATGGGAGAAACTGAAAGCTGTACAGAAATGGAAACTATTTAACAAGCAGGCAACTCAGATTATAACAACTTGAGTTGACTCGCTTGTTTATGGCGCTCATTACTCATTAAGGAAAGTCAACAACTCATCCACAACTATACCATCAAGGCCAACAACCCATTTGACCTGGTTTCTAGAACAAAATCACACATTACAGATATCCACACTGCCGATTAAAAACACGTTTGCTACAATTACAGTTAACGCGTCCAATAACACCAAAGTACTTGTTATTTGGCAAACCATTAGAATCTCTAGATGTGCATTCACCATACAACTATCTCAGGGCTTTTTGGGCCAGAATGCTCCTTCAATGTTCATGGGTACCTCAATGCTTTTTTTTAACAAGCAGAAAATTTGCCTAAAGTGTCAGTCCACCCAAAAGGGAAGTTCCAGTTTTAGGAAGATGCTGGTACATTATACACTCTAGCAGCTTCTTATGTCTTTAAGAAGCTCTGTTGGTGATAACATAGCTCTAAAAGACACCTGCCGAAGAAATTACGAGAGGGTCACATGTACCTCATTGGATATTTAACTAATTTTAAAATATAAACAAATTTAAATAAAAAAAAAAAAAAAAAAAAACACGTGATGCAGCAGGGACCATACTGGTGAAAATTTAAAAGTGGAATTCATTTTAAAGAGATATGCAAAGCCAGTGAGCACTCAGCCCACTAGGATTCCACTTTTGGGCAGACAAACCCATTATTGATTTGTTTTACTTTAATCCAATCAAGATATCCCCATAGTGCCTAGGTTTCCTTTTCTCCCACAAGGGGTAAAAAGTGCAAGCACCTTATACAGCGCTTTTATTTTCTGCACTTGAGCACCAACATTTTACCATGCGCAGGCAGCAGCTAGGTGCAATTATGGTAAATGTAGCTATAATGTAAACGTTAATGAAAGTATAATTTATGCAGGGATTATTGCAAATTAGCAATTAACAGAGCATCACATTTTCAATGTTAATAAGTAAAGTGCAATGCAGAAGTTTTTTAACCATTCATTAAATATATGATATAATATGAAAATACAGAAAAACATGACAACTCACACGATCTCCCAATATACTGTATATTGCATGTATATTCATTAGTAACCAAGATCAGAGGCGCTAAGCATTTTTTTTTAAGTTGTGTCCCCTGTGTCACTGTGCCAGGTTTTCTAGATCCTCATCTGATTTACATCTGAGATGGAAAATGTTGCAGTCCCAAATATAATAAATATAAATATAATAATGTAGCAAAAAGGAATGCCCTGTCTAATTTGCAATTTTTGAAAATACTGGATTTGTAGCAGAACCCAAAGACTGAATGTGACTAACCCTTATTCTGCAATGGAACCCAGTATGGAACTTGGTCTACCGAGACCCAAACTTACGTAACCACTGATATCTCCACAGTTGCTAGAAACTGTTTTTAAATTTTCAGTACAGGTAGCTCTCCAAATCATAGAGAATAAATGCCACTGAAATTTAACGATTCATGCAATTAAATTGTAATAAATTACTTTATTTGTGCCCAATATATCTTGGTAATTAGAGAAACATTGGGACAGTTTCGGCTTCTGCCATGTTGGGTTGTGGGTTTATCTACATGGGCAAGTAGACCCTACAAAGGCCCTTGAAGAGGTGCTTTTGCTTCCAGAGTGGTACATAGCCGGGCCCAGAAGCCTGTTAAAAATGAATGAGTATGACAGGCGCAGCACACACATCCGGTGGTGTGAGGGATGAATGAGGGCCCTGGAAACCAATCTGTCTGCATCCAGATCTGCTTGACTGTACCTGTAGGCAAGTACCATTGGATGTGTGTGAAGATCCCTAGAGATGCCATTTTTAGTTTTAGTTGTATTTTTAGTAGACTAAACTAGTGTTAAAAACAGAAGTAAACCCATCAATTTAACAGTTTAAAAAAATGTTTACATTCCTGGCACGCGCCAGGAATAACTGCCCCATTGGTTGTGCCCTCAACCAAACTGTCAAACAATCCAATGGCTGGTGTCATAAATGATCACATGCGCAGCATCATGGCAGTTGAAGATTAAACAGAGGCCAAGTTGGCAGCTTCCTTGGCAGAAAACAATGAGGGTTTACTTCCACTTAAATTTTGGACAACAAAAATATTTTCGTCAAAAAAAAAAAAAAAAAAAAACACTGCTCTGCATTTCTTGTTTGCCAGGATTATTGTTCTCTCTTCAACTAATATCTTGATCCTTTGTGTACCTGAACTTGTCCTCATCTCCACTACCACTCATTATGAACCTTTGGCTTGTTCCTTGACAACGCCTCCACATGATCCTAACCTGCAACCACCTTTTGGCTTGTTTATGGACTACGCTTCTCCTCAATACCCAACATGCCATATCCGCTACTGGATCCCGGCTTGTCCTGGTGGGGTGATCCTGAGGATCTCGACTTGGTACTAACACGCAGCAAACCCATCTCAACTATCAGGAACTCTGGCGAATACTGGTTAGTGCTTAGACCCCACACCTCAGGTTAACCTCGTCATCTGACAGGGTGACCTGTTTGTGTTGACCTGTTTGTGTACTTATACAGCTGGTCGGTGGGAGCCTCTCTACTGCTATAGCTACTGGTCTCCAAGCTAGACCCCCGACTGTGACAACAAGACCACCAAACTTTCTTGTGATCCCAGCAATTTCTGTTTGTGGTATATTTCTCCATATGATAATTCTGCAGTGACCCACAAGTCGTACACACTTCACACAAGGGAGGGGAAATCTCATTAACGGGGATAACGATTACAATGAATACTTGATAGGGGTTCTGGCTCTTAAGGATGTACAGCATACTAGCAGCTATTTTAGAGCTCATTCATATGGGCAAATGCATATTTTCACCATGGAACAAAGTATCTTGCTTGCAGAGCTAGCAGAAGATCTTGTGTAAAATATGCACCCAAATACTTGTGTTTAGAGATGCATACAATTCTTCTAGTGACTTTACAATAATATTTCTCCCCAAACCCAAATAATATACTGCCATCAGAACCCTGCAGTGTCTGAGTGCCAATCTCCATGAGCCCACTGGTGGTAGGGCCTCCAATGTGTCCACCAAAATGGGTTCATGCTCCCTGCCATTTCTGTTTTTTAAAAATTCTGTACCAACATCCTGAGCCTTGAAATGTCCCACCAGTCGCACACATCGGGAAAACGCTGAACAAATGTATTTGCATGCAATACTTAATAAAGAGTGTTGTTCCATCACTGTCCTACAGTCACCCTGTGTCCCCTGAATGGCATAGCAACCTGCCGAGAGATGGCTCAGCTAAAAGGCATGTGTTATTTGCCTGAGACAAACTGCTATAAATATACTGAGGCGGCCTTCTTTACCGAGTCCCTTTGGCTACATGCAAGGAGTTTGCAAACAGTATTGCCTCAGGATTTGCAATATTTTGCCAGCTGAAAAACTTTCCCGATGAAAAACTCTTCCAATGTAAACAAAAGCCGGCAGCAAATTTGGAAACAGAAAGCAGCACAGCCATCACACAAGAATCCTTTTGTTATAGGAGAAAATATATGTTTGCGACAACTTCATGCATATCTGTGAAAGAGAACAGCTAGGGCCAGAGCGTGGCAGTGTAATAGTTACATGGTGGGGGCAGGGCACGCTGCACCAAAAATGATGGAATCTGGCCGTCCTAATTGAAATGCGATATCCCGCAAAGTAAAAAGCCAAACGGCGAGTACACTTTGCAGGGGAACAGGCAACGGCAGCAACATTTAGCCTTGTCATCACTTGTGGAGCTGTCAAAAAGATGGCAACTGGTTATGAATTATGCAGGACTTGATCACTTTATTCAAACCCTGAAAACTGCTGTGGGCACACAAGGATAGAATTTCATATGGTATACTAGATTGTATACACCAGAGAACATACACAGGATGTTCAAAAGGTTGCACAGAAATTTTGTGAGCAGGGAAAAAGCTACCAACAGGCCATTCTTGTGTTATCTGTAGGATGATATGATTGTGCAGTTATAAGGAAAATCCGGGCGTCCATGAGTAGAGGACAAGGCTGTAGGTCAGATAAGTTGTAGGCGTCACCAACTTACCTTCAGTCATTACTTTAAAAAGACCAACTCTTCCGTTTTCCAAGTTTTTAATAAAAGCTTGTTCACACAGGCCATGTTATACCACTAATGTGCGCTGTAAAAAAGGTAGCAGTGCCAATGTGCTGTAATGACACATTGCACCATTTTTGTCAGCTATACAGAAACGTTGCAAAATTACTTTTTCATACATCTTTATGCAAAGTAGTTTATTGCAACAAGGTGTAGTGCATTGAAACACGCTGTGCTGTGTAAAAATGAAACATGCCCTATTTTTTTCAGTGCATATCACTGCCTCACAGCAGTGTGAACTGAACTCATAGGACTCACAGCTGCCTGGTCTCTGCCTTGGGCAAGGCCAATGCTTATGGTGTGAATGAGCCCCAAGAGTCAGGACTTTCCATCAAAGTTATATTTTTTGCCATCTGTGTCCTCATTGAGTAGATTTCCCACGATTTCCTGTGACACCAGGTTAAGAAATTAGAGGGTATGGGTTTCTTCAGGACTAAAACAAATGAGAAAATCCACACATCTGTGCAAAAATTAAATTGTGAAACAGTATAAGTTGGTGAAGCATCAAACACCTGAGTAGATCTCCTTTCTACCAGATGCAATTGGAATACCGTGTTGCTCTTAAACCATGCGCATAAAATACAAATTATATAGAAAATATAAAGTGACTGTGCATAGGACCTTGTCTTAAATAAATGGAAATATTAGAAATAAACACGTAAAGTAAAAGGGACTGTAAAATCTCGTCTAATGTCGTGTACACACGATCGGATTATCCGGCGTACTTAGTCCGACGGACCAGGGTCAGGCGGACAATTCGATCGTGTGTGGGCTCCAGCGGACTTTTTCTTCCCAAAAGTCCGGCAGACTTAGAAAGAAGTTTTGACTCAAAATTATCCGCCGGACTGTGTGCTAGTCCGACGGACTAAAACCGAAGCTAGGGCAGCTATTGGCTACTGGCTATGAACTTCCTTATTCTACGTCATCACGTTCGAATCCGGCAGACTTTTGGAGTGATCGTGTGTCGCCAAGTCCGTTCATTTCAAAGTCCGATCGTGTGTACGCGGCATTAGTCTTCCAAGTTGTGACAGCACCAGCTGACACCTTTACCTGGAGTGATAGATGTAATGCTCACTTACCAACTCACAACTTTTTGGATGTTAAAATTATGGACCCCAAATTTCCACTGTCGATGCTCCTCAAATCATTAGGGATGCAAAAAAAAAAACAGAAAACACAGCGAGATACTGCACCAAATTGCTCATGCAGGGCAAACAGACAAAAGCCTCTCCATAGTGTAACATTTTATTTAAATGGCTTTTTCTTTTACAAAAGGGTTTTATTAATATTCATTCCAACATAACAGCTCATCACATTGTGAACAGATAATACAAAGAGAGAAAATAAAATAAAGTAAGTAGATATGCACAAGTCTTCGAGATGCCAGGAACAGTCATACATAACATTTGGAAGGTTGCTGGCACCTTCCAGAACCTCAGTATTCTGGAACGGGCTGCACCATATTTAAATGGATTTTTAATTATGACTTAGTAGGTATTCAAATCTGACTATTAGGCTCCTATACAGCAGAATTAGACTGGAAGTGGAAAGCACTAAGAGCAACAGAGCAAACCTAAAACAGGAAGTGGGGGCAGCATAAAGGGGATAAGTCAGTCGGGTGGCACAGTGGTGTAGGGGGTAGCACTCACCTAGCAGTAAAAAGGGTTGCTGGTCTGAATCCCAACCACTGCACTACCTGCCTGGAGTTTGCATGTTCTCCCTGTGCCTGTGTGGGTTTCCTCAAGGTACTCCGGTTTCCTCCTACACTCCAAAGAAATGCTGGTAGGTAAATTGGCTTCTGTCTAAATTGGCCCTAGTATATGAATGTGAGTTAGGGACCTTAGAGAGTGTAAGCTCATTGAGGGTAGGGACTGATGTGAATGTATATGTAAAGCGCTGTGTAAATTGACAGCGTTATACAAGTACCTAAAATAAATAATAAATAGCCCTAGATATTAAAAATATTAAGGAATTTTTTATCACTTTATCTAAAGAAGAAAAAAGTCAGATTATCAGCCAAGCAGTTGTGTAAATCTTTAGACTGGATGGGTAAAAATACAAATCTTACAACAACAGGTAAACATTATGAACAAAATATTTAACTGTGCATATAGCAGTTTGCCTGCCGTTTAGATTTAGGCTGTCCACTGTATAGAATTATCAGGTCATGGATTCTATTTTACATGCTACTTTGTATGGCGGTGCACGCCACATATATTTCCCTCTTTGCTAATTGCAGCTTTTCCATCAGCTGAACGCCTCGATTCATTGCAGCAGTTACATTTCCCCTAAAAAATTAATCTGCCAGTCGGCTAGCAAATGCCAAACATCTGCAGAGCCTCCTTGGTGCACTGTACCTCGTTCAGATTGGTTGCTAGGAGGAAATGGACATGCTTGTGCTTTTTTTAGGCCTTGCAGGCATTGAAAGGATTAAAACGTAGAAGTGTCACGCTGCGTTTGAACTCGAGTATAAAGATTCAGAGCGAGAACAAGCAAGTTTCTGACCTTCAAATCCAGTCTTATAATAGCATTACTTTTCCAAGGATCTTAGCAGATAAAGCTTCAGTTCACGAGTGACATAACTTTCTACAAAATGGTTCAAAGAACGGAATTTCCAAGTGAACTTAGGTAAAGCCTGCCCCTTTCTGTCCCCCTAAAAGCCGCTTCCGTGTCAGACAGTGATTAACCTGCCAGCCAGCACCATAATAGCAACTCCCAGCGACTCTGGTTATTACACACATTAATCACAGGCCTCCAAGTCCCTACTGGAGGACTACACATAAAGAAATGAAAACCAAAGCTGACCATTACAGTCTTAAAAAAAAAAAAAAAAAAAAAAAAAAAAAAAACTGTTGATATTTAAATATTCGGCCCCTATTTAAATGCCCACCACTGCGACCTAGGCAGAGCCTCTTACCTCAACTAGAGCTGCCACTTGGAAAAAATGTGAAGTGTAAATAGTATTTTTACCTTTAAAAAGGTAAAAATACTATTTACACTATATAGAATATAGAGTAAGTGGTTACCTTGTGGAATTAGGGTGCAAAGATATTCACACCAATACATGTCTATCTCCATGCAGTGGATAGATTCCCCCAAGCTTTGCATGGGTTTCCTCTGCTTGCTCCAAATTCCTTCCATGCAGTCACAGACTACAGCAGGATGGTCTATCTGAAAAGTGTCTCTTTATGGGTATGTGTCAATATTGCATAAATCAGCCTTTTGCAACCAAGGTTACTTGGAACCCCTGGGTTCCTCCAAAGGTTGCAAGGGGTTCCATGATCTCTGGTGAACCGATCTCTTATGCCACGTACACACGACCCGACTTTCGGGCAGACTAGGTCTGACGGAATTAGTCCGTCAGACAATCCGATCGTGTGTGGGCTAATTTTCGTTAAAAAAATAAATAAATCAGATGGACCAAATACAACGCAAAGGGAAGCTATTGAACTTCCTTTTTTAGTCCCGTTTACATCATCGGGTCCATTCGTGTGTGGCCGTTCCTTTGGAAAGTCCGTCGGAATTTCGCCGAAGGTCCGTTGGGAAGACCGTCGGACCTAGTCTGCCCGGAAAGTCCGGTCGTGTGTACGCGCCATTACCTACACAGACTACCAATGCAGGGGGCTAATGTTCCACTAACCACCAGTGTACAGAAGGTTACATGTGCACAACGGGAGACTAAAATGTTCACTATCTGCGATTCTTTTCTGTTATTATTGCTCATTTTTAAGGTTATTACTAAAAAAAAAATGTTTGCCATCTACCCACTATATGGTGGAGAAGTTAAAAGATGATCTGCCATGGATGGTAAATAGTTATGCCACATTCTTTACTCTTTAGGCCCCATGCACACTGGACATTAAAATAACGCTATAAAAACGTCAGTAGCTTTGCATTGAGTTTTTCAAAGTTTTTGCAATACCGTTTTTTTTAGCTAGAAACCACCTCTCTGCTGTTGGTAACTCCCATTTACCCACAATGCATCTCTGCAAAGCCTGTGTGTATTGTTTAGTGCCCATTTTCAGAGCAGAGAGAGTTCTAGAGGACAGAGGAAGCACTGCATTGTTCAGGAGCTATTTTGCTTGTCCTTGCTGTGTTATGGATCCGGTGATGCAGAAAATTGATGAGGCTAGGCTACTGATTTTATTAAGGATGGTGTGGAGACAGAGTCAGCTGGAGGAGGGAAGTAGCCATCAATGACGATTCTGGACCCATTCTTTGCAAAATATCCAGAGGATACACGACGGGATAGCAAATATGTACACAGGGCCGAGTAGTTATCTGGAGAAATTCTTTAACTTTACGCGCATGTCCATTACATCATTTGATCAACTTTTGGAGAGGCCACAACCAAGACTACAGCACACACCAAAATGGTGCAGGACCCTTCTATTGGTCCGCACTGGAATCAGATTTAATTGGCTGCGGCAAGAAAAGTCTTCCAACAACATTTGGTGTTGAGCGCGATCCAATTGGAGCCATACAAAATGTATGGCTCAAATCGCATCGCGCAGACCTCGCATGTGAATGCGGTGCGTTTGTCACTTACGCTGTTCACCCAGCAACAGTGTGAACCCAGGCTACTGTTCAATAGATGACACACCCCAAACAGAACTCTGGCTTAAAAAAAAAATCAATGGGATCAAAAATGTCAAAAAACACTGGTGAGTCGTGTTCATCAGCATTTGAGCATTTTTACAGCTGAAACCCGCTTCTCAGAACCCACTAGTTTTGGGGGTTTTTTTACTGCTCAAAAGTGCTGATAACAGCCTATGTGTGCATGGACACATAGGATAACATGGAGAGTTTAATGACTGTAGAAAAAAAAAAAAAAAAAACAGTCTACTGCCAAAAACAGCTGCTGTAAAAACGTCCAAAAGCGTCCAGTGTGCATGAGGCCTAAATATAAATAATAATAAAAAAAAAAAAAAAACTTTCTACATCTTCACGATAGGAGTTATTTATAAACTTGAGCTGCAGGCATAATCCTTTTAAGCAGAGGTTTCTCTAAGGCCCCTTTCACACCGGGGCGGGGAGCCGCGGTGACGGTAAAGCAGCGCTATATTTAGCGCTGCTTTACCATCGTTTTAACCGCGGTATTCGGCCGCTCGCGGTGCGGTTTTTACCCCCCGCGAGCGCCCGAAAAAGGGTTAAACACCCCCGCAGAGGAGCTTTGCGGCGGTGTCCCATTCTAATCAATGGGAAGGAGCGGTATAGGAGCGGTGAACACACCGCTCCTATACTGCTCCAAAGATGCTGCTAGCAGGACTTTTTTTGTCATCCTGCTAGCGCACCGCTCCAGTGTGAAAGCCCGCCGGCTTTCACACTGGAGTTGAAGGGGCCGGATTTTTTGCGCTGCACCGCATGAAAAACGCCCCGGTGTGAAAGGGGCCTAAGTAAAAAATTAATTTATTTATATATATATATATATATATATATATATATATATATATATATATATATATATATATATATATATATATATATATATATATATATATATATATATATATATATATATATATATATATATATATATATATATATATATACATACACACACACACACACACATATACACATATACACACACACACACACACACACTATTATCTCCTGCTAAACTATGGTAAAAAAGCTTTTTTAAGAGCAGCTCCTAAAGCGAAACTTTACCCAAAAGGGGGGGGGGGGGGGGTTCCACTTTTCTTCCTACATCCTCCTCCCCTCTTCTCTTAAAACACGTATAATATACTTTCTTATCTACTTTAAGAGCAGTACTGTTGACAGAAATAATGCAATGTATTATAGGAATAAGGGGAAAAAAAATAAAATCGCTTAAAGCCCAGGGGATATTAAAAAAAAATAAATAAAAAAAAAACCCACACCTCTTGCAGTGGGTCCCCCCACACTCCATGGGTCAAATGCTTGCTAACTAAGGGATATGGCACCAGAGAGAATATTTACCTTCTACCTCGCTCCAGTGCTCTCCTCCAATCTGGTATGTGGGTGGTTCCTTGCCATCCTTACAGAAAATGACAAAGGCATTGTGCGACTACAGCCTAGCTAGTGTGTCTTCTAGAAGAGGCTTTGATCCGTTTAACGGCAGGCGCTTTCAGTGTGAAAGCACTCTTTGGGAGGCCAGTCGCATGGCTGGAGGGAGCCTGTCATCCCATCCTTTAAAGATAACAAGCATTTCACCTTTAGACCCCTTTCACACTGGGGTGGTTTTCAGGCACTTTAGTGCTGATAATAGCCTCTGCTAAGCGCCTGAAAACCGCCTCCCATTCATTCCGGTGTGACTTTTCACACTCGGCAGTGCACTTGCGGGATGTTAGGAAAAGTCCTGCCAGCAGCATCTTTGGGACGGGTTGGGAGCTCTGTATTTAGCGCTCGCAAAATGCCCTGCCCATTGAAATGAATAAGCAGCCCTTTCAAAGTGATGTAAAAGCGCCCTGCCAGTGGGCGAAAAGCGGCGCAAAAGTGCAGCTTAAACAGCGCTAAAATGAGCGGTGCTTTACCGCTAACAGTCGGAGCTTTCAGTGTGAAAGTACTCTTATGCCTTGTACACACGGTCGGACATTCCGACCACAAAATCCGTAAATTTTTTCCGATGGACTTTGGCCAAAACTTGTCTTGCATACACACGGTCGCACAAAGTTGTTGGAAAATCCGATCGTTCAGAACGAAGTGACGTACAACACATACGTCGGGACTACCAAGAGGCCAGTAGCCAATAGCTTTCGTCTCCAAATTTCTTCTGAGCATGCGTGGCACATTGTGCGTCGGAATTCTCTACACACGATCGGAAAAAGTCTGATTGGATTTTGTCGGAAAATTTTAGATCCTGCTTTTAAATTTTCTGTGGGAAATTCAGACGGAAAAAGTCCGCTAGAGCCCACACACGATCGGATTTTCCGACAACATATTCCGATCTGACTTTTTCCATTGGAATATCCGACCGTGTGTACGGGGCATTACAGTGTGAAGGGGCCCACTGCAATGAGATCTTTTTTGTATTTTCTACAGTTGGGCTTTTAGACAGCTTGGAATCATACAGCAGCAGTCTGCCTGAAATATGCATTGTTTGATACATTTTCAGTATGATGGGCAGTTCTTTCCTCAGGGTTCGTGCAGGTCCTCTCAAAATCCATGGAAAAAAAAAAATAATTTGTTGCACCCCATCCACCTAAAATTAGTGCTTGCAATTGAGCATCACCGTGACTGGTGCGATTGGTTCAATGCCTTCTTAAAAGCCCACTCACAGACGATTGTCAGATTGGGTTTGTGAGTTTTTTTTTTTTTGTACAGGAGTTTTTGCTTGAGTTTTAAGCTTAAGCTTTTTTTTTGTAGGCACTAAAAAGCTAGGTGTCCTGCATTTTTCTAGGAGCTCCAGTCTATCAGGGAACCAAACTGCTTTTAGAATAGAGTTTGATATCGCGCTTCAAATCGCTCAGGTGTGAATGGGCCCTGAAGAGCTGTAGAATATGTGGATTCTATAAATATTTTTCCCATGCCTGGAGTATTGCTTCAATTGAGAAAGCTAATGTAAATAATTATGCAAAAATCATAAAAAAAAATGGTCATTTCTATTTCAAATCCACACAAATATACACATGGAAGAGTGTCCTCTAATCTACACAGATTATATATTATACATGATTAATCACAACATCAAGTATTTATGGCCCACAGTATGAGGCACTTGCCAGCAGCAGTGATAAAATATTACATTGGATCGACCTATGAGCTGCATAGGAAAACACATATGGTGGATGACTTTTTACATAAAGTGCATAATAATAAAGCGCTCTGAAACCAGTCAAATTTAGATGCCGACGGACTGATCAAAGAAAAAGCAAGGAATCAATGCATTTATAAATATCTACGTTATTACATAGAAGTTGCACAGCTCCTTCATCTGTCAGGTTGGGTCATGTCAAACAGGAGACGAATGAGGTTCTCACTGTTCTTGGTTTTTAATTCAAACTAGTACAAAAAAAAAAGCCAGTGCAACTGTCAGATTTCAAAATTTTAGGAACTTCAATCTCTCAAAAAGCATTTCTAATCCGTATGCTGTTAGCATTAGTAAATAGATTGGAGGGTATATTATATTAACAGGTTTTACAGCTTTTTTTTTTATCCATTTCTTCCCGATTTCTATTCCTTGGCACATTATGTTATATATCCCAGGAGTCTTCAGGAGGGGAGGAGGGGGCTGTCTCAGCTAAGCATACCCTCCTGCCTGCATGCCTGAGCTAAGGGCAGATGTATTATAGCAAGTAAATGCTACATGAATCATCTGCCCTTACTCAAGATGGCCAGGACCGGAAATGCTAGGGGGGTGAGTTTGCTCCGAATCCTAAAAATTTATTAAATAAATAGAGGTTTTTGATTTGTGGAGCTCAGATACAGTGTAGAATAGCTTTAAGGAGACAAAGTCTTGCATCTTAGCTCCCATTTATACCAGAGGACTTGACGTATGTTTCCAGTAAGGATGAGCTCAGGCTAGTTCACATACGGCACGTGCAGAGCCCGCCAGGAAGTCGGCACTGCAGATCGCTAATCACAGGCAGTGAGACATTTCCCGATGCGCCGCTGCAGAGATCGGGAAATGTATCATTGCTTGCGATTAGCGCAATGCCGACATCCTGGCGGGCTCTGCACGTGCCGTATGCGAACACGGCGGGGCTCATCCTCAGTTTCCAGAAGTGCTTCAGTGCTCAACACAAGACTTCCGTGTTATTCTTTTCTGCCTGTTCACATCTGACTTATGTGCTGTTGCTCAACACTTATAAACACAGCAAATAGGAGCTTCTTCTAAACAATTGTTTTCAATAGACTTCAATGGGTACATCCAAAAAAAACATGCGATTTTGCACCCAACCGTTTCCTCCTCATAGCAACTTGAAAAATAATGCAGCTATCACATCAAAGGACAAAAAAAAAGGCGATAGATTATTTTTTCTTTCTTATATGTTTCAACAACCACCTTAACGTGGACCTTCACCTTCAAGTTCTGCTCACTCTCCTCCTCCCCTCTATTGTAAGTTTTTTTTCTTCTGGGAGCAGGTCTTTTTTCTTGACAAATAGAAATTTCTGCAATTCAGGAGGTTGGGGGGGGGGGGGGATCAGCCTGAAGGTGCCGCGCAATCTCGTACATGGATGGTGGGGAGCTGACTTTGAGACATCAGAAGTCACAGCCAGCTCCCATAGACAAGACAGCGGCATCAGGGATCTGAAGCCCAGCAAAGTTTTAGCCCCAGTTAAGACAGTGTCTGGACTAAGTGTCTGTTAAAAGTCAGAACCTATAATATTTGTGAATGAATGATTTGTATAGCGCTGCAAATGCGAACTGAATCGCCTCAAGGCGCTTGGTCTGTCCTGTGATGTCCTGCTTTTTAGAAGAGGTAGGTCTTGAGTTTTTTCCTGAAGGCCCGATGGTTTTCTTCCATGCGGATGTTGGTGGGTAGAGCGTTCCATAGCCGAGTTTGTGGATGATGACTAATTTTTACAACAGGATTGAAGTCCCACTTTAATGAGAGTTGGTCAGCCATTTCACACTTTAGAAAGTCCTGCCTAAGGCTGCATTCACACCTGAGCGTAGCTTTTCAGGCAGAAAATCGCGCGAATTGCAGCGTTTTTTTGCGGCGTTTTTTACCGCGAATTTTGTGCAGAGCAAAAGGTCACCAATGTAAAAAGGATAAAAACGCCCAAATCTGCCCGATTCGCGCGACAAAAAAGGGTCCGGAACTTGTTTAAGCTTCAGGCGTAGGGCTTCAGGCGTTTTGGAGTGGAGATGTGAACCATCTCCATAGAGAATAATGTATTTTTTTTCCCCTCTAGCGTTTTGTAGCTTCAGGCTTCAAGCTACAAAACGCTCAGGTGTGAATGCAGCCTAACAGCAAACAGCAGAAGGTGCCAATTACCTTTGTTACCCATGGTGGTTGGTGCAGTTCAGTTTTGGAGTCATTAAAGTGGGGCATCTAGTAACAATAGTTTTCAGATACCCAAACTGGAAGGTTCTTTGCCTAGCAAAAGTAGTAGTTGGGATCTTGAAGGACAGCAGATAAGGGTGTTTTTACATTATGTATTTTGAGTGTGGGACCATAGTCACAGGTTTTGTTCAGGATGTGCCAGTTACAAAGACAACACAACTTCACCAACAGCCATGAATTTTAAAAAGAGCTTCCGACCAGTCATGATGGCTTTCTTCTAAGAAAACAGATGTGTTCCAAGTACTCCAAGGCTGTCATAGCGGGCTACAACCAGCTAATCCATAGTAACCCTGCTGCTTTCCACTTTCTTATTAAAAGGTGGTAAACCCCTATCAAGTAGAAATATTGACAGGAGCATTTTAAAATGCTTGACTGGTGCACTTTTAAAAAAGTGTTGTACTGATATGAATGGGTTAAATCAAAAGGTGCATGTTTTTCTTTATTGTTTTATTGAATGAGCCTATAGATCTTGTAAGATTAATGCCAAGGGCACCATGCAGAATTATTAGGACAGCTTTTTTAATAGAAATACTTCTATGTGAATGTGTTGTCATTTCAATACATTTAATTTATAAATGGTTTATTATATGTGAATATGTTGAAGAAGCAAACTCACATATTTCATATACAACCCCAATTCCCAAGTTGGGACACTGTAAAATCTACATAAAACAGAAAGCAATGCTTTGCAAAACTCATACACCCATATTTTATTTACTATAAAAACATTGATGTTCAGCAATATGTGAAAAGCTGCATCTAAAAACGTTGAATATATATCATCATCTACAGTACATAACATCATCAAAAAAATGAGAACCTAGAGCACTCTCTGTGCCCACAGGACAAGGCTGAAACGAAATATTGGATGCCCATGATCTTCAGGCCCTCAGACGGCACTTAATTAAAAACAGGCACAATTCTGTGGTGGACATCACTGCATAGGGCTCAGGAATACTTCCATGAACACAGTTCGTTGTGCCATCCAAAAATGAAAGGTAAAACTCAACCATGCAAAGAAGAAGCCATATCTGAACACGATCCAGGAATGCCACTGTCTTTTCTGGGTCAAAGACGAATTTAAATTTTACAATCTTTTTGGCAACCATGGGCGCACTGGCATCCTCTGGACTAAAGAGGAGAGGGACCTTCCGGCTTGTCATCAGTGCTCAGTTGAAAAGCCTGCATCTCTGATGGTATGGGGGTGCATTAGTACGCAGCTTGCACATCTGGAAAGGCACCATCAATACTGAAAGATATATCCAGGTGCTTAACTGGCCTGCCTGCAGTCCAGACCTTTCACCAACTGAAAATATTTGGTGCAAACGAGAAACACGACAAAGACGACCCATCCTGTTGAGCAGTTAGAATACTAAATCAGGCAAAAAAAAAAAAAAACGGAACATTCCTCTCCCAAAACGCAAAAAATGGTTTCCTCAGTCCCCACATGTTTACAGAGTGTTGTTAAAAGAGGATGTTGTCCCAACGTTTTTGAGACCGTTTTGATGCTTCTGCCATCAGTTTCCACATCACCTTATTTTTTTTCCTTAACCACTAGCCGAACCAGCTCACGCAGATATACTGCGGCAGGTCAGATCTCCTGCGCGAATCGCTGTACAGGCTCACGCAGGAACAGTTGCAGGCCGGCGACGTGCTCTCGCTCCTGCTGCACGAGCGAGCCTATGGGTCCGGCAGACTATGTCCGCCGGCGATCACCTAGTAGAAGCACAGAATGGGGATCTGCCAGTATAAACAAGGCTGATCCCCGTTCCGACAGGGGACATGTCAGCTCTACTGTTCCCAGTGATCGGGAACAGTGATCTCTCATGTCCCAGTGAGCCCAACCCCCCTACAGTTAGAACACGCTGAGGGAACACACTTGACCCCTTGATCGCCCCCTAGTGTTAACCACTTCCCTGCCAGTGTTATTTTTACATTGATCAATGTAATAATGTCACTGGTCCCCAAAAAGTGTAATTTGGGGACAGATTTGTCCGTCGCAATGTGGCATCCCCGCTAAAAATCACAGATCGCTGCCATTACTAGTAAAAACAATAAAAATAAAATAAAGGTCCCTAAATCTATACCATAGTTTGTAGACACGATAACTTTTGCGCAAGCCAATCAATGCAATTTTTTTTCCCAAAAATATGTAGAAGAATATATATCGGCCTAAACTGATTGAATACATTTGTTTTTGGATATGTATTATAGCAAAAAGTAAAAAAAAAAAGATTTTCAAAATTTTCACTCTTTGTTTGTTTATAGCGCAAAAAATAAAAACCGCAGAGGTGATCAAATACTACCAAAAGAAAGCTCTATTTGTGGAAAAAAAATTGCCAGTGAAATCAGTGCAGTGCCGTATCGCAACAAAAATGGCCTGGCCATGAAGGGGGCAAATTCATCCAGGGCTGAAGTGGTTACCACTTTATATTTACATTTCCCCGAAGCTCCTTTGTTGTAGCCGCCACCAACATCCAGTTGTCCACTAGTGTGGATATCAAGGTAAGCAGCCAAGTCACTCATCAAGTGACAGTTGAGTATCACGGACTACTACCTGTATCTTGTAGCCCCTAAATACAACTTTACTTGGATTTTATTTTTCAGACACTTATCATAACCTCTGGTCAGAACCTTACTACATCTGTGCTCAAGTATTGGGGCTGTACGTGTGACCTCTACTTAAGGAGACCTTCTGGGAGATGTTCTACAGAAATTTCCTTCTTCACCATCAGGAGCTCTAATGAAGTCCAGGCACTCTAAAAGCCCAACCACAAACAAGAATATTCTGCTACCTGGTGGCAATATGGAGTATGCCATGCATGTCCCTTGTGATCCTGATTTTAAGACACCTTATCCTGCTCAGCAATGGCTATTCAATACAGCCAATCATCGGGATTCTTGATTCAATGTGTCCCAAAATACCTAAAATGTCACCTGCAGTCTTTTGCTACCTTTGTGAAAATATTTACATATTTAAATAATTGTAATGCAATTTCTTATAGGAGGTTAGGAGGCAAAGTATCCATGCGCTCCAAATAGAAGTGAAACTTGTAACTGCCCTCCAGTTTATGTGCCAGGTCATAATTACAGTAGATAAATGTGTCATAGAGGCAGCAGAAGAATACCTGTGGCTGCTTTGGTCAAAAGCTGCTGTCATACCCTCAACTCTCATGTTACAACACTATGTAATAGATGTTATTGAGTGGTTGGAGCATGATTTTCACCAAACCAAAGCTTGTATTGCCTCTCTGCAAGCAGAAATCTTGGTCGGGCCAATTTGTGAAAGAAACTAAAGCCAAAGCGTAGAGCAGGGCCGGACTGGCCTACCGGGATACCGGGACATTTCCCGGTAGGCTGCCTGCCCTGGGGCCGATTTGCGGCTTCTGTGCTCCCCTCTCATGCTCCTGTTTACACGGAGCTGGCCGGGTCTGTGTTCGGCGGCCGCTCCGTAGCACGGTCCCGCCCCCCTAGACCGGCTCATGTGATAGAAGATAGAATCCACCTATCACACAGCCGGTCTAGGGGGGCGGGACCGTGTTGCAGAGCGGGAGCGGCCGCCGAACACAGACCCGGCCAGCTCCGTGAAACACAGGAGAGATGCCTGTGAGTAAACTGTGCCTGGATAGGGGGATCAGCAGGGGGGCCGCATATAAAGGAAATGAGCTTTCTATATTCCTCCATGCAGCCACTGAATGCTTGGAGGAGGAGAATCAAGCATTCAGCGGCTGCATGGAGGAATATAGAAAGCTCATTTCCTTTATATGCGGCCCTCCTGCTGATCCCCCATCCAACTTCTTTTACTGCCCCCCCCCCATTCTCCTTGTGCTCCCCCCAGTGCTCTCCTCCCCCACCACACTCTCCAGCCCCCCCCCCCCCCACAGTTCCCTCAACCCCTGTTCTTTCTGCCCCCCCTCTCCCCATCCTTCTCTAGCCCCCCCCCCCAGTGCTCTCCAGCCCCCCGCAGTGCTCCCCACCCCCGCAGTGCTCTCCAGCCCCCCGCAGTGCTCCCCAACCCCCACAGTGCTCTCCAGCCCCCCGCAGTGCTCCCCACCCCCCGCAGTGCTCTCCAGCCCCCCGCAGTGCTCTCCAGCCCCCCGCAGTGCTCCCCACCCCCGCAGTGCTCCCCACCCCCCCACAGTGCTCTCCAGCCCCCCACAGTGCTCCCCCCCCCACAGTGCTCTCCAGCCCCCCGCAGTGCTCCCCACCCCCCGCAGTGCTCCCCACCCCCCACAGTACTCTCCAGCCCCCCGCAGTGCTTCCAGCCCCCCGCAGTGCTCTCCAGCCCCCCGCAGTGCTCCCCACCCCCCACAGTACTCTCCAGCCCCCGCAGTGCTCCCCACCCCCCACAGTACTCTCCAGCCCCCGCAGTGCTCCCCACCCCCCACAGTACTCTCCAGCCCCTGCAGTGCTCCCCACCCCACCCCCCGCAGTGCTCCCCACCCCCCGCAGTACTCTCCAGCCCCCCACAGTGCTCCCCACCCCCCACAGTGCTCCCCAACCCCCGCAGTGCTCTCCAGCCCCCCGCAGTGCTCCCCAACCCACACAGTGCTCTCCAGCCCCCCGCAGTGCTCCCCAACCCCCACAGTACTCTCCAGCCCCCGCAGTGCTCCCCACCCCCCACAGTACTCTCCAGCCCCCGCAGTGCTCCCCACCCCCCACAGTACTCTCCAGCCCCCTGCAGTGCTCCCCACCCCCCGCAGTGCTCCCCACCCCCCACAGTACTCTCCAGCCCCCCACAGTGCTCCCCACCCCCCACAGTGCTCCCCAACCCCCGCAGTGCTCTCCAGCCCCCCGCAGTGCTCCCCAACCCACACAGTGCTCTCCAGCCCCCCGCAGTGCTCCCCAACCCCCACACTACTCTCCAGCCCCCTGTGCTCCCCCCACAGTGCTCTCCAGCCCCCATCCCAGTGCTCTCCAGCCCCCATCCCAGTGCTCTCCAGCCCCCATCCCAGTGCTCTCCAGCCCCTATCCCAGTGCTCTCTACCCCTCACAGTGCTCTCTACCCCCCACAGTGCTCTCCAGCCCCCGTGCTCTCCACCCCTGTTCTTTTTTTTCTCCCCCACCAGTGCTCTCACAAGCTCTCCCCAGCACTCTCCACTCCCCCCTGCATTTTGCCCCCAGCCATGTGCTCTCCAACCCCACCAGTGCTCTCCAGTCCCCCGTGCTTTCCACCCCTGTACTTTCTGGCCCCCATGGGGGCTCTCAAGCTCCCCCCCCATTTCTCTCCACTCCCCCCTGCTCTTTGTACCCCCCAGTGCTCTCCAGCCCTGTTTTTCTGCCCCCCCCCCAGTGCTCTCAAGCTCCCGTCTAGTGCTCTTCGCCACCCCACACTCTTACCCCCCCCCCAGTGCTCTCAGCCTCCCGTGCTCTCCACCCCTGTTATTTTTGCCCCCCCCCCAGTGCTCTGCACTCCCCACCCCCTGTGATCTCCACACCCCCCTGCTCTTTGCCCCCACCCATGTGCTCTCCAACCCTGCCAGTACTCTCTGCTCCCCCTTCTCTCCAGCTCCCACCCAGTGCTCTCCACTTCCCCAGGACCAGGGGACAGGCTGACTGGGGCCGGAAAGTGAGGACGGCTGAAGGTGCAGGTGGCCAGGGACCACTCCATCTCACACCAAACAGATCCTCTGGAAGGAGCCACTGTCCCCATCCAAAACGAGAACAGCCCCTGCCTGCTGCTGGCCATCATGGATATCCTGCTGGCATGCAAGGTACTGTACTGAGCATCAACAACACACCTTCCCACAGACAGGGACTGCAGACGGAGACATGGGGCACAGTGAGGCTACATTCATGGGCACAGTGAGACTGCTTTCACGGCACAGTAAAGCTGCATTTGATGGGCACAGTGAGGCTGCATTGATGGGCACAGTGAGGCTGCATTGATGGGCACGGTGAGGCCGCAATGGTGGGCACGGTGAGGCCGCAATGGTGGGCACGGTGAGGCCGCAATGGTGGGCACGGTGAGGCCGCAATGGTGGGCACGGTGAGGCCGCAATGGTGGGCACGGTGAGGCCACAATGGTGGGCACAGTGAGGCCACAATGGTGTGCACAGTGAGGCCACATTCACAGGCAGAGTAAAGCTGCATTTGATGGGCACAGTGAGGCTGCATTTGATGGGCACAGTGAGGCTGCATTTGATGGGCACAGTGAGGCTGCATTTGATGGGCACAGTGAGGCTGCATTTGATGGGCACTGGCGAGGCTGCATTTGATGGGCACAGTGAGGCTGCATTTGATGGGCACTGGTGAGGCTGCATTGAGCTCTTGTATCATGTCTGCAGTCTCTGACCATCTCCTGTATCATGTCTGCAGTCTCTGAGGGAGTCTGAAGAGGAGTCAAGAGTGGGAGCGCCGCCAGGATGGGGGTCATGGGAGAAGTCAGACGTGTGGGGACTGTGGAGAGGAGACTATAGGATAAAACCAGAGCCACCAAGCTGGAGCCGACTGACTGAGCCCTGCTTGGTGCACCTGAGAGGAGGTCAGTGACAGCACTGCCAGGCCAGTCTGAAGGGGAGTCACTGATGTAAGGGGGGAGAGAGTACAATAATGTAAGGGGGCACTGATATAAAGGGTTTCCCCCTTATATCAGTAACCCCCCCCCCCTTACCTTAGTGTATTCTTTCTGCGGAATGTGGCCCCCCCCCCCCCCACGTTCTGAGTTCCTGGGGTCCTCCTTGATGATTGACCACTTTTAACTGGAATTTGCTTATTTTTTATATATATATATATCTATCCTTATGTGATTTAATATCTGTCTTTTTTTTTTATATAATACACTCTTCAAATGTGCTTTAAAATGTATGGTTTTCCCTTTCTCGAACCAGAAAATAATGACGTTATGCTGTTGCGCTGGTATAATAATGCTGTGGGGCTGGTATGAAATTTTTTCCAGGGCTGAATTTTATTCCCAGTCCGGCCCTGGCGTAGAGCACCCATCCACAGGAAAAATTCTGTTTGGTTTAATGGCACTCTTACTCTACTGAAACGAGAACACAGAAGAGCTGAAAGAGCCAGGAGAAGAAATTCTACAAAGGAAAGTCATACAAACTACAAAATACTCACCAAGAAATATCACAAAGCATATCCCTCCATAAAGAGTACCTGTCACCACCTATTACTGTCACAAAGGAATGTTTACATTCCTTGTGACAGCATTAAATGTGATAAAATAAAAAATAAAAAACACAATTTAATTATCTAAAATAAAATAAAAGAAAGAATATTTTTTTTTAAAGCGCCCCCTCCCCGCGAGCTCGCGCAGCAAAGAAAACGCATACGGAAGTCGCGCCCGCATATGTAAACGGTGTTCAAATCACACATCGCCGCGATCCTCCGTAACTCTAACCTGGTAACCATAAAACATTTTTAAAGCGTTGCCTATGGAGATTTTTAGGTAATGTAGTTTGTCGCCATTCCATGAGTGCGTGCAATTATAAAGCGTGACATGTTTGGTATCTATTTACTCGGCGTAACATCATCTTTCACACTATACAAAAAAATTGGGCTAACTTTACTGTTTCGTTTTTTTAAAATTCACGAAAGTATCTTTTTCCCAAAAAGTTGCGCTTAAAACACCGCTGCACAAATACCGTGTGACGTAAAATATTGCAATAATTGCCATTTTATTCTCTAGATTCTCTGCTAAAAATATATGTATAATGTTTGAGGGGTTCTAGGTAATTTTCTAGCAAAAAATATGAATTTTACCTTGTCAGAAATAGGCGTAGTCATGAAAGGGTTAAATAGATAGCTAGTCCAAAAGAGAGAGTGGCACTCACGGGTCTTGAGGGGTGTACGCACAGTAAAGATTTTATTTGGATGTTTCAACGAGGTGCAAGCAACACAACATATATACTCTAAAATCACTCCCATCATTACCATCCACATGTGATGACATCAACAAGTGCAAACGCAAAGTTCCAGCTAAAAACACAATAAGAGGCCCTCCCTTCCCTTCATTAGCAGACGGAGGCACTTGGTGAAGGAGGGAGGAGGAGGGAGGAGGAGGGAGGAATCTGGTGACGTCGAACTCCCTGAAGACCCGGAAGCCAGTGGAGAGGTGAGCACCGATCAAAAGAATTCTGATCGATCAAAAAAATTAACGATTAATCAAGGAATTAATCTTTAATTTCCACAGCCCTAATATATATATATATATATATATATATATATACATATACAGTATCTCAGAAAAGTGATTACACCCCTAACATTTTTGTAAATATTTTATTATACCTTTTCATGTGACAACACTGAAGAAATTACACTTTGCTACAATGTAAAGTACTGACTGTACAGCTTGTATAACAGTGTACATTTTCTGTCCCCTCAAAATAACTCAACACACAGCCATTAATGTCTAAACTGCTGGCAACAAAAGTGAGTACACCCCTAAGTGAAAATGTCCAAATTGGGCCCAATTAGCCATTTTCCCTCCCTGGTGTCATGTGACTCGTTAGTGTTACAAGGTCTCAGGTGTGAATGGGGAGCAGGTGTGTTAAATTTGGTGTTATCACTCTCACTCTCTCATACTGGTCACCGGAAGTTCAACATGGCGCCTCATGGCAAAGAACTCTCTGAGGATCTGAAAAAAAGAGTTGTTGCACTACATAAAGATGCCCTAGGCCAGGGCTCAAAATTTCAAGTCCTGAGCAACTAGTCAGGCCTCAAGGGTTACTCGCCACCAGTTGCCCCGCCCAACCCCTACCATGCCCTGCCCCTAATCCCACCCCTAATCCCATCCCTAAACATGCCCTCATAAATTATCTCATGAAATGACACTTAAATGTTTTATGCAGAATTACGTTATAAAAATAGATATTAACAACTTTATCTGTGTCCCCAATGCAGCCTGTGTCCCCATTGCAGTCTGTGTCTGCCAGTGCAGCCTGTTTCCCCAATGCAGCTATGTGTCCCCAGTGCAGCCTGTGCCCGCCAGTGCAGCCTGTGCCCACCAGTGCAGCCTGTGTCACCAATGCAACTTGTGCCCACCAGTGCAGCCTGTGTCCCCCAGTGCAGCCTGTGTCACCAATGCAAACTGTGCCCGCCAGTGCAGCCTGTGTCCGCTAGTGCAGTCTGTGTCACCCATGCAGCCATGTTTCCCCAATGCAGCCTGTGTCTCCATTGCAGCCTGTGTCCCCAATGCAGCTATGTGTCCCCAGTGCAGCCTGTGTCAACCAGTGCAGCATGTGCCCACCAATGCAACCCGTGCCTGCCAGTGCAGTCTGTGTCCACCAGTGCAGTCTGTGTCCCCATTGCAGTCTTTGTCCCCATTGCAGTCTTTGTCCCCATTGCAGCTATGTGTCCCCATTGCAGCTATGTGTCCCCAATGCAGCTATGTGTCCGCCAGTGCAGCCTGTGTCACTAATGGAGCCTGTGTCCGCCTGTGCAGCCTGTGTCCCCAATGCAGCTCTGTGTCCCCATTGCAGCCTGTGTCCCCATTGCAGCTTGTGTCCCCATTGCAGCTTGTGTCCCCATTGCAGCCTGTGTCCTTATTGCAGCTATGTGTCCCCAATGCAGCTGTGTGTCCCCAGTGCAGCCTGTGTCACCAATGCAACCTGTGCCCGCCAGTGCAGCCTGTGTCCGCCAGTGCAGCCTGTGTCCGCCAGTGCAGCCATGTGTCCCCATTGCAGCCATGTGTCCCCATTGTAGCCATGTGTCCCTATTGAAGCCATGTGTCCCCAATGCAGCCTGTGTCCCAATTGCAGCCTGTGTCACCAATGCAGCTATGTGTCCCCAATGCAACCTGTGCCCGCTGGGGACCAGTGTAGCCTGTGCCCGCCAGTGCAGCATGTGCCCGCCAATGCAACCTGTGCCCGCCAGTGCAGCCTGTGTCCGCCAGTGGAGCCTGTGTCACCAATGCAGCCTACCTGTGTAGGGGAAGGGAGAGGAGAGGAGAGCCGCCACCGCCGACTGGTTGATCAGAGCACGGGAAACATAACAGCTTTCATTTCAATAGCTGTGTGTTCCCCGCCGCGTGCCGTCATATACAGCCCCTCCTCTTTGTCCGGGCACTTTGATAGATAGATCACCCGTCCAATCAAACTCTGATCAACCAGGCAGCATTGGCTCTCCTCTCCCTTCCCCTACGATCGCTCCGACAAATCCAGGCTGCCGGCGGTGCTCCCCCCCCCGCCCCCAGGCAAACCACACTCGCCAGCCCTCAATATCCACTCGCAAAATGCAAGCAGGCGAGTGGATTTTTTGAGGGCTGCCCTAGGCTATAAGAAGATTTCCAAGACCCTGAAACTGAGCTTCAGCATGGTGGCCAAGCATTGCTGCAGAGGTTGAAGGGGTAGGGGGTCAACCTGTCAGTGCTCAGACCATACGTCGCACACTGCATCAAATTGGACTGCATGGCTGTTGTCCCAGAAGCAAGCTGCTTCTAAAGATGATGCACAAGAAAGCCCGAAAATAGTTTGCTGAAAACAAGCAGACTAAGGACGTGGATTACTGGAACCATGTCCTGTGGTCTGATGAGACCAAGATAAACTTATTTGTCTCAGATGGTGTCAAGCATGTGTGGCGGCAACCAAGTGAGGAGTACAAAGACAAGTGTGTCTTGCCTACAGTCAATCATGGTGGTGGGAGTGTCATAGTCTGGGGCTACATGAGTGCTGCTGGCAATGGGGAGCTACAGTTCATTGAGAGAACCATGAATGCTAACATGTACTGTGACATACTGAAGCAGAACATGGTCCCCTCCCTTCGGAGACTGGGCCGCAGGGCAGTATTCCAACATGATAACGACCGCAAACACACCTCCAAGATGACCACTGCCTTGCTAAAGAAGCTGAGGGTAAAGGTGATGGACTGGCCAAGCATGTCTCCAGACCTAAACCCTATTGAGCATCTGTGGGGCAGGTGGAGGAGCGCAAGGTCTCTAACATCCACCAGCTCAGTGATGTCATCATGGAGTGGAAGTGGAAGAGGACTCCAGTGCCAACCTGTGAAGCTCTGGTGAACTTCATGCCCAAGAGGGTTAAGGCAGTGCTGGAAAATAATGGTGGCCACACAAAATATTGACAATTTGGGCCTAATTTGGACATTTTGGCTTTTTTTTGTTTACAAAAAGTTTTATTGAAATAAAAAGTTTACTGTACAAATCCGCACAGTTGTATTTTGAATCAACATCATAAAATGAACTTTAAGACAGCATAATGATATAATAATAGACCCACAACTGTTGCCGGAGCTAACAACAAAATTGTAGGCAGTCCAATGTCAAGTAACATAAGGTGTTGGAGCAGGAAATAATACTGTGTAGTAAATTTATCCCAAATTAAAGAATAAATGACAACTAAACAAAAAGAACATTCAGTACAAAACTAAACAAAGCATAAATTCATTACATGAAAGACTGGGCGAACAAAAATTGATGATGCCAAGTGTGATCAATTGCTATGGTGGTAAATGAACCAAGGGTCCCACTTAGCATCAAAGATAAGTATGGAATCATGTAACGTGTGGAATATTTTCTCCATCATCATAATCTGGTCAATACGAGAAATGACTTGAGAGAATGGTACACTCATGACTTTCCAATTTAGGGAAATTGCCCATTGCATAGCAACACATATGGTATGTATAAGTTTTAACATGCATTTAGGAATATCAGGGATCCTTTCAAATAGAAGGCAATGTAGGTGAGTTAGAGCAAGATGTCTCCCTGAAAGCCTGTCCACAAGGGTGAACTCTGCATTCCATGTGGTTTGTATTTTATCACAGCCTCAGAACACATGCAAAAAGGGGCCCGGAAGGGCACAACCTCAGAAACAGGAGGTGGAAACCTGTGGAAAAATAGTATGTAATCTAGAAGGGGTATAATACCAGAGCAAAAAAGTTTAAGCATTGCCTCACGTATAAGTTATGGATTTAGTACATTTACGCAAATTTTGCCATTTAGACTCCCAGTCCTGTAGGTCAAATTCTAAGTTTAGCTCCTGTTCCCAACTGTACATGTATTTTAACTTGGGATCATCTCCTATTCTCATCATAGATTTATAAAGGCCAGAGACCAAGCCCTTCTGTCTAGGGGCGCTTCCACAAAGGAATTCAAAGGAGGTCTGGGAGTCTGACAGGGTTAAGGAATAATGTGTCTGAAAAAAACGCTGACTTTGAAGATAATGATAAAACTTCCGGGGTGTATATTTTTTTGGGCTAATTGAGAAAAATAAATGAATCATGATTCATACTGAAAATCGCTCAGTCTTGTCAGTTTCTGGTCTATCCACCATTGGAATTTTGACCGGTACTCAAATGCTGTGGAAAACCTGTCATCCCCAAGAAAAGAAGCCCCTGGAGAAGTCTTAGAATTTAGCACAAGCCTGAGCCTATATCTCCCTACTATCTCCCCAGAGTTCAGGAACCGGAACGGATAATCCAAAATGTCAGAGAGCCAGAGATGAGCGTTGTAGAACAGTAAACAGGATCAGGAGCCAGAAGGAATGTCAGCCAAGCAAGTCTTTAACAGGAACACAGGAGAGTGTCTCTAAAAATGTGACCAAGGCGAAGGCAGTGATCATCTGGGCTGGACAGCTTAAGTAGGCAGGACTGATGAGCAGGATATCATCAACAGGTGAGTCACTGTGGAAAGATAGAAGCTGGCAATTAGCCGAAAGCTGAGCGGCCAGCTAAGAGAAGGAAGGGCTGAGCCCAGCCCTGACAACAGCAAATTCACATGGTTATAAAAGCTGTACACTCACTACTTTACATTGTAGCAAAGTGTAATTTCTTCAGTGTTGTCACATGAAAAGATATAATAAAATATTTACAAAAAAAACCCTGCTCGGTGTGAGACCCACCAGAGTTCCTTCCCTTTGCACTGGTCAACCGATAAAATACCCTATTTGGGCATTTATATCACACCACAATGGTCCTCTATCTTTGCAGCGAACTATCCAGCATGTGTGTCCCGTCTTCGGAATATGCTTAAACTTTGGAGCACCTACCGCATTTCGTTCCTTGGGAGAGTCACGGCAGTCAAAATGACCCTCCTACCTAAACTCCTGTATCTATTCAGAGCCCTACCTATCATTATCCCCAAAACCTTTATAGATAAGCTGCAACAAGATGTCAACAGGTTTGTCTGGCAGAACAAACGGCCTAGATTTTCCAAACATGTTCTGTATAACTGGTGGTCTGGGCCTACCAAATCTCTGGCTTTATTTCCTGGCTGCTCGTTTCTCCCAGATAGCCTAATGGAATATTCCCGATTCCAAAGTACCCTGGGTCAAATTTGAATCGATATCTATCAAACCTTATTGACTCTCTTCTATGCTTTGTTCCCCCACTAAATCTATACCAACAATGACTTCCCTAAATACCCTAGTAGCGCATTCTCTTATACTATGGAACCGTTGTAAAGGTAAACTCGGCCTGGTATCGCCTGCTCCTCAAGGCTCTTCCTTTCTAGGAGACCCCTCATTCACCATAGCTTTTAAACACCCAGAAGTCTTCTCTTGGTGGATCTCTAACTCTTTGATCAGATTGGCTGACCTTCAAGTTGGTAACTCCTTTGCTACATTCGACCTCCTCCGCACACAAAAACAGATTCCACTTAGGGAACACTACCACTATTTGCAAATAAGACATTTTTACATTTCCCACTTTGCACTCTTACCATCCTCCCCCCCCTACTCCGTTTGAACAGATCTGCCATGACTCCCCCAGAGGAAAAGGCCTTATCTCTATCCTTTATAAATCAGCTCTATCTGCCGGAAGCCGACTGTAATGAACAGTTTGACCCGGAGGACTGGGACACAATGATGGATAACTTACGCAAAGCCTCAAAATCCTTAGCTGTTAGAGAAATGGCCTATAAAGTATTGACTAGTTGGTATTACACCCCATCCAGACTTCACTCCATCTTTCCTGGGACATCCGGATTATGGCTGTCAGCTCCCTGGTACCTTTAGACACACATTTTGGGACTGTGGTCAGCTCTCTCTGATTTGGAAGGAAGTGATGGCCATAGCGTCTGCAATATCTGGTACACCTATACAGCTCACAATCTCCATGTGCCTACTTTGACCATCAATTCCGGGTGTCTTCCGTAAACGAAGAATGTCTTATTCCCACTATTTGCTTAGCTACTCTATGGGCTATTGCTCTGCACTGGGAATCCCCTACAGTTCCCCTATCCTCTGTTCTTAACAGAATAGATTCCATTATGCTAAGGGGAAGGAATTTATATACGCTAGGTGATAAAATGCACCTGTTCAATCGTAGATGGAATGCCTGGAAAACTCATAGGAATATCTTACTTCCACAGGATTAAGCACCAGTATGGGTAGCCAGACCTCACAAAATTATAATACTCAGGTATACCCTTCCCCTATATCTATCAGGATACGCTATGATAGATATTAATGGTCTGTATTAAGTTTTGTTTTTTCTTTGATGATTTTTTGTATGCTTCGAAAAATTTTCTTTTTGTTACTATCTTGACTTTGATAAATGTACCTATAACATTTTATTGTTAAATACTGTCAATGACTGTATTATTTTATTTACCTCAATATAAAAATGTTTGTAATAAAAAAAAAATATTTACAAAAATGTGAGGTATACTCGCTTTTGTGAGATACTGTCTATATATATATATATATATATATATATATATATATATATATATATATATATATATATATATATATACCACCATGTAGGTATATTTTTCTAATCTTCAACTGTACAAATTAACTTTTTTATATATTGAATTACAGATTCTGGTGTATATCACTCCTGACAAAGCAGCTTTGGCTGTGAAACGCATAGAGCTAATCAGTGACCCTTCTTTCCTCCTCCCTCTTTTTTGTGAAGATTCTCATCAGCCCACAGCATTATATATGGCCTATTTCTGAGATAAAGCATTTTGTTATCTTTACTTATAATGCAATTTGTAGAGGGTTGTATAGGGTGTAGGGGGTTGAATATTTGCTTTGAGTTATACACCGATATTAATGATTATCAGAATCATCAGTAGGTGTTGTTTTATGCACAGTTAATTTTTTTATATTATAAAAAAATAAAATTATGTATGTTGATATATGGTTGTGATTTATTTGATATCTGGTGTCTTAAAAACCCAAGTGCTCAGGCGTTTAATTATTGCAAAAAACATATTTAATCATTATTTTGAGAAGAAGCAGTTACGTTAAATTTATATTTTATCTAATATGGTATATATTTCTTGCCATTCTGTTTTCCTTATGGAGATGTTTTCACCTGTTCCAGCAATTTGCATAAACATATTTTTTTTCCACCTCATGTTTCGATCATGCCAAGAGTCAACCTTTTCAACTGTTTATCATGAAAATGCTAAATTTCACTATATCCAATTGGTATGCATTCTGTATATAATAGACCCAGCAAGTGATTGCATTTACTAGATGGCTTCTGCAAGACTGACAGTATCACATAAATCAATTTTATGCTGCACTTTTCATTAGGTAGCATCAGTCCAGGGTTACATTTTTAGCCAGCTTGTAATCACAAATACACTTTCATTTAATGATACAGTTGTACAAAAAGTATTTTAATCTTCTCTCCTAAGGCCTCCTAGTAATTAGATAATAACTGTTGTGAATTGTATTTTGTAAGCCTGCAATTTTAACTTGTTTATGATAATTATTTCATTTGAATGAATTCATGATTTTTTCCCTGTTTCAAGAATGGGAATAGATAAACTGAAAAAGTTAAATACAGAACATTGGAAAATTCAGCTTCACGTTTTCTTATTAAAACACAGATGTAAGGAAGACCGTACATGGGGGAATATGATTAATTGAAGGAATCAGAAGCTCAGGCAATCTCGTCTTCACTTACTGGACTTTTTATACCCAATGCTATAATTATTACTTTTGAGTAGTCTAATTAACTAGAATACATCTACATGGAGTCCACCAAGCACCACTTATCTGCAATACTGCCATCCACTATGATACATTAAGTTATTTATATTAAAAATCTCAGTTGAGCCCATAATAGACAGGAAGATATTTGCTGGCATCCCCGGAACTAGATATACTGTAGTCTAAGCTTCTTTACATTTTAACTTACATTGATTCATGTTTATCTCTTGTTAGCTGTTTCTTTCACTTGACAAAATGAGAAAGCTGACTATTCAAAACCTTAAAAGCATAGTACACTAAGTCAAAGGTGGACACTCCCTTGAATAATTAATGCACTATAGAAGAAATAGTGAAGTGGAATCAAAGACAAAACACTAATTGTTGTTCTAGACCAAGTAGTCAATTCAAATTAAAATCATTCACTATCATTACTATGAACACATAACACAGAAAGAATGAAGAACAGATGGCAAATGGCCTATGTGTGTTACAATTATTAGATAGAGATAGATAGATTAGAAGGTTTTATTAAACATTTTGCATTTCCACCTGCTGAAAGTTGTAGCGTAACAACATTTTAGGTCTAATCTAATAGTGATAGGGTGGTGGATTAGGCCATTTTTAAATAATTTTTCTTTTTTTTAAATAATTTTTGAGGCTTTTTGAAATTTCATGTTGTCCATTTAGAAATGTTTGGTGCTGTTTTTTATAGCAGGACTTTAGGTCCAATTTTGCAGTTAGTTAGCGATAACATGGGTTTAAAGCTGTTGCCATTATTATGGCTTTGCATTGAATTCTCAATTGTATTGATTAAAATCATTTGTCATCAATAATTTTTGCTTTACCTGCTTCCGTTTTAGCTTATCGATACATTAGTGATGACGTATAATGTGCATGCGCCGTATCTGCTATCTTTTCGGTAAGCCGAGACCCTGCCGGAAAAATGTTGTGTCTATGTCGGGGCTGCATCATTTCATGTTGTAGACGTCAGCCCAGATATTCCGTGATGCTTCCTCCTAATTCTTCCCCAAGAGGATGAATGAATGAATGAATGAATGAATGATTTGTATAGCGCTGCAACTGCGAACTGAATCGCCTCGAGGCGCTTGATCCGACCTGCGTTGATTCCTTCTTAGAAGAGGTAGGTCTTGAGTTTTTTCCTGAAGGCCCGATGGTCTTTTTCCAAGCGGATGTTCGTAGGTAGAGCGTTCCATAGCCGTGGTCCTTGGACTGCAAATCTTCGTTCTCCCCTTGACTTGTACCGGGATTTGGGGACAAGGAGGAGGTTTTGGTCGTTAGATCGGAGGTTGCGATTGGGGGTGTAGTGTTGTATTTTTTCGCATAAGTATTGAGGAGCATCTCCTTGTGTGCATTTGTGGGTCAAGCAGAGGGTCTTGAATGTGATCCGATTCTTTACGGTTAGCCAATGGAGGGTCCTCAGGGATGGGGAGATGGATTCCCATGGTTTTTTTCCTGTGACTAGTCTTGCTGCCGTGTTTTGAACGACTTGTAGTCGTGCAATCTGGAATTTAGGTAGTCCTATGTAGAGGGAGTTTGCGTAGTCGAGTCGAGAGTTGATGATTGTTCCTACCACTACGGCTTTGTCCTTTTCTGGAATGAAGGGGATGAGTCTACGTAGCAGGCGTAGAAGGTGGTAGGATCCGCTGACTACTGATCCTATTTGTGCATTCATTGACATTTCTGAATCGAAGATGACACCGAGACTTTTGGCTTTTATGCTTAGGGGATGGTCTGTCCAAGGATGGTGGGCGGAGTCCATGGTGTCGTAGATTTAGTTTTCCGGTTTGCATTTAGGAGAAGGAGTTCTGTTTTGGTTCCGTTAAGTTTGAGGGAGTTTGTGGACATCCAGTCGTCTATTGATGCGAGGCATTTTTCTAATTCCTGATATTGGTCTTTTTGTCCGGGGATCCGAAGGTAGAGTTGAGTATCATCTGCGTATGAGTGGAAGCATAGATCAGATTTGCTGATGATTTTTAGGAGTGGACGGATGTAAATGTTGAAGAGCACGGGTGACAAAGGTGATCCTTGAGGGACTCCATAGGAGACTGCACGGGATTCAGATGTGAAGGCTCCAAGTCTCACTGTCTGTGACCGATTTCCTAAGAAGGAAGTGAACCATGGTAAGTCTGAAACTGTGACTCCTGCTACTTCTTTGAGGCGGGTGAGTAAAGTGTTGTGATCCAGTGTGTCAAATGCTGCACTAAGGTCCAGGAGTACCAGGAGACATGATTCTCCATCATCTGCTGCTTCCAAGGCATCATCCCATATTTTGAGGAGAGCTGTTTCTGTGCCATGGCCCGGGCGGAAGCCTGATTGCAGAGGGTCCAGGAGATTGTGTGTGTCCAGATGGAGTTGTAGCTGTTGTACCACTACTTTCTCCATAATCTTGGAGATGGTGTTCAAGCTAGTTATCGGTCTTCGTGGTTGGGGTTTCTTGGATCCAAGTTGGGTTTCTTTAGGAGGGGTTTGACTATGCCTTGCTTGAGGGAGTTCGGAACAATTCCTTCTTTGAATGACTGATTTATGAGTAGTGTTATAGTAGGTGCCAAGATGTCAGAGCATTCTTTCAGAAGTTTTGTGGGGATGATATCGTTGGGTGAAGTGCTGTCCCGGAGGCTTCTGATGATGTTTCTTGTGGTCTCTATGGCGATCGGGGTCAGCGAAAAATTCGGTGGTTGTGCGATGTTTGAATCGGCTTCCTCTTTTTGGATGCAGTTGATTGTATTTTTCTGTTGGATATTTTCCCGAATGCTGTCGATTTTGTCGATAAAAAAATCCGATAACTCATTGCAAAATTCTTGAGTTTCGTTGGTAGGGGGCTCTAGGCAGGTAGGGTTCATAGTCTGGGCGACTAGTTTGAATAGTTCACGAGGGCGGTTTAGGGCTTTTGTGATGGTGTTTGAGAAGTGTTCTTTTTTTGCTTTGAAGATAGCTTTGTGATATTTCATTGTGAGAGTATTGTAGTTTGTGTGGTTTTCTTTAGAACAGTTTCTTCTCCAGGCTCTTTCAGCTCTTCTGCGTTCCTGCTTCAGTAGAGTAAGAGTTCCATTAAACCATCCAGAGTTTTTATTGCGGATGAGTGTTCTGCGTTTCGGAGCGATTGCGTCTGCTGTTTGTAGTAACGCTTTGTTTAAGGAGTTGAGTGTTTTTTCTGTCGAGTGGTTTAAATTTAAAGTTGTTATTTTGTTGGATAGTGTAGTTTTGAAGAGTTCCGAGTGTAGCTTCTTCTGAGATCTGGTCCAGTATGTCGTTGTTGAGTGGTTCGATTTCTGGAAGGTGTTGTTGGTGGTGATTTCGAATTTGATGGCGTGATGGTCAGTCCATGGTAGCGGCGAGTTGTTGAGTATGTTGATGATGATATTTTGTTTGAAGATGAGGTCCAGAGTGTGTCCTGAACCATGCGTTGGAGCATTTATCAGTTGTTGAAGACCTAGTTCTTCCAGTTGGTTTATGCAGGCAGAGGCGATGGGGTCTTCGGTGTTGTTTGCCCAGAGATTGAGATCTCCGAGTACCAGGACATTTTTGGTTTTCAGGGTGTGCATTGAAATAAATTCGGTGAAGGGTATCAGGAGATTTGTCTTTGGTCCTGGTGGTCTGTAGCATAGCAGTATATGAATGCTGTCTTGGGGTGTTGTTTGCAGCTGTAAAGAAAGTGTCTCCATAAAAGGCACTGGGTTCTGTAGCGTGGGTTTGCCGAGCGTAAGGTGAGATTTGAAGATCACTGCTAGGCCTCCTCCTTTTTTTCCTATTCTATGCTCCGTTAGGATCCTGTATTTTTCAGGGACCAATTCGGTTAGGATGGTGTTGCAGTCAGGTGTTAGCCAGCTTTCTGTGATGAAGAGACAATCCAAGTTGTTTTGGGTGATGAAGTCGTGGACTTCTTGTCTGTGCTTGACTGCCGATCTGGTGTTAATCAAGGCGCATGTTAAGTGTTGCGGCTGAGTTGGGGTCTTCCTTTGATTAGTGGTTGATTGAGGGTTGATCCTTAGTAATTGCTCTTTTTGTAGTATTTTTTGAATGGGCGTTGGCAATGTTGAGGTGATGTTTCTTAGCCTGCGAAGGGTTTCCGCTGAGTATTTGTAGATGCACATGCTGAGAGAGCAAAAAAAATAGAAGTATGATGATGGTGATATTGATTTGGCGACAATGTGGTTGCTGCGGAGATAATGGTTTTGCAAGATGTGGCTGATGAAGGTCCTGCGAGTTGTGGCGATGATGTGGTTACTGTCAAGATGATAGTCCTGCGAGATGTGGCTATCGAAGTGGCGAAGGTCCGGTTGATGGGAGGTGATGGTCCTCCGAGATGTGGCTGTCGATGTAGCGACGGTGTGGTGGCTGCGGTGATGATTGTCCTGCGGGATGTGGCTGATGAAGGTCCTGCGAGATGTAGTTGCTGAGGAGATGATGGTCCTGCGAGATGTGACTGACGAAGGTCCTGCGAGATGTGGCGACGGTGTGGTTCCTGAGGAGATGATGTTCCTGCGAGATGTGGCGACGATGTGGTTGCTGAGGGGATGATGGTCCTGCGAGATGTGGCGACGATGTGGTTGCTGAGGGGATGATGGTCCTGCGAGATGTGGCTGACGATGGTCCTCCGAGATGCGGCTGTCGATGTGGCGATGATGTGGATGCTGAGTAGATGATGGTCCTGCGAGATGTGGCTGTCGATGTAGCGACGGTGTGGTGGCTGCGGTGAGGATGGTCCTACGAGATGTAGTTGCTGAGGAGATGATGGTCCTGCGAGATGTGACTGATGAAGATCCTGCGAGATGTGGCGACGGTGTGGTTCCTGAGGAGATGATGTTCCTGCGAGATGTGGCGACGATGTGGATGCTGAGGGGATGATGGTCCTGCGAGATTTGACTGACGATGATCCTCCAAGATGCGGCTGTTGATGTGGCGACGATGTGGATGCTGAGGAGATGATGGTCCTGCGAGATTTGACTGACGATGATCCTCCAAGATGCGGCTGTTGATGTGGCGACGATGTGGATGCTGAGGAGATGATGGTCCTGCGAGATTTGACTGACGATGATCCTCCAAGATGCGGCTGTTGATGTGGCGACGATGTGGATGCTGAGGAGATGATGGTCTTGCGAGATTTGACTGACGATGATCCTCCAAGATGCGGCTGTTGATGTGGCGACGATGTGGATGCTGAGGAGATGATGGTCTTGCGATATGTGGCTGACAACGGTCCCTGCACAGGTACTATGACCCCTGTTACAACCTCCTGTTATAAACTCCTGGTTTTAACTCACCACTTAGACAAGTTCCACTTGGACAGAGTTCAACCAGTCTCAAAGATGAGCAGGATCCTGGTTACCTTGTGACTCGCTATGTCACAGGGTGGAGGAGACACAGACAGAGCGGGCAAGCTGTGATTCGCTATGCTTTGTTTCCATAGTAACCGCCAACGAAGAAGAGGTTTGAATATTTTGCTATTACTGCGCATGCGTGGGATTACAGAGACGAATATGTACTGTGGGCGGAAATAAATATCTATTCAGACACGGAAGACCACAGTGGAGATGGCGCCTGCTAATATGAAGAACAAGCGTGTATAATATAAAGAATATTTACAGTAACAACGACTTTTATAATTATTCAAAGTGACCATTTGAATCTTAATATTTATTTGATAATATTGTTAAAATAGTTTTTATGTGGGAGGGTTTACTACTGTTTTAAAGCACATACATGATGTTCTGTGTGCCTATGGTTGTCCCAGGGAAACAGATAAGATGTAAACAGTACAGTGAATGCCTTACAGGTATATACAACCAATGATTCCAGATAGGATAATGGACACAATATAAAGAATGCACTATTTTGCTGTATACACTATAAAAATACATTTGTCTTAAATTATACAGTATCTATAGCCAAAACTTGTTTTTAGTCTGGGAAGGGTTAAAATCCATGTAAGGCTTTTATTGCTGCCTGTGTCTACTCTGGGGAGAAGCACTCTCTCTACTTGTATTATTAACCATTGTTACTGGGAAAATCAGTGACAAATTCACTATTTTTTTTAAAGATTAACGCTCATTTCCTGTTGTGTGTGTATAAGGCAGGAAGGGGAGGAAAATCACCCCAATAGGACACAGAAAAATCTAACAAGAATTTCATCCCTTTCCTCCTCTAATCCAAAAGAAATCTACTAAAATAAAATAAAAATGTTTTGGCTTTTAGGCAAACTTTAAAGTGAGTAGTTTGTTTGTCCATGCAGGGTAAAAAAAACTCCCCTTTCTCCTGCAGCACATACTCCTATACTTACCTTCTTTCATTCTCCCACTTCTCTGTTCAGCTGCCAGAAGCAAAGTGGAATTTCCGGTACTCCTGGGCTTGGTTGAGCATGTAACACACTTTCCTCTCCCATGTGACAACACTGGGTACCTCCTGATTGGCCCAGTGCAGCTACATAGGAAAAAAAAGTCCATAGTCCTGAAAGTTAGTTTAAAGTTTACACAAGGCATTTGTTTCCCTGTCCCAGCAACTGAATGGTGCAGTATGAAAGCAAGAAAATGTAAGTGCTTATTTTAGGGAGGGTGAACTAAGAGAATCTTTTAGTTTGCCCTGCATAAAAGGAAAGGTCTCATTTTAAAAGATTGTAATTCTTATTTTTTATTATATAAAAAACAGGTTTATACTTACCTGCTATGTGCACTGGTATTGCACTCAATGGCTCAGTCCCTGTTAGCAGTATCAGCAAAAGGTGAGTAGCACTTTCACCGGTCTCTGGGAATGCTGCAGTGACCTCTTGCTGTAGAAGAGGGGCCCCCCTTGTCTCTCCCCAAAAGCCTCTGATGATCAGCAGTGGGAAGCAGAGGGTGAGTGGATGCTCCAGTCTCCCTGTGGCAGCAGAGTAGGTGCTGTGATGTAGGCAGTGTCCTCACTCCCAGTCTCAAGCTTGGCAGGCAAATACCCCCACAGGGGTGCTCTCCCTCAGTGTCAAGAGGAATACATTTTCCTGGGCAGTTTAATACAAATCATCCCTCCACTCCTCACAGTGCCGTGCCTATTGAGATCTGTAGTCCATTACATGGCTGCCATCTCTAACTACAACTCCCAGGATTCTCAGAACGCTGCATAGAAGTCTATAGCATGGCTTGGTTTTAGCTCTCCCCTTGCTGGCTGAAGAAGTAACATCAGTTTCTCAGTAGAGGGAGAGAAGAAAAAAAAAGGAAATGTTTCTTTCTCCATATTGCCATAGCCAAGCACCTGGCTACAATTGCAATAGGTATAACATGTAAAAATTATATCTTTCTCTCTGGAGTCCATACCTCTCTTAATACAAGAAAGGTTTTTTCTCGCTTTGGAAACTGCACCTTGGCATTGCATGCTGTTGTTAACTAGTTGACGCCTGCCCACCATCAAATGACAGTGGGGCGGTGCGGCTCTCGTTCTTGGACGCCGTCATATGACAGCGTCCCAGAACTGCCGCTCTTGCATGCCGAGGGGGGGCCGTTGCTTCTGCTCCATGTCCTAGCAACAGAGCCCCCCGATCTCTGTAAAGAACCACGTCCGCGGCTCTTTAACCACTTCGGAAGATTTTACCACCTTCCTGACCAGAGCATTTTTTGAGATTCGGCACTGCGTTGCTTTAGCTGACAATTGCGCGGTCATGCAACGTTGTACCCAAACAAAATTGATGTCCTTGTTTCCCCACAAATAGAGCTTTTTTTGGTGGTATTTGATCACCTCTGTGGTTTTTATTTTTTGCGATATAAACAAAAAAAGAGCGACAATTTTGAAAAAAAAGCAATATTTTTTTACATTTTTCTTTAATAAATACCTGCAAAAATATATAAAAAAAATAATTTCTTTCTCAGTTTAGGCCGATATGTATTCTTCTACATATTTTTGTTAAAAAAATTGCAATAAGCGTATATTGATTGGTTTGCACAAAAGTTATAGTCTCTACTAAATAGGGGATAGATTTATGGCATTTTTATTATAATTTTTTTTTTTTAGTAATGGCGGCGAGCTGTGATTTTTACCGGGACTGCAACATTATGGCAGACACATCGGACACTTTTGACACAATTTTGGGACCATTGTCATTTATACAGCGATCAGTGCTATAAAAATGCAATGATTACTGTGTAAATGATACTGGCAGGGATGGGGTTAAACACTAGGGGCGATCAAGTGTGTCCTAGGGAGGTGTTCTAATTGTAGGGGGGATGGGCTACCACTGATATGACAGCGATTACTGCTCCTGATGACAGGGAGCAGTGGATCTCTGTCATGTCACAAGGCAGAACAGGGAAAGGGCTTGTTTACAAAGGCATCTCCCAGTTCTGCCTCTCCACACCGCAATCACGGGCCACTGGCGAACATTGAGTTCTCGGGCACGCTCCCGCGGCACGCGCACGCACCCAATAGGGATCTCAAAGGGACGTACAGGTATGCTCATTTGCCTGCCTGTGCCATTTTGTCAATGTACATCTGTGTGCGGCGGTTGCAAGCGGTTAACCATGTGATTGGCTGTGTCAAATCACAGCCGGTCACATGTAAACACGGAGATGCCGGTAATCTGCGCTCCTCGCCTCACACTGATAGAGTGTGTGGCGAGGAGAGCCAATCAGCTGGATCTCCTCACGGGAGACATCTACACATGTAATCAGGGTACTGATCATCAGTGCCCTGATTACAATAGCAACACCAGTGCCACAAATCAGTGCCAGCGATGAGTGCCCACCAGTGCCAGCAATTAGTGACCATCACTGCCAGCAATCAGTGCCCACCACTGCCCACAAGTGCCAACCAATCAGTGCCCATTAGTGATGCCAGTCTGTGCTGCCTATCAGTCCCGCCTATCAGTGCTGCCCATCAATGCCCATCACTGCTGTCCATCAATGCCCATCAGTGTCGCCCATCAGTGTCGCCCATCAATGCCCATCAGTGCCCATCAGTACCGCCTATCTGTGCTGCCTATCAGTGCCCACCAGTGGCACCTATCAGTGCTCATCAGTGCCATTTATCAGTGCCACCTATCAGTGCCCATAAGTGCGGCATATTAGTGCCTCATCAGTGCCACCAAATCAGTGCCCACCAGTTCAGCCTATCAGTGCCCATCAGTGCACATCAGTGAAGGAGAAAAATTACTTAATTAAAAAATGTATTCTTAGACCCCAAGTGCATAACCTTACATTTATGGTCGGAGCCCTCGGTCCTTGACGATGTGAAGGAGCAAACATAAACACGCCACAAGACAGACAACGAACTAGACCTGAAGTGTGCCCTGGTCTACCGTAAGGTAAGCCCTGGTGAGCTGCACCGTGAGGCCCTTTCTGCTAGGAGAGTAGTTAAGAAAAGGGCGCTTACCTGAGAAGTAATGGCTGTTTCTGTAGAGAAACGTGTTAGAGTGTTCTGAAAAGGGGAATGGGTGGGCGGGTACGGCGCGCTGGAACCGACACCGGCCGCGTGGAGAGGTCTGGTATGTATACCCTCCGGGCTCCTCCCATAATTGCAGGCCACCATGCTGGCCTTCCTATTTATGGTCGGAGCCCTCGGTCCTTGACGATGTGAAGGAGAAAACATAAACACGCCACAAGACAGACAACGAACTAGACCTGAAGTGTGCCCTGGTCTACCGTAAGGTAAGCCCTGGTGAGCTGCACCGTGAGGCCCTTTCTGCTAGGAGAGTAGTTAAGAAAAGGGCGCAAAGACTTGTTTTTAGGGAGGTAATGGTTTATTGTTTGGCAAAAGAAGTTTGTAAGACTGGTGGTGCCGTGAAGGTGGTGACTCAGACTAGGGTTAGTTGAGACCAGTGAGGGATAGCAGACATGGTCGGATCAGCTCCGGGTTCCTGGGAAAAGAACAACTGGAAATTGAATCGGGACAGAGCGTCAGCTGAGGTGTTACACTTGCCCGGGATGTGGATGCAGAGGACCTTGAACTGGTGTAGCAGGGATAGTTGAACAAGCCTGCGCAGGAAGGCCATAATGGTCAAGGACCTGGACCGGCCTTTGTTTATGATGTCAGCTGTGGCCTGATTTTCGGTGGAAAAAAACACCGTCTGGCCTGCCCAACTGCTTCCCCAGGTTTGTGCTGCTGCCACTATTGGGTATAGTTCGAATAAGGAGGAGGATTGGCTGAAACCGGGGATTGCCAAGATTTCTGGCGGCCATGGACCGGCAAACCAGTGGGGGCCAAAAATAGCTGCGAAGCCCGTGGAGGCAGCGGCGTCAGTGACAATCTGGGGAGAAGAGGGAGATGCTGCCGGAATGAACATGGAAATGCCATTCCAGTCGGCCAGGAAGTGGTCCCACATGGAAAGGTCGGCTATGGCTGCCTGATCAAGTCTGAAGATCTGGTCTGGGTCTTGACATCCTGTGAGGAAAACTAGGAGGCGGGAGACAAAGGATCGTCCCTGAGGGATGACTCTTACTGCGAAGTTTAACATCCCGAGTAAGGACTGAAGTTGCCTCCTGGAGCACCCCTGGGTGGCCGTGAAGGAATGAATGACTTCCCTGATGCGAGTCAACTTGTCTGGTGGTAGGCTGGCCTGCATGGCCTGAGTGTCTAGTATGACGCCTAGGAAGGTGATGCGATGTGCTGGGCCTTCTATCTTCTTCTCCGCTATGGGGACATTGAGGTTGGAGAAGACCTCCCTTAGACTCATGAGGTCTACGGGGGGACGGTTGGGGTCTTCGATGAGCAAAAAGTCGTCCAAGTAATGGATCACTTTCTGACAGGATGCGTGGTGTGAGAGAATCCAGGACAGGGACTGTGCGAACGTGTCAAAGAGCCATGGGCTGCTTTTGGATCCAAAGGTCAGTTTCGTGGCGAAGTAGTACTGACCTTTCCACCTGACTCCGTGCCAGCGCCACAGACACGGCTGGATTGGTAGCAGCTTGAAGGCGTCTGCGACGTCTGCTTTGGAGAGCCAGGCGCCCTCACCTGTGTCTAGGATGGCCTGGATAGCAAGGTCGACAGAGGAGTATTTGAGAGAAAATTCTTGTGAGGGTATAAGGGAATTTAAACTAGGTGTGTGAGAAGAATAAGGCGCGGACAAATCATAAATTAAACGGAGTTTATTTGAAAACTTTCCTTTTACGAGCCCGATAGGGCTAACTCTCCAAACGGAAAACGGTGGGTGAGAGAAGGGGCCGATCATGTACCCTCGGTCAAGTTCGTTTTGTAGTAGGGTACTGATGGCTTCCTCGTCGGTGGCTGCTGACAGCAGGTTTTTGCACTCGTGGGTGGTGTCGGGGAGTGTGATAAACCCCGTGTGAAAGCCTGTGGTGAAGCCTTGTACCAGAAAGGCTGCTAGTGAGGGTGACGGGTGTGAGGTGAGGTAGGATTGCAGCCATCCAATATCAATACGGCTTAGTCAGGCTGAGCTGAGCTTATTAAGCCCGCAGGTGATCCTGGGGTGGGCACTGCGGCAATTGAGGCAGACGTGGAGGAGTCTGCAACGTGAGAAGTTGCAGATCCCCAAGTTGTAATTATTGCATATCTGCGCCCCTCCTAAAGTTCGGACGGGCCGTCCGAGTTTGTCTGCCTGGGGGTGTGGTGGGGTTGCGTCTGAATACTGGGATGTGTGCGGGGCGGAGGGGAAGTTGGGGAGGCGTCTACCATCGGGTTCTGAACACCAATTGGCGGTGTGGGTGGAGGATTGGCAATTAGTGCAAAGTGGGGAGCGGAGGCCAGCGAAATGGCGACAGAAGAGTTCGGTGTCGATGGCGCTCCAGTCCGTGGTTGCCTGGAACTGACTGAGCTTGGCTGCTGCCTTTGCTGAAAAGGAGCGATGGTAGTCGTAGAAGGCGCTGCCTCCGTACTTGTACCCTAAATCTGTGACAGCATGAAGGTAGAGGTCTAGTTCTTCCCTCCTGTCGGGTTTGATGGTACAGATGACATCCCGAAACATGCCGAAAGCAAGCACGAACTCCGTGACCGTGAGCTTTCGTGTAAGCCTGTGGTCTTTCGCCTTCAGGATAACGGAAACGTCGCCCCAAGCGTAGGCTTTGTTTTCTGTTACATCGTGTACCGAAATCAGAAGGGATGCCAGGTTGATGTCGCGGCCATCTAGTATCTCCTTCCTGATGCTTGCTGGGATGAGATGTGCGGGGAAAACAGAAAAACCGCCGTGGGGCGTAGCTGTAACGCATGATGCGGGGGTGGCGGGGGCGGCAGCTGGTGGAGTGGGGGTTACTTGCTGGAGCTCCAAGGTCCCCACTCTGGCCTGGACGTCAGAGATGGTAGTAGATAGGGAGGAGACCAGCGTGTGTAGCTGGGACACTGCCGAGGCAATTGACTGTAGTGATGCCTGAGTGTCTGGTGGGGTTGGTGGGGATGGGCTGGGGAACAGTAGTCTGTACAGTTCGGCTTTCCTGGCCGTGATGGGGTAGGGGATATTCCTGCGCCTCAGCTCAGCTGAGAGTCTGGGGATGGTCCAAGCTCTGAAGGCTTGAGAGGAGTTGTCTGCCGGACCCGCTTCGGGAGGTGATGGGGCGGGGGTGAAATCGTCGCTGCTGGCCAGAGACATGGCGTCTGCTAGAATAAAAGAGGGGGGGGAGGGAGGGGGGATGCATGTTTCTCTCGGGTTTCTCTTTTTTTTTTTTTTTGAGTTTGAAGGACAGGAGAGCATATATATATATGTTTGTAGGTTGCGGCAAAAGGGGGGGGGGGGAGGGGGGGCAGAGTGGGATACCTGTGTGACAGGTATGGGAACAAACGGGTTGCGCGCGTGCGCTGAGTGGGATGTTCCATGGGCCTATATGTAAAAACTCGGGGGGGTGCGTGACACCCGAGGTGAGCCAGGAGGTGACTGGCCGGAGGGTTGATGCTCGGGTGTCCGTCTGTGCTCGGCACGGACTGGTTAACCAGAGCCCCCCCAGGGCGGTACTGGGGGGAGTGGCTACTGATTGACTTGCTAAGTAGGAATGTTTCGATCTGTAGCATTTGACGTAGGTTCGGTCAGCTAATACTTGCACTGCCAGCAAGTCATGAGACTAGGTGACCTTGTCTGCGTAGTGAAGGCTTGTGCTTCGAAAAATAGAGTGACATGCATAGAAGTATGTGACAGTTTACTAACGCCTGGAGATTTTATCAAAAACTATGGTGTTCTGCTTGGATGGGGAGGGGAGATGTGTGAACGAAGCAGGATACCGTTCGACGGTATGGTAACAATTGGGGATGCGCGTGAGCGCTGGGTGAGTTTGTTTCTTTGGCCTGTGGAAGAGAATGCGTGACAACCGAGGTAAGCCAGGAGGTGACTGACCAGGTAACCGATGCTCGGGTGTCCGTCTGTGCTCGGCACGGACTAGTTCAACCAGAGCCCCACCAGGGCGGTACTGGGGGGAGTGGCTGCTGGTTGGTTGCTAAGTAGGGATGTTTCGATCTGTAGTAGTTTGACGTGGGTTCGGTCAGCTAATACTTGCACTGCCAGCAAGTCATGAGACTAGGTGACCTTGTCTGCGTAGTGAAGACTTGTGCTTCGAAAACAGAGTGACATGCATAGAAGTATGTGACAGTTTCTAACGCCAGGGTACTGAGCCAAATAAGTATGTGGGAGGGGGATATGTAGTGAAAGGTGTGAAGAGAATGGAAAACTGAAACAACAATAACCTACGCACCTGCTTGCTGTCCTAGTGATGGAGTCTCTGTTGGGGTCAAACCTGGTAGACCTGGTACCTACGGTAGGGTGACGTAAAATATATTAGTGAGAGATGGGTTGCAAGAGCTGATTTGGGGCCGTAGTTGACCCCCTGGTGAAGAGATGCAAGCCCTCAAGAAAAAAAAAAGGGGGGTTGTTTTTTTTTTTTTTTTTTTTTAATTACCTGGAAAAGGAACGGGATGGTCTGATCCTGTTGAGTAGGAGACCAGGGCGATTTACTGACCTGAGGGAAAGGTGAAAAGGGATAGAGAAAGGCGTGAGTAGCTGAGTTTGCTACTGGGGAAGTTGTGGCTGCGAGGCCAATGGAGGTCGAGCTGCAACGATTGCAGAGGTATGTGGGAGGGTGGATGTGGGAGCCGTGACACAAACCTGCGGTGAAGCAAGATGTGCGGGGGGCGGCTGTGCCTCACATTGGCTGGGTTGCCGTGGAAGGCAAGGAGTGGATTGTCTTGCTGAGGTTTGCAAGGTGTGGGGGCCCATTTACACGAACTTGCGGTGACTGCAAGAAGTGTGTGGGGAGGGCAGTGACAGATGCTCTGGTGGGTGTGTGTTTTTTTTTGTTTTTTTTTTTTTGGGGGGGGGGGACAGGGGGGGGGGGGCTGCGGTGTAGGTGTGAGTGAGGGGATGCTTGCACTGGGTAGCGGTGCGTAACAACCAGTGGTAGTGGGGTGAATTGTGGGGTAGGAAACAAACAAACAATAGCATGGTAGTCGAAATGACTCAGTGGAAAAAACAGGGGTTTCGATGTAGCGACGAAAAAGCATAAATCCTACCTGCGACGCTGAAGCGGAACGAACTGGGGGTGCGATCGGGAATCGAATCAGTAACCTGGAAACGAGGAGCGTAGGACAACTCAGGAACGTGTACTGAGTTGTTTGTCGGCCTGGTGACGTGCAATACGGCGCGCTGGAACCGACACCGGCCGCGTGGAGAGGTCTGGTATGTATACCCTCCGGGCTCCTCCCATAATTGCAGGCCACCATGCTGGCCTTCCTATTTATCAACATTAAACCTCATTTGCCACCTACTGTAATTGCCCAATAAAACAGGGCACTAAGGTCAGCTTGTAAGTTAGAGGCATCCTGTAAGGACGTTATTCCACTGCATAGCTTGGTGTCATCTGCAAAAACTGAAATGGTACTTTTAATCCCAGACCCTATACCATTTACAAAGATATTAAAAAAGTAAGGGTCCCAACACTGAACCTTGGGTTACACCACTGATAATCTTAGACCATTCAAAGTAAGAATCATTAACCACTACTCTCTGAATTCTTTCTATCCATTTACAAACTGATCTTTCCAAGCCTGTAGACTTTACCTTACACATTAGCCATGTGTGGGGAACTGTTTTTAAACGCTTTTGCAAAATCCATGTATGCCACGTCCACAGCCACCCCTCTGTCCAAGGTTTTACTGACCTCCTCATAAAAAGAATTCAGGTTTGTTGGACAACTTCTGTCTTTCATGAATCCATGCTGTCTGTTAAAATATTCATCATATATATTAGAAAGCAGTGATTGATTCAACCCTTGGATATCTACCCAAAACTGAAATATTCATTTTGAAAACTGAAATATAGAATCCAGTGGATTTTAGTGAACATTTAAGGTTTGCTGTGGGTTACAATTATGGATGAGCTCAATGTTCGAGTCGAACGTAAGTTTGACTCGAACATCAGGTGTTCAACCGTTCACTGAACAGCAAACAATATGGATAGTTTGTGGGAAATTTGAGTACCGCAGAACGCCCCATAAAGCCCTGCGAGATTGCAGTGCATTAGTGTCACCTAATGCACTGCAATTAGTGTCACCTGACCTGCATGCTTTGGCCAATCACAGCGTGCTCTGCAGAGAGAGGGTGCCATTGGCCAATCATGGCTCAGGTGGACTAAGTCCACGTCCCCACACTATATAAGGCTTCTTACATAGTGACCTTGTATAATGTGTGACTGTGGACAGAGATAGATTGAGCTAGATTAGGCAGGCAGGTTAGTTAATTGCAGTGTATTTGATATATATATATATATATATATATATATACAGGGGGTCCCCGAGTTGCGAACGGGTTAGGGACTGCTGGTCTGTTCTCAAGCCGGATTTGTTTGCAAGTCAGAAGCACATGCGCAGAACGGCAGAGACTATGTTTTCCGATGTTCTGTCAAGTAGCCACGCATGTGTAAACGTTGTTTTCCAATGTTTTCCAATGTTTTCCGCTGTTTTCCGATGTGCCCGCCGCCGTTCGTAAGTAGGAGTTGTTCACAAGTCAGATGTTCGTAACTCGGGGACCCACTGTACAGTCAGTCTAGAATATATATATATATATATATATATATATATATATATATATATATATATATATATATATAATGTAATGTTGGTATTTTCAATACAGATGCTAGAATTTTTGTAAATTTAAGTTTGTCTGAAGCTGCAGTTTGGCTTAGACTAATTATATCAAAGTTCTGGTTTCTGTACCAGTTCAGCTGGGTTGTGCTAGTTTCCACTTGGCCGTGGGTGTCGCTGTCACCACCGATAAGTGTTGGAAATGCAACAGGCTGAATGCATTGGGTACCCCTTTACTCAGAAACAGCCTGGTGGAAGGGTAGGCCCAGAAGTCATGGGGCCTACAGATCCAGGGGTGGTCCTGTGCTGTCTTGCCTACGGGGAGAAGCCAAGCGACTGGAGGATCAAGGGGAGGACTTTTAAGGAGAGGACCGAGTAACAAGGCTGGTATCTCTAGAAGAGCCTGGAGACTCAGTTGGAGGACGCATCCCGGGTCATCTACCACACAGCACCGCCGGACTGGCTGAAAGAAACTGGTACTATGTGACAGTTGTTTAATTTTACAACAAGTTGCTGGTTGTGCATTCCTGTGGCAGAGGATTGCATAATGATTCCGTTAAGTTGACAAGTATGTGGCAGAGACTTTGACGGAGCATCTCATCGGCTGCTAGGTCAGTGAGAGAGGCCTATCCGTTGAGTGCTAGATCCAGTCTGTGGAAGTTGTTTGTCCTTTGGATCAAGAGATAGCTCTAACCCGCAATTACAAGGAACCTGAATTCCCCTTAACCCTCCATCCCTTTATTGCAATTGATGTTCTTTTAATAAAGCTTTGGAAAAAGGACTAAGTGTCAGAGCCAATATTCTTTAACCAACTCTTTATGGCAGACACAGTGAAAAGGTGAGGTAACGGTAAGCCCAATAAAAATCAGCAGCTCCTTTGGGGGTTAGTGCTACATATATATATATATATATATATATATATATATATATATATATATATATATATATATATATATATATACAAACAGTATCTAACAAAAGTGAATACACCCCTCACATCTTTGTAAATATTTTGTTATATATTTTCACGTGACAACACTGAAGAAATTAGCGGCCTATTCCACCAGCTCCTTGTCCACAGAAAAGGCCAGAAAAGTCTGTGGTCATTTCCACTGATCATACAATGCCAGTGCTCGGCTGGCTGACATTCAAAGGGAATGCAACCTGCCCATCAACCGCCTCATTTGTGACATGCCCACCAGGTGGAACTCAACATTGGCAATGCTGCAGTGACTGCATACACAGAAGAGGGCCATCAATGAGTACCTGTGTGAGTATGGCACCAGGACAAGATCAGGGGAGCTTGGCTTCTTTTCACCATGCCAGTAGCTACTGATCAAGGATGCATGCACTGTCCTGTCACCATTTGAGGAGGCCACAAGGATGGTGAGCAGTGACAATGCATGCATCAGTGACACTGTCCCTCTAGTCTTCCTGCTAAAGCACAGGCTTTGTGGATTCATGAACAGGGCACTTGAGGCAGAACAGCGGGAGGAAGAGGAGGATTTCCTTTCCTCTCAAGGCCCCTTTACCCAGATAGCATTCCTGCAGGTCCGCCAAACACACAGGAAGAAGAGGAGGAGGAGGAGAATGTGTCAGCATGGATGTCGAGAATAACAAGTAGCAGTCTTCAAGGGATGGTTTTCAGTCCCCAGAGACCCAAGGAGTTGTACGTGGTTGGGAGGAGGTAGTTACAGATAATGTGATCCTTAGTAACTCAGAGGACTCAGAATCAAATGCCTCTGCAAACTTGCGCTGCATGGCCTCCCTGATTCTGCAACGCCTGCAAAAGGAACCTAGGATTTGTGGTATTAAGGAGAGGGATCCCTACTGGCTGGCAACCCTTCTTGATCTACATTACAAGGGTAAGGTTGCAGAACTCATCCTGCCTTTGCAGAGGGAGCAGAGGATGAAACATCTTCAGGAGGCCTTGAAGAAAAGTTTGTGTAACGCATTTCCAGACCCTGGGAGGTTACCATTTCCTGGTGCTGGACAATGTGGTTCTGAGGCTTCGTTCAGTCAGAGGAAGAGCGGTGGAGAAGGTGGCCGGCTGACTGATGCCTTCAAACTATTTTTCAGTCCTCAGCGCCAAGGTCTGATAGGTTCCAGCAACCATCGCCAGCGTCTGCATTATATGGTGCAGAAATATCTGGGGCAAGAGCAGATTTGGAGACCTTTCCAACAGAACATCTACTGAGTTACTGGGTCTTGGGATTGGACCACTGGCCAGAACTTTCTTAATATGCAATTGAGCTACTGGCCTGTGCTGCATCCAGCGTGCTTTCTGACCGCACATTCATTGCTCCTGGAGGGTTTGTAACGGATCAAAGAGTGCGCCTGTCCACAGACTGTTGATTGGCTCACATTTATAAAAATGAATCAGTCCTGGATCAGCAGCTATCAAGCACCTGATGCTGATGTAACTGATTGAATTTGCTATGAATCGGGATCCCTTGAAGACTGCCTATGCTTCCTATCCTATTCCTCCTCAATCATGATGATGCTAGCTTTCAACAATATTTTTGGTTTAGGGCACCACCACCACCCAAGGCCCAATTTTTCTTCCCCTGTTTAACAGGGACATGTAATTACAATTTTTTAATGATTTTTAATAGCAGGGCCTATTCCTGCACCCAACAAGAGTAAGCCCCTGTACACACGGTTGGAAATTCCGACCACAAAATCCGTCAGATTTTTTCTGGCGGATTTCGTCCGAAACTAGTGTAGCATACACACGGTCGGACAAAGTTGTCGGAAAATCAGACCGTTACGAACGTGGTGACGTACTACGGAACTACGTAGAGGCTAGTAGACAATAGCTTTGGTCTCGTAATTTGATCTGAGCATGCGTGGCACTTTGTCCGTCGAAATTCCCTACACACGACCGGAAAAAGTCTGATCGGATTTTGTTGTCGGAAAATTTGAGATCCTGAGATCAAGACCACACACGATCAGATTTTCCGACAACATAATCCGATCGGACTTTTTCCATCGGAATATCCGACCGTGTGTACGGGGCATAACTCTGAGGGGTTACCGTGTTCTGGCACCACCAACACCTAAGGCCCAATTTTTCTGCCCTTGTTTAACAGGGGCATGTAATTAAATTTTTTGAAATAATATTTAACAGCAGGGACCATTCCTGCGCCCAACAAGAGTAACTGTGAGGGGTCACTGTGTTCTGGCACCACCAACACCTAAGGCCCAATGTTTCTGCCCCTGTTTAACAGAGGCATGTAATTACAATTTTTTTAAATAATATTTAACAACAGGGACCATTCCTGTGCCCAACAAGAGTAACTGTAATGGGTTACCTTGTTCTGCCACCACCAACACCTAAGGCCCAATTTTTCAGCAGAGTATATAGTGCAGTCCATATAGTATATATACTGCAGTTCAGAGTATATAGTGCAGTCTGTATAGTATAAATACTGCAGTTCAGAGTATATAGAGCAGTCAGTGTAGTGGTTAAGGGGGGTTAAGGGGGGCCCTATGACAGAATTAAGACGAAACGGCAGACCCTTAGGGTCTGGTATGGATTTTGGAGGGGGACCCCTACACCATTAAAATTAGCACTTTTTATTTTTCATGTTCGTGTCCTATAGACTTTAATGGTGTTTGCATGTTCGCACACATTTTTTGTCTGTTCGCAAGTTCTGATGCAAACCGAACCGAGGGGGGGGGGGGGGGGGGATGTTCGGCTCATCCCTAGTTACAGTAAACAGAAGGCGCTTAAGGGACAGAAGGGTAAGTGGGAACAGCGCAAACAGACAACATTTGACTTTATTTTGGTTTTGTTTATTCTCAAGGAGAGAAGGCGGTGTGGGGCCTTAATAAGAGGATTCTCAAGACTCTACAGCTCTAACATCATGCAACAATCTTCCTTTTCTGTACAAGCTTCTTCCTGTTGAACTGTAAAGAACAGTGACAGGTCTAAGGGTCTGCGTATGAAACAGGCAGCCTGCTGCTTCCAGCAACCCACTACCGTTTCAATTTTCTCAATAATAATTATTTACCAGAGTCAATGATGAAAAGAGTGGAGACTTATGAAAGAGCACTATTATTCATTTATAGCTAGAGTAGTCTGCTAAATACAGCCCTGGTTCTACTTCTGCAGTTGTCTCCTAAATTATTACAGACTCATAATTAAACTGGTGATTTTCAATACAACTTCCTCCTATTACCTCTACAAAATGGAAGTAAAAGAAGAGGATTTTGTTGAACAAAAAAAGGTCTTAACCTCTCGGAGTGTCCAGTCCCATGAGACATACACCCACTGGCTGTCATTGTAAGTATCCTTGACGTCTTTTACCAAATAAACAATGGCACACTGAAGTGAATGGAGTCAGCAGTGAAAAGCAAGGGTTGATATTCTTAAACAGCAAGTTCCTCTCTATTATTCCCTTAGAAAAACCCACATGACCCTTTACCATCTGGTGTCGTGTTTTGCCAAAAAAAGAAATGAGCACAGCACAGGTTTCAGACTATTTTACATATTTTGGAAACTCCTAAAACATGTATAATTAGAATGGAAAATTCTTTAAGATTTGTATAAAAATTAAACAATATGTAACAAGTAGCATAGCTCTCTGTTACTTAAACACAAATTAATTAGAGACAAAAAGTGAATTAGGGACAATAATGTAATGGTTAAGAAACCAAAGCATACAAAAAGGGGCATGCTTACAACAGACATTAAGTGTATCTTAGTGCAACCCAAAAACAAAAACGTTATGTATTGCAGCCTAACATCCTGTGGTGGCTGCACTAGTTTTTATTTTTCAGGCTTTTTTACCTTTATTTTCACCTGGTAATGCTATGAATAACACACTTCCTGTCACTGGGTGTCTACACTCACTTCACTCACTTTAGCCCCAGGCTATACAAGGTGTGACAATTTAATTCACGGAGTGCCTGCAGCATAGTGAGTCCTGCAGCCACTAGTGCTCGAGCGTGTTCTCACATGTTCTAACTTGCCCTCGCCGGGGTTGCAGACCAGTTGACTCAGAGTGGTAGAAGAAAGAACACGAGTTCATTGTACTGTTGGGTGATAGGAATCTGGAGCAGTGGATTAACATCAAACTTTGAATGAAAATTGGCAAAAATGTGAGTGAAACTTTAGCTCTGTTATAAAAGGCTTATGGTGAACATTCCATGAAGAAATCAAGGTTTTTTGAAAGGGAGAGATGTGGGCAGCCAAAAACGCAAAGGAAGGATGAAAATGTGGACACACAAACCCTCAGATGCTCAGATCAAAGACTGAGTGTGCGAATAATGGTAGACGATTTGAACATGAACAGGGAAACAGAGCAGATTCTAACTACTTGGGAATGAGAAGGATTTCCACAATAATGGTGCCTTGAATCTTGACAGAAGATCAGAAAGAATGTTGTATTTAAATTTCATCAGATGTTTTAAAGAATGCAGATGTGTTCGATAGGGTTAATACTGGAGATGTTTCCAGTATGATCCTGAAACAAAGTGCCAGAGCATGCAGTGGAAAACAAAGAATTTACCTTGCTCGAAGAAAGCACACATGTCTTGTTCTCAGTTCAAAATCATGCTGGTGTGTTTGTTTGTTTTTAATCACAAGGGGATAATTCACTTTGAGTTCATAGAACATGGTACAACAGTCAGGCAACATTGTTACTTGGAAATTCTGAAAAGGTTACAGTAATCTGATGGAAGGAAAATACTGGAACTCTGACCTAACAAGTTGATTCTCCACCACGGCAATGCTTCTGCACATTTCTGGCCCAGAAATCCATTCCAAAAAGTAACCAACCTCCTTATCCCCCTGACTTAGCACTCTGCGACTTTTGGCTGTTTCCAAATTTCACAGATTTAAAGACATTCTGGACATCCAGCGTGCTGCAACAAAGATACTGTGCAGCAATCCAGAAAACAAATTCCAGCACAGAAGTGACACAGTTGTCTAGAAAAGTGTGTCACTTCACAAGGGGACTACTTTGAAGGTGACAACAGCCGCTAGTGTATAAGTAGGCAAACAATTTTTTTTACAGTGACCTACAGAGTGTTCTGAGAAAATAAGGCCATACCACTGCTTTATAAATCAGCCCTTATGTGTCTTAAGCCCCATACACACGGTCGGACAATCCGCGGACCAGGTCCGTCGGACCATGTCCGTCATACTTTGTCCGATGTTGGTTTTGCGTACACACGGTAGGACAAAGTTGTCGGAAAATCCGATCATTCTGAACGTGGTGACGTTTGTTGCCTACGACGGGACTACGTAGAGGCTAGTAGCCAATAGCTTTGGTCTTGTAATGTGATCTGAGCATGCGTGGCACTTTGTCCGGTCGGACAACCGTACACACGATCGGATTTGGTGTGATCGGACCGTGTTGACGGCAAAGATTTCCAGCAGGAGATAAGACTTTGTCCGTCGGTCAAACCGACGAACACTGTCCGATGGTGCATACACACGGTCTGATTTTTCAACAACCTTGTCCGATCGGACAGAATCCATGAAAAAGTCCGACCGTGTGTATGGGGCTTTATAGGTTCCTTAATGGTCCATCCACATCTATCTATTCTATTGTGGACAATCAATGCACACAATGTCACACGTTCACATGCGTTACACAATGGCAGCCCATTCATTTGAATAGAATGCACTGCAACAGACTTAAAAACAGATATGCACCATTTTTTTCTGATGCAGTACAATACGACACATGCTAGTTGCTGAGATTCATTTGTGTTTTAAGGTGTTCTGCTTTAGTGCCTTGGAGTGCCATTCAAAAGAAGTGGTACTGCAACACTATAATGAATGCAAATGCAAATCTCGCGGTAACATGAGCATTAAGCTTGTGTTTCTGCATCTCATAGGTGTTAACGGGTTCTATGTCAACAAACATCTGGTCCCATTTCCAGACTTGGACATACCTACTTTGCTACATGGCAGCTATATTCTTCTGTAAATACATATGATGGGTCTACCCCTTCTACCCCCAACTTCGAAGCAACATCAGGCATGTCTCACTCTTTTTCAGGTTTGCTAGTTGATTAAACTTTCAGATGTTCTATGGCTTTAAAATGAAGATTCAGGTGTATGGCGTTGTTTCTCTGCATCCTGCTGGTGGTGCAAAGACAGTAATATTCTTCACTAATGCAATCCATTATTATTTGTTGAACAGGACTTTATCCCATTGTCAGATTTACAAACTATTTTCATGTTAGCTGAGGGATTATTTCAGATTCCCCCACAAGGCTTTCCACATGTAATGGAAGCAATTAGTCAAGAGGCCGAGAGGGATGAAGAGTTGTCAAGGGATGATGATTAGCACAGCCATGTGTGACCAAACCATCATCCCTGGTAAAATTGCAGTGTGTGCTGCAAACAGTGTGCCAATGAGTGTCCCGCTGCTGTTTTCTGCAGTGCTAGTATAAAGCACACAAGTTAAACTACCACAGTATATTTTTTATTCGTTTTGTTCTACAAATAAATACCTTCAATGCAAGACCCCCTTGGGTCAAATAATGCTTTAGTATTAATCCAGAATATCAGCCACATAGGAAGCGAAACACCAGCTGTTGAATCATATTCGGATTAAACAGCTGGTGTCTCACTTCCTATGTGGCTGATCTCCTGGATTAATACTAAAGCATTATTTGACACAAGGGGGTATTTCATAGAGGGTATTTATTCGTAGGACAAAACCATTTCACACCAATGATATGAATAGTTCTGTGTGTGAACTGAAAACTTGTACCTGAAGACTCTCACAGTAAAGGCAATAGCATAGGCGACATATCCTAATAAGAAGCACCCACCAGGACACCACATTGCCATCTATAGGATATCCTAATGCCGCGTACACACGATCGTACTTTTCGGCGAGATTGTCCGCCGGACTAGAGTCCGCCGAACAATCCCACCGCGTGTGGGGTTCCGGCTGACTTTTTCTTCCCAAAAGTCCGGCGGACTTAGTTAGAAGTTTTGACTTAAAATTGTCCTCCGGACTCGGCAGTCCGGCGGAACAATCCGGCCGTCTGTGTGCTAGTCCGCGGGACTTTTGAAATGAACGGACTTGCCGACACACGTCGTAAAGTCCGTTCATTTTGAATGTGACTCCAGGTAGACGGGACTAGCAAAGGTAGTCAATGCCGCCGCCTCGATCGGCGACATTGACACCTTGCTAGCCCCGTCACCTGGTATGGATTTAAAGGGGAATGTCTCCCCCAAATCCATATTAGACCAGGGCTCAAGTCCTGCGGGAACGCAAGGGAACGGAGTTCCTGTACTTTTTCCACAACAGGAACTCAGTTCCAGTTAGCAACCGTGTCCTGCAAGAATTTGAAGTATGCGAGGTGTGTGGCAGGTGCTACACCAGCAGCTGTCGACACAGCTCGCAATAGTAAGTGCCGCACACCTGACCATTCAGGCATTGCCAGTAGGGGGCCCCATGACAGCTTCCGCTTCGATCTACCTGTCAATCACAGCTAGCTGACAGGTAGATCAGGTCCCTGCTGCTAAGAGATTGTATTTATTCAGACCTCTCGTAATGCACTCCTCCCCGCCTGCCCCTCCTGATTTTCTGTCTCCTCATCTCCCCCCCCCCCCCAGTATCCTGCATACTTGCTCTGTGTGTCCCGCTGAATCCCCCCCTCCTCTATCTTCAGTGCCATATGATGAGAGAACCCAGAGGAGGAGCACAGCTATTCTGCTCACAGGACATGCAGGGAGAGAGGTGAGCTAAGGGAGGAACATCAGTTTGGGGTGGTAAGCTGAGCACAATACCTGGCAAAGTTTAATGCCAGGAGGGAAGTTTATGTGGAAATATGTGAAGGGTTGGAATAGCAGCGAGTGTGTGTTGGAGCCCTGCAGAGTTTGCAGCCCTCCAAGCTAATGTACATCTCCTAAGCAGGAACACATCACTATCTCCCAAGCATTCTGTCCAGATAATGTGCAGTTCATTTATCACCTTTCCGTTTAACCCTGTGTTATCCAAACTCTGTTCAATGAAAAGTATAAACTCACCACATAAACACTCTATATACAAAATAACATTCCCCAATAAAGATCAGAACATGATGTTCACATTTGCATGGAAGCACAATTGAATGAATGCTGATTATTCAGAGAATTACTGTACTTATGTTTGTTGAGGATTGTTTTTTTTTTATGTACTAACAATTAAGCTTCATACACACAATACGAAAATTGGATGAAAAATACCACTTTTGAAGCGTTCGTGCATATGAGCATATCATTTTTTTTTTTGGTGGGCGAGTGGATCTTGGGTGGGAGTTCCCACACTTTTTTCCCCAGGACTTGACCCCTGTATCAGACCCTTATCTGAGCACGCTGCCCGGCCGGTCAGGAAAGGGGGTGGGGACGAGCGAGCGTGTGTGGGCAAGTCCACACGTTCAGAAAGTCCGGCGGACCTCCGCTGGAAAGTAGGACAGTCCGCCAGACAGTCCGGCTGAAAAGTCTGCTCGTGTGTACGTGGCATTAGGCTGACCTATTACAGTCTACCGTACCACCATTGGTTAGTTTACTCTGTAACCTTACAGCAGTAAGGTAAGGAGCCATTTTTGGTGAGAGACGATTCACACTTTTCAGTACACACAAGGTCAGTATAAAATATATGGAGTACTTTACGGGTAGGGGGGCCATTGATATGCCAGAAAATGTTTAATAAACATTTTTAAAATCATTTTTTTTATTTAAACTGAAATAATATTTCCTTTGATTTACTGCTTGTGTTTCTTTTAGCTGTCTCTTAGGTTCTCCAATGGGCTTCTTTTTTTTGTTGGACATTTTCTTCAATAGTGCAAACGTAATTTATTTGATACATGAGGTGACAATCTCTTCTTCAGTGAACTATTATTATGTTATAATATATTATACACCATGAATGGATTTTGCAGAGTCACGAAAATGACATGATAGTGGCAAATTATAAAGCACTGTGGGAGTTATTTAATAAAGGAAAATCCACTTTGCACTCCAAGTGCATTGCAAAAGTGCACTTGAAACTGCACTTGAAACTGCACTGAAAGTGCACTTGTAGTGCAAAGTGGATTTGCCTTTACTAAATAACCCCCATTTCAGTGTAAACACCAACTAATGCCGCGTACTCACAAGCGGACTTTTCGGCGGACTAGGTCTGTCTTTCCGACGGACTTTCAACGGAGTTCCGACAAACTTTTCGAATGAACGGATTTGGCCACACACAATCACACTAAATTCTGACGGATTCGAGCATGATGACGTATGACCGGACTAGAATAAGGAAGTTTGTAGCCAGCTGCCAATAGCTGCCCTAGCGTCATTGTTTGTCCGTCAGACTTGCACACAGACGAGCGCATTTTTCGATAGGAATTGGATCCAGCGGAGTTCCGGCGGGAAAATTTAAGACATGTTCTATTTCTAAAGTCTGTCGAAAAATCGCAAGCAAAAGTCCGATGGAGCCCACACACGATCTAATTGTCTGACGGACCTTTGCTGTCGAAGAGTCCTCTCGTGTGTACGCGGCATTAGTCCAAAAAATGATATTGAGCGTTGAAAGAAGAAGCCACACATTGTTGAGTAGATAACGTTTTACTCTGTGCACATTCACATGTGCATTAGAAAATGTTTTTTGAACAAAGCAACATATTTTATTAATAACATCTTTGTTTTTGACAGTACAAATAGCCTTTTTTGTGTTAAAACAGGCATGTTTAAAACCATAAAACAATACACAACTCAGGAACTTACAGAGTTCAACTTTGACAAAGTGAAGGCAATATCAGACATTAGTATGTCCAAACTGTGTTGATATTGCCTTCATTAGATGGGGTGATGTCACCCCTGTGAAAGACACATTTTGAAGATGCACACAAATTGACAGTTTAAATGGGGATTTCCCTCCTGGTCCCATGCATAATGTCAACATGTGCTAGCTCCCTTCAAGGCTTCCTTCCACCTCAGCTGAAGCTTCGGACATCCAACCTGGGCCTTCCAGACAGGAAGAAGTAGAGGAGCCCAGCTTGAGCCAGGTATAGTATTGTTCAACATATTTCTAGTCAAATAATTAATGATGTTAACTAGATGTTATTATTGATCAGTAATTTCTGATTTTACTAAGTGTTTTACATATCAATAGACAGTAGTAGCCACAAATGATTAGGACAAGAAGGAAAAATGCTGGGGTCAGAATGATAGTCTTTTCTATTTATTAACATTCAATTTGCAACAGTCATGAGCTGAAAATTGTGTGTGATTGATGAACCAAAAACCAAAACTATGTCCCTTTTTCATACACAGGAAAGTCTCAGCCAGGAGGAGGCCGTGTAAAGTGGCAGCCGGGAGGTGGCGGGGTTAGGTGGCAGCCAGGAGGTGGGGGGGGGGTAAATGGCAGCCAGGAGGTGGCGAGACCCAGTAGCCTGCCCGAATCCCAGGTCCATCCCCTCCGCCTTCCACAAAAAAGTCCTAGGAAAAGGAGTAACCTGGAGGAGGCAGCACTTGGCCTATTTCGGAAGGCTACTTTGGCCCTCGGAACCCCCCCCCCCCCCCCCAATAATCAAGAGGACTATGCCTACATGGCAGCCTGCAAAATGCAGCAAATGGAGGAGGGCCAATGAAAAGAAAAAAGTAGAACGTTCCCCACTGGGCTTTTTAGCAGCAAATATGAGTAAAATATTTTGTAAAAATCAGATTTTTTATTTCAAAGGATGGTTAGACACAAAACATATATAACAAAATATTAAAATATGAGCTCTGGTATATACAAGGCAAGACAAATTAGGCTAGGAAAGGTTATTTATCAAGGGTGATACATTGTTACACTTGGAATTGCACTATTCGATATATGGAAATGCCCCAATGCATTTTGACCTCAAAGATTATGGTCTTCTTCAGGGGGTCCTTACATTTCTATAAATACATCAAGAGGACAGATTTCAATATTCTAATTAATTAATATCCAATACAGTCTCATTTATTACATATACATTGTTTCATGTTTGATCTATGTAATCACAGTGTATTTACCCTTTCCGCCAGGAAGGCTCGCTTAAAAAGAGACTTCTTTAAAACCAGATAATCCTCTCAAGTGCGATCCCGGAGCCACTGAGAGCCTGTCCACACCCTCAACCCAAGGGGGCGCCCCCGATCTGTGAGGCTTACAGGTGGTCACATGTTTAACGGCCCCCCCAACGGGGAATCAAATGGGCAGGAGCACCCGTAAATTGTAATTATACATAATTAGCATACCAAAGAGGTAAGGGTAGTTTTTTAGGACATTGTGAGAGGGGAGAATCTTAATGAAAGGAGTCCCCATTCCTGCGCTGCCGGGGTTATAATCTAGTTTTTTTCTCCATAGAGGGGTTGGGAATTTTATATCCAATCTCTATATAAGAGAAACCATGTCACCAAGTCACGCCGTACATGGTATATCATTTTCTATTTAGTTACGATGGTGAATTGTGCATTGTTCTCACAATCATCTTAGTATTTGGCATACAACAGATGATCTGGGTATGTTATAAACAGTAAGGAGTGACACAATAATATTGTGTCAGCAAGATGAAGAGAGGAAATAGGTGCATGTGTGTGTGTGGTTACCGCTTATGGCGGCCAAATTAGTGTAATCCATTTGAAAAGATGCATGTCATAAAAAAAGTGTAGTATGGAAAATATATGTGTGTTGAATCAAATATATGTTGAGGGTGTGCATGTAAGAAATTCATGCCCAAACCACAAAACAGGCAAACAAAAGTGAAAAATAAAAATAAATAAAATAGGAATGTTAAAAGATGACAAAAATTTACAAGTGTATTGTATTCAATAAGGTTTACAATGAATGAGACAAAATACATAGTGTGATACTAATGCATCCAAACCAAAAGGGCAAGAGGATGCCAGGTGAAGGTGAGTATTACAAAGAGTGCTATGGAGTGACCATGTAATGGATAAACAAAAAATAAAAGAGATTAAAAATAAAATAATAATTAATACCTTATCGCGTTGTTGAAATAATTGGATGTTCAGATCAGAAGAGTATAAATACTGCATCTGTGTTGGAGAGATTTGTAATGAACTAGTCAGTAACAGATTTTTTCAATAATGAAACCCAGCAGCACACTGATGTCCGTTCTTACCCATCCATCTTGCAAAGCATATATGTATGCTCTCACCGGGCATCGTCTGAGGAATGCCGGTGGAGGGCATATCTTAAGTACCTTAGTAATTAATTTGAAAATGGGTAACAGATGTGTGCTTCTGCCTCTGGAATTTCCCCTCGGGAGGAGGCCAATGAGCCGCCTACGGCGTGACGTGAGAGGTGACGCGCATGCGTGGCAGAGGGACCTCCACTCAATGCGAGTCGGCCATACCCCGCAGGATGTCACCCCTCTGTCCGATGGTGATCACAGAATGCCACTGATATGGTATAAGCTCCCCACAATGGTAGATGTTAATATTGCAGGGGTTAAAAAAGGGGGATACGTGAAATACACACATATCCCTACCATTGCGGGAAGCCTAACAAGTTAGAGATGACATCTCCAAGGGCGTAAGGCGGACAAAAAAGACTGTGGCTCAAGGGATCTGTGAGGGGGAAGAGAAATGGAAAATTTATTTTTTTATTTGCTTTTAATTTTGCACATAACTACAACCACAAGTAACATACCAGGCCCCTGAAGGGCCTGGTATGGAATTTGGGGGACCCCCATGCAATATATATATATTTTTTTAATTTTGGTTCGGTGTTCCCCTTAATATTCATACCAGACCCACAGGGCCTGGTAATGGACTGGGGGGATCCCGTTTTTTTCAATGACTTTTATCTGTTTTGCTGTGAACGACAATTCAGTATAGCCGTGAGTCATTAAATTTTTTTTTTTCCTTTAGAAATGTCATTTTGTGCAGGGACTGTTTTAAACACGGGAAAAATGTGTCACTTTACAGGCATACTATAGACACCCCCAGGTACGAAATTTAAAGGAATATTCCCCTTTTATTGTTTCACTTTAAGCATTATTAACCACTTCAATACCGCCTTATAGTCATATGACGCCCACAAGGTGGATCTCCCATCCTGGGTGGGCGTCATATGACGTCCTCGCATTCCCGGCCGCCTGGGGGGCGCGCGCGCGCGCGCCCGCGGCATCGCTCGGGACCCGGTGCGAGTGCCCGGCGGCCGCGATGTCCGCCGGGCACCAGCGATTGCCCGTTAAAACAACGGGAAAGTGCGGGACCGTGGAGCTGTGTGTGTAAACACACAGCTCCACGTCCTGTCAGCGGAGAGGAGACCGATCATGTGATCCCAGTACGGAGGAACACATGATCGGTCTCCTCCCCTTGAGTCCCCTCCCCCCACAGTTAGAATCACTCCTAGTAGGGGACACATTAACCCCTGCAGCGCCCCCTAGTGTTAACCCCTTCCCTGCCAGTCACATTTACACAGTAATCATTGCAATTTTATAGCAACGATCGCTGTGTAAATGCGAATGGTTCCAAAAATGTGTCAAAAGTGTCCGAAGTGTCCGCCGCAATGTCGCAGTCACGAAAAAAATCGCAGATCGCCGGCATTACTAGTAAAAAAAAAAAAAAAAAAAATTCAATAAATCTATCCCCTATTTTGTAGACGCTATAACTTTTGCGCAAACCGATCAATATACACTTATTGCAATTTTTTTTACCAAAAATATGTAGAAGAATACGTATCGGCCTAAACTGAGGAAAAAAAAATGTTTTTTTTTTTTTAAAAAATGGGATATTTATTATAGCAAAAAGTAAAAAATATTGTGTTTTTTTTCAAAATTGTCGCTCTTCTTTTGTTTATATCGCAAAAAATAAAAACCGCAGAGGTGATCAAATACCACCAAAAGAAAGCTCTATTTGTGGGAAAAAAAGGACGTCAATTTTGTTTGGGTGTAACGTCGCACGACCGCGCAATTGTTAGTTAAAGCGACGCAGTGCCGAATCGCAAAAAGTGCTCTGGTAAGGAAGGGTGAAAAATGGCCCGGTGCTGAAGCGGTTAAAATCACTGCTCCCAAAAAAACCGGACATTTTTAAAACTTTTTTTTTGCATTGATAATTATTATAATTATTACTAGTCAAATAACATTAGAATTCTACTATAGCTTGTGGGAGGAGCATTCGACCGGAAATGTATGACCGTGGCATCGTACAGTTTAGCTGCTTCGTTGATTCTTCTTAGAACATCTGACAGACACCATAAGCCTTTAATTGACAGATTCAACCTTAATTAATTGATATTTTCGTACGAATGCATTTTTTAACGAAACAAAATAAAAGCAAATTTCGGGAGTAACTAAATACATTTCTTTTTCGGACAAAACCCAAATTCCGAAACAAAATATTTCAGTGTGCACATATCTATTGCTAGCAGCTACATCAGCCACTAGCAATAATCGCATGTAAAATTCAACAGGCTGGTTATACCCAAGCTGATTGATCAATCAACTTGGTACATTCAGCCTGCCCATACATGGTTCAAATCTTGGCCAGTTCCTGCTGGACCAGCCAAGATTTAAACCATGTATGGCCAGCCTTAGAATCTGTTCTGTCCAATTAGGTCATCCCTGGTAACTGTGAAAACAATCTACACTCACGCTAAGGTGAAAAGTCAAAATTTGTTAAAATGAAAAGAACTTGCAGCTGCTGTACACAAAGTCCTAATCACTTGAATCATGCATTAAAAAAATGACATCGCTCGCAAAAAAAATGAAAATAAAGCAAATAACCCTGAAAAATTGTATCACAAATTGTGTTGATGTATAATCAAAAATTGTACTAGTGCTCTGGTGTGCCTAAAACTTCAAGAAACTGTATATGATTACAAAAATACAACACTTGAAACAGTGCAAAATTGATAAATGGACACAAATCATGAGAATAAATTATATTGCAATAACATCCCAATATAAGTGCTCTTGTTCTCCAATCAATTAAAAAGTGCAAAAGTGCTTTAAACTTCCACTCTGTGATGTGACACACTCCCCTTCAGTATCCACACTCACCAGCTAAAATGGACCTCTTGCTTTTCAGTCTAAGGGTCAAAGTTAAAGTTGAAATATTTACCAGGAGAAAAGGAAAGGAAACTAATAGTGAAGTTCTGTATGATAGGTGTTTATTGCGCAAACCAAAAGTTCCAACTTACAAAACTCCAAATTACAATCAGCATGTAATCAGATAAAAGATACAATGTAGGAACTCTGCATCCATCTTGCATTCCACCGAAACCAGAAGTGACGTTGTCTGGATTCGGCACTGGAAATTACAGCAATGCGTTTCGCCCTTCCACAAGGGGTCATCAAGGACTTAATTTACGGTTAGAACGACCGAGTTTTTATATACAAGGCTAGTCTCCTCCCTCGTGTTTGTCCAATGAGATTTTCATAGCAGCCATTTTTTCAAAGGACCTAAAAAAGTTGTATCTACCTTGCACAGTATTACAGGTCATTTTCCCATGGATTAGGAAATTAATATACTCTGTCCAAAGAACGTCAATTCCACAATTATATCTTTAATCATTACATATAAAAACATTCTAGTATTAAAAATCAATTTCCAATAAAGCCCCCTTTTTTGTCATTAAAAATACCATAATAAAAACCTAATTTTAACAACAAAAAGAAGAAAAACTAATAAAAGAATTGTACATACGAAAAATAAAAAATAAATTAAAAAAAAATTATAAACTAAAAATGTAAATGAAAATAAAAATAAAAATAAGAAAATGAAAATGAAAATGAAAATAAAATGAATTAAATTTAGACATGTAGTTAATAATATCACCAAAATGAAAAATAATCTTACTAATTGGAAAGAAAGCAATTCATGTCCAATTCAATATTCAACCCTAAAGGACTCATAGTCCCCAAACTAAGGATTCACTGTGTTTCGTTTTGGGAAATGGCCTTTTTCAAGTTTCCTCCTCTCCAGTGGGCCTTTATTCTGTCTATACCACAGAAAGTCAAACCACTCAGATCCCTGGCATGATGGAGTCTAAAGTGGTTGGACAAACTGTTGTACCTGAAAGTATAATGTAAACAGGAAAAACTGCGCTAACCCAATGGAGTAGGAGGGGAGGGATAGGGTGGAGGAGCAAAATTAAAATGTGGGTAACACAATGAAAAATAAAATAAAAAATGTAATATCTAACCCGGCTGCAGAATAGTGGGATAAACACAATACAATATAGAAAAGATAAAACTGCGCCAGGTAAATTAGCTAAATGCCTATAAAGTAATCAAAACAATCCAATTAGGAACTACTGGTACATGACCAGTAGGTAAAATAATATGAAGATGTATATGCACACAAATTCTAATAAAAACAATAATATCTGGAGGTAATAGTAATGAATAACTGAGTGGTTAGCAATGGCAACATGTGACAAGAAAGTCATATAATGTAATCACACACTGGACCATATGTGAATCAACCTGTAAAAAAAATATAAAACAGTTCAAGAGTTGAATGCCATCCTAGGATATGGCTTCCTATTCTTAGGGACCAGGCACTCCAGGTTAAATTTCTTATCACACCGCTGTGCTCCACACCACACGAAAGTGCCGCCACCAGTATAAAATCTCCTTACCAGATGGTAGGCAAAATAAAGCCACTCAAACTGAGCCCATATAGGAATCCTGACTTCCAAGAGGGGACGGACATCAAACAAACGATCTCCCAGAGTCTGCCACTCACAACGGACACAAGACCTCAGACCAGACCCAGTATGGCAATCAAATCCGGAGAGTAGCACTCAGCGGTGCATCCAAATGTGGCCAGAGGAGAAAAAAGGCAGACCATAGCATAATATAGTTTTAAAACATATAATGAGTAGTTTATTGATAAAAAGTACTCACATTTGAATAAAGTTAAAAGCGCATAAAGAAACTCCTATGGAGTAAACACAGGACGCCGGCCGGCATGTACAAAAACGAACCCTTCCTCCTTCCAGAGACGCTGAACGCGATGACGTCACTGCACGCCTTCCCAGAAGCTTTTCGTCATACAAGACATTATCAATGGGGACACAGCGGTGTGATAAGAAATTTAACCTGGTGTGCCTGGTCCCTAAGAATAGGAAGCCATATCCTAGGATGGCATTCAACTCTTGAACTGTTTTATATTTTTTTTACAGGTTGATTCACATATGGTCCAGTGTGTGATTACATTATATGACTTTCTTGTCACATGTTGCCATTGCTAACCACTCAGTTATTCATTACTATTACCTCCAGATATTATTGTTTTTATTAGAATTTGTGTGCATATACATCTTCATATTATTTTACCTACTGGTCATGTACCAGTAGTTCCTAATTGGATTGTTTTGATTACTTTATAGGCATTTAGCTAATTTACCTGGCGCAGTTTTATCTTTTCTATGTTGTACCTGAAACCCTTCTTTAACCCTTTCATGACTAAGCCTATTTCTGACATTTGGTGTTTACAAGTTAAAATATTTTTGCTAGAAAATTACTTAGAACCCCCAAACATTATGTATATTTTTTAGCAGAGAATCTAGAGAATAAAATGGATTGTGGAAATATTTTATGTCACACGGTATTTGTGCAGCGGTCTTTTAAGCGCAACTTTTTGGGGAAAAAGACACTTTCATGAATAAAAAAAAAATGAAACAGTAAAGTTAGCCCAATTGTTTTGTATAATGTGAAAGATGATGTTACGCTGAGTAAATAGATACCAAACATGTCACGCTTTGAAATTGCGCACACTTGTGGGATGGCGACAAACTACGGTACCTAAAAATCTCCATAGGCGACATTTAAAAAAAAAAATAACGGTTACCTGGTTAGAGTTACAGAGGAGGTCTAGTGCTAGAATTATTGCTCTCACTCTAACAATCGCGGCGATACCTCACATGTGTGATTTGAACACTGTTTACATATGCAGGCGCGACTTCGGTATGCATTTTCTTTGCTGTGCAATCTCGCGGGGACGGGGGCTTTTTTTTATTTAATTTATTTTAATTTTTTTACATTGTGTTTTAAAAAAAAATGTGATCACTTTTATTGCTGTCAAAAGGAATGTAAACATCCCTTGTGACAGTAATAGGTGGTGACAGGTACTCTTTATGGAGGGATCGGGGGTCCCAAATCCCTCCTTTGCACTTCAAAGTATTCAGATTGCCCGAAACGGCGATTCTGCATACTGTATATTTTTTAAAAACCTGTGCCATTGGCAGCCGAGTAAACCAGAAGTGACATTGTGACGTCACTTCCGTGTTTACAGAGGGAAGACTGTAACAAAGCAGTTTCTGGATTCGTGCCAGTATGTCTCTAGCCGCCAGAAGTGGCGGATCGAGGATCGGGTCTCCCAGTGGGAGGGGAGGCCCGATAAAAGCGCGTGAAGGCGGCAGGAGGGGGGGTGACCCCTCCCACTCCTCCCGGATAACAATGGAGCGGCTTTTAGCCGCATCGGTTGTTATCCCTGGAAATCCGACCGCTCGCTCTAAAAAACGGTACCGGGATAATGCCTGCAGCTTTCAATGCAAGAGGGGGAGACCCTCAACGCTCCACTTACTCTGTTGGAATTGGAGAGTGCGGTGGCTAGTTTTTCTAATTCCAAAGCTCCAGGGACCTTCCTTATACACTAAATGAGGCCTTCCATATAGGTCAGCTTCCAGACAGTATTGGTCACTCTGTTATAATAGTTATACCTAAAAAAGATAAAAACCTGTTACATCCTGAATCCTATAGACCAATTTCCCTACTGTCTACAGATGTTAAAATTCTTTCCAAAGTTCTTTCTACCAGATTAAATAAGGTTATTAAACATATTATTCACTCAGATCAGGTAGGATTTATGCCCAATATGTCAACAGCAGTTAATATTAGACGTGCATACTTAAATGTGCAGGTTCCGGCTCTGGACCATCCAAATTGTGCCTTTCTGGCAATGGATGCAATAAAGGCCTTCGATAGTGTTGAATGCCCTCACCTGTAGGCCATTCTGGAAAAATTTGAGCTGGTTCTCTGTTATACGCAGCTCCTATGGCATCAATTAGGGTTAACGGCCTCCAATCTTCTAGTTTCAGGCTTTGCCGGGGCACTTGGCAGGGGTGCCCATTGTCCCCCCTGCTCTTTGTCCTAGCTATAGAGCCTTTGGCTTGTCTTATGCAGGCCTCATCTGATGTAACTGGTCTCATTAGGGGATATATAGAGGAAAAGGTATCATTATATGCAGATGATCTTCTTTTTCTGACTAATATCAGTTTATCTCTACCCGCAGTACTGAAATATGTTAAGGAGTTTGGTAGGTTTTCCGGGTTAGGCATAAATTGGGAGACGTTCGTGTTCATGCCCTTAGATATTCCCCAGGACCCACTACCATCTTCACTATCTCAGCTCGGGGTTGAGTCTTCTATAAAATACTAAGGGATAGTTATTTCTGATTCCCCTCAGTCGTATATTGTAGATAACATACTTCCACTACTCGCTAATTTCCAAGACCAAAGCAAAATCTGGAATAAACTCTCTCTTTCCTTAATAGGCCGTATTAATCTAATCAAGATGATATGGATGCCTCAGCTTTTGTATCTTTTACATAATGCTCCGATCTGGATACCTTTATGGATGTTTACTAAGATTAATAGTATATTTAGGCGTTTAACCACTTCCAGTCCAAGGACGTCATATGACGTCTTGACTTTAAGTGGGAATATCTGAATGATGCCTGCAGCTACAGGCATCATTCAGATTTCCTCGTTTTCAGCCGGTGATTCTGTGCACCATAAGAATAATCATAGCGGCAGTTCTGCTGTTTGATTGTTCCTACAGGCTCCTGCCGCCATCCAGTGCTTCGACGGGCTCTCCCGTGCCATCGGGGACCCAGAGAAAGAATCGGCCACTGCCAGATGACAACCATAGAGATTTCTGGTGACCAGGTGGTCACCAGTCATCTCTATGACCGTCGGAGACCCAGGCGTGATGTTATGATGTCACGTCCGGGCCACGGTTGTAAACAAAGCAACGATCGCGGTTGGTAAGCATGAGATTGTGCATTTTTCTTTGATCTCATGCTTTCCAGCCTGGAGGAGAGATGTGGGGTCTTATTGACCCCGCATCTCTCCATAAAGAGGACCTGTCACACACCATTCCTATTACAAGGGATGCTTACATTCCTTGTAATAGGAATGAAAGTGATAAAAAAAATGTAATGGAAAGTGAAAAAAAAATAAAGTATAAAAAAAATAAAATAAATTTAAAACGCCCCTGTTCGCGGTAGCTTGCGCTCATAAGTTAACGCACATGTAAGTCCCGCCCACATATGTAAACGTTGTTCAAACCACACATGTGAGGTATCGCCACATGCGTTAGAGTGCAAGCAACAATTCTAGCACTAGACCTCCTCTGTAACTCTAAACTGGTAACCTGTAAAAAAATGTAAAGCATCGCCATGAGTGTTCGCAATTTTCAAGTGTGACATGTTGGGTATCTATTTACTGGGCGTAAGATCATTTTTCACATTATACAAAAAAAATTGGGCTAAGTTTACTGTTTTGTTATTTTTTATTCATGAAACAGTTTTTTTTTCCAAAAGAAACACGTTTGAAAAATTGTTGCGCAAATACCATGCGAGATGCAACGACCGCCATTTTATTCCCTAGCGTGTCTGCTAAAGAAACATAAACAAAGTTTGGGGGTTCTGAATAATTTTCTAGCAAAAAAATTATGATTTTTACATGTGTGCCAGAGCCAGGAGTGCCAGAATAGGCCCAGTATGGAAGTGGTTAATATGGCGGAATAAAACCCCTTGTATTAAATTGGAGACTTTTCAACATCCCAAAAATGCGAGTGGACTGGCAGTTCCTAATCTAAGAATGTATTTCTTTGCATCACAATTACAGCATTTTGCTGGATGGGAGCTTGAACAGTTACCCTTTTATGCGCGACAATTATTTTCCTATGCATTTAAGGGTCAGTCACCACTCCATGTTTTGAATGGGGTAAGATGGGGTGTTTCATGTGCGGATATGCCCACCTGTAAGCTAATGTGTAAAATATGATTATATTATGAAATATTGAGTCAAAAAAATTATGGGCATTCCATACCCCACTAGATATACCCCGATATGCGATAATGATAGACTTCCCCAACTTTCAGTTCTTAGAGACTTTTAGAGGTGGGGAAAATCAGGAATAACAACTTTAGCTCAACTGTACGAGAACGGTTTACTTAAGTCCTTTGAAAAGTTAAGGAGAGAATTCTCTTTACAATCAAATTGGTCTTACCAATTCCTCCAATTGAGACATGCTTTGCATGCCCAGTTTCCCCCCTATCACTGTTTTTGACAAGATCATACAAGCAAGGTTAACATACTGGGTGTTTTTAGAACTTTCCCATACGTTCCAGGGCCGGATGGGAACAGGATCCCATCTCAGAAGAGGTCTGGGAGGATGTTCTCCGGTCTCTGCCTTAGGTATCCCTTTCTCCATCACACAGACTGACCCAGATCTTTATCCTTCATAGGGTTTATCGAAATCCTACATTTTTGCATACCATTGGCCTGAGATCTGTGCCAGCCTGTGCTAGGTGTGGTAGCACAGGTACAGTATCTTACAAAAGTGAGTACACCCCTCACATTTTTGTAAATATTTTATTCTATCTTTTCATGTGACAACACTGAAGAAATTACACTTTGCTACAATGTAAAGTAGTGAGTTTACACTAGTGCTATTATAACAGTGTACATTTGCTGTCCGCTCAAAATAACTAAACACACAGCCATTAATGTCTCAACCACTGGCAACAAAAGTGAGTACACCCCTTAGTGAAAATTTCCAAATTGGGCCCAATTAGCCATTTCCCCTCCCCGGTGTCATGTGACTCGTTAGTGTTACAAGGTCTCAGGTGTGAATGGGGAGCAGGTGTGTTAAATTTGGTGTTATCGCTCTTACTCTCTTATACTGATCACTGGAAGTTCAACATGGCACCTCATGGCAAAGAACTCTCTGAGGATCTGAAAAAAAGAATTGTTGCTCTACATAAAGATGGCCTAGGCTATAAGAAGATTGCAAATCATTGTTCAAATCATCATCTTCACCCAGATTTCAGCCTTACTAAGATTTTTGAGGGTTATTTTCTTTATTTTCATTTGTTGAGAGTGCTGTAATTTATTTATTGCATCCCTGGTAACTACTATCTCCTTGTGACATCTGGCCATAACACCTGCCTCATTCCATCTCTACCTATGGGATAATGAGGTCACATATCATTTTGAAGAACCAACATTGCAGGAGAAGGCAGCTTAACTATAGACTTTGTCTACAAAAGGTTGGCATTTGCATATTAGATAATACTTGTGTTTGGGTCACTCACAATGCTATTGGAGATACTGAGGATACTGAAAAGTATGGTTAAGCACTCCTTAAAAATGTCTACTTGAAGGTCATAAGGAAATCTGATCAAAGCTTATTTTTATTATTAGCATTATATAGGATTTATGGCATTATGAAATAAGACATATAAGCTTATGAAACCAACATTTACAAAATAATGCCAGTGTAAATTTGGCAAACCTTTGTCAGACAAAGCAACAGCTTTCTTTAAGTGTGGCCCCACCAGTAGCACCTATTCACTTTCCCTTTACTTCCCTCCCACTATATATTGAGCTTCCACAAGCAAAGAAAAATACCTGGTACTTTCAGGTATTAGGAAGAATGCATGTTACTAATTCCACTAACTCCACTTATCACATAACAGCATATGTAAGCTCCAGACAGAGGTTTCGCTCTATGCAGAGCAGCCAATAAGATGAAGCAAAGAGGATTTCTTCTCACTTTTTGTGCTGCCTTGCCTTTTGCTGCATTTCACATTGCTTAATACATAGCCACATACAAATCCATTATTTTCCATAGTTTCTGCATACTGTATGTATGGTTGCATTGTTCCATTAGTCTGTTTAAAGGAATTCTTTAAAACTATAGTGCTGTCACATATGTAAAAAAGGCATGGTAAAGCCAATTTTATTATCACAACAATGTAATGCCCCGTACACACGGTCGGAAATTCCGACGGAAAAAGTCAGATCGGATTATGTTGTCAGAAAATCCGATCATGTGTGTGGGCTCTTGCGGACTTTTTCTGTCGGAATTTCAGACGGAAAAAGTTTGAGAGCAGGAGCCGAAATTTTCCAACAACAAAATCCGACTTTTTCCGATCGTGTGTAGAGAATTCCGACACACAAAGTGCCACGCATGCTCAAAATAAATTTGGGTGCGAAAACTATTGGCTACTGGCCTCTTCGTACTCCCGTCGTAGGTTTTGTACGTCACCTCGTTCAGAACGATCGGATTTTCCGACAACTTTGTGCGACCGTGTGTATGCATGGTGTGTATGGGGCATAACTCTCTGAGGAGTCTTGTTGTGGAAATTTTATTAAGATTTATTTAATATGTATTGTCACAGTGTTTCCCAGTGTTAGTTCTCCTGCAGCCCGCTCTAAGGAGAGACACAGTTTTGGTAGTTGAAAGCTTCCTGAGGAGGCAGAGAAGTGTTTGCAGAGTGGGGATATGTCCGCCAGTGAAGGGCCCCTGTGCGATGCACAGACGATCGTCTGGGGGGGTGTGTTCACTCTGCAAAGACATTATCGGTTATGGGGGATGTGCACTTTTGTTTTTCTGTGTGTTTTATCAGCACATGGAGGGACCATGGCGTGCCCCTGAAAATAATCTCCCATCCACAAGAATGGTAGTATAATCTGGGTATGGATTGTTCTCTTAACAATGCAGAATAAGCATTCACGCCAAATGGTAAAAACGAGAGTCTTTGGGTGTGTTATGTTCGGACAGCATCCATGATTTCAAGGCCAGCCATGTGGTTTCTTTTGTCTTACTGGAGGGCATGGCTTAATGGTACAGGGGGCGGGAAATCATACACACTGCCCCTGCATAGACACCGCCCTAGTTGTTGTTCATTGGTTTAAATTTGTATAACTCCTCCTGTTTGCCTGCGCTTGATTGGCTGATTGTGAAAGCAACCAAGCTCTATTGTTATATGAATAAAGAATTGCTCCCATTGTGAGACAGTCGAGCTGTGGAGCTAAGGATGTAAGAATGGTGGTCATGTCTGTGTTACTTGGGAAGATACGGGAAACAGGGCCGTACTAAGATGCATTATAATAAAAAGGCTGAAAGTGACATGGATTATGCGCAGCGTATAGTGGAATTTCCATGACAGTCTCAGCCTCCTGTCCTGAAACACTCATCAATTCAGATTTTTTGATATCTAAACAGCTTCCCCACTCAACAAAAGAATATGTAATATGACACTAACAAAGCTGTGGATAGGAACAATGGCAGATATGATGCTTTATTAATCACTTATTTCAGCATCTGATGCAGACACTAACACCATCTGCCAGATTGGGCGCAAATGCAGAACGATGCTTCATTCATTTCAGCATCTGATTCCTTTCACTTCCTGTCCTGTAATCAAAATATGTTTTTCCAAAGTGAGGAAACAGCTCACTTACCCCTCAACAAATGTCCCTGATAGAACACTTCACCTGTGTTCGTGTTCTGAGAGATAATGAATCTTTCCAGTAGGGACAAAGGCTGCAATATAGACCTAATAGAGGTACGAACCCTTGCCACATTATCCAAAACTATAAAAAAACATTTTAAAAACATTTTATTATGAATAAGTATTGTATATACAGATAATTACACACAAATTCAAAATATATACCGTAATTGCTTGAAGGCCAAATTTCATTTCAACAATTGTCAGTGTTTAGAAAAATTATAAGATATCGTCGTTACTAGAACTTTTGACTCCACGTTTCCCACCTCTACTTCCATCCTGCCAATATACTATAATCAAATGGAATTATAAAGTCTGAGAGGCCATTCACACCCCAATGCTTTTATAATTTATGTTAGAGTAACGCATGGTATGCATGGAATATGTGTTGGGGTGTGTTATTATTTTTCATCAGTTCCACCCCAATGCACCTGCACGTTAGTACACCACAACTCACAGTTACAAATGTAATGTGCAATCTTTTAAAAAAGTACTTTCAGGAGCAATTTTTGTTTGTTGAGGTACGTTACCAATACGAATGCAATACGAAAATGTTTTCTGTGCATCACACAGTGTTGTCAATGAGCCCCTGCTGCACCCTGTGAGACCCCCCTGAAAAAAGTATGGATGGTATTTAGCTGGAGCTTCATATTTAGACATAATCTCATTGGGTTAACTAAATAATATAGAAATCAGTTTTTTTTTTTAAAAGACTGCTAGCCTCAAATTTGGCTGAACTTAATCTATACTAATGAAAACAATGTAAAAACTTTTTTCTTTATCAACATGGTATGCAAACAAGTTCTATGGTAAAAGGGTAAATAGGATTATTGCTGTGTACAGAATAGATGTACACACAAATCAACAAATCACCTGACTGAATGGAAAACTTAAAAATCTAATTTAGTTGATTTGTGACAAGTTTATCTTCCATGCATCAGGCAGTACTAATGTCATTTAATGAAACACTACCATCTAAAGGTAATTGGATTTCCCATTTACTTTACTGAAGAGGTTTACAGTTTTTATTACAGAGAATGGATTGGACAGATGCTCATACATTTAGATTACTGTTTTTGTGAAGACCTTTAGGCCATAAGCTACATCTCCAATTGAGGATCCTTCTGTTGTCCCCACTACCTTCAGGTCTAACTTGCGTAACATAATCGAGAGTCTGGAAAAAACATGAAAGCAACATCTAACAGTGTACAGTATATACATTACACATGCATTGATGTAAGGATACGAAATCCTTCTAATTAAACCAAATTTTCTTGTAAATCCATGAGTATTTTAAGTCAAACTTGTTCTAACTATAGGTTTTAGTGGGTTGTTTGCATATTTTTTACCTATAGCACATGAGAAAAGTTTTCTAAGCAAAGAGCTTAGACTTCCCTTCTAAAAAAAAAAAACAAAGTTGGGGAGAGTGGCACTACCTATGCCCCGAAGAGTGGTCTACTGGGTCTTTATTCATATGGCTAAGTAAACCAGATACTGAGAAGTCACAGTAGTATATTTAACCACTAACACCCTCTCATGACCTGCGTGAAGGGTTAAGCAGTATGTATATCACTCCTGTGAGGACAGAACCTCTTATAGTGAGATATAAGAGGGTAAATCTGCAATCAACCGTGCTAGATAATGTACCAGAACTAAGAATAATTATAAAGTGATAAACGGGAGGTCATCTCCCCTAACAGAAAAGAAAATATGTATGCATTAAACAGTGAAATAGTGATATAAAATTAATCATCCAATATATGAAGACATCCATGATGAAACACATAAGGCGGAGCCACGCACACTACGTCATTTCCGGTATACGAGAGCTTTGGTTGGAACGCAGCTGGAGCACACTCTGTGAATCCCCGGCTCAGGCTGTTTTATGCTGTCCATCAGCTAGTGTGTGTTCTTTGCTATGCTGTTTCTATTTGTTTTAAACTCCTTTTTTTATACCAACTTTTAAATAAATATAATTTTTTGGTACTACACTATGGGAGCCTTTATCTCTTTCCTATGAGGAGCATACCAGAGTGTATCTGCAATTGCCTGAACATCAAGTAACAGCACAGAGCCTGGAGATGCTGGGATCTGGAGGATTAATCTGATAAGATCTGGATCCATATGCGTAATACCCCTGCAGGGGTTAAAGGAGCTGGTGAGTGGGGACCCAAGAGGGGGAGCACGCAAGTCACCTGGAAATTTTTTCTAGCACGAACACTATTCACATTGGACCTGTTTTTTTTTATCATAATTTAGTTTTTTGTGCATTTTTGTGCAATAGTTGTGCAATTTTTTTGCATTTTTTATGCATTTTTTATGCACCTGTTTGTTGTTTGGACGATAAGCATTTTTTGTATAGACTGTTCTACTGTCATACACCATTTATATATTTTTATATATTCTTTCACATATCATATATTGGATGATTCATTTTATATCAGTATTTCACTGTTGAATACATACATATTTTCTTTTTTGTTTGGGGAGGCGACCTCCAGTTTATCACTTTATAATTATTCTTAGTTCTGGTACATTATCTAGCACGGTTGATTGCAGACTTACCCTCTTATATCTCACTATAAGAGGTTCTGTCCTCACAGGTGTGGTTTACATACTGCTTAACCCTTCATGCAGGTCATGGGAGGGTGTTAGCGGTTAAATATACTATGGTGACTTCTCAGTATCTGGTTTACTTAGCCATATGAATAGAAACCCGTTAGATCACTCTTTAGGGGAATAGGTAGCGCCACTGACCCCAACTTTGGTTTTTCTTTATTTGTTAGAGCTCTCCAAGAGGGAGCTTTTTAGGGGAGGCTGCAACCTTTAACACTTATCCTAAGCGCGGAACTTTATCTTCTCTTAGGCTTCCCTTCTGTCTGCTACATCTGTCCTGCTTGACAGTAACTGTCAGAAGAGCCACTGGTAAGCCTATAACAAATGGAGGTTGGTGTACACATACAGTGCATGTCCTGGGATGCATATTAACAGGCAGGACCCACACTGCTGTTGTGTTGAAGGCTGGCAAAAGATACAAGTATATACAATGCTGTGAAAAAGTATTTGTCCCCTTTCTGATTTTTTTTTTGCATATTTGTCACACTTAAATGACTCAGATCATAAAACGAATTTTATTATTACACAAAGATAACCCGAGTAAATACAAAATGCAATTTTTAAATGATGGTTTAATTTATTAAGGCAAAAAAGCTGTCCAAACCTGCCTGGCTTTATGTGAAAAAGTAATTGCCCTCCAAAACTAATAACAGCAACAACTGCAATCAAGCGTTTGCGATAACTGGCAATGAGTCTTTCCCATTGCTGTGGAGCAATTTTGGCCAACACTTTTTTACAGAATTGTTTTAATTTAGCCACGTTGGAGGGTTTACAGCATCATGAATGGCCTGTGTAAGGTCATGATACAGCATCTCAATTGTATTTAAGTCCAGGCTTTGACTAGGTCACTCCAAAACCTACATTTTGCTTTGTTTGAACCATTTGGAGGTGGAATTGCTGTTGTGTTCCGGATCATTGTCCTGCTGCATAACCTGCTGAGGTCACAAACTGATGGTTGGACATTCTCCTTTAGGATTTTCTAAAAGGGCTCAGAATTCATGGTTCCATCAATTATGGTAAGTCGCCCAGGTCCTGAAGCTGCAAAGCAGCCCCAGACCATCATGCTACCACCATCATGTCTGAATGTTGGTATGATGTTCTTGTTATGAAATGCTTTATTAGTTTTATGCCAGATGTAACGGGACGCACACCTTCTAAAAAGTTACATTTTGTCTCATCAGTCCACAGAATATTTGCCTAAAAGTCTTGGGGATAATCAAGATGTTTTTTGGTAAATGTGAGATGAGCCTTTGTGTTGTTTTTGGTCAGCAGTGGCTTTGGCCTTGGAACTCTTCCTTGGATGCCATTTTTGCCTAGTCTCTTTCTTATTGTTGAATCATGATCTTACCTGAGGTAAGTGAGGCCTACAGTTCTTTAGATGTTGTTCTGGGTTATTTTATGACCTCCTGGATGAGTCGTCACCATGCTCTTGGAGTAATTTTTGTAAGCCGGCCACTCCTGGGAATGTTCGCCACTGTTCCAAGTTATCTCCATTTGTGGATAATGGCTCTCCCTGTGGTTCACTAGAGTTCCAAAGTCTTCAAAATGGCTTTGAAACCCTTCCTAGACCGATACATGTCCATTACTTTGTTTCTAATCTGTTCTTGATTTTTTTTAGATTGTGGCATGATGTGTGGCTTTTTGTGATGTGTTAGCATGCTTCACTTTGTCAGGCAGCTTCTATTTATGTGATTTCTTGATTCAACAGGTCTGGCAGTAATCAAGCCTGGTTGTGGCAAGTGAAATTTAACTCAGCTTTCCAAAAAGTTGTGGTTAATCACAGTTCAGTCATGATTCAGCATGGGTGGGGGCAATTACTTTTTCACATAGGGTCAGGCAGGTTTGAACAGCTTTTTTCCCTTAATAAATGAAATAATAATTTAAAAACAACATCTTGGATTTACTCGGGTTATCTTTGTGTAATATTAAAATTTGTTTGATGATCTGAATCATTTAAGTGTGAGAAATATGCAAAAAAAAAAAAATCAGGAATGGGGGCAAATACTTTTTCACAGCACTGTGACATTTGTCCTCGGAAAATTTTAAAGCCTGCCATCCAACATTTGTCAGCGGAAAATCCGACAACAATTGTCTGATGGAGCGGACAAATAGTCAGATTTTGCACCAACAACCTGTCATCACACAATTCCCATCGGAAAATCCGATCGTGTGTGGCTTAAGTCTCCAAATTTTGCTTTTAGTGTCCTGCTCAGAAAAGGTTGAAGTAAGAGTTACGGGATGGTGATCCGAAAGGACCATAGGCTCTATAGTTGCCGATTGTAGACAAGGGAGGTCCTAAAAAGAATTCTGTAGTACTTTGCATGTGGGGCCGAAAAAAATGTATAATCTTTTTCCTTCGGGTTCAAGAAACGACAGGCGTCATGAAGTCACAAATTCTGTAGTTAATTTGATGAAGAGCCCAGTACAGAATAATGGTGGTGCCCATTGAGGAATCTAAAAGTGGGTGTAGAGCAGGGGTCTCAAACTGGTGGCCCTCCAGCTGTTGCAGAACTACAAGTCCCATGAGGCATTGCAAGGCTGACAATCATGACTCCCATGGGCAGAGGCATGATGGGACTTGTAGTTCCACAACAGCTGGAGGGCCGCTAGTTTGAGACCCCTGGTGTAGAGGAACATTATAGTCCTCACCCCCTCAAAACTAGCATACCCGAGGAAAAGTCCACTAGCTCTTCTCAGAGAGTGCGAAAAAATGTCACCTGGGCGCTATTGGGACTGTATGTGTTGGCAATGGTAAGGGGACCTTACCACACAAAGCCCTTTGGAAAGATATATCATCCCTCTGGGTCTACCTTGGTCACTAGTAATGGAAATAGACCATGTCTCAAGAATAGAGGCCCCCTTCGTTTTGGCTATGGCGGATATGGCATGGAATGCTATAGGGAAATGTTTATTGGTGAGTTTACATATACTGTATGCTAAGCCTTGAAATGTGTTTCCTGAATGAAAACAATCTGCACTTTCAGCCTGTGGAATTCTGCCAGGAATTGAGAGTGCTTCTCAGGTATGTCGAGACCCTTTGCATTAACCGAGACAAATTTCAAAGATACCGGATAGGCCGCAGGAGACGGAATGGTGCTTTGTGCCCCTTTCATCATTGTGGAGACAAAGGAGGGCATGAAGCACCTGAATAAGGTTGTGAGTCTTGTGTAGGAGGCTGACAGCTTCAGAGAACGTCCTTCGGGAGAGAAAAAAAGGGAAGAGGAGAGTAGAGAAAAAAGGGGAAAGTAGAGAAGAAAAGAAAGAAAGAAAGGGGGCCAGAAAAGGTAGAGAGAGCAGATATTAGAAAAAAATGTAAATCGCACTACCCATATGATTCTAAAAGTATAGAATCAAAAGTAACATATATGAACCACCTATTATTCAAATAATGTAAAGGAATCCTGTGCATAACATAACAGTGAGTGAAAAATTATGATAAGGATCAAAAATTATTAAAAATCAATAATTGAATTAATTATTATCATCCAAAAAATTGTGTCCATAAATTATAAATCAATGAAAAATGAACAAGAATTAATAAAAAAGAAAAAAAAAATCCACACATGTAGTACATAAAGTGTACAAAATGAACTGATTAAAAATCTAAGAAATTTTGATCAAATGAATAAACAGCAGTGCACTGTGAGATAAACGTCCATGTAAATGTGAAAATGTCGAGCAGGAAACCGTGTTGAATCCACCACCAAAACAGCAGGATCAGGTCAGAACTCTTACCGAATCACCGTGATCCCCCATAACAGAGGATCAAGGAATGCATGTACTGAATCACAACTTGGCTCCAAAAGACAGCAGGTACCATCACGGATTCTTGACAACCACCTCACGGCCAGTCAAACCATCACATGGCTATACGGGGTTCATAAAAAATAGAAGCGCTCCATATAGTGTAAACCTTACAAATATTTATTATTTAAAAGAAAGTAATGCACTTACAATGTAGCAGTTTGAAAAGAGCCGTGCACAAACAGACAACCCATCCTTCTGGATAAATGAATAGAGCACAAGGCACAAGGTAACGTCAGTGTGTTGTTCTGTCCTACGCGTTTCGTAATAACTTACGTTGACCAGAGAGAGCAGATACTCTGGATGCAGGGGTAGTAGTCAGGAATTTCTATCTCTTCAGCTTCTTTAACCATATATTAGTGAGGACTGGCTAGTGGTTACAGCATCTGCTGCCTTGTTGCTTTTTGCAGTATGATAAAACATGGAGAATTCAAACTTCACCAGATGGACTGGCCAACATTTCTCCAGGGTGTCAAGTTTAATTGTTTTAAGAAGCATCAACAGATTCATTTTCATCAGAGCTTGAGTTTGGTGACTACCCAAACCAAGGCCAACAGTTCCAGAAGCAGTTGTAGATTGCAGGGTTTATCACAGTTGCATGTGAGCTATATACCCTGTTATGGAGAATACTGTGCTAATAGTCTGGAAAGTTGCAGAATCTAGCACTACAATTGACAAACCATTGTGCAAAAATTATATAATATGAAAGGGCAGCATTATAAAAATGATGTAGTGTTAATAAACCATATATATCAAAATTTAGCACATAAAGTGTAAATCCTTAGTGTATATAAACCGGGAACTATCACAATAACTGTTGTATCACAATCACACAAATGATTTGTATTCATGATATATCTGGGGATATATATGGTTTGATATATATGGTTTATTAACTCTAAATCATTTTTATAGTGCTGCATTTTCATATTATATAACTTTTATATACCCCACTTCTGACCTACCCCATGTGAGAACTTTTGAGTTGGGTCAGAATGCTGGGCATAGTGCATGCTGACATGCTGATAATGGGTTCCATTCACAGAACCAGATTGCATGCGGTATGTAGGTGTCCAGACACATTTTCCCTAAATACTGCATGAGATCCTGAAACCTGAGTCTGAATCCTGAGCCCCTGCCGCACCACACCCATCACTATTGGCTGACATTGCTGATCCTGTTTGTAGACTCCAAGTAAAATAAGACGTGCAATAAGATAGAGAGTAACTGTAATTTGTAGTTTGCTAAACAGGGGCAAAGTAGAAACAATAAATCAATAAAACAAGGTCAGAATGGCAAATAGCATGAATATAAAAAGGATAATGAAAGTGGCACAAATATGGACTCTTCATAGCAATGTCTCTATGGCTCAATATGGGTAACGTGGCTGAATAGCATAGTCTCTAAAAAATCTACAGCAACAGACAGTCTAACTTAGAATCACTTCTTCAGTAAAATAGTTTGGCATGTAAACAGCTGCCTGCGCTTTTTTGAAGAACAGCATCCCTATCAGTGAAGTCTAGGTTAGCTCTAGTAACCCATGCAAACAGCTGAAAAGATCCCAGGGCTGAGGGCATAGTAGAACCACCTCACTGGAACTAGAGTACTCTGGTAGTCATTAAAGGAGGAGGAGCTCTGCAGAGTTGCTGGGTCTTCCAAGGAAGCTTCTGCCTGACTGCCCACATGCTAGCTCCAACATTGGAGGCCATCTGGCCTGGTTGCAGATCATTTGCCCAGCTACCTCTGCCTCATCAGCTATAACTTTCCTGTGCTGCGGAGGGGGTAGAAGCAGAGAAACTTATCTTCCCTGAGCATGTCCAAGAACCAAGTAAGTTGTAGGAAAAGGAGTTAAAGAGGCCTGGGTCTGCACCTGAGCATAATGAGTAAATTGACACTCTCTTACATAGTAAAATCAAGAAGCAGTAGAAAATATTCAGAAAACAAAGATCCACATAATAAATCAAGCAAAAGCAGGTTGATACTTGTTTGTAGCTCCTTAGGTTACAGCTTCCTTTCCAGCAATGGATACAGTGAGCACCGCAGAAGTGACATTAGAAAGATTCAGTTCAAATCTCGTGAGACTAGCAGTCAAAGACATTAGTGCACAATGTAGAAATAAACTTATGAGACTTTAAGGACAGGAGTGTCAAGGTACCGGAAGTGCATATATATTTCAGGAGGATTCCAAGAAAAAGGTGCTTAGGCAAAATTTACATTTCTAGAGGTAACCATTTACTTTTTGAGTTCCATTTGAAATTTTTCTCCCATGCCATGCCCGAAGGGTGCCATCTAAGACAATGTTTTTACCCATACTGTGGTATGAAAAACCCCCAAAACAACAAAGTATGGAGACAGTGTGTGTTATTTTATAACTTTTGTTGCTTTAGAAAGTCGTTTTCTGTTCTTATTCTTTAGACGAATCCATGAATTCCAAGTTTTCAGAGACAGACAACAAGTAGACATCATGATAAAGAATGAAGCAAAGTCGTTTCAGAAATGATAAAGGTATTTGAACTGCATTGACTGCAGTGAATACATGGTCTTATTTCTCTCTAGCCTGTAACCACCCTCTGTAATAACTCATGGACGTTGTATGCAGATGCAGTTTACCTTACCATATTTCCTTTGAAACGCTAGCACAAATTAGAGGAAGCAGACATTTGTACATGGTGAACATAATGATTGGAGGTACTCACAACTCACTTGTATTGTGCTAAAGATTAATGATCTGACACTGGGATTTAGAATCAATTCTTTTTCCCACTAACGGACATATGACTTGTTTTCAAAAAATGGTCTTTTATTTTGGGAAAGCTGAGATGTGGACACAAAATCTATTTTGCAAAAAGCCATTTTTCAGATCATTTTGGCTATAAAATCAATGGGAACTGTCACAGAGAAAGAAGACTGCAAAATTCCTTAGAGGACAAGAGTATTTTTGAAACCCTGCAGTAATTGAGAGCAACATGAGAGTGGCCTCTACGGTGACAGATGAGGAAAAGAAAGTGATAACATTTTCCGCTACAAGCCATATAGCCTGGCTGTCTAGCCTGATGGCCCCTTGTTGAGGTGGGATGGGGCCCCACTATTCTCTTCAGATCAACACTGAGTTTGTTTGCTTGACCTTAGTGAAATATGTGCTTTCTCTAATGTGCGGTTGTTAAGGCCCCAACAATGGAGGCATGGGTCTCTGGTCTAAGTTCTCGTGTGGGAACTGTCTAACTATTATTGGAGACTATAATTCATTTCAGAAAAGACAGTATATTTTTCCCTCCTAGTGGGCCCATCTGCTTTGTCCGTGAGCTCGCCTGCTGCCTAAACCAGGCAGCTGGCTTATGCCTATGTCAGCTCCTGGGGTTAAACATATAGATTCCGGTGAAGTGAACAATGCAAAAATATCATATTCTCAGGGCAGTTTTTAGCTTAATTTAAGAATATTTATTTTCCGTTTATAACTCTACAAGAGACAACCAGTTACTGTTATTAAATTGGTCCAAAACAAATGCAAGATGTCACTGATTATTAGTATGAATATTATAAGTTAGGGAGTTTTGCACAAATTAGATATTGCAATCTTTTAGATATCATATATTACAAACATATTAAGGGAAGAAGGTTTTTAAAGTAGATGTACATCCTAACTGAATGGCCTTTAATTTGCTAAAGCGCTGTGTATTCTAAACCACTGCCATGTATTAATAAAATACTTTTTTTTTTACCCTTTTTTCCACCATTTGTGCTGCTGAACTTATACAACCTCTATGAAGCCAATTTCTACTTACATAAAGTCCATTGATGGCTGCATGACATTTCCTAAGATGGGCTTTCTGATGGTGACCAGAGTGGTCGGCGTGTAGCGCTTACCCACACAGGAGCCACTTGCTCTGATGGGTTCTCTGTTTTGCCATGACTCTTTAACCACTTGACCACTGGGCACTTAAACCCCCTTCCTAACCAGACCAATTTTCAGCTTTCGGTGCTCTCACATTTTGAATGATAATTATTCAGTCATGCAACACTGTACCTATATGAAATTTTTGTTCTTTTTTCACACAAATAGAGCTTTTGGTGGTGTTTAATCATCGCTGGGTTTTTTATTTTTGCGCTATAAAAGGAAAAAGACCGAAAATTCTGTAAAAAAAATGCATTTTCTTTGTTTCTGTTATACAATTTAGCAAATTAGTCATTTTTCCTCGTAGATACATTTTGGCCAAAATTTATACTGCTACATATATGTAGCGCCGACACTTTTCTAAAGTGTGCGCTATAGTGCAAATTTAGTTTTTTTCAGAACTGTAACGGAGTTCTGGGGATTAATTATATAGGTCATTTACTTTGGCATCAGTTTGGCTGGGCTGTACTGGAGTTCTGCCTGGTCATAGGTGCATTGAGGCACCTGTGACAGGCTGAGAACAAAGCCTGGTTGGACGTGTTAGGTACCAATCTTTCTCAGAGCCAATCAGTGGGTGCGTCTGGCCCCGCTGTATAGTCTGGGAAGGGGTATTTAAGATGCTGGAGTCATGTGTTCAGGTTTTTTAGGCTTGTTTTTTGATTCCTGGTTCCGGTCTGGACCAACCTCGTGAGGGGTCCCAGACCCAGGAGTGTCTGCTGCCCCCTAATGCATGGTTACCCTGACCAGCCCCAGAGTCCCTCATGGTCTGGGGTGGGGATCTGTCCATTCCCGAGCCTCGGAACTGGCTAGTTCGAGGCCCAGTAACTGAGGGAGGATTCTGAGGTGTCCCGGTGTTCTCTCAGGATTGGAGAGGCACGGCAACTCGTACAATCGACCTGGGGAGGACACTTCGGAGGAGGGCCAAGAAGCTGGCTGCTCAGTAAGAGCCTGGGAGCTGAAGTTGTATGGACACTTAGTTACATAGTTACATAGTTAGTTAGGTTGAAAAAAGACACAAGTCCATCCAGTTCAACCACAAATAAAAAAAAAAAATATATATATATATATATACATATATATATATATATATATATATATATATATATATATATATATATATATATATATATATCATACAATCCCATATACCCCATTCTATACCCACAGTTGATCCAGAGGAAGGCAAAAAAAAACCCAGCAGAGCATTCTCCAATTTGCTAAAGCAGGGGAAAAAAATTCCTTCCTGATCCCCCGAGAGGCAATCGGATTTTCCCTGGATCAACTTTACCTATAAATGTCAGTACCCAGTTATATTATGTACATTTAGGAAAGTATCCAGGCCTTTCTTAAAGCAATCTACTGAGCTGGCTAGAACCACCTCTGCAGGGAGTCTATTACACATTTTCACAGCTCTTACTGTGAAGAAACCTTTCCTTATTTGGAGATGAAATCTCTTCTCCTCTAGACGTAAAGAGTGCCCCCTTGTCCTCTTTGTTGACCGTAAAGTGAATAACTCAACACCAAGTTCACTATATGGACCCCTTATATATTTATACATGTTGATCATATCCCCCCTTAATCTCCTCTTATCAAGTGTGAATAAATTCAGTTCCTCTAATCTTTCCTCATAGCTGAGCTCCTCCATGCCTCTTATCAGTTTGGTTGCCCTTCTCTGCACTTTCTCCAGTTCCCCAATATCCTTTTTGAGAACTGGTGCCCAAAACTGAACTGCATATTCCAGATGAGGTCTTACTAATGATTTTAACAGGGGCAAAGTTATATCTCTCTCTCTGGAGTCCATACCTCTCTTAATACAAGAAAGGACTTTGCTCGCTTTGGAAACCGCAGCTTGGCATTGCATGCTATTATTGAGTTTATGATCTACCAAAACCCCCAGATCCTTCTCCACTACGGATTCCCCCAGTTGTACTCCCCCTAGTATGTATGATGCATGCATATTCTTAGCCCCCAAGTGCATAACTTTACATTTATCAACATTAAACCTCATCTGCCACATAGTCGCCCAATTTGACAGAGCATTGAGGTCAGCTTGTAAATTGGAGACCTCCTGTAAGGACGTTATTCCACTGCATAGCTTGGTGTCATCTGCAAAGACAGAAATGTTACTTTTGATCCCAGACCCAATATCATTTATAAAGATATTAAAAAGTAAGGGTCCCAGCACTGAACCTTGGGGTACACCACTGATAACCTTAGCCCATTCAGAGTAAGAATCATTAACCACGACTCTCTGAATTCTGTCTTTTAGCCAGTTTTCTATCCATTTACAAACCGATATTTCCAAACCTGTAGACCTTACCTTACACATGACACTAGTGAATCCGCATTTCTTACGATATCACCAAAGCGGCTGAGAGATCCAGGTACCGTTGGAAAAGTTCCTAACTCACCTTTCAGTTACAACCTAGTCTGTGGCAGAGACTTTGCAAATCTTTGAAATCACTTGTTGGCTGCTAAATCTACAGACAAGGGTTTATCCAACAGTGAAGCACCCAGTTGCGAGTGGCTACTCTCTGGGCTATCTAAAGAGACTTTAAATTGATGTCAGCAGTTCTGAAGTGCCTAAGCTTTGTCATCCGTACCCTCTATTCCCAACGGAGACTGTGTTATATTTGAATGTTACTCTTTCCAAATAAAAATCCTCAAAAGGACATTTGAGTGCCAGCTTCTGAAATTACTGGGTACTAACCCTGGGAACCCCTAGCTGACGAATGACGAGCTACAAGGAGGAGGTAATTGGTAAGCCCAGAAAATTCATAGCTGCCCCCAGGGGTTATGGCGCTACATATATTTGGTAACAATAACCCAAATCAGTGTATATTACTTGGTCAGGTTCTGTTGCTGCATTATTAGTACTCCCCCTTCTGTGTCGCAGGTGTTCCTCTTTCTGCGTCAGTAGTGGTTTCCCTTTTTTCTTCATTTTAATTAAATTTTTTTTTTTTCCCCGCAGCAGCAGCAATAAAAATATTTAGGGCATAATTGCTGTTCCTCCATTCCCCTTCAGCGTCTTCAGTGATTCCCTTTTACATTTTATTTTGGGGGGGTTTGGCTTTTTTTTAATTTTATTTTTTTATTTTTTTATTATTATTAGTAGCAGCATTATGAATATTTTGGGCATAACTTCTGTTCCTCCATTCTGCATTGCAGGCTTTCATCCTCTACATTTTTTTTCCAGCGGCAGCAAAAACAAATTTCTCCATAATTGCTTTTGCTTTTGCAGTTACCAAGCACAAGGTATTGCACCCAAGCATCATATTCCCATCCCACACTCTATAATAAAAACATAAAAAAATATCCCCCCCACCCCCCAAAAAATGAAAAACAATAATAAAACGGTTTATAGTGCACCAAGCACAAAAGTGTTACACCCAAGCACCATATTTCCATCTCACACTCTATAATAAAAAGTTATAAAAATCCCCCCAAATCCCCATCATGTCCAAAAGGCCAACGAGCAGAGGCAGATGCTCACAGGCCACTAAAAGCGGGCAAGCAGCCTCTGTGTCCACAGTGAAAAGTGGTGGTCCCGGACAGGGTGCATCCTCTGCAGGTGGGGCAGGCTTGTCCTTTTTTTTGTGCTGACATTGTGTTATTCAGCGACAACATGCATAGGAGTTGGTGGAGTGGATAGCTAAGCCATCCTCATCCTCCTCATCCTCCTCATCCTCTGTCACCCAGGCTCATACTAGTTTGCCTTTCACCACAGCTGCCAAAGTGACCTAATCCACAGGCTCCTTGTCCACAGGTATCTCCTTCTGTAGCCCCACCATCATGAACGAAGGAGTCACCTGGCCTATTCGATCATAGTGTCAGGTGGAGGATGCACAGCAATTTGAATGCCCCGATGTTGGTTCCCAGGTTAAGGAAGGGAGTATCGTGAGCCTAGAGAGAGGGGGTGCCAATGACAGACAAGAAACTAGCAGTCATGTTCCCTCAGCTGCGGCATACTGCTCCAGTGAGGAGGAGGGAGAGGACAATGAGGTCACTGACTGTACTTGGGTGCCTGAGGGAACAGAGGAGGAAAGTGAGGAGGAGGAGGCACAACTCCAATGAGGCAGGATGTTCTCCAGGGACCGGCTTAAGGGCAGCCACCCTATTGCATCACACCACAGGGCTCCACAGGTGCAGGGCACTGCTGACTCCCCATTGACTTCCAAAAGTTCATCGGTGTGAGCTTTTTTCAACACATGTGCAGCAGTTTGCTGTTTTCAATCCCTGTCTGAAGCGGGTCAAGCATGGCCAGAACACCAGCCACTTGGACATCACATGCTTGACAAGACATATGATGACCTGCCATGCAGTGTGTTGGCAACAGCACCTGAAAGACCCACATCATAAAAAATGCAGACTTCTCCTTGCTCCTCATCTGGGATCTCTTCCCCTACTATACCTCAAGTCTTCTCAAAAACCTCCACTGAGAGGAATGATGGTATAACAATGGGTGTCACAGGTACTTGCACCTAGTCTGCTAGCAGTACACCACCTGTTGATTTCACCAGCCAAATTTGGCTACCCCAGTTGCTGAACCTTAAAAAAAAAATACTGTCCCAGCCATCCACATGCTCAGCGTCTAAATGGTAGCATGGCCAAATTGCTAGCACTACTGCTTTTTCGTCTGGTAAACTCTGCCTCCCTTCGTGAATTTGCATAATGTGCTGTACCACAGTGGCAGGTTCCAAAAATAAATTTCTTTTCACGTAAGGCCATTTCAGCTCTGTACCATGTGGAATGCAATGTTTTGGCCTCGTTGGACAGGGCGGTCAACCAGGTCACACATGGTTCAGCGGGCATGGTCAGGGATGTTACATTTCCTTTACAGAAAACTGGGTAACTCTGCTGGCAGCTGGGAAGGATGCAGGACAGGTTTCAGTGCTGGAGCTTGTTCCAACCCCACGCCTCCAAAAAGCTGGTGGTGATTCTGCCACATCTGTCTGCTCCATCCCTTCCTCCTCTTCTTCCTCTTTAGCCTCTTCTGATGAATTTTCAGCAGTGCTCCCTAAGTGTTCAATGGGCTACGCAAGCAGTCAGGTTTAAAGATACCATGCAATGCTTAAGTTGGTCTGTCTAGGGGACAGGAGCCACAGCTATCAGCTCTGCAGGGGCAGGCTCAAATGTGGTCGATGCCATGGCAGCTTGAGCCAGGAATGGTTGTATACGACAATGGCACCAACCTCTCCTCCCTCTGACAGGAATACTTGATCCATGTTCCATTTTTGGCACATGTCCTGTTTGGTGGTGAAGCGGTTCTTGAGCAGATACCCAGGCTTACAAGATTTTCTGAGGCAGGCCAGAAAAGTCTGTGGCCATTTCCAGCAGTCATACAATGCCCACCAACTGCCTCATTTGTGACATGCCCATCAGGTGGAACTCAACATTAGCAATGCTGCAGCAGCTGCACATGCAGCAGAGGGCTATCAATGAGTACCTGTGTGAGTATGGCACAAGAACAGGCTCAGGAGAGCGTGGCTTCTATTCGCCATGCCAGTGGCTGCTGATAAAGGATGCATGCACTGTCCTGTCATCATTTGAGGAGGCCACAAGGATGGTGAGCCGTGACAATGCATGCATCAGTGACACTATCCCTCTAGTCTTCCTGCTAGAGCACACGCTTCATGGAATCATGAACAGGGCACTTGAGTCAGAACAGCTGGAGAAAGAGAAGGACTTCTTTTACTCTCAAGGCCCCCTTTATGCAGATACCACTCCTGTGAGGCCGCAAAAAACACAGGAGGAAGAGGAGGAGGATTGTGGCAGCATGGATGTAGAGGATAACATACAGCAGTCTTCAAGAGATGTTTTTTAGCCCCCAGATACCCCAGGAGTTGTACGTGGCTGGGGGGAGGTAGTTCCTGACAATGTCCTCCTTAATGACCCAGAGGACTCAGAATCTCATGCCTCTTCATACTTACACTGCATAGGCTCCCTGATTCTGCAAAGCCTGCAAAAGGACCCGAAAATTTGTGGTATTAAGGAGAGGGATCATTGCTGGTTGGCAACCCTTCTTGATCTACGTTACAATGGTAAAGTTGCAGAGCTCATCCTGCCTTTGCAGAGGGAGCAGAGGATGAAACATCTTAAAGATGACTTGAAGAAAAATTTGTGTAACACCTTTCCAGACACTGGGAGGTTACCATTTCCTGGACAACGTGTTTCTGAGTCTTTGTTCGGTTAAAGGAAGAGCGGGGGAGAAGGTGGCTGGCTGACCGATGCCTTTAAACAATTCTTTAGTCCTCCGCGCCCAGGGCTGTTAGGTTTAAGCAACCATCTGAAGCGTCTGCATCATATGGTGCAGGATTATCTATGGGCAAGAGCAGACTTGGAGACCTTTCCAACTGAGCACCCACTGGGTTACTGTGTCTATAGGATGGACCACTGGGTAGAACTTGCTCGATATGCAATTTAGTTACTGGCCTGTCCTGCATCCAGCATGCTTTCCAAACAGACATTCAGTGCTGCTGGAGGATTTTTGATGGCTAAAAGAGTGCATCTGTTCACAGACTCCATTGACCGGCTGACATTTATCAAAATAAATTAGTCCTGGATCAACAGCAGCTACTGTATAAAGACCCTGATGCTGATGTAACTGACTGAATTTGCTAGGGATCTGGGATCCCTTGAAGACTGCCTATGCTGTCTATCCTATTCCTGAATCTTAAATATGCTAGCTTCCAACTGTGTTTTTGGTTTAGGGCACCACCAACACCCAAGGCCCAATTTTTCTGCACCTGTTCGACAGGTGCATGTAATTTCATATTTTTTTTCACATTTTGCCTTTGCATTGCTCATTCCTGCTCCCAGCAAGAGTAACTGGGAGGGGTTACAGTTTTCAGGCTTCGCCAACACCCAAGGCCCAGGTGCATGTCATTTTTTTTTTTTCTAATTGTTTACAGCAGGGCCCATTCCTACACCCAGCAAGAGTAACTGTGAGGGTTACAGTGTTCAGGCACCACCAACACCCATGGCCCAAATTGTCTGCACCTTTTTGACAGGTGCATGTCAGAAGGCCTATTACTGCACCCAGCAAGAGTAACTGTGAGGGGTTACAGTGTTCAGACACCACTAGGGATTGGTGAACATTTTGGGCCAAGCATAATTTTGACCTGAACATCGCCCATACAGGTACTCGCCTAACACCCAAACTTTCTGGGCACTTAGCGGGATGTTCTCCCGCCAAGCGCACAGTCAATAGGTTGTTAAGGCTTCCCCAGTGAGAGCTGAATTTAAAAAAATAATTGTAAAAAAAATGTAAAGAATGTAAATAAGAAAAGAAATGGGGGGAAAAACTGCGTGGGGACCCTTTGGGTCTGGTATAGATTTTAAGGGGAACCCCATGACATAATTAAGAAAAATACGATGTGGGGTCCCCCCAAAATCTATACCAGGCCCATGTTGATGAAGACAAGGGCCTCTTCTCCACAACCCTTGCCCCGGTAGTTCTGGAGGTCTGCGGGCAGGGGGTTTATCAGAATCTGGAAACCCCTTTAAAAGAAAAACAATGTCCCACAATGTAGATCCATCATCAATCACGACACCCGCCGCACTGCCAAACCTGCAAAAAAGCAAAACAAAAACCCAGATGTTTACACGCTGATGGCCCGCTACTGGATTGAGCTCCGCCTGCTGACATTACTTATCTTATATAGGTAAGGGGCAGGTCACCGTCCAGTGAATGGTGGGCCGGTGACATCACCGGGTGGCCACACCCCTTACCTATATAAGAAATGTCAGCTGGCCGAGCCCTATTCGGTGGCAGGCTGTCAGCGTGTGAACATTGGGTTTTTTGTTTTGTTTTTTCGGGTCCAGCAGTGCAGCAGGCATCGTGATTGACGATAGATCTAGATCGTGGGACATTGTTTTTTTATTTATTTTTTTTTTTAACAAAGGATTTGTCAAAAACTGCCTCTTGTCTATTTTTTTGGACACTTTTTTTTGGTGAATTGGAAGGGGCTTCTTTTTTTTTTTTTGCATGGGGGGGCCCTCAACGTTTTTTTCTTTTTTCTGTATTGCCGTGGGACGGGGGATGTTCGACCCATCACTGGGCACCCTGGAAGTTGAAGTCCGCAGCCTCATACACTTATAGTGCTGTGCTCCTCCAAAGAACTATATGTCCCATGATCCTCTTCTGTACAGCATCATTAATCCTCTCCCGCTGTATCACTGCCCCTGCTAGGGCAGCTGAGGTGAGAAGGAGCAGGGAAGAGCTGCAGTTAGCTTGGGGGAGACACCTGAACACTCTTCTAGGCGGCAGGCACCCTACTACATGTGCATGGTTGAAAGAGTTGAAGATGCCACTTATAGGGGATGGTTTACTAAAAGCACATACTGTTTGTTTTTGCAATGGAATTTCCCCCAGAGCTTAGTGAATGTGGTGAAGCTTGCAAAGAATGCCTAATTACATTCAAGGAAATTTTGCAAATGAATGGATGATGTAAGTCAGCAGCATAGCTTCACCTCATTCACTAAAGGGGGGAAATACTTTAACAGACTTCTCCAACTCCCTGAGAGCCCAAAATCTTAGGGTGGCCAGTCCTATCTCACTACTCACACTTTCCTAATGACCAGTAAACCTGTATAGCATTGTAATGGGTCAATAGAAAAATGTGGGAGCTAGCCCCTAATAATGCAGAGAGATGCTAAACATTTCATCTGGGTTATCAGGAGCTCAAACGGATTGTTTAATGTATGTTCAGACATTGCTATGTGACTTTATTTTAATTGCTGTAGCAATTTTTAATGCACCAATATATGAAAAACTAATATATTTTTAACGAAATCACTGAAGAAAATCATTGGATGAGAGTGCCTTTTGCTGATTATACAAATGTATTCATCTGCTGGAATTTTATTCCAATGGATAACCACTATTTTAAATTCCTGAAATCTACACTTACATCTAATGATTCCCAAAATCTACAGCAACACATGAAAATTACAACCCATAATCAGAAAAGGCACCACTCCAAGCTCCACCAAACATCAACCAGGTAACTTCACTCTCTATGGGGTGCCTTCCAAAGGGTCCATCCAACCAGGTAAAACTGTGAGAAAGGAACACATACCTCTAACACATTTCACCTGCTTTTGGGCTTTCATTGAGCCCATGAGTGGGTGAAACACATTAGAGGGCGTGGCTTGGGGGGATAATGGCTGAAGCCCATCTATCATAGTACTGGACCAGGTGGTTTGTGCCAGTGTGTGCTTCCTTGCTCTTCCCTCACAGTTAAAATTGCTGCCTCTTGGTTTTTCAAGTTAGGCAAAGCAATTTTGATGTCAAAAATACTGAACAACCAATCAGATCTTAGTGTACTGTAATCATTTTTAATACATTATTTCTGATTGGATGCCTTGGATAAGTATGCTTTACACATCACTGTTCCTCCTTAAAATAATTATTTATTTATTCTTTTAAATGGGGAACATCAAGGTACTAAAAAAAGTACAAAGGAAACCTTTAGGTATAAGTTTAATATAATAATGATAGAACAATAGGAGTGGACACTGCATCTGGCAAATAGCAAGATGGGAAGATAACATCAAAAGTAATGTAATGTCTGCAGACCTCCTGTGTTATAGAACAGGTATAATTAGGCTGTCCAGAAAAATTGCCACATAATTAAAATCACAGGAATCCACCACAGGCAAAAGACTGACTGCTAATGGAGGATGTCTGGCTGGGAATATGTCAGATTTGTAATAAGCATCAGGAAATGTGCTTGACAGTGTTACTGGCACATGCTGAGGCAAAATCTACAACCTGGCACTTCACATTTAGATCTGTTTAGTTTTTATAAGGACAGTATTTGGAGTGATCCTTGTGTTTTAGGTTGGATGGAAACAATGCACAAAGAGAATGCAGAATATAAAAGTGTTCCACAAACCTAAACACAATTACTAGTCTAACTAAAAAGTGTAATGAGGATTTTTTAGCTTTTGTAAATATCCTTTTTTTTCCTTGAAGGAGAATAACTTGCAAATACAGTTCTAGACACCCTCACAGACATTTTGGTGCTATTCATTTTGAATGGCAAGTGTATGATGCCAGCTTTCGGCAGAGGAACGAATTCCAAAATGAGTGGATAATTATCACACATCCGCTGCGCATTCACCAAGTGAAGCCAAGGCATGAAAAGTCAGTAATTGGAAAAATATCAGCTGCAGGGAGCCTACATGCAACACTGGTGACTACAGTTTGCCCTCTGCTTTCCTTTTTTGGGTATAGCTTTTACAGTTTAGAACCTACAATGTCTGCCATTTGGTCAGTAGCTAGCTCTACCTCTTAAAGAAAATGTCACCCACAAATGAATAGAAAATCAGTTTTGTTGCTCCACCCATATTCTGCTGCCTTAAGCTAGGTACGCACTGTCCAAAAATTAGGATGTTCTACAGGTACTTGCTGACTTTCATCAGGGTGTACAACATTCTGTCCCACAGAAGCCGGTCTGTCGAAGTAACATGGTGGAAAACCAGCATCAAATCAGTGCTCACAACCAATGGTTGCGATTGCTGATCAGTGTATTCTGGCAGGGGGGATTCCCCCAGTCAGAATACAATAGCACAGTAGGGGAGATCACTGCACCATCTTTACTTGTGTTGGTACAGCGATCTGTCAGTTTTTTTTTGTTCAACCTGCTAGGTTGAATGAAAAAAACTTGCAGGGTCTAGCGGGATTTAGGCAATACAGTAATAGTGGTAGATACAGCTACATAGAATTCACTAATTGTACAGCTTAGTGAATCTTTTTCAGAAAGGCACAATCTTTAAAATGGAGCTATCTCAAGAAAACACATCTGAGTATCTAGTGCGAGGATTTCTCAAATTATATCTAATAGGTTCTGAAACTCTCTTCTTCCACTATCTATCATATCATCTTCACTATGTGGCTCTTTTAAGCTGAGACCATTTTCTTCCTCTCCCAAAATAAGATCTAATTTAAAGGCCGCTGTTTTTGCACTTCCATTAAAACAAAGTACACTCCAGCTCTATGTAATGAGACTTCCTTAATGCATTTCATATCTCAGTACATATACCGACACCCTTCAACATTTACGTCCAATATGTTTTGTTAGTTGTGGAAAGCTTTTCTATAATGTAATGCTGATTGACAACATAACAGCTAAATTACTTATTACTTTAATATGTTGTTGTTGCTTTTCACTTAAAAAGGCATTATGCCTTGAACAAGTGCCATTTCTTTTACAAGTGTTATAAATAAGTGATTTATTTTCATTCACAAAGGTGTAATCAGATTATATTGCAGCCAGTAAGCTCCTTCGAGCTTGCTCAGGCACTTCTTTATTGATTTTGTTAACTTTATGTGCAAGAACTTATTTTTACAGCTAAAGTAAAAAGGTTTAAAAAGTCGAAACATGATAACCAGGATAAAATGGCAGGAGAGGTCATCACAGCAGGTGTAAACCCTAACTGAATGACAAATTTAGTTTGATAAAGTTCTGTGTTTCAAACAATTGTCATCTTTTTTTTTTAATAGTTTTTTAGCAAAGTAAATTTGCATAGCACAAAACAGAGTACAAAGCTATATAAAAAGTAAATAAAAGAGAGAACCAGAACATATCAATTTATAAATTGCCAAGATTACCTGTGTAAGGTACAGGAATATAAGGAGAAAAACATCATAGGTTTACCTACATTGAAAACATGGTAGGTTCAAGTAAATTAGTAGATCTGGGGGGTATGGGAGAGGTGACATAATAGTAAAATAAAATAATAATAGTGATATTAGGTAGAAATAAAGAAAACAAGGAGATGGGCATTGTCTGACCAGAAAAAGAATAAGGGGGATTGATTATTGAGGAAATAACGTTTTCAGCAATATAGTTTCACAGGAGAGATAGATTGTCAATTAACCTTAAACCAATCCTTCCATATCTTCCACTATGCATCAAAATTTGTTCTAGTACCACATTTGTTGGCCAGATTCATAAATATAGTGAGACTGTGTAATTTAGAGTGTTTCTGATACACTGAGTACCAGGGGCGTTGCTAGGGGGTGGCTATTGGGGCCATAGCCCCGAATCTGGGGCCCAAAGCCCCGAATCTGGGGCCCATAGCCCTGAGTCTCTTGCCGCAGGGTCCCTGCCAAACCAGCGGGTTGCGGCTACTGCGGCAGGTGGGCTGGCTGCATGAGAGAGGCAGCGGAGAGAAAAGAAGCGGGCGGATGAGAAGATATGATATCTCTCTGTGCCCGCTCCACATCAGCGCTCTTCACAGGCGGGCCTTTTCAATTTGGGAGTGAGGTGCGGCAAGCAGCAGAGAGATGACATAATCTCTTACTGCCTGCCACAGATCAGCTCTCTTCTGCCCTCACAGCACGGTGGAGTGGAGGTCACGTGCTTCCTGTCATCGCAGAGCTCCACTTTGCAGCCAGACTCCCTTTCTTCAATGTCGGAGGTGTGTCGGGGAGCAGCGAGATGACATTATCTCTCACTGCCCGCCCTGCATCACCGCTCTCCTGCTCTCACTAAATGGACCAGTGCTGTCAGCCTGCCACTAATGCAGCGTCAATGCACATTTGGTGGCACTGGCTGGCATGGCAAGTGACAATCCACATCAGTTGGCAAGTGACAACCCACATCTGGTGGCCGGTCACATGGCAAGTGACAATCTGAAAAAGGTGGCAGGAGATGTGGTGATCTGCAAATGGTGCCAGGAGACGTGGCAAGTGACAATCTACAAATGGTGCAAGAGATGTGGCAAGTGACAATCAACATCTGCTGCCAGGTGAAAGTGGCAAGTGACAATCCACTGATTCTGCAGTAGGGTAAGTTGAACTACTTCATTATATGTTAGAATGTAACAATAGAAATAATGCACTTCAATCACACTGACACCATATCAACCATTATGCCATGATGATTGAAGAGCCAACACCAGCCATCGCTTACCACTGTCCCGCCCCCCCCCCCCCCGCGCCGCGGGCATGCAAAAAGTTTGGCGGCCGCTGCTATGGGCTCTAACCCCAGATCTTTTGCAGACCTAGTAACGCCCCTGCTGGGTACCCTGTTGGATTTCCAGTATCTTGTTTTTAGTGTTCTAGCTGCCAAGAGGACATGTGTGACTACCGTACAAAAACAAGGAGGCAAGTTTTCAATACCCAGGTTTAGTATTGCCATGCTAGGATCGGGGATGTAAAAACTCCCGTAAAGTTAGAGATACAGCGGAATATACTATTCCAGAACCACAGGTATTAATTTAAAGCAGAAAGTTGCAGATTTTCATAATAACATGTTAAAGTTACATACATAGTTACCTATTTATTCTAGTTCAACCAATCAAAGTGTATACTGTATGAGATTTTAGTTATTAGGTTTACATATACTTTAACTAAAGCCAGTCACCTAAAAGGATTTTACAGTATTCATTTGTGATTGGTGCCACAGCACCTGAAATGACTATGCTAAAACATATGCATTTTATCAGATGGCCCATTGTATCTCATTGTGTCTTGTTTTTTTTTGTGAGCTCTGTTGTGTTGCTTATTTTTAAATCCTAAGGCAGGCCAGCAAGATTCAAACCAAGTATGGGCAGGCTGAATGTACCAAGTTGATCGATCAATCAGCTTAAATACAACCAGCATGCCGGGTTTTACCTATGAGCCTAGAGTGGCTGCTCTAGATGCTAGCAATTATCACTATCTTCTCCCAGAGGGGAGGGAGAAGACAATGGCCTGGCAGGAGATATTCCCCCATCAACACTGTCTGTGTTGGTGGGGGAATCAAGCAAATTTATTTCCTGCAACCCGTGGTTTCAGGAAACAAATTCCAAATGGTGTATGGCTGGCCTGATTCCATTTCTATTGGCTGAGGAGGTATCAGGGCTCAGGTTGCTCAGCTGTCTGTTAAATGCCAGCACTCATCGTTCCACAGCTGCTCACCTGGTGATCATTTCTTGCTCGTCAGTCCAGCCTGCAGCCAGCCCCTTCTGGCTATTTAAACTGCCTGGTAATTTCTTCCGTGCCTTCACCTTGGTCAAACATATCTGGAGACTCTCTGTTCCTGTTGTAGACTTGCCTGGCTGATGTCCCTTCTGGTTCCTGATCCTGGCTGCTGCCTCCGACTATGCTGATCGATGGGCTTCCTGATTTACTGGTTTGTTCTAACTACCCGCTTTGGCTACGATACTCTGGCTATGTTTTGACTATGTCTACTTTTTGTACCTATTTTACCATTATATTAAAAGGTGTGATTTTAACTAGAGTTGAGCGGACACCTGGATGTTTGGGTTCGGCCGAACTTCGGAAAAAAGTCCGGGTTCGGGACCGAATTTGACCCGAACTTGACCCCGATTGAAGTCAATAGGGACCCGAACTTTTCAAAGCTAAAATGGCTGTAAAAAAGTAATGGAAAGGGCTAGAGGGCTGCAAATGGCAACAAAATGTTGTTAAGAGCATGGCAAGTGCTCTGCAAACAAATGTGGATAGGGAAATAACTTAAAATAACATAAAAAAATAAAAAATAAAAATAAAATGCTGGAGGCCCCCTTCTCAGCAGAAGAGATACAGGAAGTCATTAAGAACCTCTGAAACTCAACGGCACGATGCCGCACATATGGTGGGAATACCCCAGAATACGCACTTTCTGGAAAAAAATATTAAATTAAATTTAATGGATAAGATAGTGGGAAAATAAAATACTTGGAAATGAAAAAATTATAATCTTGACCTAGGAGGACGAGGTCCATATGGAGTAGGAGGTTGAGGTGGTGGTGAATGTGGCGGTGTAGGTGGAAGCGGCGGTGGAGGAGGACGAGGTAGCCAACACTGGTTCAAAAATACAACAATGGCTGGGTAAGGCTAGTGGTGAATGATGTGTCGAATTTTGTCCCCCGTCGCATAGTGTCCGTCCTGTACTGCGCTTGCTCAGTACGTAGGACAAGGGGATTTCGAAACTCTCCGAAGACGATGCGCGGTGACTCCAGGTTCAAGCCACATCATCCGAGGTTGAAGCCTAGCCAAGCGAGCCCGTGAGGGGCCCTGTTACTATGTGCTACCGTATGTCCACTTGGATGGTGGGGCTTGAACCTGCACTCACTGGGCAGGCAACGTTCATCTTTGGAGATTTTGTGAATCTCCTTGTCCTCCGTACTGCGCAAGCACTGCGCCTGCGCAGTAAGTGGCCGGACACTATCCGATGGCCAGACAGTTTTTGTCAGAACACCGGTATACGTGTCTATTCTGCACAAGGTACGGACAAGTCCTGTGGGATCCATGCCTGGTTCATTTTAATGAACGTGAGCTTGTCCACATTGGCTCTGGACAGGCGGCTGCGCTTGTCTGTGATAACGCCCCCTGCCGTGCTAAATACACGTTCAGATAATACACTGGCTGCAGGGCAGGCCAGCACCTCCAAGGCGTAAAGGGCAAGCTCAGGCCATGTGCCCAATTTGGAGACCCAGAAGTTGAAGGGGGCAGACCCGTCATGCAGTACGTGTACGTGTGTGCACACATACTGCTCCACCATGTTGGTGAAATGCTGCCTCCTGCTAAGACGGTCCATCTCAGCTGGTGGTGCTGGTTGTTGTGGCGTGCTGACAAAGCTTTTCCACATTTCGGCCATGCTAACCCTGCCTTCCGAGGTGCTGGCAGTGCTCCGGCTGCGTTGGCGACCTCTTCCTCCTCCTCTGCCTTCGCCTTGTGCTTCCACCGTACCCCCGCTGCCAAGTGGGAATGCCACCAGCAGCGCGTCTACCAGCGTGCGCTTGTACTCGCACAACTTACGATCATGCTCCAGTGAGGTAATTAAGGACGGCACGTTGTCCTTGTAACGGGGATCCAGCAGGGTGGCCACCCAATAATCAGCACATCAGTAATCGCTCATGTGTGCCAGGCTGCCCAGAGGCAAAAAACTGTCCTCTGTGGGAGGTGTATCGTCTGTGTCCTCTGTATCCCCCCAGCCACGCACCAGTGATGGACATGAGCTGGTCTGGGTGCCACCCTGCTGTGAACATAGTTCCTCCTCCTCCATCTCCTCCTCATCCTCTACCTCGTCATCCTCCAGAACTGTGCCCTTGCTGCCGGACAATTGTGTACCTGGCGCTTGTTGGTGCAGGAACCCACCCTCGTAGCCACTTGTAAATGACTGCCCTGAAAGCCTTGGAAATAAACCCTCTTCCTCCTCCTCCTCCTCCTCCTGTGCCACATCCTCTTCCATCATCGCCTGAAGAGTTTTTTCAAGGAGGCATAGAACTGGGATAGTAACGCTGAGAACGGCATCATCGCCACTGGCCATGTTGGTGGAGTACTCGAAACAGCGCAACAAGGCACACAGGTCTCGCATGGAGGCCTAGTTATTGGCGGTGAAGTGGTGCTGTTCCGCAGAGCGACTCACGCGTGCGTGCTGCAGCTGAAGCTCCACTATCGCCTGCTGCTGCTCGCACAGTCTGGCAAGCATGTGCAAGGTGGAGTTCCCCCTTGTGGGCACGTCACATATGAGACGGTGAGTGGGAAGGCCGAAGTTACGCTGCAGCGCTGACAGGCGAGCAGCAGCAGGGTGAGAACGCCGAAAGTGCGCACAGATGGCCCGCACTTTCTGCAGCAGCTCTGGCATATCGGGGTAATTCTTAAGGAACCTCTGGACCACCAAGTTCAGCACATGCGCCAGGCAATGGATGTGCGTCAAACTGCCTAGGCCCAGAACTGCTACGAGATTTCGCCCATTATCACACACCACCAGGCCGGGCTTGAGGCTCACTGCCACCAACCACTCATCGGTCTGTTGTTCCATTTCCCTCCACAACTCCTGCACGGTGTGGGGTTTTTCCCCCAAACAGGAAAGTTTTAAAACTGCCGGCTGTCGTTTAGCCCTGGCTGTGCTGAAGGTGGTGTTGAAGGTGTTACACTGACCGGATGAGGAGGCGGTAGAGGATGAGGAGGTGGAGTAGGAGGAGTTAGCAACAGGAGGCAAACTGAAGTGCCCTGCAATCCTCGGTGGTGGAAGGACATGCGCCAAACTGCTATCCGCCTCAGGCCCAGCCGCCACTACATTTACCCAGTGTGCTGTTAGGGAGATATAAGTCCCTGACCGTGCTTACTGGTCCACGCATCCGTAGTTACGTGGACCTTGCCACAGATGGCGTTGTGCAGTGCACACCTGATTTTGTCCCCCACTTGGTTGTGCAGGGAAGGGATAGCTTGTCTGGAAAAGTAGTGGCGGCTGAACACAACGTACTGTGGGACAGCCAATGACATCAGCCTTTTAAAACTCTGCGTCTCCACCAGACGAAATGACAGCATTTCAAAGGCGAGGAATTTTGAAATGCTGGCATTCAGGGCCAGGGATCGCGAGTGGCTAGGGGGGTACTTCCTCTTCCGCTCCAGTGTTTGGGAAATAGAGAGCTGAACGCTTCCATGGGACATTGTGGAGATGGTTGATGACCCAGGTGGTAGTGTTGCTGGCAGATCCTCTGTTTGCGGGTTGGCAGGTGTCACTGCCACTACAGAGGTGGATGAAGAGGCCGAGACTGCAGCAGAAGAGGAAGCAGGAGGAGCCAGAGACCTTTCTTGGTTTTTGAGGTGTCTACTCCACTGCATCTCATGCTTTGCACTTAGATGCCTGGTCATGCAGGTTGTGCTCAGGTTGAGAACGTTTATGCCTCGCTTCAGGCTCTGATTGCACAGCGTGCAAACCACTCGTGTCTTGTCATCAGCACATTGTCTGAAGAACTGCCACGCTAGGGAACTCCTTGGACCTGGCTTTGGTGTGCTCGGTCCCTTGCTGCATTGGGCAGTAGCAGACGTACTGTCTAGGGGACGGACGCTCCGCTTTTGCACCCTGCTCCCTCTTCTGCTGTGCTGGTGGCTCTGTGCGACCACCGCCTCTTCCTCCGAACTACACTGGTCACCTGCATGACGTTGATTCCATGTGGGGTCAAGGACCTCATCGTCCTCCACATCATCTTCCACCCAGTCTTCACCCCTGCCCTCCTTGTCGGTTTGCACAATGGCGAAAGCAGCAGCAGTTGGCACCTGTGTTTCGTCATCATCCGAGACGTGCTGCAATGGTCCTCCCATGTACACATTATGAAACATAAGTGGTTGGGCGTCGGTGCACACAATCTCTTCCACTTCTGGGGCAGGGCTAGGTGGATGGCCCTGGGAAACCCTGCTAACAGAGTCATCAAAAAGCAGAAGACTGCTGCATGATTTGGGGCTCAGACTGATTGTCTGATTTGCAAGGAGGTGAGGTGAAAGACTGATGGACATCGGCGACAGGTGCCAACTCTGAACTTTCATCAGGAGACTGGGTGGGAGACAATGTGAAGGAACCGGAGGCACTGTCAGCAACCCAATCTACTATCGCCTGTACTTGTCCTGGCCTCAACATTCGTACAGCCTCATTAGGCGCGCCAAAATACCGCTGCAGGCTCTGTCGCCTACTCGCACCTGAGGAAGGTGTTTCACTAGTGCGTGTAGCTGGCACAAATCGACCACGTCCTCTCCCTGCAACAGGAGCTCCACCAGCAGCACCACGACCGGGGCCACGTCCCTTTTTTGATGATCTCCTCATTTTCTAAATTTATGATCTCGCCCTAAATGGGTGTTTTTCCAATAGCAGAATACACCCACAGTATGTAAAGCGTGTATCTCAAAAACTGCTAAACTGCAGAAAATGCTATTGGGAAAAAAAATGTCACTACAATTTTTTTTTTAGAATAGCACAATAGAAGAAATATCGATCGATTGTATATCACACTCCTGCACACATGCACAAAGCACTGAAAGATAGCAGAATACACGCACAGTGTCTAAAGCATGTATGAACATGCAGAAAGTGCTATTGGAAAAAAAAATGCACAAATCACATCAAAATTTTATTTTTTTGCAATGTTTTTCCAATAGCAGAATACACCCACAGTATGTAAAGCGTGTATCTCAAAAACTGCTAAACTGCAGAAAATGCTATTGGAAAAAAAAATGCACAAATCACAGCAAAATTATATTTTTTTGGCAATGTTTTTCCAATAGCAGAATACACACAGAGTATGGTGTATCTCTTACTAAAATATGCAGTACAGTGATGCTGCACTGAGCTTGCAGGTAAAAGTTATATTTTGTCTGGCACTGGCCTCATGACACTGTTAAAAGACTGTGCACTGCACCCCAGCCAGGGTACAATTGATTTAGGAATCTCTTGAATAATTCTCTCTGCCTCTTTCTTTTCCTTAATAAAGACACTCTCTAGTCTACTCTAGCTATGTAGATCGCTCACTGATATAACTAATTTGAAGAAAATTTAAGGAATGTGGACTGACTGACTGTATCAGACTAACTCCTAATGAAATCCTCTCTTAGCAGCACAGGAACCTGTCTATAGCAGAGTGACGCTCTGTGCTGTGTGTGTGTACCTTTTATAGAGGCTGGGTCACATGCTGCACTGCCCAATCACAGCCATGCCATTAGTAGGCATGGATGTGATGGCTTCTAAGGGCACACTAGTGAAACTAGCGTGGATTGGCTGCCCTGCAGCTTGTAAAAGGCGCCAATACATCGCCGAACACCGGACCGAACCCGAACATACAGTCAATAGTTCGGGTCCGGGACGCGGACACCCAAAAGTCCGGTACGGACCCAAACTTTACAGTTCGGGTTCGCTCAGCCCTAATTTTGACAGAATTTTCTGTCTCCGTCTGATTAATGGTTCCTGCCAGTAGGCGAAGGCCATGAATTCAGACGATGCAGGTGGTCCACATGAATCAGTTTGCCATAGTGTTACAGACACACCTGATTCACTCCGCTCATCTGGATCCTCCCACTGTGGCTGTTCTGGTACAACCTGTGTTGCAGGCCGTCCCTTCTGCTGCTCCTGTCTCAGTGCAGGCACCCGCCTCAAAAATTATCTGTATAAGAGGTATGTCTGTTTCCGCTCCGCTTTCCCAGCGATTTGGGGGCAATCCGGTTCAATGCAGAGGGTTTCTCAACCAGGTTGGGATATACATTGAGATGCTGCCCCAGGCGTTCCTCACAGACAGAAGCAAAGTAGGCTTCATTATTTCTTTGCTTTCTGATAGAGCCTTGGCCTGGGCAAACCCCCTATGGGAGATGCAAAAACCCATTGTCCTTAGTTACCCTGAGTTTGTGGCTTCCTTTAAAAGGGTATTTGACATCCCTCCATGCTCCACTTCTGCTGCCAAGAGCTTCAAGTCCATCAAATAGAGTACAAGAACTGTTGTTGATTACGCTATTGAATTCCATACTGGGACAGCAGAGGTCGATTAGAACACTGAGGCCCTCGTGACTGCTTTTTCTTATGGTCTCTCGGATAACATCAAAGATGAGATAGCAGCCCGAGACATACCTACGGATCTGAAGAGGTTGATCACATTTGCCATTCTTATTGACTCCTGACTCAGAGAGAGACCTTCCTTAGAGGAGCTCTTGCGGAAGCCTCCTGTACATTTAACTCCGAGCTTTGCAGTCCCACCCCTGCCTCCCTCAGCTTCCATGCCTCCTGGTACCGAGTCCGCCAGTGAAGTAGAACCAATGCAGTTGAGCTTCACACATCTCTCTGCGGATGAGAGGGCCTTTAGGAGGAGGGAGAGATTGTGCCTTTATTGTGGCCAGGCAGGTCACTTTTTGAAGTCCTGTCCTACCCATCCAGGAAACGTCTGAACCCCCAAGGTCCTGTAGGGGACAGACCTTAGGTTGTTACGTCCCCAGTTATCCTGAAGGATAAGCCTTTAGTTCTGGTTACCCTTTCTTGGTCTGAGTCTTCCATCGGGACACAGGCTCTAGTCAATTCTGGTGCTGCATGCCTGTTCATAGATAGTGCCTTTGTGTCTAAGCACTCGATTCCACTGCAGCTTCGTGCCACTCCACTTGCCATTGAGGCTGTTGATGGAAGACCTCTACAGCCTGCCCATGTGACTCATGAGACTGCTCCGTTGACCATGGCCATAGGGGCTCTTCACCATGAGATAATCCAATTCCAAGTAATTTCCTCACCTCATTATCTGGTGGTTAATGGTTATACTAGGTTACAGAGGCCCTCTTTTAATTGGCTTCATGCTGAGGTTCTTTTCTGGTTGCCACAATGCAGTAAAACATGTTTTCAGAAGGTGGCTAAGGTCTTGTGCACCTCTTCATTCTCCTCCTTGCCAGAGGATACAGAAAATTTAGCGAGGTCTTTGACAAAGGTCAAGTCGATAGTGTGCCACCACAGCAGTCGTATGATTGTGCAATTGACCTTCAACCTGCTGCCATGCCCCTCGTGCCTGGGTTTACTCTTTGACTGTCTTAGAGGATAAAGCCATGGAGGAGTTTGTTGCCAACGCACTTTCTCAAGGGTTCATCTGCAAATCCTCATCTTCTGCTGGTGCTGGTGCTGGTGCTGGTGCTGGCTTCTTTTTTGTGAAAAAGAAGAGTGGTGAACTGAGACCTTGTATCGATAATAGGGGTCTCAATCGCTTCACAATTAAGAATGTGTATCCGATTCCATTGATTACGGAATTATTTGACTGCCTCAAGGGAGCAACATTTTTCATGAAGCTCGATCTGAGAGGGGCATACAATCTCGTGAGGATCAAGGAGGGTGACAAATGAAAAATTGTGTTTAACACCAGGACATGACATTACGAATACCTCTTTGCAACGCCCCTGCAACTTTTTCAGGAATTCATCAACAATGTCCTCCGAGATATGTTGCTGCAATGTGTGGTGGTTTATCTTGATGATATCCTCATATATTCGAAATCCCTAGAGAGTCACCGTGTGCTAGAGAGGCTGAGAGATAATAACCTGTATTGTAAGTTGGAGAAGTGTGAGTTCCATCGTGAACAGGTTATATTTCTGGGTTATGTCATTTCTACTGCTGGTTTTTCGATGGACCCAGAGAAACTATCTTCAGTTCTACAGTGGCCTTGACCCGTAGGTCTACATCCGCCACAACGTTTTCTTGGCTTTCCAAATTTTTATCGGAAATTTATTCAGAACTTCTCTTCTCTGGTCAAACCCCTGACTGATTTGACCAGAAAGGATGGTAACCCACAGAATTGGTCTCCGGATTCGATTAAAGCCTTTGAGTCTCTCAAGGCTGCCTTTGTTTCAGCTCCCATGCTGGCACATGTGTGACTTCAACTGCATTTTCTGTCTCCGTCTGAGTCATGGTTCTTGTCAGGAGGAGAGGTGGGCGGTTGACGTCACAATCTCAGTCTCAGTCAATCAGAGAAAGCCTTGTATTAAATAAAAAAATGCAAAGTTTCCAGTGAATGACTGAGCAGCACTCCTGAAACTCCTGAAACAAATGTTTCTGGGATCAGAAGGCGAAGTCCCATCTTGCTTCCAGAACACAGTGCTGTATATTGTATGTAGCTGGGGCTACATAAAGTTCATACAATGTTGATAGCAGCTGCATGCGTTCGTGAAGGAAATAGTTAATTCGGACCAGCTTGGTCCAAATTAACTATTTCAAATTCATTAAAACATGGAGTAAGGTTTTAATAATTTTTTTCTTGTTAAAATAATAATCATGTTATACTCACTCGCTCTGTGCAATGGTATTGCACAGAGCAGCTCTGAACCTCCTCTTCTGGGGTCCCCCTCCAGGGATCTTGGCTCCTCCTCTTCTGTGTGTGCCCCATAGCAAGTGCTTGCTCGATCCCATGTCAGGCTGTCTCAGCCAGGCGTGTGAGAGTGGTTAGGTTACTGAGGAGAGAAGGCTGGCAGATGGGCACAGCACTGAATTGATACAGAAGGGTAAGTATATTGGGTGAGGGGGAGGAAATGCATTAAGGTAAAAAAAAGTTTTACCTTCAGAACCACTTTAATGGTTTGTCCTATTGAAAATAGTATTTTATATCTCTGGAACTCTGACGACTTTATATGCAGATACACCTATGATGAGGGAAATTTGAGGGCTGCCCAAAATACTGGTGCCTGTTAGCTGCAGTACTTTAAAGTTAGAGATCCCAAGCAGAAAATTAGATAAAAAGGCAGAATTGCTGATCTGTATATTCATTAGGTCACATCCCAGCAAACTCTACCCATAATGGAAACCAGTTGGTTTCCAGTTTAAAGTACTGTTAACTCTATACAGACATTTTAGACATGTGCTCTTTCAACCTTGCAGCAAGAATTTTAAGAAGGCCATTTACTGTTCCAGCATGACTATATCCCTGTTCATAAAGTCATGTCCACAAAGATATAATTTGGTGTGTGGGAACTTGAGTGGCCTGTACAGAGCCTAAGCATCAATCCTATTGAACGCCACTGGGATGAACTGGAACACTAATTGTGAGTCAGGTCTTCTTGTTCAACCTGAATAAAGCTGGCGAGCATTGCCTCACCTTTAGTAGACCCAATTTCATTAAGACAAGCGATTTGGTTAATCAAAGCCAGTCTTGCATTATGGTGGGAAAGTTTGTTTTCAAGGCCAGGTGTTTTTCTTTTTTATTTTCTTTCTAAGATAAGTTTGAACGATTTTCTGCATAGTGTATGGCTAGAAAATTGGGGGTGGTATCGTGAGATTGTTTGGACCTACTGTACGTTTACTGGAGTCATTTCAAATTGATACGGTCTTGAATGTCCACTAGGGTGTACTATAATGTATCTATTTGCAACTGATAGTCTATGTAATATATTACGTGTAGCTGTAGATTTAACTGATTTGGGTTGTTGGTTAGATCAGAGCCCTATCATAATCTACATTTTTTCCTTCTCCTATTATTGTTCTGTATGTTTTGTTAAAAACGTAAGAAATGTTAAAAAAAAGAAAAGACAAGCGGGCCTACTGGTGCTTGGTTGCCCCAGGTCTTGGCAAACAATGTTATATTTTCTGGTCTGTTGGCTCAAGGGACCAAGCATAAGCAACAAAAAAAGAGTACCTGATCCTCTGGAAGATCTGGTGTGGGGCATAGTACAGAGGTCTAGAAGCTGGTGGTGGTCAGGGTAGGTGATTAGCATTATCCAAAGATGATCCGACGTCAGGGCAGGCATCAGGCATAGTGTTCACCAGAAGCAGTGTGAAGTTAGGTCAAAGGGCAGGCAGCAATTTAAAAAAGTAATCCATATTCTAGGCAAAGGGTTCAGTAACAGATAAAACTAAAGAGCTAGGCAGACAGTCACTGGGCAAGGATCTAGAGCTAGGTAGCAGAATGCAATCACAGGCCCAGTGCTCTGGGCTTCTGATGCTTAACTAAAGCACCAAAGTCACAGCAATTCCGGGATAGAAACCAGAAGTGGAGGGGTGGCTTTAGGCCAATCATACAATAAGAGGACTAGGCAGACAGAGTCAACACGCTGCCTAGCAATGAGAACAGCATTCAAAGACCATGCTGCCACTGGCCAATGGGAGTGAAGGGGTTTTGTCTTTGTGGACTAGTAACAGATACAGACAAAGCAGAAAGTGGCTGGGTGGCGGGCTTCAGAGCATGAGCACATCTTGTGCACCTAACAGTACCTGACCTCACAAATGCTGTTTGGCTGAATGGGCACAAATTCCCCCAGATACACTCTAAAATCTTGTAGGAAGCCTTCTCAGATGAGTTTGTATCCACAAAAAATTGGATATCCAACAAGTTCATAAAGGTGTGATGGTCTGGTGTCAACAAACGTTTGGCCATATAGGAAACATTACTGGTGGGGATGGGTACAAAATAAAGATAATTTTGGAAAGCACTACTCGAAATTTCTTTAGTCTTTAGTTCTCTGGTGGAAGTGAATATGCTGAAAGAACAAAATTACTGAATTTTGTAAGTAAAAAGTGTTTTACTTGTTCTCTCTGAACCATTTAAGGAGGAATGGGTCATATCTTGATATGTATTGGAATTAAATCATTCCATCTGTATATTGCAACCCTATCATATGGTTTTACTTATGTCTTTCCCTAATAAATGTAAAAACTGTTGGAATAATATATATAATGCTATTTTCCCCTTTCGTTCTGTACTGATTATAATTGTTTATATTCACCGGTAACATAAGTGATACACAGCTTGCAGCTTGGAGGACTCAGAGGATTGATGGTAATTCCCTCGTTATGATTAATTTGCACCCGCTGCTAATTGTGTGCAGCTGTGCAGCAGACAGTCCAGAAGCCCCAAGAAAATGATTTATCAATGTCTGAGTTTTCTGGACCTGTAGGAAAATGTGGCACATGATTGATAAGAGAAAATAATTCTTAATTAAATTAACTGATCTGTGGTTTCCCACCGATTTCCTGCAGTATGAGTCTGTATATAATACCTTAAAGAAAAACCATAATGATTTTGGAACAGTTTTATTACATTTTTAAAACAAATTTTTTATATATACAGTATCTCACAAAAGTGAGTACACCCCTCACAATTTTTTAAATATTTTATTATATCTTTTCATGTGACAACACTGAAGAAATTACAATTTGCTACAATGTAAAGTAGTGAATGTACAGCTTGTATAACAGTGTGAATTTGCTGTCCCCTCACAATAACTCAACACACAGCCATTAATGTCTAAACCGATGGCAACAAAAGTGAGTACACTCGAAAGTGAAAATTTCCAAATTGGGCCCAATTAGTAATTTTCCCTCCCCGGTGTCATGTGATTTGTTAGTGTTACAAGGTCTCAGGTGTGAATGGGGATCAGGTGTGTTAAATTTGGTGTTATCACTCTCACTCTCTCATACTGGTCACTGGAAGTTCAACATGGCACCTCATGGCAAAGAACTCTCTTAGGATCTGAAAAAATGAATTATTACTTTACATAAAGATTGCCTAGGCTATAAGAAGATTGCCAAGACCCTGAAACTGAGCTGCAGCATGGTGGCCAAGAGCATACAATGGTTTAAAAGGACAGGTTCAACTCAGAACAGGCCTTGCAAAGGTCAACCAAAGAAGTTGAGTGCACATGCTCAGCGTCATATCCAAAGGCTGTCTTTGGGAAATACCGTATTTATCGGCGTATAACACGCACCGGCGTATAACACGCACCCCAAGTTTAGGAGGGCATTTTAAGGAAAAAAAGTTTTAGGAGGGAAGTTTAGGGAAAAAAAAAAACTTACATTTAAGCGTCATTTGCAGCTTGCCCAGCGTGATTTGCAGCCTTGCCCAGCGTGATTTGCAGCCTTGCCCAGCTTGATTTGCAGCCTTGCCCAGCTGGATTTGCAGCCTTGCCCAGTGTGATTTGCAGCCTTGCCCAGTGTGATTTGCAGCCTTGCCCAGTGTGTATTGCAGCCTTGCCCAGCGTGATTTGCAGCCTTGCCCAGTGTGATTTGTAGCCTTGCCCAGTGTGTATTGCAGCCTTGCCCAGTGTGATTTGCAGCCTTGCCCAGTGTGATTTGCAGCCTTGCCCAGTGTGATTTGCAGCCTTGCCCAGTGTGTATTGCAGCCTTGCCCAGTGTGTATTGCAGCCTTGCCCAGTGTGTATTGCAGCCTTGCCCAGTGTGTATTGCAGCCTTGCCCAGTGTGTATTGCAGCCTTGCCCAGTGTGTCTTGCAGCCTTGCCCAGTGTGTCTTGCAGCTTGTCACCATCTGCGGCATGTTTAAATTTCCCGCCGGAGAAGAACGAGCGAGCACCGCCATTAAAGACCGAGCGCCTCCGGAAAAGCCCGAGCCGTCTGTTCGGCTGCACTCGCAGTCCCGCCTCCCTGCTGTTTCGGAAGCGAGAGCAGGGAGGCTTGACTGCGAGCGGCGCCGAACAGTCAGATCGGCCTTTTTCGGCGGCGCTCGTTTTTTTCGGCGGCGCTCGTTTTTTTCCGGCGGCGCTCGTTTGTTTTCGGCGGCGCTCGTTTGTTTTCGGCGGCGCTCATTTGTTTTCGGCGGCACTCGTTTTTTTTTTTTACGGCGATCGCCATTTTTCAGCGCCGTTTGATTTTTTTTGTCACTTTTTTTGGGGGGATCGGCGTATAACACGCACCCACGACTTTCCCCCGATTTTAAGGGGGAAAAAGTGCGTGTTATACGCCGATAAATACGGTAGATGTATTAGTGCTGCCAGCATTGCTTCAGAGGTTGAAGGGGTGGGGGGTCAGCCCGTCAGTGCTCAGACCATACACTGCATCAAATTGGTCTAGATGGCTGTCATCCCAGAAGGAAGCCTCTTCTAAAGACGATGCACAAGAAATCCCGCAAACAGTTTGCTGAAGACAAGCAGACTTAGGGCATGGATTACTGGAACCATGTCCTGTGGTCTGATGAGACCAAGATAAACTTATTTGGTTTAGATGGTGTCAAGCCTTTGTGGCGGTAACCAGGTGAGGAGTACAAAGACAAGTGTGTCTTGCCAACAGTTAAGCATGGTGGTGGGAGTGTCCTGGTCTGGGGCTGCATGAGTGCTGCTGGCACCGAGGAGCTATAGTTCATTGAGGGAACCATGAATGCCAATATGTACTGTGACATACTGAAGCAGAGCATGATCCCCTCCATTCGGAGACTGGGCCAAAGGGCAGTATTCCAACATGATAACAACCCCAAACTCACCTCCAAGACGACCCCTGCCTTGCTAAAGTAGCTGAGGGTAAAGGTGATGGACTGGCCAAGCATGTCTCCAGACCTAAACCCTATTGAGCAACTGTGGGACATCCTCAAACGGAAGGTGGAGGAGCGCAAGGTCTCAAACATCCACCTGCCCTGTGATGTTGTCCTAGAGGAGTGGAAGCAGACTTGAGTGCCAACCTGTGAAGCTTTGGTGAACTCCATGCTCAAGAGGGTTAAGGCAGTTCTGGAAAATAATGGTGACCACACAAAATATTGACACTTTGGGCCCAATTCGGACATTTTCAATTAGGGGTGTACTCACTTTTGTTGCCAGCGGTTAAGACATTAATGGCTGTGTGTTGAGTTATTTTGAGGGGACAGCAAATTTACACTGTTATACAAGCTGTACACTCACTACTTTACATTGTAGCAAAGTGTCATTTCTTCAGTGTTGTCACATGAAAAGATATTATAAAATATTTACAGAAATGTGAGGGGTGTACTCACTTTTGGGAGATACTGTATTTTTACTATAAATGTACAGATTGGTACAAAAACATCTATAATAATAATAATACAAGGTACCACCATGCTAAAGAATTAAGGACTCATTCACACAAGCAACAGTGCATTATGCTCTGCATAATGCTCACCTGCTGGTGTGTGTGTTGTGTATCGGTGGTGTGATGCATTGTTATGATGCAGAACACTGTTAACTTTTTTTACTTTGGTGGAATGTCACAAAATGTGTTGCTTAAATTAACTTGTATAGTGTGAACAGGGCACATAGAAAACAATTGTTTGCTACGTGCCCCTGCGATGAGCCTGCATAATCAACCTCAACGAACAAGGTGTAAACACGATTGCACCCTGGGGCCCTCTAAAAGGGGAGAACAGCAACTCAGTTCTCTATAATTGAAACTCCATTTCAGCTAAACAAGCAGGAAAGGTGGTGGAGAGATGAGCAATTTATATGACTCATTCAGTTTGCAAATGTTTAGTTTCTTCTTTGACACTTTTAGTTACGAAATTTATAAGCAATAAAATAACATCAAAGCAGTTTACATTTTTTTGAAAGGAACACTGGAAGAATAGAAATTAAGCCATGATAAACTGCCCTCAGAGCTTACTAAAAACATGTTGATGGCACATTAGCTGCTAAAATGTTGCTCTAGAAAGAACTCAATTACATTTTTACCAAAAGCACAGCAGATACCCTTATACAACCCCTTATACAGACCTGATGGAGGGGACACTTCTTCAACGCTTGGAATTATTGCCTTAAAGTGGTTGTAAACCCCCCTGAGACATTTTTACATATAGGTAAGCCTTTAATAAGGCTTACCTATATGTACTGAAAACATCTCCTAAACGTGTGCTATTTAGGAGACATTTACCTTGTAGTGCGCCAATTATGTCATCGGCACATGTGCAGTAAAGAAACGGCCTTACAAGCCGTTAATTCCCCAGCGTGTGCCGTGACTGGCAGTGCAGACATTGTGGGCCTCGTTTGCAGGTAAGTGTCACATAATGGGCTACTATGTGATACATACTAGCCAATTGTGCTTTTACTGAACAGGGAAATAAAGAGGAAGTAAAACCCATCAGGGTTTACTTCCTCTTTAAGTTCCTATATGCACAATAAGGCAGATGCATACTTAAAGTGGTGCTAAAGGCAGAAGTTTTTTTTTACCTTAATGCATTCTCTGTATTAAGGTAAAAAAAAATAAAACCTCCTGCATGCAGCTCCCCCCAGCCCCCCCCCCCTATACTTACCTGAGCCCAATCTCTCTCCTCATTGGCTCAGACACAGCAGCGGAAGTTAATGACTCCTACTGCTGTCAATCACAGCCTGTGAGATGGGAACGGGGGTTAAGCCTCGCTTTATGTGACACTCGGGGGGGGGGGGGATTTGTTGTCTGATCCTTTGCATTGGTTCTGAGCATGCGTGTTTGTACTTTGGACTAAAGTCCTATGGACTTGTATACACACGATAGGATTTTGCACCATAGGATTTTTGTTGCTGGAAAGTTTGTCTGTATGCACAGCCAACATTTGTCCGATGCCTTAAAACAGGTAAATTGCATGTTTGTTGTCAAAAAGTCTGATCGTGTGTATGGGCCTTTACAGTGCGCAAGCTAACAACCTAAATGTATTAAAATAAAAAGTTTACGTTAACCTGGGCCAGCTCTATAAACGCAAGGAATGAAGGGCATTTTAGGAAAGGGATCCCTGGCTGCTAGAAATATCTACATGATAGGAAGGCTTATGGAGTTAGTTACCCTCCTCTTTGACTGCCCAAAAGGGTAAAAGAGCAAATGATTTTAAAAGGGGCACGGGGGGGGGTCACTGACCAATTCTGCCTGTCCACCCAGTTTTACATTTTCAGAGCTTTATTGGTGGTTTCTTACCTTGCCAGCAGTAAATCTCTCAGGTTGGAAGCCCTACAAAGACATTGGTTTGTTGGAAGCCTGCCTGGAACTTATGGTGAAGAAGTGTTTAGTAGAGATGTGCATTCGTTTTTGTCCGAATGCATTTTGTCCGAATTTCAGGTATTTTCGTTATCGTTTTAACAACCGATAACGAACATGCAGAATACGAAAACCAAAAGATCCGACATAAACAAATGCTTTATTTTCATTTTCATTGTGACAACAGTTCGCTATAGATAGGAGATTCGACATGACGCTGACAATAGTGATCTGTGTCCATCGAACTTGTGGTCGAATATGCCTAACCTTAGCTTTATTAGTTCAAGATTATTCTACATAGAGAGAAAAGATTCAACATTATAGAGACAATAGAAAAAAGATTGAATGTGCCTAACCTAACTCTATTAGTCCAAGATTATTCGACATAGAGAGAAAAGATTCAACAAAAAGATTTGACAAAGCAGTCGGCGTGAGCGGACATTTATGGTCAAATGCTCTGCCCATAGGCTATAGAAGAATTCTAATGTTGGTTGACTAGTAATAATAATTCATAAATATAATTATTACTAGTGTCATACAACATTAGAATTCTACTATAGCTTGTAGGCGGAACATTCGACTGGAAATGTACGTTTGCGGCATCGTACAGTTTAGCTGCTCCATCGAATCTTCTTAGAACAATCGACAGACACCATAAGCCTTCAATGACAGATTTGACCTTAATTATTTCGGATTTTCGGAGGAATGCAATTTTTAACAAAACAAAATAAATAAAAACGAATTTCGTGAGTAACCAAATAAATGTATTTTTCAGACGAAAACAAATTGTCTAGTGTTTAGACAATGTTATAATGTTAAGAGAATACTTGCTATGCTCGCAATACACCTGTGACTGGCATTAAAGCGGGGTTCCACTTGTTTTCAAAGTGGATGTAAACCCACATTTTTTATTTTTATATCATAATGTAGAGCATAAGATTTCCTATCATTTGAGCCCAGTCTTGCCACAAAGAGTTAATCCAGCTCTGAGCAATCCTCTTTTATTGTTCAGTGAGATAAATCTTGACAAACAGAGAAAAACGTTATCAAATCCTCCCCCTTGCTGTGAGTGACAGGTGATTTACATATCTTGTGCACTAGCTTGAGACATGCATTTTTTAATTCCCTCCCACTCCTTTCTTCTGCTGCTCTGCCAGGATTGGATGTTCCACACCTCAGCATAATTGGGCATGCTGAAGTCATGTGGTTACTTTCCTGTCTCTTCACTGGGTGTTAGAGAGTATAGCAGAAGTTCAGTGTAAGAAATACACAGGAGAAAATGCATATTGACAAGGGGAGTGTAGAGGTGGGCGGGGAGTCTACTGACATCACGACTCCACCCACTAAGCTCCAGACAACAGACCCACCCACAGAATCTCCAGTTTTTCGGGTCTCATAACAGACAGAGGGGAGACATTTGACAGGTAAAGATACATGCAGGAGGCATGTATATCCTTATAGATAACCCCTATGGCAGTAGTTTAGAAAGGATGACTTTGGGTTTACATCCACTTTAGGTTTAGCTCCGAGCGTTATATTCAATTGTCATACCAACCACGAGATTCATTTCTCAAGTGCATCATAGCACACCATCACAGGCCTTTAATTTAACTAAAATATTCACTTTACAACCAATTCGTATCGGATTAATTTCATACACTCTACAACCAATTCGTATCGGATTCAATTATTTCACTTATAACCGATTTGTATCGGATTTAATTAATTTCACTTACAGCTGATTCGTGTCGGATTAATTTCATACATTTTACAGCCGATTCGTATCAGAATTATTTCACTTACAACCGATTCGTATCAGATTAATTTAATTCACCCTACAACCGATTCTCTTCAGATCATTTCACTTACAACCGATTCGTATCGGATAAATTTAATGCATTTTACAACCGATTCGTATCTGAATTATTTCACTTTACAACCAATTCATATCGGATTTATTTCATACAGTTACAACCGATTCGTATCGGATTAATTTCATTTCACTTACAACCGATTCGTATCGGATTCCTTTGATGCATTTTACAACCGATTCGTATCGGAATTATTTCACTTTACAACCAATTCATATTGGATTTATTTCATACAGTTACAACCGATTCGTATCAGATTAATTTCATACATTTTACAACCAATTTGTATTGGATTAATTTCATGCATTTTACAACCGATTCGTATCGCAATTATTTCACTTTACAACCGATTCGTATTGGATTCATTTCATATATTTTACAACTGATTCGTATCGGAGTCATTTCATTTTACAACCGATTCATGTCGGATAAATTTCATACATTTTACAACCAATTCTTATCAGATTAATTTCATGCATTTTACAACCGATTCGTGTCGGATTAATTTCATACATTTTACAACCGATTCGTATCAGATTCATTTCATACATTTTACAACTGATTCGTATCGGAGTCAGTTCATTTTACAACCGATTCTTATCGGATTTATTTCATACATTTTACAACCAATTCGTATCGGAATTATTTCACCTTACAACCGATACGAATCGGTTTAATTTCATACATTTTACAACCAATTCGTATCAGAGCCATTTCACTTTACAACCGATTCACATAGGATTAATTTCATACATTTTACAACTGATTCGTATCGGAGTATTTTCACTTTACAACAGATTCATATAAGATTAATTTCATACACTTTCAGGCACAGTTACAATCGTTTATGGTTATAGTTCATTCCTGCATATTACATTTTCTGTGTTAGTTACTGTCACAAGACATGTGCGGTTCGTTTCATTCTGAATAAAAATTTGAATGTTCTTTTTTCTAAAAATTAGGATGTATCCGAATCTCCGAATTACAATAGTACCGAATTTAAACGATTTGGAAATAACAAAAAAATAATTCAGATGAAATTCGAACTTGAATCATTTTCAAATACTTTTCAAATTCGAATAGTTTTGAAATTCAAATTAGAAAAGTTTTCAAATTCAAATAGTTTTCAAATTTGAATAGTTTTCCAATTTCCAAAGAGAACAAAATAGAAAATAAAGGAATAGAATAGAAAAAAATAATAGACTAGCAAAGAATATAACAGAAAATAAAAGAATAGAATAGAGTAAAACAGAACAAAATAGAATATAAAATAAAAGAACAGAATAGACTCGAACAAATAGAATGGATTACGGGGGATACAATTATGGCCCCACCGACTTGAGACGGTGGCCACACACCTTTAATTTGTATATATAGGGTTAATACATTAGATTTAGTTAGCCTGGTTATGAAGGGTACTGTCCCTTTAAGAAATATAGCTGGAGGTTTCAGAGATCCAATAGGAAGCTTTGGAAATTTCTGGAACTGATGTGAGGTTATTTAAGCACCGCTGCTCTGGGGCTTATTCCTTTTCCCCTGGACCAGAGCAGCAGCACAGGAGTTCCCTCCCTCCCTCCCTATTCGCTGGCGCTTTATGTGGTTGGGTCACCCTGAATTTCTAGGGGGGACTTTTATTTGGTAATGGTACATTATTGATGCATTGCTGCTCGAGTTCTAATAACTGGGCAGTTTAATATGGTTTTGTTTCGTATCAAGTGATGATATAATTTATTGGAAAAGAAGAAAGCTGCGCATGCCAATACACAAAATTGACTAAGTGAATAAACTTAAATTCAAACACTGAGTCGTAAACATCAACTCAGAAATTAGTGAAATGACATTAGAAACTTCTCTTACATAATATAAATAATGCAAATAATGCATAAACACCCAGTGAGAAAATAATTGAGTGACAAATGAATATAAATAACCAATTGCAAGGAAAATTCATATATGGGCCAGTGTTGGCCAAAAATCACAAAAAAGTTCAATTGTGACTTAATGTGGTCAAAAAATGTCCTATAGTAAAAACATTATCAAAAACAAAAACAAAAAAGGAGAAAATTTGGTGTGTCAATCTGGGATATTGAGCGATGAACGTCAAACATCAAATCTTGTCCAACTTCTATTCAGGTGAATTTTTGCAAACACCACCACCAGACAAAAGGAGAAAAGATGGCCCCTTACCGAAATTAATTGACCCCCCGTCACAGAGGGTCAATCAGGCTTGTGTTTAATTTGTCTTTAAACGACCGTCAGAGGGACAACACCCATAGACCTCCGGGACACTCCTGTTGCTTAAAAAGACCTTCGATTCGTGCTCGGAAAATCAGGTAAACCATATGCAGCATATAAAGAGATGGAAAACACTCCAGATAGTGCATTAACTCCAAAACTGATTTATTTAAAAAGGAAACATAGCAACTCACATTTATCGATAGGGATGAACAGCCAGGGAACGTCTGGTGCACCGGCCGGATACACTCAGGAACGAATTTGGCAAAAAACACTTGATATCGTCTAGTATTGAGGTGGTGACAGTGCATCGCTCGCCCGATGCATTTTGCGAAATCTCGCGTCATCCAGGAACACAATCTGTTTTTCACTGTCTATATATATACGGTATAGCTGCTGCAGCCCCACCAGTTAGAATTAGACCTGTACTGATATCCAAGGTATATTTATATTCTAACCCCTAGCGCAGTTTCTTTTCCAATTTTCAATTTTTCCGATATAATTTATTATTTGAAATAAAATAATTTATGGTATTTATTTAAAACCAATAAAGTTGCTGCGGCCATTATTTGCCAATTTAAGTGTCAGTGTGTTGATTTTATGGATGGTATCTGGGGAATAAAGGTGTTATAGGTGAGTGTGGCCTTCAGTCTCATAGAATAACATAGAAAGAATGTAACTATCTTTTGAAATTCGAATTTCAAATAGAATACATTTTAATTTGAATAGAAAAGAATATAATAGAAAAAAAAGAATAGAATAGAATAGAACCATTTTAACAAAGTTCTAGTAGAATCAATTAAAATGTGAAAACAATAGAAAATAATAGATTAGAATAGACTAGAAAATAACAAAATTGTATAGAAAAAAACAACAGAATAGAAAGACTATAACCATCTTCCGAAATTCGAATTTCGAATAGAATAGACTTGAATTTGAATAGTAAATAATAGAAAAGAATAGAATAGAAAATAAAATAATAGAATAGAAAAGAATAGAATAGAATAAACAAATAAAAAAGAATGTAATTAAAAAAACAATAAAATAGATTAGAATAGGAAGCTGGTTATATTCATTCTATTTTACTCTTTTCTGTTGTTGTTTTTTCTATACTATTGTGTTATTTTCTATTCTATTCTACTATATTCTATTCCTTTTTATTCTATTCAAATTCAAATAGATTTTATTAGAATTTTGGAAAATTGTTATATTATTTCTATTTTATTCATTTTTTTTTATTCTATTCCTTTTCTATTCTAGTCTATTCCATTCTATTTTGTTCATTTATTTTCTATCCTATTTTGTTCTGTTTTACTTTATTATATTATATTCTTTTATTTTCTGTTATATTCTTTTCTATGCTATTCATTTTTTTCTATTCTATACCTTGATTTTCTATTCTATGTTATTCTCTTTGGAAATTGGAAAACGATTTGAATTTGAAAATTATTCAAATTCGAAAACTATTCAAATTCGAAAACGATTCAAATTCGAAAACCTTTTGAATTCTAAAACTTTTCGGATCGATACTCAAACGAATAAACAAAATGAATTCCGAAAACGAATTAAACAAATGAAACAAACTGAACTAAACAAATGTAAATAACGATTTGAAACAAAACAAACCAAATTTTTTAGCTCTACACATGTCTAACCGTCACACGTTTCTTTTGCATGCCATTCTGTTTTCGAAGGGCGACCCTTCACCTACACAGACAAGGTCGCCAAACGACTAAGCTTGTTGACAGTGCAAGTATTGGCAGGCCGAGCACACGTCACAAACTACAGAATGCAACTTTCCTACTTAGGCCATACCAGACTTCAGCTTCTTGTACTTACAGACAGGCACCCGAGCTATCGGTTATCTGGCCAGACACCTCCTGGCTCCCCTTGGTTGCCGCACACTCTTTTGAGTTTTCAAAATTTCCACTCAACAGTGTTCAATGCTTCAGAACGAAACCCGGCTTCCCTACTGCGCCTGTCATTCCTTTTCCTGTCCATCTAATTTTCTGTATACCACTCCGCTCACTATCCTACCACTACGACTCCTCTTAACACATGCACCCCCCTTTTTTCTTGTCTTACAGCTGGAGCCATGTCGCAGGCCAGTAGTGATGACTTCACACCCACCCCTCTCTCACCCTTGGTGGGTTTAGAGGGCGGCAGGGTGCAGTCCCCCAGGGGATGGACCATCCCCAAGCTCACTGCAGAGCTCAGGCGCAGGGGCATTCCCTACCCTGCTACAGCCAGGAAGGCCAAGCTGTTCAGACTGCTCTCCTCACAGCCAGCAGCAGCAGGGTCCAGTACTCAGCAGGCATCCCTGCAGTCAATTGCAATAACCATTTCCCAGCTTCACTCTATGATGACCTCATTGTCTTCAGCGTTCTCTGTCATTCAAACCAGAGTGGCAGTCCTAGAAGTGCACCCTGCTGAGGACCTCCCAGACTCGGCCACTCTTCCTGTCCTGGCACTTTCCCCTGCAGGTACCCCAGAGATGAGTCCAACCATTCTCCCTTCCCATCTTGTCCCAGCCAGCATCAGAAAGGACATGTTGGATGTCAATCTGGCTTCCCTCCTTATATCAGTTCATGACCTGGCTGAGAATAAGTCATACGCCTGTGGTGATGTCTCAGTGGCCCTTAAGTCCAAAGACCCCAGGCTCAATTGCAAGCTGACAGACCCTGAATTTGTCTTGGCTTTCGGGATGTTGAGAGATGTCCTTTGCTCGGTCAGCCCCAGCAGGAGGGAAGAGTTGGACCTGTACCTCCATGCTGTGGTGGACCTAGGATATAAGTACAGGGGATATTCACTTTATGATTATCACCGTTCAACTTTGGCTAAAGCAGCAGCCAGGCTCACTCAGTTTCAGGCCAGTACGAACTGGGGTGTTATCGACACAGAACAGTTTTTTCGCCACTTTGCTGGGCTACACTCCCTGCTCTGCCAGTCCTCTACCCATACAGCAAACTGGTGCTCCAATGCAGCCGCTAAATGCCCCCTCAACTTCCCCTCCACCTCTGGTATCGGTCAGGGCTTGCCGCCCCCCGCACAACCATGCCAGGTGGACATGGTGGGACAGCCCATCCTGTCAGTAGGGGGAGCGTCAATCTGCAATAATTTTAATCATGGCTTGTGCAACTATAGCCAATGCCGGCTGCTCCCCATTTGTACAACATGCCACAGGGCATATCCAAAGTTTGCGTGCCAGCTTAAACAACTCAACCCATCCTGACTCGGCCAGATAGATGTCCAATGCTTGGGGTATTACCTCTACACACACCCCACTCCCTCACTAGTTATCTTTCTGATACACGGGTTTACATCAGGATTCCACCCCGGCCTCATTAAATTAATAACATCTCGGAAGCATTTAAACTTCTGCCCATCGAGTTATCCCTCTGGCGGTGGCACGGTATCTCACCTACCCAGTCAATCAAACTCTAGCCCGTTGCTACCTTTTCCGCCCAGCCCCCTGAGTGGCAGCCAATTCATCAGGCACGTTAGAATCCTACTGGTTAACCTAGGCTTTGACCTCGGACACTCCTTTTTGATCGGAGTGGCCTCGGCCGCATCTCAGCATGGAGTACTGGACCATGTCATTAGGAAATGGGGCAGGTGGAAATCCGCCTGCTTCGCTCGTTATATTCCAAACCCTCAGGTAGAAATGGCGCAAGCGTTTGCCAATCTCGCTCAATAATGTTACAAGACCATGTGACGATCCGGGGTGATTAGATTCAAGTGGTGCATGCGATTTTTCAGAAACGTGCCACTCCAGACTTGTTTTAGGGCCTGGCAGCCCACTTTTATTTAAAGGAAACGAAAAAAGTTCAAATCAACAGAAATCTTCCCTCGCAGGGGGTTCCACCATCACTGCCTAACCAAACGATAGCCTCCTGGCTTACTCATTGTCAGCTTCGTGCTGCTTTAGTCGCAGGCTACACCTGCCTGCTTCAGACTGCCACCTACAGTCTTAGGCTCCTGTCTCTTCCTCTTGTAACTCTCGCAACCTCCTAGCCAGACTTCCTGTCTGCTGGGCGGAGCCGTCTCCAAGTCTGAGCACTGACTGCATTTCCTGGGATGTTTTTGAACCCAGCCCACAGGTGTGCAATTAGCATCCCTGCCAAAATCAGGCATGTGCTGCTTATATGCACCTGTGAGATGGGGTCGCATCTCCACATATCCTCCCCCCCTGTTTCGCACCGGAGGGAGAAATACAAAACCCTTCTTCCTAAAGGGGCACTCCACCCACCTCTTTTTACGGGTATGCTTCCATGCGGACTTCTTCCTAATTTTTGGGAGCTTACATTTCTTCTCACCTCCCCCAGATCTACTCTGCCAAAACTGTAGGGGTCCTACTTTGACATCTGTCTTAACTTTACCCAGCACTTGTTGGGTTTCAGGTTCGCTGATACCTGCATAGTTACCCCTGGCAACCGCTTTCTCAAAATTACCCAGCTCAAAACTACCAGGAACTCTGGTCCCATCGCTTGCTAGGACAGTGTCTGAGGAGGGACCACACACAGGGAAGCAGTTACTCTTTATGGGACCTTCCCAAAGTTTCACATCGCCCACTGTTGTCCAACACTCCATCAGCGACTGTTCTTGCACAACACTTTTTCCCACACCAATTTTCACCATTTCTGTTACCGCTGGTATTTCCAATAACTCTGCCTTGTCTAACAGGGCTCCAGAGTGCTTGTCATACACAATCTTTGTATGAAGCAATCCAGCACACTGTGAGACAACTTTACACATCAATACAAAACATTGCAGTAAACGATTCAAGCATTTGCGATTTCTGCACAGTACAGCCTGCAATATCCAGCTCCAATCAGCCGTACCCCGTGGTACCAGTTCTCCAAACACAGGAGAGGACGGCAGGATATATACTGGCTGTACACTCCATGATGCTAACATTTCAGTAAGCATGTCTGTCACAAAATACACATTTTCCCTTTTTATCATTGAGGACACAATTTCCGCTGTGCGTTTACACTCGCTGGGACCTTCAGTCATGAGAGGATTAGTCTCTGCAACAACCCGTGCATCTTGGCCTATAGGCTGTTCTGCAGACACCTCTCCTGGCACAGCAGCCATAGTATCCACTACTCTTTTAGCAGCAAAAGCTTCTTCCAGCATTGCTATTAGTCTCTTGGCCATGTCATCCTAGTAGGTACTGCTCTGTTGGACTACATCATCCCCATGAGATCTGGACAGACCAAGAGGCTCAATAGCATCTGAAACAATGCCTGTATTTGGAAAATAAATTGTCACTGTGTAGGTGGGCCTGATGGGGAACTGATAGACTACTTCCCCATCAAGTCCACTCTTCTTTTGAGTAACAGTGCACAGCAGCGGGCAGATTTGAAAGCAGCCATTGGACTGATTAACGGATCCGCCCACTGTGATCTGCTGTCAATAAATAAAGGAGCGGACCCGATTAGAAACTAGTCTATCAGTTCCCCATTTGTGACAGGTACATTGGCTGGGGATGGAGGCAGTGCACTGGGGAAGGAGTGTGCAGTGTGGACTGTCTGTGACACATACATGATTTGGGCACAAGCACCAACACTTTCATCGCTGCACACCAACGAATTTCTACAGTGTATCTAAGACACCCTTTATGCATTCCCCCGTATATGTTTTCAGTACCCACAAGGGAAGCTTTCTACACTGGGTTTGTATGTTCCCCCTCTGTCATTGCATATTTCCACTCAAACTGAAAAACATACTGCAACCTTCAATGATTTCCATACAGACTCAAACTGTGTGACATTGATGAGGAAATGAGGTTGTGAGCTCAATCAGAAAAGAGAGCTTACTGTATGTGAAAGGTTCTATGCTCAATTAAGTGCTGCATGCAGTATTTGCTGGTCTTGTAGAAATGAAATAAATGCAAAATATGAATACATGGCCGATTTAAACACTTGCGTCTCTCCTATTGGCACATTCACGTTTTGGTTTGTGTTAAGTTAGGAATTGTTTTCCAAAATTGTAGGAGCCAGAGTGATTCCAGAGAACTCTCCATTAGTATCGGTTTCAAAATTACAGCTGTAGAGACACAAAAAGGTGTACTTAGCTGTAACTGTACCCATGTAATTGGCATGCTTTGAAGGGCATTTTGTGAGTTGCTTGACCAAGAGATAACCTTCACCCTGAGTGCTCCATGGTGATTTCTCTGAAAGGTCATACCTCTAATGTAGTGCAGAGTTTCTAAGCACAAAACAGCCATTCATGAAAAAAACAATTTCATGGCTCCAAAGGAAACCTCTTATCATCTTTTGTATTTTGTTTTTCAAACATTTCACTCAGACGGTTTCACTCTGCTTACACTTTCAGCTTTGGATATAAACAGCCCATAGAGACTTTCATCAGAGCAAGTAAAACACTATTCACAAAAACTCTCCAAGCGTCCCTCCACCCCATTAGCTTGTAACTATTGTTTCAGAAATATAATCAATGGCTAATACTAATAAAGCTTATTAACCACTTAAAGGCATAGCTCCCAACTGTCCCAACTGTCCCTGCTTTGGAGCAATGTCCCTCTGTCCCTCATTCCTCCTCATTTGTCCCTCATTTTAATCTGATCTCTATAGATGTATATAAAATGCACTTTTTATCTATCAAAAAGTGTTTTTCAGCACTAAACCTTTCATCTGATTTCTAAATTGCTGCATTTGTAAATTCCAAAAGCCAACATAAAGGAATAGTAGTGGTAAAAAAGCACTTGTGGGTTTAAGCGATCTTTTTTTTGTACAATTCCCCTTTAAGAGGGCGTGACACGGTGTGTGTCCTCTGCCTGTATACTTTTGCTGATAGGTGTCCCTCATTCCCATCTCAAAAAGTTGGGAGGTATGCTTAAAGGGTTATAAAGGCAAAAGTTTTTTTATCGTAATGCATTCTATGTATTAAGATAAAAAGCCTTCTATGTACAGCAGCCCCTCTAACACTTACCTGAGGTCCCTCTCTGTGTTCTGTCCATCAGATGGATATATTCTGATTATCTGCATTTGTGTTGTTGTAAATGACATTTAATGTTGTTACCTTTTATAGGAATCATTTGCAGAGCTTAGGCGCTATCTAGCGTCCTTTTTTGGTATTGCTTCTGTGTGTATAGTTTATTAATAAAGTTTATAACCTAGGAAGTACTTGGAAAGCAAAGTATTCTGGGTAAAGTCTCACAGGAAGAGACACATTCATCATGCTTTTCAGACTGCAAGAGGTCTTGTTTCAATCTCTTACCATCAATCCCTTATTGAACTTAAAAAAGTAAGTTTTACTGTCTCATATTGTACTGTGTATATTTGTCTTTGAAATGTATGCTAAATTTATGGGATATTGTACTTATCAAGGTTTATTCTTGTTATTTGTAGTTTCACCTAGCTTGTTCCAATAAACTGCGATCGAAGAAATATGGTATCATGTTTATGGGATAAGAATGGTTTAGCTGAATGTCCTTGAGACAGAACAGTGAAATTTTTAAGCTGACCTCTGAAGGGAAGATAAGCTGACTTCGGAAGTCTGTACAGCCTGGGGCTACACAGTACCATACAGTCAGAAGCCTTAAAGAAGCAGGCCTGTGGGAGGCAAAGCAAGCAGCCACGCTACACAGAGACGCGCTCTGTCAAGCAGTACCGACACTAGAACGGTCTCTATACAGCAAGACAGCTTCTTCCCCGCAGCCATGTCTCACAGTAGAACATCTTCTTACAAAACACGATCACAAGCAAGCTCATCTAGGTCATCTGTCGCAAATGCAGCAGCTATCGCCCGTTCAAAAGCGGAAGCAGCAAGAGCCAGGGCCGCATTCGCAGACCAAGAGCTGCAGATGAAAAAAGAAAAGGCCCACCTTGAAGCAGAAAGGGTGAGACAGGAACAAGAGAGAGAGAAAGAAAGAGCTCAGCAGGAGGCATCTCTGAAACTGCAGCAAGCTATCTTGGAAGCTAACATGGAGAAGCTGGCAGTGGAACGAGACGCTGCCGCCGCCATTGCAGAAGCAGAAGCTCTAGAAGCAGCCGTCTACGATGAGCCAAGAGCAGGTAGCAGCATACCAGGCCTAGAGGAAGACCACCAAGACTCATCGCAACGCACGTCAGATTATGTCTACCAGCACTGTGACCCAAGCAGCATCCCACAACAAGAAATTAAACATGATGTCAGGGAGTCACACCAAATCAAGCAGCAACAAGACGACCTTGGACCCCAGTGCCACAGGCAAGAAAAATCTGACAGTGTTCCAGACGTTCCAGTTCCAACCAAACCCTCTACTCCACAAGGTACTCAACCTTCATACAACCATCAAACACCTGTCTTCACTCCAAAGGTGTATGCAACGAGCCGGTACGAACTGCCAACCGTATGCAAGTTTGAGCCCAAAGAGCCTAAAGAAGAGACTTCTATCAGGTATGCCTTTACACCGCACCACAATACACCAGCAGCCTACCCCAATGCCAATCAGGCTACTGTAGACTTTGCCAAGTTCCTGGCCAAACGCGAGTTAGTTACCCAAGGACTTGCCAAATTTAGTGATCGCCCTCAACACTACAGGGCGTGGCGATCCTCTTTCCAGAGTGTTATCCAAGGTCTAGATCTATCTTGCAGACAACAAATAGAACTCCTTGTAAAGTGGCTTGGCAATGATTCTGCTGAACACGCCAAAAGGATCAGAGACATTAATATAAACCACCCTGAGATAGGCCTTACAAACATCTGGAACAGACTGGATAGATGTTATGGCTCACCAGAGGCTATAGAGAGTACACTGTTTAAAAGGATAGAAGACTTTCCAAAAATACCTAGCAGAGGTTACCAAAGACTCAGAGAATTCAGTGACCTATGTATGGAGTTACAAGTTGCTAAAGCGGAAGGTGACTTACCTGGCCTTTCTTATCTTGACTCTGCCAGAGGTATTAACTCCTTAGCTCAAAAACTTCCTTATGAGTTACACGAAAGATGGATTGCTCATGGCTGTAACTACAAACGGAAACACAATGTGCCCTTTCCACCATTCAGTGAGTTTGTTGACTTTGTAGACAGACAAGCAGGAACGAAAGATGACCCCAGCTTCATTTTTCCACTGTCTTACATCACTTCTGCTGGCCCTAAGCAACTCAGGGCTCCAGTAGCTGTGCACAAAACTAACATTTCTTCCCACAGATTTGCAGAGTCTCAGCCAGAGGATCAAGACAATGACCCTACGAAGTTCTGCCCTCTACATAAGATGCCACATCCTCTTCTGAAATGCAGAGCCTTCAGGACAAAGACCATCCAGGACCGCAAAGCTTTCCTCAAAGAGAACAACATCTGTTACAAGTGCTGCTCTTCGTCTACACACTTCGCCAAGGACTGCAAGGTCAGTGTCAAATGCACAGAGTGTGACAGCACAGAGCACCACACAGCTTTACACCCAAAGCCTACTCCAAGAACCTTCCCACCTGTCCATGGTGACAAGGAGCAAGGCAGGGAGACCAAAGACTCTAGTACAGATACCACAGCAATCACTTCACAGTGCACTGAAGTCTGCAAAGGAAGTACAGGTGGCAGATCTTGCTCTAAAATCTGTCTAGTGAAAGTTTACCCAAAGGGACACAGAGACAAAGCAGTCAAGCTCTACGTCATTTTGGATGATCAGAGTAATAAGTCACTAGCCAGACCTGTGTTTTTTGACATTCTAAACCTTAAAGGCCCCAGCAGCCCCTACTCCCTTAGGACTTGTGCAGGTACAGTGGAAACGGCGGGGAGAAGAGCCGACGGCCTACAAATTGAATCTATGGATGGTAAGACATGCCTACCCTTACCGACCATAATAGAGTGCAACCAGATGCCAGACAACAGATCAGAGATCCCCACACCAGACGCAGCAGCTCACCAGACTCACTTGAAGCACATAGCACATCTCATACCAGAACTTGATGATCAGGCTCAGATAATCTTACTCCTAGGGAGGGATATCTTGCAAGTCCACAAAGTAAGGAAACTGATCAACGGTCCTAAAAGTGCGCCATATGCCCAAAAACTGGATCTTGGGTGGGTCATTATAGGTGATGTTTGCCTGGGAGGTGCACACAAACCGGCATCTGTTAATAATCTGCTCACTAGTACCCTCGAGAATGGTCGTCCTTCTCTTTTCCAACCCTGTCAAAATCGCATCCTCATAAAGGAGCTACCTCACAACAACCCTGTACCTCTTCCTTTCCTAAGTCCCCCCTGTGACAGCAATACCTATGACGATGACCAAAGCGACTTAGGACACTCAGTGTTCAGGAGAACAAAGGAAGACAACCAGGTAGCAATGTCCATTGAGGATAGGATCTTCCTAGAGGTTATGGAAAGCAGTATGGAGAAAGACGTGAGTAATAACTGGGTAGCACCTCTTCCCTTTAGGCCACAGAGACAACGTTTGCCTAACAACAGGGAACTAGCATATAAACGCCTCACTTCCTTAAGACACAATCTGCAAAGGAAACCAGAGATGAGAGAACATTTCTTTTCCTTCATGGGCAAAATATTCCAAAATGGCCATGCTGAGGTAGCTCCAGACCTCAAAGACTCAGAAGAATGTTGGTACTTACCCATATTTGGCGTCTATCACCCTAAGAAGCCAGGGCAGATTAGAGTGGTGTTTGATTCCAGCGCCAAGCATGAAGGTGTCTCTCTAAATGATGTCCTTCTTTCTGGCCCTGACCTCAACAACAGACTATTGGGAGTACTTCTCCGCTTCCGCAAGGATTCAGTCGCATTCATGGCAGACATACAACAAATGTTCTATTGCTTTCTTGTTAAGGAAGAACACCGAAACTTTCTGAGGTTTCTCTGGTTCAGGGACAACGACCCCTCTGGAGACATCACAGAATATCGCATGAAGGTGCACATATTTGGCAACAGCCCTTCCCCTGCAGTTGCTATATATGGCCTCAGACACTCTGCTAGAGTGGGAGAGTCAGAGTATGGGTCAGACGTCAGACAATTTGTGGACAAGGATTTCTATGTAGACGATTGCTTGAAATCACTACCCACAAATGAAGCCGCAATCAGTCTCCTCAAAAGAACTCAGGCAATGCTTGCGTGTTCCAACTTAAGGCTCCACAAGATTGCTTCCAACAGTAGAGAAGTTTTAGAAGCCTTTCCTGTCCAAGACCATTCCAACGAGTTAAAGGACTTAGATCTAGGCACAGACTCACTTCCCATGCAACGCAGCCTTGGTTTGCTTTGGGACTTAAGATCTGACACCTTCACTTTCCAAGTAAACACAGAGGAAAAACCCTTTACCCGTAGAGGCGTCCTGTCTACCATAAACAGCCTATACGATCCTTTAGGCTTTGCAGCACCTGTCACCATCCAGGGTAAGGCACTACTCAGAGACTTAACCTGTGAGTCGCTAGATTGGGACCACCCTCTCCCCACCGACAGGAAGAACCTATGGCTAGAGTGGAAGGACTCACTAACAGCGCTATCTAATCTTAAAATTCCACGCCCATATTCTCCTCTGTCATCTGCAGATGTTCAGATGCAAAGACTTTGTGTGTTTGCGGATGCTTCTGTTAAAGCAATTGCTGCTGTAGCTTACCTGAAAACCATAGACACTAAAGGACAAAGCCACATAGGGTTTGTAATGGGAAAAGCAAAACTTGCACCACTACCTGAACCCACCATACCCAGGCTGGACACTTCAAGTTTCATTAATTCTCTTAGACGTTTCATTGCAATCCGAGGCCCAGTGAAACTCATTCGCTCTGACAGAGGATCTAACTTTGTAGGAGCAGTAAAAGAACTGCAAATTCCTTCCAACTTGGACATCCCCAGTGTAAAAAGGTATTTGAGTAAGCAAGACTGCACGTGGATCTTCAATCCACCTCACTCTTCTCACATGGGAGGTGTGTGGGAGAGGATGATAGGCATAGCCCGCAGAATTCTTGACTCTATCTTCCTACAAGTAGGAACTGCAAGGCTTACTCACGAGTGTTTAGTGACATTTATGGCAGAGGTTACAGCCATCATTAACGCCAGACCCTTAACTTCAATTTCAAGTGACTCTGAAGATCCAATGGTTCTCACACCTACCATGTTGCTCACGCAAAAGACTGGTCCTGTAGGTACTCCAGCTGGAGAGTTTTGTGAGAAGGACCTTTACAAACGTCAATGGAGACAAGTTCAAACTCTTGCCAATACCTTCTGGAGTCGGTGGAGGGAGCAATACACATCTACTCTTCAACTAAGGAGGAAGTGGCACTCAGAAAAACCTAACCTTAAACTTGGTGATGTTGTGCTCATGAGAGATTGCCAGACACTAAGGAACATGTGGCCTTTAGGTCTAGTCACCAAAGTACTGCCAAGCAAAGATAATCTTGTCCGTAAGGTCGAGGTCAAGACCTTTCAACAGAATGAGGCCAAAGTGTTCTTGAGACCAGTGACTGAACTTGTTCTGTTACTTTCTACGGAGGACTCTGTTAGTGACGTCACTTGACGTCAGGCGGGGAGTGTTCTGTCCATCAGATGGATATATTCTGATTATCTGCATTTGTGTTGTTGTAAATGACATTTAATGTTGTTACCTTTTATAGGAATCATTTGCAGAGCTTAGGCGCCATCTAGCGTCCTTTTTTGGTATTGCTTCTGTGTGTATAGTTTATTAATAAAGTTTATAACCTAGGAAGTACTTGGAAAGCAAAGTATTCTGGGTAAAGTCTCACAGGAAGAGACACATTCATCATGCTTTTCAGACTGCAAGAGGTCTTGTTTCAATCTCTTACCATCAATCCCTTATTGAACTTAAAAAAGTAAGTTTTACTGTCTCATATTGTACTGTGTATATTTGTCTTTGAAATGTATGCTAAATTTATGGGATATTGTACTTATCAAGGTTTATTCTTGTTATTTGTAGTTTCACCTAGCTTGTTCCAATAAACTGCGATCGAAGAAATATGGTATCATGTTTATGGGATAAGAATGGTTTAGCTGAATGTCCTTGAGACAGAACACTCTGTCTAGGGATGTCTGATATTCTCCTTCCTGATTGGCTGAGACACAGCAGCGATGCCATTGGCTCCTGCTGCTGTCAATTAAAGTCAGCTAGCCAATCAGAGAGGAGAGGGGGCGGGGTTCCGTGTCTGAATGGACACAGGGATCTGTGACTCAGCTCAGGTGCCCCCATAGCAAGCTGCTTGCTGTGGGGGCACTGAACAGGAGGGAGGGGCCAGGAGAGCTAAAGAGGGACCTGAGAAGAGGAGGATCCGAGCTGCTCTGTGCAAAACCAACTGCACAGAGGAGGTAAGTATAACATGTTTGTTATTTTTATAGGAAAAAAAACTAGCCTTTACAATCACTTTAAAGACCAGGCTTATTGTTCAAACTTGTTGTTTTTTTTTCTTAGAAAATTACTTAGAGCCCCCAAACATTATATATATATATTTTTTCAGACACCGTAGAGAATAAAATGGCGGTCGTTGCAATACTTTACGTCACACCGTATTTGTGCAGCGGTCTTACAAGCTCAATTTTTGTGGAAAAAATAAGACAACAGTAAAGATAGCCCCATTTTTTTTTGTATATTGTGAAATATAATGTTACACCGAGTAAATTGATATGCAACATGTCATGCTTAAAAATTGTGCCCACTCGTGGAATGGTGACAAAGTTTGATCCCTAAAAATCTCCATAGGCGTTGTTTAAAATTTTCTACAGGTTACCAGTTTTGAGTTACAGAGGAGGTCTTTTACTAGAATTATTGCTCTCACTCTAACGACCGCGGCGATACCTCACATGTATGGTTTAAACACTGTTTTCATATGTGGGCATGACTTACGTATGTGTTCGCTTCTGTGCGCAAGCTCGATGGGACGGGGTGCTTTAAATTATTTATTTTTTTCTTATTTATTTAACTTTTTATTTATTTTTACACTGTCCTTTTAAAAAAAAGAAATTGGGTAATTTTTATTCCTATTACAGGGAATGTAAACATCCCTTGTAATAGAAAAAAAAGCATGACAAGACCTCTTTAATGTGAGATCTGGGGTCAAAAAGACCTCAGATCTCCCATTTACACTTAAATACAATTTAAAAAAAAACTTCCCCTTCAAGACCATTGGGTGGAAGTGACGTCGCTTTCGTCATCCAATGTTAAGGAGCCCAGTGGGGGCCATCATTCCCTCACTTGGCTCCATGCTACTGAGGGGAAAGGACCCAATTGTCTCCGCCGCTACGAGTCCGCTATGGAGACCACTTTCATCTGAAAGCGGACCGCCTGCCGTTAAATAAAATACCGGGCTTATGGCAACCATTCCGTGCATGAAGGTACAAAACCTTCCCCAGTCCCCCAATACTTATCTGAGCCCCATCTCGATCCAGCGATGTGCACTAGAGCCTCGGTTCTCCAGAGACACTCCCTCCTCATTGGCTGAGACAGCAGCAGGAGCCATTGGCTCCCCCTGCTGTCAATCACAGCCAGTGAGCCAATGAGGTGAGAAAGGGTGAGGGGTCGAGCCAAGGCTCTATGTGTGAATGGAAATGCAGAATCGCAGCTCGGGAGCAAGCCTACCTGGGTGCCCCCATTGCAAGCGGTTTGCTCTGGGGGCACTTAGCAGGAGGGAGGGGCCAAGAACACAGGCGAGGAGGATCGGGGTGCTCTGTGCAACACCACTGTACCGAGCAGGTGAGTATGACATGTTTGTTATTATTTTTTTTAACTTTTTTTAAAGAAAGCCTTTAATATCACTTAAAGTGGGAAAGTTACACAAAATGACTGATATAGTGAGGAGCAGCAGATCAATCGCAATACGTACAACATTTTGTAATATATAGGTTTTGAGTGTATAATTACTTTTCATTTTCCTAAAATAACCATACATTTAATAATGGTGTGTATTTTTTTATTGGTCATTTTTAATTGGTAAATTCTGGTTCAATGCTACGTACAGAGCACAGTTATCTATATTGCATAGAAGAATATTGTGCAAAGATTTGTGTGAAACGGCAGCAAATAAACAGAGGGTTCACATATTTTAAATAAGAGAAGAAAAGCTTTTCTGTTTTCTGAGTTTACACTTGACTAACTTTCTAACGCTATAGCGCTAGTATGGGCATTATACTTGCATCAATGAGCTTTAGTATGGGCATTAGACTGGCTTTTTACAAGCGTTACTGATGAGTTAATAATTCTCCCCAAATTGGGCAGTTTTGAAGTGTTTGATGAGTGTTAGATATGTGCAGAATGAAAAAATTAGTTTCGTTTTGATTTGTTATTTACATTAATTCATTTAGTTAAATTTGTTTAATCCGTTTAATTTGATTTCGTAATTCCTTTTGTTAATTCGTATTTGAATCGATTTGAATTTTCCAAGTTCAAATAGTTTTCGAATTCAAAAAGTTTTCGAATTCGAAAATCTTTCAAATTGGAATAGTTTTCAATTTGTTTTCAATTTATAAAGAGAATAAAATAGAAAAGAAGATAAAGGAATAGGATGGAAAAAAATATGATATAAAAAATATAATATACGAGGAAATAATATAACAGAAAATAAAATAATAGAATATAATAGCGTAAAACAGAACAAAATAGAATAGAAAATAAAATAAAAGAACAGAATAAAATAGAAACAAATAGAATAGAATAGAATAAAAAAAATAGAATATGATAGAAAGAATATAACCTTCTTCTGAAATTTGAATAGAAAAGAAGAGAATACAAAAGAATAGTATTAAAAAAAAACTAGAATAGAAAGAATATAACTATTTCCCAAAATTCAAATAGAATCAATTTGAATTTGAAAAGAATAGAAAATAATAGATCCCCTCAAAAGGGGATCTTTATTGGGGACCCTGGCCTGGCCTGCTCCAAAGGGGGATCTATGGGGGACCCTGGCCTGCTCTAAAGGGGGACCCATGGGGACCCTGCTCTAAAGGGGAATCTATGGGGGACCCTGGCCTGGCCTGCTCTAAAGGGGGACCTATGGGGGACCTGTCCTGGCCTGCTCTAAAAGGGATCTATATGGGGGATCCTGACCTGATCTAGAGGGGGATCTATTTTAAACTTTTTTGTACTGTAAAATTAGGCCAGAGAGTGTTTTTTTTTTTTTTTTGAAGGTTTAAGTTTGAAATGTACCTTGGTGTCCTTCACCAAGGTCTGTACTTTGGAAAATGTCTGCCACAGCCTTGGTCCCCCTATCCCTGGCTGGGACACTTGTGAAGATCTGAAAAAAGCACTCAGTCAGATCTAAAAGCAATAGACCTTTGTACCCAAGCCCTTTGAACCTGAGGCCCCTTAGTTGTGTAGCAAAAGTTCAGTGTCCAGTGTTAATCACTCCTGTGGCTACTGATCCCACCTCTGCAGGCACTGCCAACCCTCCTGGATGCAGCTGCCCCTTTCACTAGCCCTCCAGGCTAACCTTTCCCCACGGACCTCCAGAATGACACTTTCTCCACAGTCCTCAAGACACCAGGGCTGGACTGGGACAAAAATGTGGCCCTGGACTTCATCCAGACCTGCCCAGGGCACAACAAATCAGGGTACGATACATCAGAGCACAGCACATCAGGGTACAGAGCCCAGCACATCAGTGCACAATGCACATCAGGGTACAACACATCAGGGTACAACACACCAGGCCACATCAGGGTACAGGGCACAGCACATCAGGGTACAGAGCCCAGCATTCAGCGTACAGGGCACATCAGGGCACAACACATCAGGGTACAGAGCCCAGCACATTAGGGTACAGCACATTAGGGTACAGGACATCAGGGCACAGGTCACAGTACATCAGGGTACAGGACATCATGGCACAGGACATCGGGGCACATCAGGGCACAGGGCACATCAGGGAACAAGGCACACCGGGGTCACGGGGCACATCGGGGCATAGGACATCAGGGCACGGGGCATATCAGGTCATTGTGCCCATCAGGGCATAGGACATCGGGGCCCATCAGGACATAGGACATCGGGGTCCATGAGGGCACGGGGCACATCAGGGCATGGGGCACATCAGGGCACATAGCACATCAGGCTACATGGCACATCACGGGGCACATCGGGGCACATTGCACATCAGGGCACGGGGCACATGGCACATAGCACATCAGGGCACATGGCACATCAGGGCATAGGACATCGGGGCACAGCACACATCAGGTCACGGGGCCCATCAGGGCATAGGACATCGGGGGAAAATTAGGGCACATCAGGGCACGGGGCACATGGCACATAGCACATCAGGACATGGGGCACATGGCACATCGGGGCACATCAGGGCACATTATGGCACACATAGCACATCAGGGCACATAGCACATAAGGACACGGGGCACGTCAGGGCATGGGGCACATCAGGCCACATGGCACATCAGGGCACGGGGCACATCGGGGCACATAGCACATCAGGGCATGGGGCACATCAGGGCACGGGGCACATGGCACATCGGGGCACATCAGGGCTCGGGGGACATCAGGGCACATTATGGCACATGGCACATTATGGCGCACATCAGGGGACATTATGGGGCACATTGGGGCACATAGCACATCAGGGCACAGGGCACATCAGGGCACGGGGCACATCAGGGCACGGGGCACATTAGGGCACAGGGCATGGGGCACATAGCACATCAGGGCATGGGGCACATTAGGGCACAGGGACTGGGGCACATAGCACATCAGGGCACGGGTCACATGATGGGGCACAGAGCACATCAGGGCACGGGGCACATTATAGGGCACATTATGGGGCACATTATAGGTCACATCAGGGGGCACATCATGGGATCTTACTAGCCAGCATGCAGAGTAGCGCAGGAAGCATTTGGGGATAGAATCTTACAAGCCAATGGGGATAGACGAGAAGAGAGGAGGGGCCGCCGGGGAGCGAGCAGCGCTGCATAACATGAGAGAGAACTTATTACAGACAGACCAAAGTCAGTTGACTCTCTGATGGATCTCTACCCCAAGACAAAACTGTATCTGGATTGATGAATTTCTACATAAGAAGTGCCTGTGTCACGCAGATGCAGAACTCAAGCAGGAAATAACAGTAGAGAAGACCCAGGGCTGTAGCATCACAAGGCCGCAGGTTAAGGAAGTAAAATTGGGCATTTCCACCTCACCCCCTGTAAAACGTCTCTGAAAAGCATTCCGAATGCAGATTGCTTTTCAGGGGTGCAGCAGTTTAGAAACAAGTCTAACTTATCCTAATACCTCCTTATTCCTTGTCTTTATTTATTATATAGGTATTTTATACAGTATACACTGAATGATCCATCAGGTATCTGTCCAGGAAGAAAGAGAGAAATTAGTGAGTTATGAATCTTTTTAATGGTTTTGGCTTTAACTATATGATTCAATATCCTCTGTGAGTGAATTAGGATTTCTCAGCTGTCAGATTTAAAATGATATTGAAAGTGAAAACTTCTGAAATCAACCCTCAAGTCTTTGTTATTGGCTAATAAACTAATTTGTTGGAGTATTTTTTCATACAGAGTTCTTATAAATATTTTAGATATTACATACAGCTATGCCAGATATATTGGTTGTGACAGGGCTTTAATACCAATTGGTATATAGGGAATTACTAAATGAGTATTATAGCGCAGCTCCTGGCAACAAATAATATCATCCATTTGACTGTTATGGAGTAACTCTAATTTTAGTACAGTTAGTACACAATAATAAAGGTGCATTTATCTATTAAAAACTGTTCATTACAGTCCCTGGGAAAAAAAATGCTAAAATGCAGTGGGTTTTTTCACAATGACTTTGGGGAAAAACTGTAGCCCTTGGTTAAATATTCTGTGTTCAAAAAAAAATATTCTGTGTTCAAAAGATTACTAACATAAAGGATGGTGGTAGCAAGAACATGGAAAACTTGGTCTCTATTTTTCAGACATATTCAGGAATTAAAGAATGCTGACAGGTATTAATCGGCACAGTGTGTTGCCATATGCCCTATTTGCCATATGCCCCGTACACACGGTCGGAAATTCCGACCACAAAATCCGTCTGATTTTTCCGACGGATTTTGTCCGACACTGGTGTTGCATACACACGGTCGGACAAAGTTTTCGGAAAATCCGATCATTCTGAACGTGGCGACGTTCGTTGCGTATGACGGAACTACGTAAAGGCTAGTAGCCAATAGTTTTGGTCTCGTAATTTGATCTGAGCATGCGTGGCACTTTGTCCGTCGGAATTCTCTACACACGATCGGAAAAAGTACGATCGGATTTTGTTGTCGGAAAATTTGAGAGCAGGATCTCAAATTTTTTCCGACGGAAAAAGTCTGATGGAGCCCACACACGGTCGGATTTTCCGACAACATGGTCCGATCGGACATTTTCCGTCGGAATTTCCGACCGTGTGTACGGGGCATTAGTGTAAAGGGCTTCTATTCAAAATGAAAGGCACCACAACACGTCAACGCATGTAGCTTGTATTGCCATGACTTTCAATAATGGGTATGTTAACGCAACACATACAGTGCCTTGAAAAAGTATTCATACCCCTTGACATTTTTCACATTTTGTCATGTTACAACCAAATACTTAAATGTATTTTATTGGGATCTTATGTGATAGCTCAACACAAAGTGGCACATTATCGTGAAGTGGAAAAATAGTATTCAATTTTTTTTACAAATAAATATCTGAAAAGTGTGGCATACATTTGTATTCAGCCCCCTTCATTCCGATCCCCAGCTAAAATCTAGTGGAACCAATTGCCTTCAGAAGTCACCCAATTAGTAAATAGAGTCCACCTATTTGTGTAATTTCATTTTAGTATAAATACAGCTGTTCTGTGAAGCCCTCAGAGGTTTGTTAGAGAACTTTAGTGAATAAGCAGCATCATGAAGGCCAAAGAACACACCAGACAGGTCAGGGATAAAGTTGTGGAGAAGTTTAAAGCAGGGTTAGGTTATAAAAAAATATCCCAGGCTTTGAACAACTCACAGAGCACTGTTCAATCCATCATCGGAAAATGGAAAGAGTATGGCACAACTACAAACCTACCAAGACATGGCCGTCCATCTAAACTGACAGACCGGGCAAGTAGAGTATTAATCAAAGAGGCAGCCAAGAAGCCCATGGTAACTCTGGGGGAGCTGCAGAGATCCACAGCTCAGGTGGGAGAATCTGTCCACAGGACAACTATTAGTCATACACTCCACAAATCTGGCCTTTATGGAAGTGTGGCAAGAAGAAAGCCATTGTTGAAAGAAAGCCATAAGAAGCCCCATTTGCAATTTGTGAAAAGCCATGTGGGGGACATAGCAAACATGTGGAAGAAGGTGCTCTGGTCAGATGAGACCAACATTGAACTATTTGGCCTAAAAGCAAAACGCTATGTGTGGCAGAAAACTAACACTGCACATCACCCTGAACACACCATCTCCACTGTTAAACACGGTGGTGGCAGCGTCATGTTGTGGGGATGCTTTTCTTTAAGCAGGGACAGGGAAGCTGGTCAGAGTTGATGAGAAGATGGATGGAGCCAAATACAGGGCAATCTTAGAAGAAAACCTGTAAGCCCCCGTACACAGGGTCCGACCACAAAATCCGTCCTTTTTTTTCCCGACGGATTTTGTCGGAAACTGGTGTTGCATACACACGGTCGGACAAAGTTGTCGGAAAATCTGATTGTTACGAACGTGGTGACGTTCGTTGTGTACTACGGAACTACGCAAAGGGCTAGTAGCCAATAGCTTTGGTCTCGTAATTTGATCTGAGCATGCGTGGCACTTTGTCCGTCGGAATTCCCTACACGCGATCGGAAAAAGTCTGATTGGATTTTGTTGTCGGAAAATTAGAGATCCTGCTAGAGCCCACACACGATCGGATTTTCCGACAACATAATCCGATCAGACTTTTTCCATCGGAATATCTGACCATGTGTACGGGTATTAGAGTCTGCAAAAGACTTGAGACTGGGGTCGGAGGGTCACCTTCCAGCAGGACGACCACCCTAAACATACAGCCAGAGCTAGATGGTTTAGATCAAAGCATATTCATGTGTTAGACGGGCCCAGGAAAAATCCAAATCTCAATCCAAATGAGAATCTGTGGCAAGACTTGAAAATTGCTGTTCGCAGACACTCTCCATCCAATCTGACAGAGCTTGAGCTGTTTTGCAAAGAAGAATGGGCAAAAATATCACTCTCTAGATGTGAAAAGCTGGTAGAGACATCCCCAAAAAAACTTGCACCTGTATTTGCAGCAAAAGGTTATTCTACAAAGTATTGACTCAGGGGGGCTGAATACAAATGCACCCCACACTTTTCACATATTTATTTGAAATTTGAAAACCATTTATCAATTTCCTTCCACTTCACAATTATGTGCCACTTTGTGTTGGTCTATCACATAAAATCCCAATAAGATTTAATTAAATAAAAAAACATGACAAAATGTGGAAAATATCAAGGGGGATGAATACTTTTTCAAGGTACTGTAGATGTAAATCATGCCTATCACATATGCCACATTCAAGCAAATAAAAAATGATTAAAATAAAATAAAAAAGTGTATCACTGCATACACATACTGTAAAGGTGAAATGGCCCTAACATCTTTATGAACTGATTAAGCTGATACAACATAATTTAAATTACAAGTGCAAGATCAAAAATAAATGTCAGTAGACACAATTTCATCATAAATTGTCACAGAAATCAAGCTCAAGTACTATCAAAGACCTTTGCTGTTTTTCAGCAACTGTGTAACTGTAAATGATCATAGATTAAATGCCAGTAATTAAAATTGCAAATTTTCATCTGTTTTCTTAAGTCATGAAAATTAGTCTTCAGATAATAGCGCTATTTTAGATCTCTTCCACCCTGAATTGAAAGGTCTTGTCAAACAAGTTCTGTACAATCAGTGTGAGCTCATCAAAATGACTTTCAAGTACCTTGTGCAATCAGAATGTCACTGGCTTAGTAAGTCATCAGCAAGAGTGTTAACATTGGTTTAATTGCAATACAGTAATGTTGTGAAATGAAATCAAAGTACCACGAGCAAAACGTATATGAACAAAAGACAATTTTTGGGTTATTTATTTTTCTACTAACTAACTGTGATCCTGTGATTTTCATGCTATTCTGGTCATTACAAATCAGAAATGTTAGTTTTTGGTGTATGTTTGCTGATTGAATTGGTTGCCATTTCTCCTTTTAATTCCCTAGGACTACACCTGCATCTCCATCATCCATTCTATTTGTCCCAGTAACCATTGTCACCAGGACTGAAAGCGTGGAAAAATCTAAAATTGTGAGGGGTCACTGGAACAAGAATAAAGTGGACGTCTTCCATTGAGGACACTTAGGTGACTGATGTTTAGGAGATGATTTTTCTCACTTTGGAGCAAATGATGTGTCTACGGGACAGCAAGCGAAGGGAAATTTCCCCAATGGGACAGTTGCCAAAATATAAACCTTACCATGGGTTAACCTTTCCCTAGTCTGTCCCAAAAAGAAAGTTTTGGATTTAGATATATTTTATGATCAGCCTCCTCTACTCTGCCTCTGTTGCTATTGTGGTCATCTTAAAAATAACTTTACTTATCAGAAAAAATAGGAATTATTGCAAATTTTTTCACAAGAGCCTTGCTGGGAGACTTTTGGAGCAGCAGCTGAGCAGTTCCTAGCAGGTTGCACAGCAAACATTTCACAGGGGCAGATATAAGCAGGTAGAAGACTTTCATGGTAATTTACTTCTACCTTACCCAATAATCACTAGCCATTATCACGTACCTTAAAGCGGGACTGTACTGTAAAAAAAAAAATTTAAAAGCCAGCAGCTACAAATACTGCAGCTGCTGACTTTTAAAAAATGGACACTTACCTGTCCCTGGTTCCAGCGGTGTCGGCAGCAGAAGCCGATCGCTCGCTCGGCTCTCTGCTGTAGCCGGCGCCATTCTCGGTGAGGGAATCAGGAAGTGGCTTCACTTCCCGATTCCCTACTGCGCATGCGCGAGTCGCGCGGCGCAATGAGATTCTTCAGCGCTGTCTGCCGGGTCACGTGTGTGTCCCGGCAGACAGCGCGCTGGGACAGGAACTTGCGTAAACTCCCACGGGAGTTTATGCCGGAAGTGGGTGCAGATACCTGTCTTAGACAGGTATCTGCACCCCCCTCCCCCCTGAAAGGTGCCAAATGTGACACCGGAGGGGGGGAGGGTTCCGAAAAGCGGGAGTTCCACTTTAGGGTGGAATCCCGGTAGAGCCTGACGAGCAGAGGAAGGCCTCTCATACAGCCCTGGTTCAAGGGCCACCTAGTTTGCAACACCGGTCGCAAGAGCACGGTGGGGTAGGAGTGCCTGTGGTGTTCTCTATAGAAGGGGGACACTTTTAGCAGCCAGCAGCAGTAGTGGAGCTACGGTTGGTGGCTGTGGATGCAGGCACTTGTGGATGCACAATAAAGTCTAGGGATATGCAAACCTGCCCGATTCATGGCTGGTGTAGCGAAACATTCGGAATTCGGAAAATCTGAACTTCATTATATTTACAATGTGAATTCTGATATTCAATTGTCTTTTTGTGGGTCTGACAAATAAACAGCTGTCAGAAAAGAGGAATAGGAAGTTAGGCAGTGCCTTGGGGAATAAAGTATGTTCCAATGGAAATATACGGTACTTTCAAAAGATTAATATACAGCAGGAAGAGGACATTTTCATATTGTTTTGAGGGCTACATTACAGGTTAATATGGGGATATGTTAAAGTTGTACTTGGTATTATGGATTAACATCACTTTACAGACAGCTTCAGAGAGGAGGAGGGGAAAGATGGAGCAGTTGTAACATTGGAGGGCAGCTTGCTGCACATTTTCACTGGCAAGTTGTACACTTGCAGAGCACTTAAAGCACAAGTTCTAGTTGACACTTTTCCAATTTGTAGAAAAGTTGCATGGCACGTCTCTAGTAAGAGCAAAGTTGCAGTGGTGAGTCTACAGCAAGAGCTGTGCAAGTCTACAGCATGAAAATGCAGCCACAGTGACCCCTGTGGTGGCATGACTATTGCACAACATAACTGAACCAAAACCTGCAGCAGACTTGCAGAATGATTGCAAAAAAAGTTAATCTGGAGTCATGCAATGTGGACTTGCTGCAATTGTGCAACAAACTTGTGAAGCCTGGCAAGTCTAGCAATAGCTTAGCAAGTCATTTTCTGGGAGAATTTAGAAAATGTTGTCAATCAACTATCTGCTGGGCTTGTGTAGTTCAGCCACTTTGTGGAAAAAAAGGAATACTTGCCTTACCACCACTATGTCTTGTAGAAAGAATAAGACCCCAAAATTGAACTAGTGTGTGGTCAGCAGAGGCATCCATTCAATAAAAAAATGCTTCCAAGTGGATTCAGGAAGGTCAGTATTTATTGATCATGAAAACAGGGTAAACATGTTTTTTATCTCTTTAGTGGCCACTTCATGAGGAAAAGTGTACAGTACACTTTCATTGGTGGGATCTGTGTGCATTCCTTCAGCCCAGAGTATGCTGTTTTCCAGAAAACCCTGACAAGCACCAAGTACCACATGTGCTAAAATAGGTTGTTTGACCCTAGAACAGGAATCCAGTGATCTTATGAATGTGAGTATACACTTACTACGCCTTTTGCCATATTTTTCACAACTGAACACTACCCTTAGAAGGATATCTCTTGTGGCTTTTTATCCCTCTTTTTCTTCTTGTTTCCGCTCATTTGAAGCACCACTGAATAGCCACTATGTCTTGCAAGACCTGCTACTGCTATGAGCAGAACCTCTGCCTCTCATTTTAGGCCCATTATTCATTGTAGAATTTCTTGAAAGCTAAATGGAATGCCTAGCTGAAACTATGGGGTTATGAGGCTGAATGTGTGGTACTTTTGGTGTAGACTAGTTATGGCAACAAATGTATATTGCACCCCCCCCCCCCGACTTAAAAAAGGCTCTAGCAAGACGAAATAAAATAGAACAATATATATAAACTAAAGAATAACCCCCAAAAAAGGTAACCAAAACTTCCCCCAGCAGAAAGTAAGAGAAAAAAATGTTAAATACAGGAAAAAAGACTCTAATAAATCACAAAAGAAAAATGTGCAAAAGGGTGGCACAGAGACTAGCTTGCAAGCATGCTTGCTGCAGTGCTGATACAGAAAAAGCCCTGGTATGTGTATGTAGCTCACCACACTGCAGTCTATAGTATAGCACTTAATAGCACTGCATAGCAAAGTAACTCTCCCTCCATCGGTTTGTCAAATTTTCCCAATCAGCCCCAACACACACTTTGATATGACTGCTGGGAGCCTGCCCTTTATAGTAAGATGGATAGCTTGTCCATTCTTTAAGGTTACTGGCTCTTGGGGACCCATCTTACCATGGGCAAGGGTTATTCAGTTGCAAATTTTCAGCCATAAATTCAAAGTTCAGCCTAACCCAAACCCAGTGTGGCCATAAACCTCCATAAACCTCACCTCTAATAAAGTCCAGGTACAAAGTTTTGGTGGAAAAATTGGTGGAAGAAGTTGTACTAGATAATGAGAATGTTTACAACACATCAGACAGCGTAAAAAAAGATACACAGCACAATAACTGCCCCCCCCCCCCCTCCCTTTAAGATTAGCTCTCATTTGCAGTAACAGTGACTCTCACTTCTGATCAGTTCTCCATCCTCTAGGTTCTTCCCAAATGCTCTGCGGTGCAGCTTCAGCAACAACTTACTTCAACTTCTGGGCATATTGAAACCTAATAGTAACCTAAAAGGGAGTTAGTTCCATTAAAATTGTCCGCTGGACTAGGCAGTCCAGCGGACAATACCGCGGGACTTTTGAAATGAACGGACTTGAATCACACACGGAGGAAAGTTCAAAACATTTTTTTTTGGGGTACGATGTACCCCTACCCATTTACCTAAGGAAAAAAGTGTAAATTTTTTTTTTTATTATTCTAATTATTTTGCTCTGCCCCACTCTGTCATTCCTCCCGATGTTAGCATAGCATCTCACTGGTCCTGCAGCCTCCTGGGATTCTTACATCACCTTCTAGGAGATTGCAGAATAGGCACACAAAGCAGTTGGGGCCAAACCCGCTGTGTGGGCGTGAAATTTTAAAGAGAACCCAGGAACCAGGGCCCTGGGCACAGTGGTATCATGTGTGGTGGTAGGGGGCTTCTTGGAGAGTTCCTACCTACAAGCTGACAGGAGTAGTGACAGCAGCTTCACGACTCCTCTCAGCTTAGGACTGGAGGAGACAAGCCAGATCTGTACAGAGCATGGAGAAGGTGCAGGTTGTGCTCTCTCTGCCCCCCAGCTCCACCCTCCTGCCACTGCAGCTCTCCTGGTTCTGGACTGCCAGATTGCCACTGTGCAGTGTTCATTTACCCACCCCAATCTTCTCTCCACTTGACTTTTTTGTATGTGTGTGTGTGTGTGTGTGTGGGGGGGGGGGGTTCTGACACATAATACATTTGGGGGAGGGGGCGCTGTTTGGCATCTTAGCCCTGGGTGCTAGATGACCTTGTTCTGGGGAGGGTAGAGTACTGCTTTAAAGACTTGTCAATGCTAATACTTTCCCCACTACTGTATGCCTTTCCATCACTTCAGGTTGTTTCCCACCAACACAGGACACCATAGGTGCTTCCAGGCAATGGCAAGGGGAGGCAACTTCTTCCAGCACACTGTGGGATTGATCACTGGGCCGATAAGTGTGTCCACTGCACATCTCAGACAATGTAAAGACACATGATATTTATGCACTGAAATATGGAAAAGTTGTTTTTCTGCCTGACAGATTTTTTACAATAAAATTTCCAATTGTTTTATTATTTGCACATTTGATTTGTTGCTGAGCTACCGCTGCACTGAAACATTTTTTTTTTTTTTTTTAATAAACACACCATCTTCAGATTTCCACCAGAGATGATCAGCCATTTATCTTACTTTACAGCGGGATATGGAGCTTGCCTGTCCAGACTTGTTTTTCTTTCCATTGTATATTACATGTGCTTTAAAACATTACTGCATTCCCAAGCATCAGATTTACTGACAGCCAGTAAAAAAAGGTCAAGCGTGCCAGTAAATATAAGGCAAAAATCATTAAAACATTGACATCCTTCTGACAATTTTATATCAAAAGAAATAGGCAGACTTGTTGAAAGTCAGATCTGTATTTGATTACAAAATGCTTATTTCCAAATCCCAGAGAATCTCTGCTGTTCTTTGCACATTCTATATATATTAAACATTTAAAGAAAATCTGACGTGTGTCGCAAGATCATGGAGCAGACTGAAACATTGCAGAAATGTCTTACTTTTTATATTTATGCTGCTATTTTCAAATAATCGCCAATGGAAAATCTGCAGTTTTCCTGCCCTGTATTTAAAGTAGAGTTAGCATCAAATATATTTTGTAATTTCATGCATACCAAATAACATAAAATGTAACATTTCCAGGTATTTATTACCTCTCACAGTGATCACAGTACTTATCCTGACAATGCGCTTTACTGTCCAGAAGGAGAGCACCAACTTTGTTTGGGCATCATCTGAGTTCACCATCTACAGAAAGTACTAAGATGCTGGCTGAGAGATGATACAAGGAGGAAACACATACATAATATTGGTATAATGTTCAGCGCTAAACCATCTGATGAAAAAGATCAAAGTTTAAAATTGAAATGAAAAGGCATGATTCAGCATGCTGATACATGAAGGTGCAACCGTGTGAATGGTGAGTGGATTGAAAGTTCTGGGGGATGAACCCCTAAAAATGAGTCTCTAAAAAAGTCTCTAAACGGAGGCTGTAAAGGGAGCAAGGCTGCGTTAGGCTGGGGAACCCGATCACTGTGAACAAAAGGAAAGCAAAAGGAGAGAGAAACGCCAAGCCAATCCTTTAACTTCCCTGACGGTATTCCCGAGTATGGCTCGGGTGGATTTTCAGCACCAAAAGTGGTAACCCCCGAGCCACACTCGGGATTGCATTGCAGGGTCCAGGTACTTACCTTGTCCTCAGAACCCTGCAATGTCTCCCCGCTCTGTGTACGAGCCATCCTCCGCTCAATCTATCACAGAGCCGAGCTCCGTTCCCTGCGATCGCTGCGACGCACGGGGACGGAGAACGGCGCCAAATTCAAAAAGTCAAAAACACAATACATATACAGAACACTGTAATCATACAGATTACATTACTGTATCACATTATTTCACATCCCTTTTGTCCCTAGTGGTTTGTCCAGTGCCCTGCATGCAGTTTTATATTATAAATACTATTCTTTCTGCCTGGAAACTGGAGATTGTCCATAGCAACCAAAACCGTCCCTTTACATCAAAAGCGGGTTTAGACCAGCTAGAAAACCGCGATAATAAATTATAATCACTTGCAGAATTGAGTTATAGTGATTTGTGGGGAAATCCGTCATCAAATACTGAAAGTAATTACATCGACAATTCTGCAACTGAGCAAATTTCTGTGTTTTTGATACTATATTATATTATTATTTGTTATAATTATTTATAGTTATTTATTATATTATAATTTATGATTTCGTTTTTCAAACTTTATCATATCCGGAATGTCTACTAGACTCTTGTTTGGACAGATTTAAGTGAGTTATTCCTAAGAATTACAGGCCTACAATATAAAACGCCAAATTTTCATGCAAAATAATTGTACCGCTTTCAGCATCAAAAATCTGAAATAATCATACCGCCAGGGAGGTTAAACAGCTTAGGAATTTATTCAGTATATAAGTATAAAACAATACTAAAAACTTGTGTGAAAAATGTTGGAGCATTTGTAGAGTGCTAGAGCGGGTGGGAGCTTCCACGTGCAGTGTCACAGGAGCACAGGAGGACCGCTGGGAAGACTCTATTGAGGGATCCACGAGCACCGTGTGTTAGCCGCAGCTGGAGCCTCGGTAAACCTCATGGAGATGTCGGCTGTGTGTCTCTGGGTAGGAGTGGTCCAGGGCTGTCAAACTGGGGAGCTGCCCACATGCTGTCCGGCCAATCAGAACATGTTTTAAAGGCACAGTCTTCTTCATCAGCCAGACAGCGTGTGGGCAGCTCCCCAGTTTGACACCCCTGGACCACTCCCACCCAGAGACACACAGCTGACGTCTCCATGAGACTTAGTATGGTATGAGGTAAATAGGAAAACATGGGTGTGCCTGCATTGTACTGAATATTAGGGGTGGCTGGAAGTGAAATTGCAGTCCTGCTCTGTACTGGCTCTACCCCCCTTCAGCAGTGTCATCATAGCACATGTACAGATGTTCCAAAGGGCTCTGCCCAGTCTCCAAGTCCTGGCAACACCTCTCAGCACATCTATGATTTGATCTGTGATGTAAAGGAGACTGAGAAAATGTTCCTCTTGCCTACAACAGATCAATGGCATCATCTTAGACTAGGCAAAGTTAGTTAAGTGAAGGTCAAGTGCTGTTTTTTTAATGATTAAAGGTACAGTGCTTCTGAAATATTATGCAATTGCTGTGTATTGTGATATGTCAGGGATTTACAAATGCTACAACGGTATGTTAAATAGTTACATAGTCAATCTGGTTGGAAAAAGGTCCAAAGTCCACCAAATTCAACCAAAATGAAAAAAAAAAAAGAAAACCAGCACACTTAAATAGAAAACCTCCATATACACTATCCAATGTCCACAGTTGATCCAGACGAATGCAAAAAAACACCCCCAATAAAGCACGATACAATTTGTTCCAGTGATCCAGTTTTCTGAGGGTTTTAAGACTCTCTATTTGGGTGTTTGGAGTGGCAGGTGCAAGTAACAGGATACCAGGAGGTGCGTTAGCACACACACGCATACTTTTACAATAAAAAAAAAAAAGAAAGATCTGTGGTTATGCATAGACATGAGATTATTATCGGCTACTCCAGTCAATAACAAACAGATCAAGAAATGATCATGTCTGTAGAGACAGATACCCCAAGTAGACAGACCTTGAGTAGAAAAATAGATCATCCTCAATGAATTTGCACAGGCGCTTTCAACTGATTAAGTTGGCTCTGGTCATGTCAAAACCATTGTGTTGGAGAGATCTTTTGACCAGAATATCTCATATCTATGACTTACCAATGGGCTATTCTGTCAGTTGAATAACTACCCATCTATCAGATCATTTGTAAAACATCCATCTGATATTGCCCTTTATTTTCAGGTTCACATCTATGCCATGAACAGAATGCCTGCCTATTAAATGTGAAGAGGCAAATCCTTATGGTATGTTCAGCATTAGTGCAGATTTATTCCTCAGACCTTTGCTCTTTGCAGCACAAGTACAATCCCGTGCTTTGCTGAGCAGTCCATGTAAGTGTGATAAATGGATCTTTACATGTCAGACCCTCAGAGATTTTTTCATTTTCAGGCTTCTCTCCTGCACTCCATGTCCATGTCAGCTCATGAGATGTTCATCTATCAACTGTGGAGTGCTGAAGGCAAAAGGGCCTAGGGGTTTCTGATGCCAGTGCTCTTTGTCTTTGCACGTGCTGGAAAAAAGATATTGTAAGCCAATATCTCTGGAGCTTTAGAGATAAAAGATTTCCATTGCAAAGGTATTATCCATTTATAACTATGACCATGATTCAGGAGTGTCATGACCACCCCTACTACCAGAAACTGTATCCTAGCTACATCATTTCTAATTTTACCCAGACTCCAGCATGACATTTGGTATGTCATTATTAATTGCTGAATCTGTGACAAGAAGAAAAGTTTAAGTACACAAAAAGAGCCATGCGCTTTAGCAGACCAGGCCTTCTATACATACTGGAGAATAAATAGTCCATAAGAGGCTATAAGAAGCTGTTCACCATATATAAAAAAATAAGCAATTTAAAAAATATATATATTTAATGTATTTTCTGTGCCGTTAGATGTAGCGTGGTGTTCTAATGTAGCAGTTTAAATCTAAATGTGTCCTAATATTTTTTTTATATTATTTTTCAAAGCAGCAGAGCATTCTACACAGTACTCCCTGTTCCCTATAAAATCAACCCCCTGTCCCAGGCAAATAAATATATTCAATATTATCCTAGGACCAATACTGTTTATGGATGGTTTTGATCAATACTGGACAATATAATGAATATAAAACTTTCCAAATACATCAAAGCACAAGTTCCAAGTCCTTTTATGTCATTGTAATGTGTGTTACTTGCAGTCATGACACTGCATTTTCCTGGGTCCCCCATTACACTGAAGTATCTGGGTATGCAACATATGTGATGTTCCCCTGTTTCATAACAGTAAGCTGTGGTAAGGTTTACACATTTGTTGACAGTGACTAATAAGGTGTTTTGCCATCTCTTAGGCCCAATTCATTTGCTGAGCGTCTTTGGTTGTTTTTTTGGGTTTTTTTTATTTTTTTTTTTTGCAGGTACTGTGCTTTTTTTGTGCATTTTAGGCTGGAGTGTTTTGCTTTTTTTTTTTTTTTAGCCAATGGAAAGCTAGTTACTAGAAAAGAAAACAAGTAAAAAACGTCAGATACTTCCACTGAAGTATATTAGGGCTAAAATGCACAACTCTGACCCTGAAGTAGCTAATTTACTATTTTGAGCAATAAGCTTCAAGCTTCAACCATGATCAGGAGTGAATGGGCTCCACAGGAGTGGTGTGGGCGTTGAAGTGCTTCTCGTGATGCTTCAAATTACACTTCAAATTGCTCAGGTGTGAACAGGGTCCCAAAGTGTATCTATGGTAAAAATGAAAAAATATACTGTATATCAATTTCAGCATTCATGGACTATCCCACCACAAAAATTAAGACACTTAAACCCTATCATCACTCACACCCTTCAACTATGGAACAGACAAGTCACTAAATTCAAGCTATTCTCTGACACTCCCCCCCGGCTTCCTTTCTAGGTAACCCTCACTCCCCCCCCCAGATAGAGCTCAAGATCAAAAATTTCTATTGAACTGGAAGTTACATAACCTAACACATTTAAAATCGCTCTCCCACAATAATTAATTCCTCTCCTTTACTAGTCTACAATCAAAATATGATTTCCCATCTACTGAACTAAAGAACTATACAAATATAAGACAATTCTATCAGAAATATCATCCACTTACACTCCACCCTCCATATACTCAATTTGAACAATGATAGGGGTTTAATCTCCAGAATATATAAATGAGACCGATATGCCTGAGAAAACACACCCCATGCTACAATGGGAATCAGATTTAAATACCTCATTTACTCTTGAGCAATGGGATACTATCTTTACAAATCTTCATAAATGTACCAAATCAACTTCGATCATAGAATCAGCCATCAAATTGCTCTATAGATGATATCTTACTCCCGCTAAACTTAACTAATTTTATCCCTCGCTATCCCCACTCTGCTTTAAGGGTTGTACCTAGACATGTGCATTCGTTTTCGTCCGAATGCATTTTGGTCCGAATTTCAGGTATTTTCGTTATCGTTTTAACAAACGATAACGAAAGTGCAGAGTCCGAAAAACAACCTTTACCTTAACCTTAACTCTATTAGTCCAAGATTATTCTACATATTGAGAAAAGATCTGACGTAGAGAGAAAAGATTTGACGTAGAGAGAATAGATTTGACGTAGAGAGAAGATTTGACGTAGATAGAAAAGATTTGACGTAGAGAGAAAAGATCGCTGCTGGAATTGGGTGGGGAAAGTAAAATAAAAATAATGATGATAATGAATGATATTGGCTGATTGTAACCAAAGAGGAGGAGCAGTAAAATAGCTAGAACTAAGTACACACGTACAGCCAACTTACTTTCACTTACAATTGGTAGCAGAGAGAGACACACACACTGAATCATTTTAGAAGACAGTCAATCTTATCTGTTCCGTTTGTCAGAGAACCTGAATTATTTAGCAATTAAGCATAAGCACAGCAGCAGAACAATAGTGAGGCAAGCTACTGTTCAACCTAACTTTTTCATAATAATCTGCTGCTATTGTGTTAGTGTTGTGAACTTGATAGTGATACTAGTGTTGCTAGTGTTGTGATAGCCTCAGAGGCTGCCCGTGTTGTGGGGGGGGGGGGATTTATTATTATAGATTCTATATTATAGATTAAGATTCTATATAGATTCTATATACCCTATCTTGTTACCTGTCTGATCAGTGATCACTATCACCAGTCCATTTTCTGTTTGAACTATATACATGCAACATGAACGACAAAGATTCAACAAAGCATCGAAAAACATACAAACGTCGAATCTTTGGCTTATGGTGTCTGTCGAAAGTTCTAAGAAGATTCGACGGAGCAGCTAAACTATACAGAGTCATACAGTTTATCTGCTCAGTCAAATCTTCTTTGAACATTCGACAGACACCATAAGCCTTCAATGACAGATTCAACCTTAATTCATTTGGATTTTCCGACGAATGGAATTTTTAACGAAAAACAAATCAATAAAAACTAATTTCGGGAGTAACTAAATAAATTTATTTTTCGGACGAAAAAGTGTGCACATGTCTAGTTGTCCCTCTCAGGGAACACTATTACATATCTTTTGTGACTGTCCCCACATAAAGAACACTTGGCTTAAGGTCAGTACAATCATAGAAAAAATATCCGGCAGAAAGATTTCTCTTACACCTCAAATATGTCTTCTATTCTTCCCTATACAAGATATTCCAAAGAGTAATACAAGACTAATCCATACATTCCTCAGCTCTATTCATTGGGCCATAGCCTTTAATTGGCGCTCTACCACGGTACCTTGGCCACAAATTCTCAACGGCATGACTAACATAAAACCTTCTTAAAGAATTCACCATACTTTATATGATTCAATGCCCCTCTATCAAAAAAAAATGGATTCTCTGGGACACCACCTCTTCGACTTAGGAGGGGTGGATGGAAGCGATAGAGAGAGGTGAAAGGGGAGGAGGAGAGAAAGGAGGAAAATGAAGGGGAGAGAAAAGAGTGAATTGGTTTTGTTTTATTTATTTTTTTATTTGCCTCCCCTCCTAAACATATACGCAATTGTTGTTATTTATTTCTTCCCTCCACTACAATACTCTTGATTGACCTGATTATAACACTGTATAATTTGTTTCTTACCTGACCAACCATAACCCTTTTCCTCTTCCTGTACTACATTCACTGTCTAAAATATTTGTATATATACCTGTACCATCATTGTAATTGTTTTATACCTTGACCTTTCACATAATAAAAATTGTTTGCAAACATTTTCAGCATTCAATTTTCAGTAATTTTAGCTTACTTCTATTATTTAGACTGATTTTGAAGTTTGTGAACTTATTTTTTGAAGAACCCCACAGGATTGACTTCATTTAATGCAGTGACATATATTCACTATGCCCTTTGAATAGGCACTGTATGTCACATAATTCTCAGAACCTGCCTTCTGAACTATAGAGCTGCTGAAAAGAGGAGTACAGGAATCATACCACATCATATCTGCTTGTAGGCAGCAGGTCAGCAAGGTACCATGGGATATGTCATCCTCAGAAAATTTAAGTAAACCACAGATGCTCAATAGGGGTTAAGTCTGGAGACATGCTTGGCCAGTCCATCACCTTTACCCTCAGCTTCTTTAGCAAGGCAGTGCTTGTTTTGGAGATATGTTTGGGGTCGTTGTGTGAAATCATGTTGGAATACTGCCCTGCGGCCCAGTCTTCCCAAAGATAACCTCTGGATATGACGCTGAGCATGTGCATTCAACTTCTTTGGTCGACCATGGCGAGGCCTGTTCTGAGTGGAACCTGTCCTGTTAAATCGCTGTTTGGTCTTGGCCACCATGCTGCAGCTCAGTTTCAGGGTCTTGGCAATCTTCTTATAGCCTAGGCCATCTTTATGTAGAGCAAAAATTCTTTTTTTCAGGTCCTCAGAAAGTTCTTTGCCATGCGGTGCCATGTTGAACTTCCAGTGACCAGTATGAGAGAGTGAGAGCGATAACACCAAATTTAACACACCTGCTCCCCATTCACACCTGAGACCTTGTAACACTAATGAGTCACATGACACCTGGTAGGAAAAATGCTAATTGGCCCAATTTGGACATTATCACTTAGGGGTGTACTCACTTTTGTTGCCAGCAGTTTAGACATTAATGGCTGTGTATTGAGTTATTTTGAGAGGACAGCAAATTTACACTGTTATACAAGCTGTATACTCACTACTTTACATTGTAGAAAGTGTCATTTCTTCAGTGTTGTCACATGAAAAGATACACTAAAATATTTACCAAAATGTGATGGGTGTTCTCACTTTTGTGAGATACTGTATATACCAAGAATCTATGGACAACAGTAGGAAACTATTAAATTTAAGAAGATTTGCCTAATGATTCCTGCTTCTGACCTGCATAAAATACAGTAGCAGCTCCTGCATGGATGGTCATGTGCCTAATTCTGTCTCTAGTTCCTGGAAACTGCCCTTTATAAAACATCACGGCCCTCCAGTTGGGGATTCTGATCCAGCTAGTTGGGACAGAAAGAACCTGAGGACAGCAGAACCCTTCACAATTATTTTAAATGTTACAAATTACATTTATTTTTCCTTTACATGATTTTTTTTCATTCACTTTCAATGTAAATTTGAATTATCTAGAAAATGTGATTACTCCAAAAAGAGTCAGTTCCCTGGCTCATGCCTTCTCCTCCCCTTGCATATCATACCCCTCTCCTTTTCTAGAAGTGTCTAATTACAATGTGTTCGTGCCCAACTCGTCTGTCCGTCACTTTATTCCCCTACATAACCTTTCATTTAGATGCCAGGGTAGGAGTGAAAATAAATATTATAGAGTTCCACTTGAGTGATAGTTCTGAGTCTGCTGGGGTTGCAGACATCAAATCCAAGATGACTGCACACAGCAACAGTATCAAGGCTTTTGAAGGTCTTCACAAGGGAGGATTTACAGATAAATATAATGTTACGGGAAAATTTTTGTTGAATTAAATGGTCTAGAGACAGGGTCTCTATAAATGTTATATTTTCCATTAAACATATTGTATTTCCTGAACTGAACTGAAATTCCTAAATTGATATATAGGAGCCAAAGAGGCACACATTTTATGTACTTACATAATGGAAATAAACAGGTAATACAAGACACATCACAGACATGAAGCAGTTTATGTAATTCGATCAAAGAAGAAATATCTGTATTTACCGTGACATGGAAAGAGATAGTCTTTACATGATAACAGCTTATCTCCACAGACATATTCCATGTCAGTTCTGGAACTTAGGCCTCACTTACTGGCAGGTAGTAGGTACAGTATGCTACACTCATAAGCTGCCCTGTAAGTCAGTCAGCTGGTAAAGTTATGACAGATGTAAAGAAGAGTACTGAGTTCAAAGATTTAATTAAGTATAACTATTTTGGGTTTACTTCTTCGATGAATGACAGGAGTGCAGTTAGTTCTGCACTCCTGTGATCCGTTTTCAGTTGACGTCACAGAGCCGGTACAGGCTCTGAAAAGATCCCAACTATATGGTTGGGATCCACCCAGAAGCCTGGATCAGCACCTGGCTCAGGTTCTAAGCAATCCCCTGAGAACCTGAACAAGCCCCTCCCACCCCCTCCACAACCCAGCGCTCCAGTGAGTGCTAAAGGGAGAGCAGAGAGCTTGAGACTGACAGTCACTGCTCTCTCTGATCAGGGGAGAGGGGAAGAACTGAGAGATCAGCGGTCTTTGATCACTCAGTTCTCACTGCAGAGCCAGTGGGGGACAGATGCAGCATCGGATCAATGCTACATCCACCTAGGTGAGTATTACGATTTTTTTCCAAATCCCATAATTCTCTTTCAAGCTAAAATATGCTAAAGAGACATTGGAGATTGAAAGCTAGAATCTGCTAGGCATTGTCCTAATTTTATAAAAGTGGAAGTTTAGGCATGAATCGTGTGTTCTAATGCCAAGTTATACACTATGGGGGTTATTTACTAAAGGCAAATCCACTTTGCACTACAAGTGCAAACTACAAGTGCAAAGTGCACCATAAATTGCACCGAAAGTGCACTTGGAAGTGCAGTCGCTGTAGATCCGAGGGGGACATGCAAGGAAAATAAAAAAACAGCTTTTTAGCTTGCACAAGATTGGATGATAAAATCAGCAGAGCTTCCACTCATTTCAGATCTACCCCTCAGATTTACAGCGACTGTATTTCCAAGTGCACTTTCAGTGCAATTTTAAGTGCGCTTTGTATTTGTAGTTTGCACTTGTAGTGCAAAGTGGATTTGCGTTTCGTAAATAACCCCCATTATTTTAAGTTCACTCCGGAAGATGATCTTATTTTCCTTTTTACTAGAGTGAGAATGTCATTAATTCCTCGTTGGATCTTTTATAGTATGAGCTCCTTCTCTCATCTAATTCCTCCATGACCTTTACTGCTTTGTTTTAACCTGATTTTGTTAGCCATACTGGACCCTCCCAATACCTCTGTAAAGAATCCACTGGAGGCAGTTTAAATTGTGTCTTTGAGGTTGATATATGCAGAAAAATATAATATGTTCTGTATAGCTTCTTGCCAAAAAGCTGATTAAGCAATCTATAAATAAAAAAAACTGATAGCATTTTCAGTTCGTTACTGCAAGGTGTATCCATTAAAGAATTATTGGTTGGTTTACATGGTATAAATCAGAAGTGATTAAAATCATGGCAGTACATCACCAGCTAGATTAATTACTAAAAGCCTACATTTGACCTACTGAGTTTTCAAACACGACTTCCCATAGCAGGGTAAAATACCATGTATCAGAAGTATAATGAACAGTCGAAGGTGCAACATTGCATCGGTGTGGTCTGATACAGTGTAGTAACACATGTGTGTTAAGGCATGTTAAATTCAGTTTAAACGTACGTTGGGTTACGGCAGCCCATTCAATTAAATGGACCATAAAATGCATCTACACTCTTTTTCCAAAAGCAGCACCCCACAATGCACAGTAGTGCATTACTATGCCTTGCAGAACGTTGCAATTCAGATATGCAGGGGGTGTTCTTCTTTAGGTGCATTTAAAATGGGGGATTGCAATTCACTAATGTATGCATAGTGCATTGCTGTATTTGCGTTAATGCAGGCATTATTGCAACATGTGGGTGTAAAGCCAGTTAAACCAAGGCTCTTTCATGTCTCTCTGTCTAACTCACTCAGTTTTGGGTGCTAATGTGTAAAAGGTTTTATATTTATTATTATTATGCAGGTTTTATATAGCGCCAACAGTTTGTGCAGTGCTTACCAAAATAAAGGCAGACATTACAATTTGGTACAAGAGGAATCGGAGGGCCCTGCTCATTAGAGCTTACAATCTTAAAAGGAAGGGTCAATTGATACAAAAGGTAATAGCTGTGGGGATAAGCTGATGGAGGAAGTAAACCAGTGTTAGAAGCAGGATAGGCTTCTTTAAAGAGAAGGGTTTTCAGGGATTGTCTAAAAATTGATAGATTAGGGGACAGTCGGACAGATTGGGGTAGGGAGTTCCAAAGGATGAAAAAAGCTCTGGAGAAATCCTGGAGGCAAGCATGGGAGGAGGTGACAAGGGAGCTAGAGAGCAGGAGGTCTTGGGAGGACTGAAGAGAGTGGCTTGGTTGGTATTTTGGGACTAGGTTAGTGATGTAGCTGTGGGTAGAGTTATGGATGGCTTTGTATATTATTGTTAGAACTTTGAATTGTATTAGTTGGGTGAGTGGAAACCAGTGGAGGGATTGGCAGCCAGTGAGTGGAAGCCAGTGGAGGAGTGGAGGACACTGAATGGTTGAAAAGGTGGATGAGTCTTGCAGCGGCATTCATTATGGACTGAAGGGGGATTAGTCTATGTAAAGGTAATCCAATGAGGAGGAAGTTGCAGTAGTCGAGGCGAGAGATAACCAGGGAGTGAATTAGAAGCTTAGTGGCATAATTAGTTAAACAGAGGCATATTCTGGAAATGTTGTGGAGGCTAAGGCGGCATGATTTGGACAGGGATTGTGAACAGTTTGGAGTCTAATGCCCAGTACACACCATCGGAAATTCCGCCAGCAAAAGTCCAATGTGAGCTTTTGGTCAGGTAGAGAGCTCTCTGCCTGGGAAATACAGACAACGCTGGTCTGTTAGAGCAAAAAGGCCTTTGACTCGTGCCAGGACCGTTAAAAGCAACTTGAACCAATCAAAGATCTTGTACTGAGGTTTGATTTGTGGCTACTGTTCCTGGGACTTCTTGGGATCTCTCCGAGTGGGGCTGAGGAAAGGGGACATCCAGTCTGATCCATCCTGAGAGCACAGTTTGATATTGGCTACTCCTAAGTTGGTGTGCGGAGTTCTTGTTGCTGACGTGACATCAGGATATCATAATCCTACAGGCTCCTTATAGCTTGCCCTCTGGTAAGCGCAATATCCGTGTGGTGGTGGATCACAGTGTTTTGGTGTTCACGTTTTGGTCTCATATAATTCACAAATTCACCTTTGGATTTTTTTGTATGGACTTTACCGAACTTTATTGTTTGAATTTATTTGTTATCTGAATGTCTAATTAGTACACATCATAAGCACACAGCGCAGCTTTTTTCTGTTATTATAATCTGGGTTTGTGCATATCTCACATATTTTTAAGCTGCTGCTAGGGTTTCCATTTACTTTTTGCTTTTTTATTTTTTGTTATTTGTGCGCGGTGTTTGCTTAACATTTTTTAATTGAACAGGTGTACCTAATAAAGTGGCCGGTGAGTGTATATACTGTATATTAATTTTCAGTTTACTAAACAGATACAAAGTAAGAATCAATATAATCAAAAAAGTAAAACAGAATGGCAAAAAACATGCATACACTTCAGAATAATACAAAACAGATTATGAAAGCTGCACAGACATGGACTCTTCGCAGGAATGCTTCTGTGGCAAACATGGAGATGCATATTCTTAATAAGACTCCATAACAAGAGAAAGTCAAACTGAAAATACCACTTCAGTAAAACAGTTCAGAAGAAAAAAATAGAGTATGAAAAGTGATCAATAACCACACATTGTATTGTCCATAATCTATCTTCTCAATAGTCCATAAAATAAAAGTGTATAAATAGTGATTTAAATAAATACATTATGGAAAAAATTTTTTAAAAAGTGTATATTTGATAACACAATCAAGTAATCTTTACTGATTCTGGGTGTTTTAACCACTTCCCATCCACGCTATAGCCGAAAGATGGCTGCAGCGCAGACTTAATTTGCCAGGAGGGCATCCATGGACGTCCTCCCGTGCTTGAGCGGCCTGCACGCCCCCTGCAGGGCGCGCGGTGCACTCTGTGATCAGTGAGTCTATAAAACTAGGCTGATCACAGACGGAGTAAGGGGTTGACCCTGACCCCCTTACCACGTGATCAGCTGTCAGCCAATGACAGCTGATCATGTGATGTAAACAGAGCCGGTAATCGGTAGCGTGAGGAGAAAAAAAAAGCCCATCACTGGCAGCTGTGAGAGGGACATTGGTCCCGATTGTGGAGAGCCTCTGCAGAGGCTTCTGTGCCCACCAGCGCCACCTACCAGTGCCCACAGTACCACCCATCAGTGCCCACAGTGTCACCTATTAGTGCCCACAGTGCCACCTATAAATCATCAATCAGTGTGCGTCATCACCAGTGCTGCCTATCAATACCATCTACCAGTGCCCATCAGTGCCACCTACCAGTGCCCATCAGTGACATCTATCAGTGTCACCCATCAGTGCCACCCATCAGTGCCACTCATCAGTGCCACCCATCAGTGCCACCCATCAGGGCTCATCAGTGCTGTCTTATCAGTGCCCATCAGTGCCATCTTATCTGTGCCTATCAGTGTCATCTTATCTGTGCCTATCAGTGGCACCTTATCTGTGCCCATCAGTGCAGCCCATCAGTGCCCATAAGTGCAGCCTCATCAGCGAATATCAATGAAGGAGAAAAATTAACCGTTTGCAACATGTTATAGCAAGCTATGAAACGTTTTTTTTTTTTTTTTTTTTTTTTAATACCTGTCTTTTTTGTGGTGATTAAATACAACCCAAAGAAAGCTCTATTTGTGTGAAAAAAATTATAACAATTTCATTTGATTACAGTGTAGCATGACCGCGCAATTCTCATATAAAGTGTGACAGCGATGAAAGCTAAAAATTGGTCTGGGCCGGAGGGGGGTTTAAGTGCCCAGTAAGCAAGAGGTTAAGAAAAAGCGATTTTCTACAGGAAAACCAGTGACAACTTCTTCCAACACCACCGCAGGATTGTTTGTGAATCTGTTGACTTTTGAACTGACCTGAAAATCATAAGAGATCAGAACAGGTACTATACAAAATAATATTAGAAGAGAGTTTCTCCACACCTCCGTCTTTTAATGGACACTGGAATATCGCTCTAGCTCTCCACAGTTTTGCTCGATCAGTGCAGCAAAATACCCCTCAAAACAATAAAGCCACATATAGTGTTCTTCATTTGAAATCATGTTTATTACTGTAATAAAAAATGCAATCCAATCTACTTACATAGATAAATACTCAGCCAAAATGTAATTACACAGTGTATCCTCCTCCCTGGAGATCTGAAACAGCAAAAGCCTAGCACCAAATACAGACCACTGCTCGCTAACCACAGCAGCCGGGTGTGATGATGTCACATAATGACCTCTGACCTTACGTGTTGCGTCCCATGGAATAAAGTGGAATGCATCACATAATGGTACAGCTTACCTTGCGATTGTGTTTTTTATTACAGTTTTTCTCTATTGTTTTGGCTCATTTCTTGAAACAGAAATGACATTCTCAAAACTCTAAGATCATTTGGCTAAACATTCTTACAGTTCAGCACAACACTATAACTGACGTGCAAAAGCTCATATCTCTCCCAAAACTGTTCACTCATGCTTCAAAACCATATTCCTTTCCCATATAAAGAGTCAGTGCACCCAAAATGGCAAAGATTCTTCTCAATTGCTTTGGCTCATTTCTTGAAACAGACCAGACGTTCTCAACTCTCTTGGTGCTTTTGCCAAAATAACCTGGATGGTTCGGCACAACACCATGGTTCACCTTCAAAAGCTCATATCTTTCCCAAAACAGTTCACTCATGTGTCAAAAATAAATTTCTTTCTCATTCAAACAGTCAGTGCCCCCAAAATGCTTCATCCCTTTGGCATTGTGTAAACACTGCAAGTCAAAATGTTTAGATGTTTTGTCTCTATGGCAGAGGACCATTGAAATATCCCTCATGTCCACCTTTCAGTCTTAGCCCAGTCCTTCATTGACAATGGTTACTGTACAGTTTTGGTCTAGCTAACTGAATACAATTGTGTATAAAACTGAAAAAAAAGAAAAGATTTTAGGGTAAGAGTAGCCTTCAAGGTTTGACATCACACATTGCACTCATACTGCCAAGGAAAAATTACTTTACAGTATTGTAACCATTATCATTCACAAACAAAGTAACTTCCATACATCAGAATAAAATGAAAATGTATACAGCATAATATATGGCAAATTGGCAATATAAACACAAACAAAAAACAAGGAAAATTACATTTAGCTGTAAATAAAGCTTGAGTTTCACAACTACTGTAACATCTCTCCACTGGCCACCATCCTCGCCCTCCTGCCCATCCACACTCTGCTGTCTGTCTGGCCACAGATTCTCGTCAACATCGCATCATATCTTCCTCGGTGTGGCAACGAGGGAAGAAACGGAGTGCATGTCGCAACCATCCCCTACACTGATCTCCTGTATAATCCTCACAGGCAGCGTCCATTGCATGGAGCAGGGACCTCTGATCTTGAGCCCGATGCTCATACACTCTCCACCTCCAAGCGGAGAAAAACTCCTCAATAGGATTGAGGAAAGGAGAGTAAGGTGGTAGGAACACCATATCCATCCTTGGGTGAGCAGTGAACCAGGCCCTGATAAGCGGGCCACGGTGGAAATTCACATTGTCCCATACAATTATATATTGTTGTAGGTCAGGCCCTTTGAGACCTCTCTCATTTTCAGGGATCAAATCCAAATGAAGGCGGTCCAAGAAGACGAGGAGCTTCTGTGTATTGTATGGGCCAAAACTGGGGATGTGAGTGGCCACACCATTCTCAGAAATGGCAGAACACATAGTTATATTGCCCCCTCGCTGGCCTGGGACATCCACCGTGGTCCGGTGGCCAATAAAATTACGGCCACGTCTTCGGCCCTTGGCCAGGTTGAAGCCAGCCTCATCCACATACATGAGTATGTGAGAGGTCTCGTTTCCTTCCAATGCCATTATTCTCTACAATAGAGTAAAAAAAGAAAACATCAAATCAGTCATACAGAAGAGTCATACACTACAGTTATAGACAGTTACATAAGAATGTTCTATGTTCTACACAAGTTCACTTGTACTGGCCAGTATTCCAGTGGTTCCAAACCTGGGGTACATGTACCCTATGCAGAGGTACTACAGGGGGTATTTGACAGAAAGGGGAGGGGAAAATTTATTAACGAGTAGACTTACTGAAATGTTACAGTAAAACCCACAGTATTAGATAGATTTACATGGGAGGCACTACTGTAATACTTTCATACCTGGATTACCTGGATTCAGAAATCAGGTAAAGTGGGTACTGAAACCAATACATTTTGGGAACCACTGCTTGCGATAATTGTAAAAAGGCTATCTTGATGGACAACCAGTGACTGACTTACATGTACATACTGGTACCGCAGTTCTTTCACTCTGTAAGAGTTCCTCTCAAATGGTACCCTGTAAATTTGCTTCATTGTCATCTGATGCTTCTTCAATATGTGGGCTATTGTGGAGATATATAGAGTTGACATTTTGTAATATGGCGCTGTCTTGTAGGATTGCAGTGCGGATCTCAATGGGATGGCATTATTTGCAAACACCATGTTACAGATCTCTTGTTCTTGTTGTTCATTGAGAAGTTTTCCTCGGCCACCCGAGCCAGATTGTCGTCCAATCCTAGACATAGAATTCAAAAGACAACGCTCCATTTGTAATTTATACCTTATGTTTACCGTACAGAATGAGTTACCAATGTAATTGTATTGTTGTTTTACTTACAGTAACTTTATCACAATTCTAATGCATCACTGCACAGTGACTGGAATACTACTGTAAATAAAGTAAATAAACATATTTGTTGCTCTATGCACAGTGTCCTGTCCTATACATTATATAATTCCATCATTGACTGACCAGTGGCGTCACTAGGGTTGGTGTCACCCGGTGCGAAAAAAAAAATGGTGTCCCCCCCCCCCACCAACTATAGTCCCCCCTCAGTACAGACCCCCTCCACTAACTACAGACCCCCCTCCCGCAGTATAGATCCCCCTCCCTCAGTACAGACCCCCACACTAAGTACAGACCACCCTCCATCAATATAAACCTCCTCCCTCAGTACAGACACCCCTTCAGTGCAGACCCCTCCATCAGTACAGACACCCCCCCTTAGTGCAGTCACCCCCCAGCAGTACAGATACCCCTCCCAGTGCAGACCCCCCCCCCCAGCATTACAGACACCCCCCTCAGTGCAGACCCCACCAGCAGTACAGATACCCCTCTCAGTGCAGACCCCCCCCCCCAGCATTACAGAAACCCCCCAGCAGTACAGACACCCCCCCTCAGTACAGACATTCCCCTCAGTGCAGACCTCCCAGTGCAGACCCCCCCCCCAGCAGTACAGACACCCCTCCCTTAGTGTAGACCCCCCTCAGTACAGACACCCCCCAGGACAGGCCCCCCAGCAGTACAGATATCCCCCCTCAGTGCAGACCCCCCCCCCCCCCAGTGCAGATCCCCCCCAGGGCAGGCCCCCCCAGCAGTACAGATATCCCCCCTCAGTGCAGACCCCCCCAGTGCAGATCCCCCCCAGGGCAGGCCCCCCAGCAGTACAGATATCCCCCCTCAGTGCAGACCCCCCCCAGTGCAGATCCCCCCCCCAGGGCAGGCCCCCCCAGCAGTACAGATATCCCCCTCAGTGCAGACCCCCCCCCAGTGCAGATCCCCCCCAGGGCAGGCCCCCCCAGCAGTACAGATATCCCCCCCCAGTGCAGATCCCCCCCAGGGCAGCCCCCCCCCCAGCAGTACAGATATCCCCCCTCAGTGCAGACCCCCCAGTGCAGACACCCCCCAGTGCAGACACCCCAAAAGACAGACAGTACAGACCCCCCAGTGCAGATATCCCCCCTCAGTGCAGACCCCCCAAAGTACAGACACCCCCCAGTGCAGACCCATCCCTCAATACAGACACCCCCATCACAGACCTCAGATACAGACAGCGGTGTGTGTCCCTCGAGCTCCTCCTCCTTTGTGGATGTAAACAAAGGAGGGGGAGGCGGCTTCGTTCCGCTCTGCTCCGCTGAGGGACACCGCGGCGACGGTGAGACACGGTGACACGGCGGCTGGCGGTGTTAGCGGTGCCGCTACCCACGGGTGTCACCCCTTTGGCGGGTGTCACCCGGGTGCGGCGCGCACCCCCCGCACCTGGCTAACAACGCCACTGTGACTGACTACATACCTGTTTTCCCTGCGAAAAGGTTTGGATGATAGAGGAGACTGTAGAGCGAGGCACATTAGGCTGCACTCGGCGACCTGCCTCTGTCTGTTACGTACCTGGATGGAGAGCCTGACTTGTAGGAGAAGACCTCTCATACAGCTCTGGTTCACGGTCCACTGGAGTGGGAACAGTGGTCACGTGAGCACAGTGGGGTAGGAGTGCCTGGTTTGTAGAGGGATGGAGTTGAGATCAACTAGGAAGTCCTCCGGAAGTCTCCGTATACAGATGGCAGGGTGAAAGTCTGTAGGTGGTGAAGCTGGATACGGCAGAACCAGGCAGCAGGTGGATAGGCAGATGGGAATCAGCAAGGCAAGGTCAAACAGTCCGGTTGGCAACAGCAGATCAATCAGATGATAGGAGCAGGCAATAGCAGAGTCGGTAGGCAGGCAGGAGTCGGTAACCAGAAGCAGATGAAGACAAGGTCAGGCAGGCCGGGTCGAACAGGAGAAGGCAGGGTAGTCCAAAACAGAGCCGGGTCGATAACGGGAATCACAGGTTCAGATCAGGTTTCAGATGGCTGACAAGCAGGATAGCTGAGACAACACAGCACTGGCTGAGTGTCACTGCTGGGCTTTTAAAGCCCGTTTTGGCGCCAATTGCGCTCTCACGCATGCGCACATGCACGCGCGCGCCCGCCGCGCGCGCCCGCCGCGCACCCGTGTGCGCACGAAGAGCCCGGAAACGCCTGGTAAGTCCATGACATTGCCCCCCCACAAGGGGCAGCCTCCGGATGCCCAGGCGACTTGCTTTTTCAGGATGAGAAGTCAAGTAGGTACGAACTAAACGTTTAGCATGTATGTTACTGTCCAGTTCCCAGGAATTACTTTCTGGGCCGTACCCTTTCCATTTGACCAAAAATTGTACTTGCCCGTGTCTTTTCCTACAATTGAGGATCGCCTCCACCTCATATTCCTGGTCACCATCCACTAGAACAGGTTCAGGCGGGCTGGTTCCTCTGTCAGGGAAGGGATTAGGCACAGCGGGTTTCAACAAGGACACGTGGAATACTGGGTGAACTTTAAGAGAGTCAGGCAAAGACAGTTCATAAGCAACTTCATTAATTTTCCTCTTGATAGGAAAAGGTCCCATAAATTTAGGTGCAAGCTTCTTAGAGGGACAAATCAGTTTAATGTTGTCTGTAGACAGCCATACCTGATCTCCAGTTTGCAGAACCAGCTCCCCCCTCCTTTTTTGGTCGAAGTTTTTCTTACTGTCCGCCTGGGCCTTGGACACAGCTTCTTGTAGTACCCGGTTGTTGCGGTTGAGGAATTCTACCGTCTCCTGGACTGCCGGAACTGGAGATTCTGAAACAAAATCTGATAAAAAGGTTAGGTGGAAACCATAGTTGGAAAAGAAGAGGGATTGGTTAGTGGCTGAGTGACTGGTATTATTATAAGCGAATTCCGCTAAAGGCAGTAGGGAAACCCAATTGTCCTGTGAAAAAGAAGTAAAGCATCTGATGTACTGCTCGAGGGTTTGGTTGGTCCTCTCTGTCTGCCCGTTGGTTTGAGGGTGATAAGCCGAGGAGAGGGCCAGCTCGATCTTCAAGATTTCACAAAGTGCTTTCCAGAAGCGTGAGGTAAACTGCACCCCTCTGTCAGAGACTATATTTGCAGGTACTCCGTGTAGTCTGATGATTTCCTTGATGAACACACGGGCCGTCTCCGCAGCAGATGGGGTTCCCTTCAAAGGCATGAAATGGGCCATTTTAGATAGGCGGTCCACAACCACAAAAATGTCTGTGCACCCCTCAGAGCGAGGTAATTCGACTATAAAGTCCATAGAAATCATTTTCCAAGGTCTGTCCGGTACAGGTAAAGGTTTTAGCAAGCCCCAGGCTCGGTTCCTTGAAGTCTTGTTCCGTATGCAGACAGGACAGGAACTGACGTATCTCCCACAAAATTCCTTTAAGTCGGGCCACCAAAATGTATGTTGTACAAGTTCAAGAGTCTTTCGGACCCCAAAATGCCCTGCTAAAGGATGGTCATGAAGCAGTGTTAGTACCTTAACTCGGATACTCTCTGGAACAAAGATTTGACTTCCCTTCCATAGCAAGCCGTCTCGTGATGTCAAGGTGATTCCTGGGGGCCTTGGAGAGTGGGTAGAAGCTTCTTTGATTAGAGATAAGAGGTCTGTTTGTAAAAGCAAGAAGTTACTTGTGGACAAAATCGTGTCAGGAACAGGGGAGTTCTTTGGATTGTCATGCATGCGTGACAGTGCGTCAGGTTTGACGTTTTTTGATCCAGGCCGATAAGTGATGTGGAAACAGAAGCGGGTGAAAAATAAGGCCCAACGAGCCTGTCGGGGTCTCAAGCGTTTGGCAGATCTCAGGTATTCTAAGTTTTTATGGTCGGTATATATATAGCCCCATACACACGGTCGGATTTTTGCATGGATTCTGTCCGATCGGACAATGTTGTTGAAAAATCAGACCGTGTGTATGCACCATCGGACAGTGTACGTCGGATTGTCCGACGGACAAAGTCCTATCTCCTGCTGGATAGATTTTCCGACAACACGGTCCGATCACACCAAATCCGATCGTGTGTACGGTTGTCCGACCGGACAAAGTGCTACGCATGCTCAGATCACATTACAAGACCAAAGCTATTGGCTACTAGCCTCTACGTAGTCCCGTCGTAGGCAACAAACGTCACCACGTTCAGAATGATCGGATTTTCCGACAACTTTGTCCGACCGTGTGTACGCAAAACCAACATCAGACAAAGTATGACGGACATGGTCCGAAGGACCTGGTCCTCGGATAATCCGCGCGTGTGTATGGGGCTTTACAGTTTTTCTCCATTGTTTTGGCTCATTTCTTGAAACAGAAATGACATTCTCAAAACAACATGGACAAATCTCCAAACCACTTGGCAATTGTTCACAACTGAATTGAATTTCTCATTCATTTCATCAAATTTCAAATGTCTCAGTACATGTCTCAATGTCTCAGTACATCTTTCAAATGATTAAGTACAAGTAGCCTACATTTAGCACAATTTCCAAGTGAATAGATCTTGTTGATCTAAACTGATTGTCAATTCTCAGTCTAATGGTTGTTCTCTCCAAAACGTGTCAGCGCCATTTCATTGTTTAAGTCATCGCATGCACAATAGTCTGTTCAATTGTCAAAATTATTCAGGAACATAATACCATGAATACCATATATGAATCTCTTGGAATATTTGATAAAATGATTACAGCAATTGACAGTCAGGTGCAACTAGAACTTGACTAACGAAGGAGGAGTTGGAGTTGGTCTCAGATGACAAATCAAAAAGTATATTTAGTTACCTGACAGGTGCTGTCCATGATTGTGATTGCTGCCAAACATGTATATATATAGCTTGACCATGCAGGACCAGTACAATTTCTGAACATGGAGGCACCTGGCCAAGTAAATGATAAGGGCAACTGCCTGCTTGAGGAAGAGGAAGAAGAAGAGGAGGAGGAGTAAGGATGCATGGGGGTGAAATAGGGGGAAGAGGCCGAGGAGCACAAAGACACCATGCTATCCCTGGTGAAAATCGGGCCACAATTATAGACCATGTCAACAACCATGGCCTCACAATGGCGGAGGCAGGTCGCTGAGTGCAGCCTAATGTGCCTCACTCTACAGTCTCCTCTATCATCCAAACCTTTTGCAGTGAAAACAGGTATGTAGTCAGTCAATGATGGAATTATATAATGTATAGGACAGGACACTGTGCATAGAGCAACAAATATGTTTATTTACTTTATTTACAGTAGTATTCCAGTCACTGTGCAGTGATGCATTAGAATTGTGGTAAAGATACTGTAAGTAAAACAACAATACAATTACATTGGTAACTCATTCTGTACGGTACACATAAGGTATAAATTACAAATGGAGCGTTGTCTTTTGAATTCTATGTCTAGGATTGGACGAAAATCTGCCTCGGATGGCCGAGGAAAACTTTTCAATGAACAACAAGAACAAGAGATCTGTAACATGGTGTTTGCAAATAATGCCATCCCATTGAGACAGATCCGCACTGCAATCCTACAAGACAATGCCATATTACAAAATGTCAACTCCACAATAGCCCGCATATTGAAGAAGCATCAGATGACAATGAAGCAAATTTACAGGGTACCATTTGAGAGGAACTCTTACAGAGTGAAAGAACTGCGGTACCAGTATGTACATGTAAGTCAGTCACTGGTTGTCCATCAAGATAGGCTTTTTACAATTATCACAAGCAGTGGTTCCCAAAATGTATTGGTTTCAGTACCCACTTTACCTGATTTCTGAATCCAGGTAATCCAGGTATGAAAGTATTACAGTAGTGCCTCCCATGTAAATCTATCTAATACTGTGGGTTTTACTGTAACATTTCAGTAAGTCTACTCATTAATAATTTTTCCCCTCCCCTTTCTGTCAAATACCCCCTGTAGTACCTCTGCACAGGGTACATGTACCCCAGGTTTGGAACCAATGGAATACTGGCCAGTACAAGTGAACTTGTGTAGAACATTCTAATGTAACTGTCTGTAACTGTAGTGTATGACTCTTCTGTATGACTGATTTGATATTTTCTTTTTTTACTCTATTGTAGAGAATAATGGCATTGGAAGGAAACGAGACCTCTCACATACTCGTGTATGTGGATGAGGCTGGCTTCACCCTGGCCAAGGGCCGAAGACGTGGCCATAATTTTATTGGCCACCGGGCCACGATGGATGTCCCAGGCCGGCGAGGGGGCAATATAACTATGTGTGCTGCCATTTCTGAGAATGGTGTGGCCACTCACATCCCCAGTTTTGGCCCATACAATACACAGAAGCGCCTCATCTTCTTGGACCGCCTTCATTTGGATTTGATCCCTGAAAATGAGAGAGGTCTCATAGGGCCTCACCTACCACAATATATAATTGTATGGGACAATGTGAATTTCCACCGTGGCCCACTTATCAGGGCCTGGTTCACTGCTCACCCAAGGATGGATATGGTGTTCCTACCACCTTACTCTCCTTTCCTCAATCCTATTGAGGAGTATTTCTCCGCTTGGAGGTGGAGAGTGTATGAGCATCGGGCTCAAGATCAGAAGACCCTGCTCCATGCAATGGACGCTGCCTGTGAGGATATTACAGGAGATCAGTGTAGGGGATGGTTGCGACATGCACGCCATTTCTTCCCTCGTTGCATCACAAGGGAGGATGTACGCTGCGATGTTGACGAGAATCTGTGGCCAGACAGACAGCAGAGTGTGGATGGGCAGGAGGGCGAGGACGGTGGCCAGTGAAGAGATGTTACAGTAGTTGTGAAACTCAAGCTTTATTTACAGCATTGTAGGCTAAATGTAATTTTCCTTGTTTTTTGTTTGTGTTTATATTGCCAATTTGCCATATATTATGCTGTATACATTTTCATTTTACTCTGATGTATGGAAGTTACTTTGTGTATGAATGATAATGGTTACAATACTGTAAAGTAATTTTTCCTTGGCAGTATGAGTGCAATGTGTGATGTCAAACCTTGAAAGCTACTCTTACCCTAAAATCTTTTCTTTTTTTTCAGCTTTATACACAATTGTATTCAGTTAGCTAGACAAAAACTGTACAGTAACCATTGTCAATGAAGGACTGGGCTAAGACTGAAAGGTGGACATGAGGGATATTTCAATGGTCCTCTGCCATAGAGACAAAACATCTAAACATTTTGACTTGCAGTGCTTACACAATGCCAAAGGGATGAAGCATTTTGGGGGCACTGACTGTTTGAATGAGAAAGAAATTTATTTTTGACACATGAGCGGACTGTTTTGGGAAAGATATGAGCTTTTGAAGGTGAACCATGGTGTTGTGCAGAACCATCCAGGTTATTTTGGCAAATGCACCAAGAGAGTTGAGAACGTCTGGTCTGTTATAAGAAATGAGCCAACGCAATTGAGAAGAATATTTGCCATTTTGGGTGCACTGACTCTTTATATGGGAAAGGAATATAGTTTTGAAGCATGAGTGAACAGTTTTGGGAGAGATATGAGCTTTTGCATGTCAGTTATAGTGTTGTGCTGAACTGTAAGACTGTTTAGCCAAATGATCTTAGAGTTTTGAGAATGTAATTTCTGTTTCAAGAAATGAGCCAAAACAATGGAGAAAAACTGTAATACCGGATGGGCCGCGCCCTCTAACAGATACCTCCACTCTTCCAATGCGGTTTTGATGGCCAGAAGTTCCCGATCCCCTACGTCATAATTTCTCTCAGCTGGAGATAACTTTCGAGAGAAGAATCCTACAGGGTGTATCAAGTCCTCCTTGCCCTGTCTTTGAGAAATGACCGCTCCCACCGCTACTTCGGATGCGTCTACTTCTAATAAAAAGGGCAGGGATGGATTAGGGTGGTTGAGAATTGGAGCTGATGTAAAAAGTCTCTTAAGTCTCTCAAATGCATCCTGAGCCTCCGAACTCCAATGAAACCTGACGTGTTGTTGGATCAATCGTGTAATAGGTGCGATGATGGCAGAGAATCCCTTGATAAACTTTCTATAAAAGTTTGCGAAGCCAATGAAACGTTGTATGCCTTTCTTATCTACTGGTGCAGGCCAGTCTAAAACGGCAGACACTTTTTGGGGATCCATTTTAATACCGGTTGAGGAGATTATTAAGCCCAAAAATTGAATCTCTCGTTGCTCAAACTCACACTTCTCTGCCTTTGCATACAGTCCATGTAGGCGAAGACGGTCAAGAACTCTGCAAACGTGTTCCCGGTGCTGGCTGAGTGATTCAGAAAAAAACAAAATATCGTCCAAATAAACAATTACAAAAACATCTAGGAAGTCCCTGAATACATCGTTAACAAGATGTTGAAAAGTGGCAGGTGCATTACATAGCCCGAAGGGCATGACCAGGTATTCATAATGCCCGAACCGCGTTCGGAGCGCCGTCTTCCACTCATGCCCGGCCCGGATGCGGACCAGATTGTAGGCCCCTCTTAGGTCGAGTTTTGTAAAAATAGTAGCAGACCTTAGTTTCTGGAATAATTTGGGTATTAGGGGCAGCGGGTAACGGTTCTTGACCGTGATTTTATTCAATTCCCGATAGTCCACACACGGGCGGAGAGTCTGATCCTTCTTGGTCACAAAAAATATTCCAGCACCAGCTGGAGAGGTGGACGGGCGGATGAACCCCTTTTCCAGGTTTTCGTTGATGTAGACCTTTAATGCTTCCTGTTCTTTTTCTGATAAGGGGAAAATGCGCCCAAAGGGAATTTCGGCCCCGGGTAGAAGTTCAATTGGGCAATCGTATGATCGATGAGGTGGAAGAGAGTCTGCTCCCTTTTTGCTGAATACGTCGAGGAACCCATGATACGGTTCGGGTACTGATTGACGTAAGTTCTGATCAATGTCCATGCAAAACAAGGTGACAGGTGATTGAGTAGATTCGTGTTGACAGTGTTCTTGGCAGTAGGGGGACAAGAACCTGATCTCTCTGGTAGTCCAATTGACGGAGGGATTATGGGCTTGAAGCCAGGGAATGCCCAGAATGATTGGGAACAACGGGGAAGAGATGACGTCAAGGATCAGGAGCTCCTTATGTTGGGAGGAAGTGGTGACAGGTAAGGGAAAAGTCTCTTGGGTCACCTGCCCAGAGCTGATGCGGGAGCCATCGGCCAAGAAGACTGAAAGTCGGTGGGTCTTGTTCCGCAAGGGAATGTTGTGTTGGCTGACGAAGGCGGAGTCGATGAAGCAGCTGCATGCTCCGGAATCAATAATTGCTTTGACTGGAATTGTCCTTCCTTGAAGCTGTAATGAAAGAGGGAGAGCAATGTGGGTTGTGTTAGCAGATAATGCTGAAAGACTGGCAGGAACAGAGGAGGAGCACTTACGCATCTTGACCAGGCAATTGCGCACGTAATGTCCTGTTGCCCCACAGTACAGGCAGAGGTTCAGTTGATGGCGACTTGTGCGCTCTTCTGGGGTTAAGGTGGGTCGGATCAGTCCCAACTGCATCGGCTCGGAGGTGTCAGGCACAGAGCTGGTTGGTTGAAGGTTGGGTGGAGGTAGGTAGCGGGCAGCAGGAATTGGAGCCTTAGCAGTCACCCAAGTAGGGCGGTTATGTTGAAAAGACCGTTCAGTGCGACGTTCCCGAAGGCGGCGATCAATCTGGATTGTTAGGGTGATTAAAGCCTCAAGAGTATCAGGTATGCCTACCCGGGCCAGTTCATCTTTCAGTCCTTCTGATAGGCCCATGCAGAACTGATGCCGAAGAGCTGCATCATTCCATTGAGTGTCTGCACTCCAGCGTCTAAAGTCTGAGATGTAATCCTCGGCCGCCCGGCGACCCTGCTGGAGCGTAGTTAAGGTGGCTTCTGCTGTGGCTACCCGTTCAGGGTCTTCATAAAGCTGGGACATAGCTTCAAAGAAGGCCGTTAGTGACTGAATCAAAATAGAGTCCTCTTCGAGAAGTCGGTGTGCCCAGATCTGTGGTTCTCCTAACAGCAGGGAGACCACAAACCCCACTTTAGTGGCTTCAAGTGAAAAAGTCCGGGGTTGCAGGGCGAAATAAAGTTGACAAGCGCTGCGGAAGGCCCGGAATTTAGTTCGGTCCCCTGAAAACCTCTCAGGTATGGGGACCCTTGGTTCAGGTGGAAGCATAACGACAGAAGGAGAGGAAGCAGCCTGAGCAGGGGCGGCAACGGAACCAGGAGCCACGTGTACAGGGTTAATGATGTTCTGAACTTGACCCTCCAATCTGGTGTAACCGTCTTGTAAGGATTTTACGGCCTGGGTGAGGGCTGACAGGTGTGAGCAGATATCTGTCATGGGGGAGGTCTCTCCTGCAGGCTCAGTCATGGCTGTGTTGTACTGTTACGTACCTGGATGGAGAGCCTGACTTGTAGGAGAAGACCTCTCATACAGCGCTGGTTCACGGTCCACTGGAGTGGGAACAGTGGTCACGTGAGCACAGTGGGGTAGGAGTGCCTGGTTTGTAGAGGGATGGAGTTGAGATCAACTAGGAAGTCCTCCGGAAGTCTCCGTATACAGATGGCAGGGTGAAAGTCTGTAGGTGGTGAAGCTGGATACGGCAGAACCAGGCAGCAGGTGGATAGGCAGATGGGAATCAGCAAGGCAAGGTCAAACAGTCCGGTTGGCAACAGCAGATCAATCAGATGATAGAAGCAGGCAATAGCAGAGTCGGTAGGCAGGCAGGAGTCGGTAACCAGAAGCAGATGAAGACAAGGTCAGGCAGGCCGGGTAAAACAGGAGAAGGCAGGGTAGTCCAAAACAGAGCCGGGTCGATAACGGGAATCACAGGTTCAGATCAGGTTTCAGATGGCTGACAAGCAGGATAGCTGAGACAACACAGCACTGGCTGAGTGTCACTGCTGGGCTTTTAAAGCCTGTTTTGGCGCCAATTGCGCTCTCGCGCATGCGCACATGCACGCGCGCGCCGCCGCGCGCGCTAACGTGCACGCGCACGCTAACGTGCACGCGCACGCTAACGTGCATGCGCGCGCGCCCGCCGCGCACCCTTGTGCGCACGAAGAGCCCGGAAACGCCTGGTAAGTCCATGACACTGTCATTGTGGGGCCATGGTTGTTGACATGGTCTATAATTGTAGCCTAAATTTCATCAGGGACAGCATGGTGTCTTCGTGCTCCTCGGCCTCTTCCCCCTATTCCACCACCACGCACCCTTACTCCTCCTCCTCCTCTTCTTCTTCCTCTTCCTCGATCAGGCAGTTGCCCTTGTTCATTTACTTGGCCAGGTGCCTCCATGTTCAGAGATTGTACTGGTCCTGCATGGTCAAGCTATATATATACATGTTTGGCAGCATTCACAATCATGGACAGCACCTGTCAGGTAATTACAGTAACATACTGTTTGATTGGTCATCTGAGACCAACTCCAACTCCTCCTTCGTTAGTCAAGTTCTAGTTGCACCTGACTGTCAATTGCTGTAATCATTTTATCAAATGTTCCAAGCGATTCATATATGGTATTCATGGTATTATGTTCCTGAATAATTTTGACAATTGACCAGACTATTGTGCATGTGATGACTTAAACAATGAAATGACGCTGATACCTTTTGGAGAGAACAACCATTAGACTGAGAATTGACAATCAGTTTAGATGGCTGGATCTTGTAGTCTCACCAAATGGAAATTCAAAGGGACATATATGAAATACAAAAAGGCCACTCCTCGTGGTGTAGTATTTAAAACCAGGGTGAATTTATTTCATAAAAAACAGCCAGGGTACTCACATCTCGTTAGATAAAAGCAGGCATGTCAGAAGCTACAGGGACGTCGTCAGAGATGTTCCTATTGGACGAGACGCCACGTAGGGTGGAGCTCTAGCATCACAACGCTGTAACATGCCGACCGCGGCCATCTTTGTGGTTGGAAACAATTGATATCCATGACAGATTGTAGCTTCTGACATGCCTGCTTTTATCTAACGAAATGTGTGTTACTTTATAATTTTATGTTTTTAGCGCTGCATACATTCATCCTTTATGCTTTTTATTGTTACCATACAATTTATGCCAGCTGCTTTATTAATGTTAGCGCAGTTATTAATCTTGAACAAAGACTAACAGCTGGAGGGATCCACGGCTGAAGAAAGAAGCTCCACCCTTCTGAAAGTAGAGTACTTGTTGCAACTGGGGAGGTGCTCCCTGCAGTACCTGGGTCTTCCAGGAAAGCTGCATGCTATTATACTCCTGCCTGGTTGCCCATTCGTCGGTTGTGGTGGTGGAGGACCTATCACCTGGCTGCAGGTTACATGCCCAGCTTCCTCTGCAGCATCAGGAGTAGTCTCTCTAAACTGTTGAGGAAGGGAAGCAGAGAAACTTATTTTCCCTGAGCATGGGCAGGAATCAGTGAGTCATGAGAAAATTAGTTATGCCTGCATACTGTATAAGCATGGTGCGTAATTGAGCACTTTACTTTATATATACTTTGCAAAAAAGAATTGAGAGAGAATAAAAAACAGACATAAAACATCTGTTTAATAACATATAAACCTTTAAAAAACAAAATTGTCCAGAAACTATTATAGTTTATTTTTACCGTGATTACATATGTTCATTGAACGACTTTATTTAGGTGCGCTGATGTATTATATACAGTCCTTTCCTCTGTTTATTTTCAAATTGGACTTTAAGTGCCTAGTGACCTTTTTTATGTCATAATAATGGATACAACTATCAGGGTCAAGATTGAACACATTCAGTTCCTTTAGATTCTTTTTCTCAGAAATTATTGAGTGGAATAAAAATATAACATATTGTATGCTGTACAGATAATTGTTGATACAGGTTACCAAGAGATGAGAAGTGCTACTTTTCTTTTGAAAGCTATTCTAACCCACTCAGTAGAGCTAAACAGATATAAACCAATGCTTTATGTATGGAGATTCACAGATACTGTAGATAGATAGATAGATAGATAGATAGATAGATAGATAGATAGATAGATAGATAGATAGATAGATAGATAGATAGATAGATAGATAGATAGATAATTAGGTAGATAGATAGATAGATAGATAGATAGATAGATAGATAGATAGATAGATAGATAGATAGATAGATAGATAGATAGATAGATAGATAGATAGATAGATAGAATCTTGTACTTTTAAAATCTTTATTTTGTTTGATGGTGAGCTGAGTGCACAAAAACAAAGATAATAAACGATTGTAAAAAAACAAACAAAAAAAAGCATTCGGATCATTTTGCATGAATTGTCATGATCTCGAAAGTTGTGTATTAACAATCAGATTATCATACGATCGCTTCAAAAGTGGTATTTTGTGCACGATTTACTGATCGTGTATAGGGGCCATAAGTCTTGCCTAGGTTTCTTTTGCATTGCGATTTGAGAGATCAAATTGCATGACAAGTCACAAACTATTGGTGGCAATGGCATTGTTACAATCGGTGCGACACTGATTGGATTTTTTGTTTTGGATAGAGTGTGGAAGGATTGGAACCCTGTCAGGTTTTACTGCTATTTCCCCTTATTTACTGATGGGGCACACCTGAGCACTGATGGGGCACTCCTTGGCACTGCTGGTCTCTAAAGGGTCACTCCTTGGCACTGCTGGGCTCTGATGGGGCACTCCTTGGCACTACTGGGCTTATATGGACACTGATGGGGCACTCATGGCCCTGCAGGGCTCTGATGAGGCACTCCTTGCACTGCTGGGCTTTGATGGGGCACTAACCTTGGCACTGCTGGGATCTCCTTAGCACTGTTGAGTCACGCCTGAGCACTGATGGGGCACAACTCCACTCTCAAGCAGCCTCACGCTGCAGCTTCACCCTCCTATCCTCACACAGTCGGTGTGAGGAGGGAGAGAACCGAGTATGACACCGGTTTGTTGACAGTGATCACTCCGTCCAATTGGAGCAAACACGTGATAAAGGGCCACTGGGTTTGCCCATTTACCTCGATCCCTGACACACTGGGTCCCGAGAACCTGGAGGTCACGGACATTCCCGGGAGCGCACCCCAGGGAATGATTCTGGAAGGATGACACTGTATGCCCTCCCAAAGTTATCCAGCCGCGCTGTAGCCGTCATTCGGCTATGGCCCGGTCGGCAACTGGTTAAAGGTTTCTGTACTTGTGTTCTTATAAGTCAGTTATGGCGAACCTTGGCACCCCAGATGTTTTGAACATCATGGGAAATGTAGTTCCAAAACATCTGGGGTGCCAAGGTTCGCCATCACTGTTATAAGTGCTTGCAGTAACTTTCATTCAACCAGGTGTGTCAGAGGGGCTGAGACTGTTTTTGGAGTTGAGGTGCAGAACAGAGAATCAAAATGACCAAGTGGCTCTTGCGGGGATAGTCCTACACTATATTGGTTCTAACCCTTCCCCCCTTTACCCAAAACTAAAAAAGTTTTGGCTGTAGACACACTAAGGATTCCAGCCAGCAAAAGAATGAGAGCATGTTCTCAATTTTTCGGTCAGAAAAAGTTCCGATCGGAAATTCCGATCGTCTGTAGCAATTCCGACATGCAAAATTCCTACGTATGCTCGGAAACAATTTGACGCATGCTCGGAAGCATAAACTTAATTTTCTCGGCTCGTCGTAGTGTTGTACGTCACCGCGTTCTTAGCGGTCGAAAGTTCAGCAAACTTTTGTGTGACCGTGTGTATGCAAGCCAAGCTTGAGCGGAATTCCGTCGGAAAAACCATCCAAGATTTTTCTGACGGAAAATCTGCTCGTGTGTACGCAGCATAACTGTGAGCAGGCTAGAGGTTTTAGAGTTGTTGCATAGAGGTGAGAGGTGAAATAATGAAAGACATGCACCCAGCAAGCCACAAGTGCATATAAAGTGGATGAGTTCTGTCTAATAGCCTGAAGATAGAAAACAGTATTTGGGACACAGTAAAGCAGCCCATTGTGAAAAATTGTACCTTTTATTATAATTTTACAAGATAGAGTATTTTTCTTTTTAATATATTATTTTCTTTGAAATATGCTTGGATTAATACCCATATGGGCAATGTACTGATAATGTGCTGATAGTTTTTTATATTTTTATTTCTACCAAAGTTGTTATTGACATCGCTTTTAGAGTCATTAATCATTTTGTTTACTTCCTTGGAAATGCCAACCCTGCTGCATATCACTATGTCATCGAGCAAATGACATATTTTCCTTACAGACCATTTGTAATGACACTTTAAAAAGATATTAAAGATTGCAGCTCTCATTGCAGCTCCCCAAGGTATCCCACGTGGAATGATTTTCAGTCTGAATGCAGTAAACTTACTCTGCTTGTGACAGCTATCCTTCACCCAATATCTAATCTATTCACCCCACTGAGAATGGCACAATGCTGTTTATTAGCCTTCACTCTGTGACAAGGACTTTGGGGCCAACACAACTGATAAATTACAGGTAGATTTCCACACACATTTATGTAACTGCCAAAATTATAGAACCATTTACATTTTAACTATCAAATCTAAATCTACTATAAATCCATGATAATCTTTCTTTTTTGCAGGCTAGCTTGTGGAAGGGAGCTGGCACAACTTGGCTATGGATGTGGGGACACACTAGACACATTCAACTGTCATTGTGATTTGCTGGGCTTCTAGTGTGTACTTGCACCTTTAAGGAGAAATGAGCTGCCTCCAGGCATACCTGTCAAAATGTATACTTTACTATATATGCTCCAATATGGAGACTCTCAAAGGTTAGATTTAAAGCGGGATTCCGCCGAAATATGTTTTTTTTTTTTTTTCTGTTCATAGGGAAATAAAGACATAAATAACATGTCACTTACCTGCTGCAGTTCTTTTCCCCACCGATCGCCGATTCCGTCCGTTTGGTGAACTTTTAAACTTGCTTGCTGGACGATTCCATTTTGCTTGTGGGCAACAAGCATTTACTTCCGGGATGCGGTGAATGCTGTGCTCCCAGCATTCACCGCTCGATCCTGCGCATGCTCACTTCGCTCAGTGAGCAGCGCCGTACAGTCTCCCGGCCGAAATCTCGAGAGATTTCATGCTGACAGCTTCATGGGAACAATGTAAAAAAGCTCCCAGGGGTCATTGCGGAGCCGGGGGAGAGCCCGAAACCACGCCTACTCCCACGGGAGGACAGACCGGAAGCCATAGCAAAAATCAGTACAGTAAGTAAAATACTTTTTTTTTTTTTTTTTTTAATGGTCATTTGTTCATCAGCATTGGTAACTACTTTGAATTAGATGAAGTAGTATTTTAGAGTACCAAACCGCTTTAAGACTGCACTTTACAGAAGGGGCCTTGATAAGACAGCGTGGCTTTCACATACACTATATTGCCAAAAGTATTGGGACTCCTGACTTGACATGTACTTTAATGGCATCCCAGTCTTAGTCCGTAGGGTTCAATATTGAGTTCCCAGAAGAGTTGAAACTGTTATAGCTGCAAAGGGTGGGCCAACCTAATATTGAACCCTACGGACTAAGACTGGGATGCCGTTAAAATGATTGTAAAGTCTCGTTTCCTTCCTTTTCTTGTAAAAATAATAAACATGTTATACTTAACTGCTCGGTGCAGTGGATTTGCACAGAGCAGCCCAGATCCTCCTCACCTTGGGTCCCTCTTCTGTGATCCTGGCCCCCTCCCTCCTGTTCAGTGCCCCCACATCAAGCTGTTTGCTATGGGGGAACCAGAGCTGTGTCTATTCAGACATGGAGCCCTGACCTGGCCACGCCCCTCTCCCCCCTGATTGGCTAGCTGACTTTGATTGACAGCAGCAGGAGCCAATATCACCACTGCTGTTTCTCAGCCAATCAGGAAGGAGAATCTCGGACGGCTGAGACACTAGTGGACATCGATGGAAAAAGAGGGACCTCAGGTAAGTGTTAGGGGGCTGAGGGGGTCTGCTGCACACAGAAGGCTTTTGATCTTAATGCATAGACTGCATTAACCACTTCAGCCCCGGAAGGATTTACCCCCTTCCTGACCAAGGCATTTTTTTGCGATACGGCACTGCGTCGCTTTAACTGACAATTACGCGGTCGTGTGACATTGTACCCAAACAAAATTTACATCCTTTTTTTCTCACAAATAGAGCTTTCTTTTGGTGGTATTTGATCACCTCTGCGGTTTTTCTTTTTTTTTTTAACTATATTTTTTACTTTTTGCTATAATAAATATCCCCAAAATATATATAAAAAAAAAAACATTTCTTCCACAGTTTAGGCCAATATGTATTCTTCTACATATTTTTCGGTAAAAGAAAATCGCAATAAGCGTATATTGATTGGTTTGCACAAAAGTTATCATGTCTACAAAATAGGGGATAGATTTATGCCATTTTTCTTAATAATTTTTTTTATTAGTAATGGCGGCAATTTGCGATTATTATCGTGACTGTGACATTGCGGTGGACAGATCGGACAATTTTGTGCTATAAAAATGCACTGATTACTGTGTAAATCTCACTGGCAGGGAAGGGGTTAAACACTAGGGGGCGATCAAGGGGTTAACTGTGCTCTAACTGTAGGGCGGATGGGCTCAATAGAACATGACAGAGATCACTGCTCCCGTTCACTGGGAGCAGTAGATCCCTGTCATGTTGCTAGGCAGAACAGGGAAATGCCTTGTTTACATCTCCCCATTCTGCCTCTCCATGCCACGGATGAGACAGCGCCGTACGGGTGCGTTGTTTTGCGCACCCGTGCCACTTTGCCGACGTATATCGATGTGAGCCAGTCAGCAAGTGGTTAAGCTAAAAAACCTTTTGCCTTTACAACTCCTTTAAAGTTCATGTACGTGTAAAAGCAGGCATCCCATTACTTTTGACAATATAGTGTATATTTGCAAATATTTTTTATGTAAATTGGTAGAAAGTGTAATATTTTTTGCTAGCTGGCTGGTAAGTTTGCTAGGAAAACTCTTGTTTAGTTAGAGTCTCCAAAAAGAATACAATGAGCATCACAATAGTGACAATAGTGACATCACCAAATCTCCTGAGACTAGCAGTCAGAAGCAGCAGTGCCTTAGCTCTCAAACTGCAGATACATACCTGTGAAGCTGTAGGCATAGCGGTGCCTAGGCACCCTCATATAACAGGAAGAGCATTGCAATTTTGCAGGAGGAATTCAATTCAAGACAAGTGGTACATTTTCAATGTACTGCTTGGGCAAAATTAACAATTCTTATGCCCCGTACACGCGATCGGAAATTCCGCCAGCAAAAGTCTGATGTAAGCTTTTGGTCGGAAATTCCGACCATGTGTATGCTCCATCGGACTTTTGCCGCCAGCAAAAGATTGAGAGCAGGTTCTCAATTTTTCGGTCGGAAATTCCGATCGTCTGTACAAATTCCGACGCGCAAAATTCCTGCGCATGCTCGGAAACAATTCGACGTATGCTCTGAAGCATTGAACTTCATTTTCTCGGCTCGTCGTAGTGTTGTACGTCACTGCGTTCTTGACGGTCGAAAGTTCAGAGAACTTTTGTGTGATCTTGTGTATGCAAGCCAAGCTTGAGCGGAATTCCGTCCGAAAAAAACATCCAAATTGTTTCCGACAGAAAATCCGATTGTGTGTACGCGGCATTATAGTCAACATAGCAAATTTTCACTTTTGAGATCCGGTCCAATTTAAAAGAAAGCAAACCATGGGCATGCCACATAATCTTTATTTTTCTCTCTCAGATACCCCCAATATCTATTAGCTAGAAAGAGGCAATTTAGGCAAAAGACTTTTTCCTTTAGATCAAGTAGTGCTGTCTGGGGTCTGTATGTGACACATCCCCATAGTTAAGAGGAGAAACCTGTGTGAATCTTGTGTGAAAATATTTATAGACACCTAAATAAAATCAGGTGGGAGGTCCATTCCAGTGTTATTCCAAGCAAAGTGTGTTTCCCTAGGAGTACATGGCCAAGCTAGGGAAGGGGTTAAACACTAGGGGGTGATCAAGGGGTTAACTGTTGTTATCAAGGGGTCAACTGATCACAGTAGAGCTACTAACTAAATTTACCTAACCTAGCGCCTAACTAGAAGGGTGCCACACAAATTATAGAAAAGTTTTATTTCTAGAGTTCTTCATAAATCTTTATCATATACTGTATACAAGAGAACAGAAGCATGGTGGTATGGAGCCGCACTTCATTAAGATGGGATTTTTATAGGAAAGGAAGTTTGATGTAATTTCTTCTCATCGGTAACCTGTTAATTCAGTATATGGAACCTTTATTCAGAATGACAGTCCTGCTGTCTGTGAATATTTCCTTACAGCTTCTCTGTATTGTTGCGGCCATTAAAAGCATTGATTATTCTGTTTGTGCAGAACATATTGTGATTGTAAATCACACAACATAAGGTAAGGTATCACTTTGTATTTCAGTGAACAGAATGCTTATTAAGTTGTTCGGAAGAGAATGACATGCTTCCTGTACCTTCAAGTTGGTTTAATCATGTTCTTCAATGGCTCAAACATATGACTTGTACAATTGTTTTATGTTTGGGCTTATATTTGTCTTTTGCTTGCAATTGCAGTATGTGTAATGTGCAGCTGCTGACCACTTTTAGAAAGAAAATCATTTAGAGCTCATTGCTATAATTAAAATTGTGCAGAAAAAAAGTGGCAGCTTGTTTTAACTTAACTCCTAGGCACCCCTATATGGTTGGTTTCTGAATAAAGTTACTTTATATCTGCAATGGTTTTTTTATTTATTTATTTATTTTTTTATAACTGTGGGAAAACATTTTTTTTTCCAAAACAGCACATTAGGACCAGTGCCTAGGCCAGAGGGCTACCCCCTAATGTGTCAACTCAAAACCTCAAGATTTACAAACTATTATAACTTTCCTTATGTAGCACTACCCCTACAGAAGCTGCCACATTTTTGTCATTTTTTTGTACACCTGAAGATGACAAACGTCACTCACCTAGCACTTACCAACACATCTTGAGCTATTGCAAAGAATTTATTAGGCCAAGCATAGCCTAAAAGGATTAGCAAGTGTAATCATACAAACAACTATTTAGACAATGCTGTTACTCTGAGAGTTATGGTTAAACACCTTCAGTATTCTGACTAACCGCGGTATTCGGCCGCTCGCGGTGCGGTTTTAACCCCCCCCGCGAGCGGCCGAAAAGGGGTTAAACACCCCCGCAGCGCCGCCGTAGCGGCGCTTTGCAGCGGTATTGCCGCGGTTTTACCGCGGTTTCCCATTCAAATCAATGGGAAGGAGCGGTATAGGAGCGATGAACACACCGCTCCTATACCGCTCCAAAGATGCTGCTAGCAGGACTTTTTTTGCCGTCCTGCTAGCGCACCGCACGGGCTTTCACACTGGAGTTAAAGGGGCCGGATTTTTTCAGGCGGTGAACAGGCGCTATTTTTAGCACTGTACCGCCTGAAAAACGCCCCAGTGTGAAAGGGGCCTAAGAGTAATTAACAGTTTATCCCAGGTTTATCCCACTGGCCAGTGATTGATGGGAAAAACAATGTGGGCTGGCAAAGCTGGGGCCCTTGAAGAAAGCACAACATTTCCCAGCATTGTGCGATGTTAGTCTCTTACCAGACCCAGAGTGCCCTCTTCTGGGTCTCTGAACATGTGCTCTGGTTAAGTAAAAGTCAGGTTCAAGTCGGACAAGGGTAAAAGTTGTTATGATATCTTTCTTTTAATCCTGCTGAGACAGTCCCTAATTTCCTTCCTTACAAGCGGTGGGGGTGATCTCTAGAACTTTCCGATCATACCAGGCTTCCAAATCACAACTCTCACCCTCCCATTGGAGAAAGTTTGCAGTCTCTGAGGCAAAGTACTGCACAATGAGCAGTCTCTTTGTTTCTCTGAGATCATACCCGATTGTGGTCAACTATGGCAGGGTTCCAATCAGCCAGCAGCCCAGTTTCCTTATTTTCACCCTACCTAACTTTATGACTTTCTGTCCTCCAAGATTGATTCAAACCCAGCTAAGATCAACTGGAACTGAAGACACTTCATAGACAAGCATTGCAAGATGGTCTCCTTAAAGATGCTGTACTTCTGCATTCACCACTTGCCCACCGTGTCAATTCTGAGAATTCTGTCATACATGTAAAAATCTTAATTTTTTTGCTAAAAATGTATTATAACCCTTCAAACATTATATATTTTTTCAAGCAGAGGCCCTATATAATAAAATGGTTGTTGCAATTGTTTATGTCACACCCTAGTTACACAGCGTTTTTTCAAATGCAATTTTTTGGGGGGAAAAAATACACTTTAAAATATACAAACACAATATAATACCCAATATTTTGGTAAAATATAAAAGATGATGTTACACAAAGTAAATAGATACCAAACATGTCATGTTTTAAAATTTTGCGTGCACGTGGAATGGCAATGGCAATGTACATTAAATTATCCATAGGTGATATTTTAAAAGCCTTTTCAGGTTATCAGTTTAGAGTTACCAGGAGGTCTGCCACTAAAATCATTGCTCTCGTTCTGACGTTAATGCTGTTATCTTACATTTGTTGTACAAATGCATGCACGACCCACATTGTTGTTTGCATTTGCACGTGAGCACAGTGAGTTGGGGGCATTTAAAAATATATATTTTTCATTATTAATTCTTTTATTTAATTATTTATTTTTTATTTTTTTACACTGTACCCTTACAGTTTTTTGCTATCACAATATCCTAGGTGATAGCATGGGCCATGACAGGTCCTCCTTATGTCTCCTCTTCCTTCATATGCGGATCTTGGTTTGATCTGCTGCTTCACACGCTTTTCCATCACCACGATTAGCTTCTCCCGACATTGACATCTCTGAGAAGGCTGAATCTGAAGGACAGGCAGCAAGTGGTATGATGCCTCTATAACCACTTGACCTCCAGGAGATTTACCCCCCTTCATGACCAGGCCATTTTTTCATATACGGCACTGTGTTATTTTAATGAAACAAGAAAAGCCTATCCAGGTGAGTGAGTCTCCAGTCAATCCCCACACACACTAGTCAGGTGCTAGCCCTTCTTTGGCAGTGGATCTGGACCGACCTCTTTACATCAGATTTGAGTGTAAGTACCGTGTATTCTAGCCGAGTTTTCTTTGTCACACCAGCAGAGTACTCATTTTAATTGGTTATTTCACCTGTAACCTAATGACGACACATTAGAGCAGTATATAGTTGATTGTGGTGACTAGTTCCAATAGGTAATGACTAAGCGCTAACATTTGTGTGAAACAAGTCTACCTTATTTTGGTTAATAGCGCCCCACTAGCGGCCGAATAGCGCCGCTAAAACAACTGTAAACCGTCACTATTTTTAGCAGCGATTTACTGCCGTCGCCTGCCCGCCCCAGTGTGAATGTAGCCTAAATGATTCCCTTAGTAACGGTTTTGTACCAACAATCCCCAAAACTGCCACTATCATCCAGGTACCAAAAAAACTCAACATGGCTCTGGACTATTTAAACAACTTTCATCCAATATCTAACTTACCCTTCCTTGCCAAGATCCTTGAGTGGGCTGTGATATCTCAGTTACATAATCACCCGACTATAAATAATCAATTTGAGCCCCTCCAATCTGGTTTTCAAGAGAATGTTCTCAATTATTCAGGGAAAATCCGATCGTCTGTAGCAATTCCGACACGCAAAATTCCTACGCATGCTCGGAAACAATTTGACGCATGCTCAGAAGCATTGAACTTAATTTTCTCGGCTCCTCGTAGTGTTGTACGTCACCGCGTTCTTGACGGTCGAAAGTTCAGCGAACTTTTGTGTGACCGTGTGTATGCAAGCCAAGCTTGAGCGGAATTCCGTCGGAAAAACCATCCAAGATTTTTCTGAAGGAAAATCCGCTCGTGTGTACGCTACATTAGTCATATCTCATTGATCCCTGTCACTTGGTTTCTCTTTGTGGAATACAGTCTGAAGTTGGTCCAGTCAAGTACGGTGTTCCTCACGACTCAATCTTGGGTCCCTTACTTTTTATCATTTCCAATTCCAAGTTTCCACTTGGCCAACTCCTTAGATCACATGGGCTCAATTATCACTTCTATGCTGATGAAACTCAGATATAAATCCACACTAAACCGGATTCTACTTTGGCTGCTTCTCTCTTATCTAACTGTATTTGTAATATAAAAACTTGGATGGCCCATAATTTCCTTAAATTAAACCGTGACAAGACTGAAGTCATGCTTTTTGGCACCCCCCATCAATTACATAAGGCCAGTCCTAATAGCTTATCTATAGATGGCATTGAACTTGAGCTTCTGTCTAAATTGAAAAATCTAGGGATGATAGTTGATGCTAGTTTAACCTTTGAGCCACATGTACGAAATGTTGTCTGAAAATCTTTTTTCCACTTGAGAAACAGCGCTCGGCTGCATCCCATGCTATCATACACGGTAGTTGAAAAGCTGATCCATACATTTGTGTTCTCCGAACTTGACTACTGCAATGCTCTACTCGCTGGTATACCTAAATCCACTATTTAATATTTCAATATGTTCAAAATTCTGCAGCCAGAGTCCTGACTAGGTCTGGTACATGTGATCATATTACCCTTACTTGCACTGGCTCCCATCAGTAGGGATGAGCTTCGAGTTCAAGTCGAACTCATGTTCGAATCGAACATTGCTTATTCACCTGTTCACCGAACAGCGAACAATTTGGAGTGTTCGCGGCAAGGTTGAAAAGCCGCGGAACACCCTGTAAAAGTCTATGGGAGAAATCGAAAGTGCTAATTTTAAAAGCCTATATGCAAGTTATTGTCATAAAAAGTGTTTGGGGACCTGGGTCCTGCCCCAGGGGACATGTGTCAATGCAAAAAAAAGTTCTAAAAACGGCCGTTTTTTTGGGAGCAGCGATTTTAATAATGCTTAAAGTGAATTAATGAAAGTGTAATATTCCTTTAAATTTCGAACATGGGGGTGTGTATAGTATGCCTGTAAATGGGTGCATGTTTCCCGTGCTTAGAACTGTCCCTGCACAAAGTGTCATTTTTGCAGGAAAAAAAGCATTTAAAATCGCGGCTATAATGAATTGTGGGCTCCCGTAATACAGAGAACAGTCAATGAAAGTCATTGATAAAAGAAAAAAAATATGCGTGTGGGGTTCCCCCCAAATTCAATTACCAGGCCCTTCAGGTCTGGTATGTATATTAAGGGGAACACCGGGTCAAATTAAAAAAAAAATGACATGGGGTTTCCCCTAAATATCCATACCAGACCCTTCAGGTCTGGTATGGATTTTAAGGGGAACCCTTGCCAAAAAAGAAAAAAAATGGCGTGGGGGTCCCCCTCAAAATCCATACCAGACCCTTATCCGAGCACGCAACCTGGCAGGCTGCAGGAAAAGAGGGGGGGACGAAAGAGTGCCCCCCCTCCTGAACCATACCAGGCCTAATGCCCTCAAAATTGTGAGGATGCTTTGGGGGTCCGTGACCCCCTCAAAGCACCATGTCCTCATGTTGATGAGGACAAGGGTCTCATTCCCACAACCCTTGCCCGGTGATTGCGGGGGTCTGCGGGCAGGGCGCTTATCAGAATCTGGAAGCCCCCTTTAACAAGGGGACCCCCAGATCCCGCCCCCCCTGTTTGAAATGGTAAGGGGGTACAAAAGTACCCCTACCATTTCACAAAGAAAGTGTAAAAAATAGTTAAAAAACACACAGACACCGTTGGGAAAAGTCCTTTATTAAAAATTAAAAAAATTTAAAAAAGATTCCAGCGGTGGTAATCCACTCTTGCTATCCAGCGATGGGTGATCTCTTCTCCAGGGTCCAGCGATGGCTGATCTCTTCCACTTCCGATGATGTCCAGCGCAGCACATCCTGTCTCCATGGAGACACTGCGGGAATCCCGTCTTAGCTGAGGAGGACCGGGCCACCCGTCACCTGATTCCGCCCCCCTCTGGCGCAACGCAAGGGGTAAGCCGGGCTTCCCCAGTGACATACGGGTGACCCCTGCCCCTCTGATGTAACGGAAACCTGCGTTACATCAGAGGGGGGCAGGGTCACCCATACATCACTGGGAAAGCCCAGCTTTTCCCTTGCGTCAGAGGGGGGCGGGGTCAGGTGACGGGTGGCCGGTCCTCCTCAGCTGTGTCTCCGTGGAGAAACCCAGGGGAAACCCAGGGGAAACACAGGCTTCCCCAGTGATGTAAGGGTGACCCCGCACCCGACTCGAACATCGGGCTCGTCCCTACCCGTGAGGTTTCGCATAGACTTATGGTTCACCTACAAGGCTCTTCATCACTTGGCACCCTATTATCGCTCTAAACTTTTTTCAACATACCCCCCCCCCCCCTCGTAACCTTTGTTTCTTAAATTCTGGTTTACTGTGTGTCCCCCCTACTCACCTACCCTCAATGGGGGATAGAGCCTTCTCCTGCTATGCTCCATAACTATGGAATTCCCTTCCTAAGTACGTCAGAGAGCCATCGTCTCCAAACTCATTCAAATGAAATCTAAAAATGTTTTTCTTTAGACAAGCTTTCACTTAATTGTCCCTTTTTCCTTTATGTTATCCTGTGTATTTTCTGTGTTTTCTTTGCAAAACGCTTTGAGAAGCTATCTTTAAAGGCGCTATAAAAAATGTTGTTTATTATTATTATTATTATTTATTATAAATACATGGGGTAATTAAGTAGTGGTCCAGACATGTGGTATTTAAGTAATGTAAAACTATAATAGCCAATTTTGTGTAGTCTTTGCCTTTTTTTCACAGTATTGCATAGAAACCTAAATATGGAAATATGGAGGTTATAACCCTCCCTTACTCTATCCAAAATGAAAAAAAATAAAAAAGTTGTGTCTATAGTTATACTTTAAGGCAAATAGACTGTGCAATTTGCAAGTTTCTCCATAGCTTACTACAGCTTCACTTCAGCAGCAGAGACCCCCCTCAGTTACTATGGTCATGAGTGACTACACTTGCAAAGTCCTCAGTCTATGTGCCTTTAGTAAATCCACCACATTACATGTAGTGAAATATATCTATTTATCTATATCTGTCTATCTATCTTACTATAGCTTCACTTCAGCAGCAGAAATCCCCCTCAGTTACTATAGTCATGAGTGACTACACTTGCAAAGTCCTCAGTCTATGTGCCTTTAGTAAATCCACCATATTGCATGTAGTGAAATATATCTATTTTCTCTGGTTATTTCACCATGTTTTTGGAGACTTTTCTTTTTGTATATACAAACATATCCATCATTTGCTGAAAACCGCCCAATCACACCAAACATAATACAATGTCCATGCATATCACAATAGTATATTCGCTCATTAGAACATATATCATATGTAGTGAGAATACTTTACTTATTTACAATTATTTTTAGAGATATCTTTGGCTCAAATATTTGCAAAACAGAATGGGATTATGAATAGACGCTGGTGTGGAACTTGAGCTGTTATTAGAGGGGTGTCATAAATTTTAAGATTTGACACTTTCAACATCAACAACATCAGAGAATGACAATGGCTAGTCTCTAATAGGGATGAGCTTCAAGTTCGAGTCGAACTCATGTTTGACTCGAACATTGCCTGTTCGCCTGTTCAGCGAACAGTGAACAATTTGGGGTGTTCGCGGTAAATTCGAAAAGCCTGTAAAAGTCTATGGGAGAAATCTCAAGTGCTAATTTTAAAAGCCTATATGCAAGTTTCTGTCATAAAAAGTGTTTGGGGACCTGGGTCCTTTTTTTTTAAAAACTGCCGTTTTTTCAGGAGCAGCGATTTTAATAATGCTTAAAGTGAAACAATAAAAGTGTAATATTACTTTAAATTTCGTACCTGGGGGGTGTGTATAGTATGCCTGTGAAGGGGCGCGTGTTTCACGTGCTTAGAACTGTCTCTGCACAAAGTGTCATTTTTGCAGGAAAAAAAGCTATTTAAAATCACTCGCGGCTAATGAATTGCCGACTCCCGTAACACAGAGAACAATCATTCATTGAAAGTCATTGATAAAAAAAAAGTAATTGATAAAAAAAAAAATTATAAAAAAAAGCGTGGGGGTTCCCCCAAATTCAATTACCAGGCCCTTCAGGTCTGCTATGGATATTAAGGGGAACCCCGCTTCAAATTTTTAAAAAAATGACGTGGGGTTCCCCCTAAATATCCATACCAGACCCTTCAGGTCTGGGATGGATTTTAAGGGGAACCCCGGCCAAAAAAAAAATGGCGTGGGGTCCCCCTCAAAATCCATACCAGACCCTTATCCGAGCAGGCAACCTGGCAGGCCGCAGGAAAAAAGGGGGGACGAGAGCGCCCCCCCCTCCTGAACCATACCAGGCCACATGTCCTCAACATTGGGAGGGTGCTTTGGGGGTCTGTGACCCCTCAAAGCACCATGTCCCCATGTTGATAGGGATAAGGGCCTCTTCCCCACAACCCTGGCCATTGGTTGTGGGGGTCTGCGGGCGGGGGGCTTATCGGAATCTGGAAGCCTCCAGAAGACTTACCCCACTTCATTGTTCGTTTTTTGTAAATTGCAAAAAAAAATAAAAGGAGGAGGAGGAGGATTTCTTGGTTGCTTTATTAATCGTGACCAATTATGTCATATGCCATTGCTGCGGGAGCTCCAGGAGAATAATCTGGATGATTTTTGGAATTAGTATTATAACACCTATGAGCTATTTTACTGCAAATTCTAAAGAGGAAAATACCACTTTGTGAATGGAGCCCATTGTTTCTTATTAGTATTTACTAATTATAGCAAATGCTGTTAATAATACCCAATGGCCTAATTCAATAGAGGACATATGTGATAGATAGTGCTTTCTAAAACGGATATAAAGCCAAAAACATTTTAATTTAGTTTTGGATAGAATAAGAAATGTTTAAACCCCTCTCGTGTATTTATTGCTGTCCCTTTGAAGCGTTTTATTGTACCCCTTTGGGAAATTCACTCTCCCTACTTGACCTGCAACCATTGTCTCTTGTACAGAAAGTGATGGGAAAAAAAAACAGAATGTAAGTGGAAATCTCCCAATGGAGACATCTGTTTAGGTAAAGGTTGTATTAAGGGTAAAGCACTACCTGGAGTTTTTCCTTTTGTATGTGGCTGAGTGGAGGAGAGACTGGATATAACAGCCTTAAAGGAAAGTGACTTGGTATAATAAAGAGCACGCTTGCTGATATTATAGATATTACTGATTAAAACCTGATGGTGGAGGAATATTGGTGGATAAATTCTGGTGGTATTTATATGTCAATTTAAAGGGGACACACGCTCACATGAACCATACAGTGATTTTTTGGTCATTGATTCCAGGAGAAAGTACATCTGAAAAGGATGGTTTAACATAAGTGTCGATAAAGGTTACTGGGCTCCATTCACAAAGCAGTATCTAATGCTTTAAGAAATGCAGTAAAAATCTGCATAGTGTTTTTCCCTCAAAATTTTATCATTCACAAAAAAAATGCTTCTAAAATACTGCATGCGGTATTTTCTCGATATCCAGTGCAATGGGTACAGTGAAGAAGAATTAGAACCCCTGTCAGTTTTTATTGCAAAAAATAAAACGGTAAAATAGCTTAAACCGCAGAAATATGAAAACTCACTAACTCCCCCTGCAGCATATGTATTAATACAAAAGAAAAAAGTTGACTAGAATACCAGTCAAAACTTTGACTGATCTGAACCAAACTAGATCAGACCTCTTAGAAGTGTTACACAAATCACTGAGACGAAAATATGCCTTGACACAGAAGGTTTTCTATGAATTCAGTAATAAGTCAGGGAAGATGTTAGCCAGAGCACTACAAACCAGGAAAGCTGCCCACACTATTCACATGGTAAAAACTGAAAAGGGAACCACTGTCACTAAAACTGAAGATATTGCCCAACAATTTGTTCACTACTTCACAAAGCTTTACAACCTTCCCAAATCCTCGAACACTTCTTGCCGGACGGACAGAACTGACCTGATTCACACGTTTCTACAACAACATTCCCCGACCCCCCTCTCCGCTGATGATGCTGCTAGTCTTGATTCCCCGATCTCCGTGGAAGAGGCAATACATGCTTTAAAGCAACTAAAACCCGGGAAATGCCCGGGCCCTGATGGTCTCACCACCTGTTACTTCAAATCCTTCCGTGAAACCTTACTGCCCCATTTTGTAAAAGCATTCAATGCTTTATCTTCCAACCCTGTGACCACTAGAGACCTCCTAGAAGCCCACATTACCCTTATTCCTAAGCCAAACAAAGATGCCACTCTGGTTTCCAACTATAGACCAATCTCGTTACTTAACGTGGATGTTAAGTTGTACGCAAAGATCATAGCGAATCGCCTACAACCCGTTCTACCCAAACTGATTGCTCTGGACCAGGTGGGGTTTGTCTCTGGCAGGGAAGCCAGAGACAACACCATAAAAGCTATAAACATAAACCATTGGATGACCTCCACCGAAGGTTTTTTCTTGTCCCTGTATGCAGAGAAGGCGTTCGACAGGGTGGCATGGGACTTCATGGAAGCCACGCTACATAGGGTAGGCATACCACAATCTCTGCTTACTATGATTATGGCTTCATCCCCTACTGCAAAAGTAAGAGTGAATGGCCACCTGTCGAGCGCCTTCTCTGTTTCTAATGGTACACGTCAGGGATGTCCACTTTCTCCCCTGTTATTCCTACTTACATTAGAACCATTTCTCCGTAAAATTAGAGCGAACCCGGATATCGTTGGCATATCTGTTAAACACAAAACTTACAAAAGTGGCGGCATATGCCGATGATATCCTTCTATTTCTGTCCAACCCCTTGATCACCATCCCAAACCTCCTTAAGGAATTCTCCCTTTTTAAAGACCTGTCCAACCTCCTGATTAATTTCAAAAAGTCACATGCCCTTAACATATCCCTTTCTTCTACATTGGTCGCACATTGTAAAGCTGTATTCCCCTTCCTCTGGGAACCCATAGCCATTACTTATCTGGGTACCCGGATACCTACCAATCTAGCCGATTTATATTCTCTTAATTTCCTGCCCACATTAAACGCTATCCAATCCGATCTTTTACAATGGAACCGTGGCACATTTTCCTGGTTCGGGAGGATTGCTATTCTAAAAATGAACGTGCTTCCCAGACTTCTTTACCTGTTACAAACTCTCCCGATAAACTCCCCCCCTCCTTTCACCTTTCCTTTAAGCGCATGTGCAGAACTTTCATATGGGCTACCAAATCTACGAGACTCAACTGGCATAGATTGACACTACCCAAACTGAAGGGAGGAGTGGGTCTATCGGACCTGCAAAAATATCAGTGGGCCTGTCATATGTCCAGAATTGTTGACTGGCACGTGCACACCGCTTGCAAAGACTGGGTCCAACTCGAACAATCGTTCACTGACACTCCCCTACAACATTTCCCGTGGCTACACACTTCACACGCTCCCAAACAGTTGCTCCTCCATCCATTGATTGGAGCCACTCTCCTGTACGCCCGCCTAGCTAACAACCAGTCAAAAATTTTACACGCCCCGGGACCCATAACTCCAATGTCTCACAACCCCGACTTTCCTGCTGGTCTCACTCGACGAGGCTCCACTCACCTGACCACCAATGTTGCTCCTAGTGCTCAAAACTTTTTTACCAACGGTGAGCTTTCAACATACCACTCTATATCCCAATCTCTACTGGATTACCGGATTTTATTCTTTAACTACTTGCAACTCAGACACTTCTTCCTAACTTGAAAGCCCGCCTTACCCTGGCACCATGACTTCATGCCTTTTGAAACCCTTTGTCTCCAACAGGAACCTCAAAAACACGTCATTTCCTTGACCTACTCACTCCTTTTCTCTACCCATGATATCAAATCTGACGCTTTAGTTCGCAAGTGGAAGTCTGACCTCAACATGGACCTAACGCCTCAGGATTGGGGTAAAATTTATACACATATACACAAGGGCTCGCTCAATGTCTCTGTCCAAGAGAATCGTTACAAGCTGTTTTCAAAGTGGTATAGGACACCCCAGCTCATCCATAAAATCCACCCGAACGTATCCCCTCTATGTTGGCGCTGCAATGCTGCCCCAGGTTCCCTTTTACATGTCTGGTGGGAATGCCCACACATCCTGGACAGAAATACGTTCACTCATACACCAAATCACCACTTACGATATCCCGTTCACCCCTGCTCGATTCCTGCTTCACCACACACCCTCCTCCGTTGGCACATACAAAAACTCCCTCGCTATTCATCTACTTAATGCTGCTAATCAATGCATCCTGGTCCATTGGAAGAGTCCCACACCTCCCACAATTGCCGAATGGACCCGTAGGGCCGATAAAGTGGAAGAAATGGAAAGCCTCATACACCAGGCCAAAGACATTCTCACGCGTCATGAACATACTTGGGCTTGCTGGAAGCACTTCCGGTCGTCTCCTCCATCTGCCCTGCCTACTACTATCATTACACACCCCTCTTGATTACTTAGTGATTGCTGTCGAGTTCCTGTACTATTATTATTATTGTTTGACCTGTCTGTATACCATCACGTTTAAAGTTCTCCCACCCTAGAGGTACTCTAGCTTGCTAATGGGTGCATCACGAACCTTATATTCACTCTATTGTTCGTGTATCCTCCCCCATTCACAGTAAGTCCCCTTTTTGGGGTGATTGGGGGAGGTTCGACCTCTGGTGCCCCTTATATCCCTTTTCCTCCCTGCGCTCCTACATTCCCTACCACAGGTCCTTAACTTTCCGATGTGATATGTTACTTGTCAGAGAGATTTACACCTCTTCTTTTACCTGTCTACACACTCATCTCAAGCTACATTGCCCATGTTATACCTTTTATTCGGATTACCGCCATTTTCTGTCTTCACATAATTCACCATCATATTGTTACAATGTTCTTGTATATGGAATGCATTCGATTTTTCTGTGCACATTGTACTGTTGTTTACCGATGTTTTACTGTTCAGCATGTACTTTCCTGCTGATTTTGCTTGTAATGTTTGAAAACTTTAATAAAATCTTTAAAACAAAAAAAAAAAGAAAGAATACCAGTCAAAGGGAAGCTGCTTTCACAGGACACACATGGCGTATCAAAAACAACTAAGTTCCATTAAGTAAATACAAAATATCTTTATAAATATCAAATATTGAATTAAAATCATATCAAAGATTTCACACACATATAAATACGGTTCTTCTACAATGCTGTCTTGGTGGAAGAAGGGTTTTCATATATGTGTGCGATTTTTTATACTATTTTCATTTCAATATTTGACATTTATAAAGATATTTTGTATTTACTTAAAGTATAACTAAAGGATTTTTTTATTTTTGTTTTAGATAGGGTGGAGAGGTATTAGAACACCTATTAGATTTTTATTGCTTTCTCTGTCCCCATTAGGGAGATTTACCCTTTCTATTTGTCCTGGTGGTCCTGGTAGTCCAACCAGAAGTAGCGGTTCTGCCGGCCAGGGAACCAGTTGTGGTTGGAGGTAGAAGGAAAGCTATCGCCAATAAGTGACCATCCACCTTGCTACCGGAGACCATTGTGAGTAAGCTGAGGCCAGTACTAGTCCGGGATGGTGAAGCTTGAGGAAGATACTGAGTGCTACAGTGAAAGAGCTCAGGGGGTCCAGTAGCTAGTGGATCTGAAGTCTAGTGAGAGAGACTGGGAGCTCATTGAGTGAAGACCCACAGTGAGTGAGTGTGGGGTAAAGAGAACTGTTTGTGTTGCAGATAGTTGAATACCTTTACCATTAGTAACAGCTACAAGATTGTTGCCATAGGAGATGGCGGTCCTACCTATACATAAGTTGTGTCCGGCTAGAGGCCTTCACCTGTATAGCTGTCTACCTATAGAAGTCTCTGAGTCTGCTAATTATATTTGCATCTACCTAAGGGTATCCTGGCGCTAAACCTCTCACCTACAGTTCTGTTTAGGAGACAATAAATCTCTTTGCATTGAAAAAATGTCTGGCGTCCACCATTTCATCTTGCATTTCACCCACCATGCCTTGTAACCCACTCTACACTCAAGGATGTCAGCTGTCCCTTTGTCAGCTGTGCATTCTATGCATCCAAAAATATAGAAAATATATCAAATCAAATCATTATTCAACCAAAAAATAAAATAAAAGCCTCATGCAAGTGTCCTGCTTCTTAATATAGGGGGTCAACAATGGCAAGAGTTGGTGAAAGCAGGGTTCCGTCATCCGGAGATAATTCCAAAAATCATCTGGATTATTCTCCTGGAGCTCCCGCAGCAATGGCATATGACATGGCAATTGGTCACGATTATTATTTGGTCCAAGAAATCCTCCTCCTTCTCCTGTTCCTGGACTGGACTTGGGTCAAAGCAATAACTCCAAGACCAATAATAAATAACACGTTATCTCTTCCGATTCCGCAACATGGACAGCCATTCAGAAACAAACTGAAAAGTGCAAACTGAAAAGCGCGAAATGAAAAACACGAAATGAAAAGCACAAAATGAAAAGCGAAAAAGGAAAATCGCAAAATGAAAAGCATGAATCAACACTCTACTAACACGAAATTAACAGGAGCCCAAAAGGTGGCTCTAAAGAGCTGAAAAAACATGTAGTACGTCACTACGTTCGTGTTTGTTGGCCGACACTTCCTTGCCGTTTGTATGCAAGACAAAATCCAGGCACACGCCTTCGGACCAAATTTTGAGGTTTTGTCTGCAGAAAATCCAATCATGTGTACGAGCCTTTAGTCTTAATAGTATAAGGACATTCGGAGAAAGAAATCACACAGAGCTTGAGTTTAAGAGACTTTATTGTTTGGTTTGTTAACATATTTTTTATTGCATCACTTTATGAAAAATTAGATATATTCACATTTGATATATTTTACATAATATCTTTTTGGTTATAAGAAAAATAAGCGCTACACCATTTTATTATCAATTTTGTATGTACTACGCTTGTATGAGGGTGTGTGGGGAGGTGTCAGCAGCTGCAAGTTAAATTCAATTAGGTGTCATAGCAGTTCACAAGTTTCTTTCATTGTTTGACAGTATTGTATAGTGCATTCCGGCGCCTTTTAGAATGACTAATGCTGCAGCGCACCACACTGCAATAGAGCAGGTGTGTTGCTGTGCAATGTGCGGTAACATTCATGTTTTTCATCGTGTTGTAGTAAACACACAGGTGTGGATGGACCCGAAAAGTGTTTGTTGCTCAAATGAACTTCTCAGTACCTTGAGTCAGAGGCCTAGAATGAGCATGCAACCACACAGAACTCTGAATTTGTACACTTCCTCAGACATTAGACCACCATGACAGCCAAGCAACTGGCATTTTCAAAGGGAGACCCTGCAGCCTGCTTTGACATAAATTGCCTAACTGATCAAACAGGTAACAAATCATTGGCCCTTACATTAGTGTTACAGAATGGCATGGTCATTTTGGGCATGTAACTATATAACAGCACATTACACATCCTGATGATTTGGACAAAGTCATTGAGAAAGAAGTATGCATTACCTGCTCTACAAATTCAGCGCATGGTCTAACCTAATTAGGCAGTAAAATAAATGAGCCTTTTATTATGTATTACCTCATTTGTTGCTTCCCTAATGGTCAAATCGTATACAGATTTTATTTATGTGCCATTTCATCATAAGGACAAATGAATATGGATTTTGGCTCCTAATGTGTAAAAAATTAAAGCAGAAAATCAATTTATAATAACAGGAGAAGCATTGTAGGAATGATAAGCAGATATATTTACATTTATTCGATTACATTTTTCTACAGGATTCATACAGCATTCTAAATATGATTTCAAACAGTAAAGACCATCTGTTATTACACGAATGAGGGTGCATAAATGTTTGTATTGTGCTTGTCAAGAAATCCAGTGATTGCAAACCCACGATGGGTGGGGACAATTATGTTAGTGTATAGCAGCAGACACTCCTAGCCAATCGTACTCAAGAGAACTAGCAATCTGCTGTTTTGTGTTTTTTCAGACAATTGCTGTTATGCCCTGTACACATGATCGGACATTCCGACAACAAAATCCATCTGATTTTTTCAGACGGATGTTGGCTTAAACTTGTCTTGCATACACACGGTCGCACAAAGTTGTCGGAAATTTCCAATTGTCAAGAACACGGTGACGTACAACGACGGGACTATAAAAGGGAAGTTCAGCACCACGTGCGCCACCCTTTGGGCTCCTTCTGCTGATCTCGTGTTTATTGCGTGTTAGTAGAAGTTTGGTTAGAGACAATTCACGCTTTTTAGACTTGTGCTTCAGATCGTTACTGCTCTTCAGTTTGTGCTTGTGGGTTCATATCTGCTTTTCAGTGTGTGTAGTCAGTTCGCATTCGTTTGTCATTGCGTGCTATTTATAGTACTGTATTTGATTTTCAGTGCGTTCTTGTCTGCTCGTTGCTGATTTTCAGTTCGTTCTTTCTGGCCTTGCTGTTTTTCAGTGCTTTCGGTTAGTTCGTTCTGACTAGCCGACCGTTTTGAACCCATGTTGCGTTTACGTACTCGTCGTAGAGTTCGTGCTGTGCAGGGGCGTGGTGTTGGGCTTCTAGCTTTGACACAAGCCCAGTCCATGAACAGGGTGGGGAGGAGTTCATGGACGAAGAATTGGTTGCTCCAGCGTGACCAATTCTCGCACATGCCTTTGCTTTGTGAGATCCGGGAGAATAATCCTGATGATTTCAGGAATTATCTCAGGATGACGGACCCTGTTTTTTCACCGTCTGTTGGCTTTGCTGTCCCGTTATATCAGCAGGCAGGATACCTGCATGAGGCAAGCCATCACTCCGGAGCAGAGGCTAGTAAGGGGGTAGGCAGTTAACATGTTGATGCAGTTCGAGAAAGCCTATGTTGTATCCAGTGGGGATCACACTGATATTTAACTACAGACTGTACAGGAGAGGAGAGAGTAAGGTGAGATCCCCAAACTCCTGTAGTGCCAAAAACCTAAAAACCAAGTGTTTTGCACTAGAATAAACATATTTGTCACCTAAGGTCACCTTTAAGACAGACTTGTTTCCCTTCACATTTTTCTGCCACATAAATCAAATGCATATGAAAGGGCTGTATTTAATTATATATCACACACACACAACAAATAACAGTGAAAAATAATACATAAAATCATAAAGTCATTGCAACATTTGTTGCCCCTGATGACCTCACATTGACAAAACGCGTTGGTAGGAACTTATGTGATCCTGGAAATAACAGGCTGGATAGTGGGTGGAATTATTAAAACAATGCATCGTAATTACTTGGCACTTCCCCGGGCAGCACTGATCTTTCTGCCATTACTGATCACCTATGAGAGCCGCGTTTTTCCTCTCTCAAACGTGAATGTTATTTTAATATTTTGAATAAAATAGTGTAAGCTATGAGAACTGTGCCTCTCTGCTCTTTTGAGTATTATACTGCTGGAATGATTTACCTGCTAGATAATCAGTGAAGCTGTGAGCCTAATCAAATCATGCTAATGATGTGTATGCATTGAGAGCAATTAGAAGAACACCAACTCTTTATCCACGGTTAAAGCATTTTGGTTGGATTTTGGCATAATAAAAAATATGTGTTTGACCTTTGTGATGAGGGTCAAGATTTAAGATGAGCGTTCACCCACAGGGGAGTTTTGGATATATGGGACACACATCTTAGCATTTTTTCAGATATTGATATTTGTTATTTTTTGTAAAATTTTGCAGTTATTTGTTGATTGACTACGCTTGCTCAGAAATGAAAGAATACATACAAAACTATTCAACACATTACGTCACTTCTGTCAAGGTATTCTGTCATACGAAAATTTTCGTATTGTGAGTAACCTCTTCACTTTCGACATGAGACTAGCATGCCGCAAAAACGGACGTTTTATTGTCCGAAAATCTAAGCGCGTGTACGAGGCTTTAGGGCCAGTGTGTTTCTTACAGTATTTATGGACTAATGTAAGCCAAGTGTGACAGGGTGAACTGCTGTGTTTTGGAGACCAGGACAGCTTCTTATGTCCAGCATTGGAAAAATATGAGCAACTCACAATTCCCAATTGACAAAAGAGTCTTTTTACTTATGAAAGCTGCTAGTAGATACCTATATTTGCTCCTTCTCTTTACAATCCCATTGGCCGCTTTTGATAGGCTGTCCCAATCAATCAATAGTAATGTGTGTGAGATAGAAAGAAGTAGGCACATGCCATCAGTAGAGTCACTGCCAAGGGTTTGCCTGTGCAGAACAGCTACCCACAGATGTGTGGACATTATATTGCGCATGCTAGCAGCTTTCAGATTTTCTAAGTGACATAATCACTGTAAATGTGGCTTCACACTGCCCTGCTTAGCTTTCAGAGTGACGTGGGTTCAGTGCAGTGTACCTACAGTTTTAGTGCGGGTTAGGTGTGGTTTGCCATGGACTTCTATTATGTCCTGCGGTTATGCAGAACAAGGCTTCTATTTATCACTTCTCTTTCTGAAAGTGCTTTATGTCTAGCCATTATACTTATCCCCTTGCTTCAATACCCTTGAGTCACAGAGAAGGAACTCATGTGCAGATAAGGATTTCTGGCTTTACGTTTTACTTTCCTGATCTCCGTGCTTGCTCCAGTTCAATGGAGGGGTTAGCGATGGAAGCCCCCATATTTCTCTTTTGAAATGTTTATCGTTCAGATGAAGGTTAGTGAAAACAGAATTGAAATATCATGTGATAATCTAAAAGGCAGTCCTTCTTTTTTCTGTTTAGACATACACATCATGAATAACTAATAATGAATAATATACATCAACGAGACTAGGCAGTGTAGAAGTGTGCAGTGTTTCCCTACTATAGTTGGATCTTGAGAGAATGTAGTAAATATATTTATTGCACCAAACTGTGTTCAACACTAATTATACAGGTAGGTCAAGAATTTATCCTGCGAACAAGAGGACTGACTTTAATAGCAGCAAGAGATTTATCGCCATGCTCGCAGTTTATGTGCCATGAAATCTTTACAGTGGTGCTGTGAAACAATTTAATTTGCATTTTAAAAAGCAGTGTGACTACTGTAGTTTTATTGTGGGTTGACGTGTTTTGTATGAGACATTTATAGCAGCTCTAAAGTCAAGGCAGGGAGCAAGATTCACAAAAGTGTATAGGGAAAACTCAGTGGTTGACTTTTATTGTATATTCAAGTGCATTTTGTGAATATTCTCTTTTGTGTAAAAAGCTAAATTTTGTATCTTTTTTAGTGGAAGAAGGGAGGCCTTTTTTTAGGAACCATAAAACATTGTTTAACTTAAAGGTAAGAACTCTTTAACAGTACATGTTAATTAGGTCTTACCAGAGAATAGCAAAGGCAAAGCTCTAGAGCATGCATTAGTCTGCCAACATACTCTCTATTTTGTTGTCTAGTCTAACATCATTATTCTTCACTGTCAATTGATCGGTTTTCTTTCCCTGCCTTCTATGATGTCATTGAGTAAGGAAAAGTCAGATTGTGGAAAACGGCTGCTCATATGGTGGTGAGGTCCTCAGTTTCTCTATGAGCAACCATATTCACAGTATGTATGTTGTTGTTTGTTTGCTTTTTATTAATTGGCATAGCAGTTATACAGGCTGCTAGGAAGCAGCATAGTTGAAGGAAAACTAATTATATAGGCCATGGGTATAATTGTATAGGTCATATCCAAGGTAACAATATTTAAATAGAACTTTTGTGTGAGAAGTCTGCTAAAAGCAGAACTAAACTCAACAATATTTACCTTTGCTTCAACGGTCTGTTGGCTTCTTGGCAATGGAATTTTCCCTCTGGCTTCTTCCGGATGCTGGTCTTTGACCATCCTGAATGGCAGGCACAGGATGACATCACTCCCACATGTGAGCAAGCAGTTAGGTTTATCGTATTGCATAGGAGATATTGCATACTGCAATAAACAGCTGCCTGCTCCCAGTTTTCTAAGATTAATGTTTAGTTCCATTTTAGGAAGTCAATAATGTCCTTCAATTTTATGAGTAAAAAACATGCATCCAGGTTTATAAAAATAGAAAGATGGTAAATAGATGGATGTTGGTATTCTGCAGAAAGTCCTGGGAAGCCTGCACCGTGAATATAAAACATATTGCAATTACCAATGTGTTAGGATAGAATTCTAAAAAGATCTCCAATAGGTCAAAAGCCAATGCAAATTCTGAGCACATTATTCAAACAGTTGGGAAAGGCATCTCTGTAAACAGTACACAGACTAACTATAGAACTAGAGCTTGCACAAATAATGTCACCAAAGATTAGTACTTGTCAAATAATGGGTGCAGCGCTAAAACAAGTGTAAGGAAACCTACATACATCTTTATACTAAGTCTTTCACTGATTACCAAATATGAAAGCACCCATTTACCAGGATAACAATGTCAGATGTCCCATAAGCTGAACTCTAGACTTACATTAAAATTTCCCTAGTAACCTGACCCCCAATGATGGTATATTAGAAAATTAGAAAAATTCAATTAGCTTTATTTCTCTTAGGAAATCTGGTTATGTAGCCACCTACACAGCTCCCAACTGTCCATAACTTGGAGGCACTGTCCCTATTTTTATACAAAATCCCTTCCCTCTGTGCCCTTTTCCTTCTCAGTTGTCCTTCTTTTTCATCTAATGTATAGTCATGTACTTTTTAGCTACCAAATTTCTTATAATGCACTAAAACTTTGACCTAACTTCAATTCCTCAAATCGAAATCCTTGCATTTGGTATTTTGAAAAGCCAGTATAAGGAAAAGGTTGTAGTATAAAAAAAAAAAATATTGGTGGGTTTAAAGCTGAATTCCAGGAATTCAGCTCCTTTTTAAAGGGGTTGTAAACCCTTGTGTTTTTTTTAACCTTAATGCATACTATGCATTAACCTCCCTGGCGGTATGATTCTGTCTGGAATTTTGTGCTGAAAGCGGTACAATTATTTTGCATGGAAATTTGGTGTTTTTATATTGTAGGCATGCAATTCTTATGAATAACTCACTTAAATCTGTCCGAACCAGAGTCTAGTAGACATCCCGGGTATGATAAAGTTTGAAACACAAAATCATAAATTATAATATAATAACAAAAAATATATATAAAAAAATGATTCAATAATGTAATCAGATCAAAAACACCGAAATTTACTCCAGTCCAGTCTAGTCCAGTTTCCAGGCAGAAAAAAATCTTTTTATTATATAAAATGACATGCAGGGCACTGGGCAGACCACTAGGGACAAAGGGGATGTGTATTTTTTGTATACTGACGGACCCCATACGTCTGTTGGCTTACTGTAATCTGCATAAGATTACAGGCTAGTCGCCACTGTGGCGACGGGGAGAAGCTTGCAGGACCTCAAGTTACTGCTCTGGGGCTTTTTACCTGTTCTGCCATTATTTTTGAATTTGGCGCCGATCTGCATCGCATTCTAATTACCGTAGGCGTCCCCTATTCATAACATTGCAGGGAAAAGCTTGAAGAGAGTGGGTCATGCTTGGCACTTGGCCCCCTAAACACCCCTAGCCTAGCACTGTGTGAATCGAGCGCTTGCAGACATTTTTAAATTGGCATGTGGTTTGGGTCGCACACACCCCAGCGGGGAGACATCACACCCCTTTAATTAATCCATGTGGTTTGGGATAAGCTTCAGCTTGTAAGTAAACCCCACACCTGTACCCCTTTAATTAATTGCATGTGGTTTGGGTCAGCTTGTAATTAACCCCCCCCCCCACACACACACACCCTCTATAATTAATTGCATGTGGTTTTGGGGTCAGCTTGTAATTAACCCCCCCCCCCACACACACACACCCCTTTAATTAATTGCATGTGGTTTGGGTCAGCTTGTTATTAACCCCCCCCCCCACACACACACACACACCCTCTTTAATTAATTGCATGTGGTTTGGGTCAGCTTGTAATTAACCCCCCCCCCACACACACACACACCCCTTTAGTTAATTGCATGTGGTTTGGGTCAGCTTGTAATTAACACACCCCCCACACACACCCCATTAATTAATTGCATGTGTATTGTGTGACCTTACAATTAATTACTCCCCACCCACATCCCATTATTATCTTCTCTGGGGCATCAGAGGGGTCATCAATCAGAGATTTGTCCTTTGTTTTGCCTGGTTTTTAATTCGAATTGTATCTTTCTGTTTGACTTCACAGTGTCCTTCCACGCCACAGGAATGGCAGACTGTGGCTCCCCAGTTTGCTGCCCGTTGGGACTTTCCCAACTGCGGAGGGGCGATTGACGGCAAACATGTGCGAATTGTGCCCCCACCCCATTCGGGGTCTTACTATTGGAATTATAAGGGGTTCCATAGTATAGTGTTGATGGCGGTGGTGTCGGCACAATATGACTTTCTTTATGTGGATGTGGGGAAAAACGGCCGGATGTCGGATGGAGGAGTCTTCAACCACACGGAGTTCGGCCATCGTCTCCAGACTGGTGGCCTGGAGCTGCCACCTTCTCGTTTTCATTGCCGACGAGGCGTTCGGTCTGGGTGACCACCTGATGAGGCCATTTCCACAAAGATCCCTCACCCCTGAGAGGAGGATTTTTAATTTTCGGTTGGCCAGAGCAAGAAGGGTTGTGGAAAATGCCTTTGGTATTATGGCCAACCGTTTCAGATTGCTGCTTACATCCATACATCTGGCTGTGTAATGCACAATTATTTACGCAAACATTCTGGAAGCTACACATTACCAATGGGGCCTGAGGCCGGAGTGGAAGGCGACATGACAGGGCTGGATAATCGCCGTCTTGGTTTGGCCCCACAATCAGCCCAGCAAGTGCGGGACCGTTATTTAAATTATTTTAATGGTAGGGGGGCCATTGCAATGGCAGCAGACCCTTAAAACTTTTTTTTTTTAATAGTGGCAAACTTGGTTTGCGTTTAGTAAATAAGCCCCTTTGTCAATGAACCACAACATGTTTTGGTCAAACTGGTAGTATTTAAAAAGAAGAAGCCACACATTGTTTAATTTGTGCAAACATTTTTTTTTTTATTCTAGTGCACATCCAAACCTTTTTATTTATTGATTTTTTTTTGGTTGATTTTTTTTTTTTTTTTTTTTGGTCTTTTTTGTTAATATGTTTTTTTTATTTTTTTTTTTTTTTTTTTTAACAACATATTTTTTTTTTTTTTTTTGTTATTTCTAAAAAAAATTTTGGTCTTTTTCTCACAACATATTTTTTTTTTTTTTGTGATTTATTTTTTTAAACAAACATAAAAACATGTTTTAAAATTGTAAAAATTTTTGGGTTAGCATTTGAAAATATTTACACAATGTAAAAGTCGAGAACTTACAAAGTTCAACAGGTAACCCATGAACAGTAGAAGCCAAATTTAGAATATGCACACTAATTTAACATGAAAATGGGTAATGTCAACATGTGCTATGTTCCATCATGGGGAATCAATGGACGTGTTTTGTGTGTGAAACCCCTTCCCTCTCACCTACTAGCATTAGGGGTTGCAAACACCAAATGCGTCCATTGAGATCCCCTGATGGCACATAGCACATGTTGACACACCATGTGCATATTAAAAATTTGGCCTCTAAAATTTTAAAACAATAGCGCATCAAAAGGGGAATGAAGGACATGATTGATGTTAGGAAATGGAAAAGGGGTCTTTAGATTCTCCCCAAAACATCAATCATGTCCTTCATTCCCTGCTGCATGGTGGCCATCTCCTTCTGCATATTTCCAGCTGCAGATTCCAGCCATGATCTGGCCAATAAGCCTGTGGGCACTGTCTGTGGAAAATGGCTCCGCAGCTTGTCCTTCCACAAACAGATCAGCATCACCTAAAAGTTGGGTAGATAAAACACAAGAAAAAAAGTGTCAAAAACATGCAGACCTTAATTTATTAGCTCAATCTGTGTTCTGAGACACTCACTTGGTGGGGTGCAGATTTGATCCACTTCAACCACCTCTTCCTCCACATCCACGCGTGGGCTTGGGCTAACTGCCCAATTAGTCTGGTGAGGCCGGGAGGTCCTCGTAGGTTCTGATTGACGTCTGAGTCTTTTGCCCCCTATGGTAATGGAACACAAAAAGGTACACTTTTAATCACACTGATATTTGAGTGCCAAAATATGATTATTAAACATTGTTTAAAAGTGTTGTCCAATTATTAGCAGTTTGTTAGAAGATCCTACTTGAAGACAGAATTGAAATGTCTATCTAATGAAACTCCAATACTTAAACCGCCCTTCAACCCTAAAGTTGAACTTCCGCTCATTGTATCCCTGCACCCCTGTGGTGTCTTATTTGGAACCTTTTAGGGGGGAGGGGTTGCAGATACCTGTGTAAGGCAGGTATTTGCACACACATCCGGCCCTAGACTCCCACAGAAGTATACGCCACATCCCGTCCCACCGTGCTGTCTGCTGGGACACACAGGGGTCCCCGAGCTCGCGCGGACCAGTCCTATTGCATTGCGCAACTGGCACATGCCCAATAGTGACCCGGGAAGTGAAGCCGCAAAGATTAATTTCATGATTGCAAGATCAGAGATTGTAGCTGCACCATCCAAGGGACAGGTGAGTGTACTTCTTTAGAAAAGTCACCACCTACAGTATTTGTAGATGATGAGCATTTTTCGGGAATTTGGAGCTTGACACCCTGCTTAACAGATTTATCCCCCCCCCCCCAAAACAGCTTCTGGAGTCCCTGTGTAAGTTACCCCTAAAACCCTTACTACAGCAGTAATTGTATAGATAGTGACAATAATAAACAACCTTACAACTCCAACAACCCAAAGCCAGGTAAACTGAATAAACGTTATGAAGACAAACGGAACTTTCATCAAGTCTGCGCAAGTTTCACGTACGAATGGTAATAACATGTGCGCAAGTTTCACGTACGAATGGTAATAACATGTGCGCAAGTTTCACGTACGAATGGTAATAACATCTGCGCAAGTTTCACGTACGAATGGTAAGAACATCTGCGCAAGTTTCACGTACGAATGCTAAGAACATCTGCGCAAGTTTCACGTACGAATGCTAATAACATGTGCGCAAGTTTCACGTACGAATGCTAAGAACATCTGCGCAAGTTTCACGTACGAATGGTAATAACATGTGCGCAAGTTTCACGTACGAATGGTAATAACATGTGCGCAAGATTAGACATATCAAGTATAACCATAGTAGCGCACGTGCTTGACTTACTTTTTTTGATGGCTTTTCGAATTCTCCTGTACTGATCGTGCTCCCTGGATTTGATGTCGGACCATCGCTTGCGCAGTTGATCCTTGCCCCTTCGTACGCCGAATTTATGCTCCAGGGTGCTGACGACTGTAGTGAGAATCTTGTCCTTGCGCAAGTTGGGTCGAGGGTACGGGCCATTTTCCCCGTCGTAATCTTCCCTTTGGAGGATGTCCACCATCTCCACCATCTCTTCAAAGGCCATATTGGTGGCCTTATATCTGCTGCTGGATGCAGATGTGTTCGCTTCTGGGCTTTCCTCCGCGCTACTGGCTGAGAATGTGTCCGCCATCTTCATGAATTTATTCACCCACAATGCAACGAGGGGAAGCGGGGCGGGGAATACTCGTCAGGAGGAACGTCATGGGCGGGCGACGCGGAGGACGCAGGCGGACTTCGACGCGTGCGCAGTGTATATAAGGCTGTTTGAGGGCCCCACGTGTTCCCGAACTGAAGTAGCGAGCGCTCTGTACGAAGGTAAGTGTTTTCTAGGATGCATTACTGTGGTTTATTGGGTTTTGGGCCTGCATTTTTTAAGGATATGTGTGTGTTGCTGCCTGTGTGTAGGGGTTGCTGCCTGTGTGGGTGTGTTGCTGCCTGTGTGTAGGGTTGCTGCCTGTGTGGGTGTGTTGCTGCCTGTGTGTAGGGGTTGCTGCCTGTGTGGGTGTGTTGCTGCCTGTGTGTAGGGGTTGCTGCCTGTGTGGGTGTGTTGCTGCCTGTGTGTAGGGGTTGCTGCCTGTGTGGGTGTGTTGCTGCCTGTGTGTAGGGGTTGCTGCCTGTGTGGGTGTGTTGCTGCCTGTGTGTAGGGGTTGCTGCCTGTGTGGGTGTGTTGCTGCCTGTGTGGGTGTGTTGCTGCCTGTGTGTAGGGGTTGCTGCCTGTGTGTAGGGGTTGCTGCCTGTGTGGGTGTGTTGCTGCCTGTGTGTAGGGGTTGCTGCCTGTGTGGGTGTGTTGCTGCCTGTGTGTGGGTGTGTTGTGTAATGTTTTGTTTGAAAAACTGGATGTGCGTTTTTAGTAACATTTGTGTTTTTGGTCTTTTGTATTGCCATTACTAACAAAACAGAAACAAACATGTCAGCCGCCCAGTTAAATCCATTTAAGGACCAGGAGTTCATGTCGGAATTCATTGCGCTGTACCGTAAAAATGCCAACCTGTGGCAGCTCAAGAACCCTTTATATGGAAATAGGGATGTCCGGAAGGTAACACTGGGGCCACTTTTGGATTTTGTGAAGACTCAAGTCCCCAACGCAGACATCAAGTTTGTTGAAGCCAGAATTTCAAGTTTAAGGCACATGTACAAGCGGGAGCGCAAGAAGATTGAGGAATCAGTCAGATCAGGAGCAGCAGCAGAGAATGTTTATGTACCCAAGCTGTGGTACTACAACCAACTGGCTTTTCTAGGTGACCAGATGGAACCCAGGCAATCACTGTCCACTCTTCCCTCCACCCTTCCCTCCACTCTTCCCTCCACTCTTCCCTCCACCCCAGCTGAGGCTTCCACGGAAGGAGAAGACCCCTCCACCTTGGAGCAGGCTGATGCGCCCAGCTGGAGCCAGGTATATATTTTGTAGCCTAAATAGTGATTGGGTGAATATTAATGATGTCAACGTAAAAATGTGAAACAATTAACACCCTGAACTCAGAATTGGGAAAAAAACAGCCAAAAATTGCGCACACTTCGAAAAAGTGTTGGTGCTACATATCGATACATATATAGTGTATACATACATCCAGTAGTGGCAAAAAATGCCTTATACAACATTGGTGATCTGCTTGGAAAATGCAGGGGTCCAAATGATAGCCTTTTGTATCTTTTTTTTAAATTTATCTGCTCGTTCATAAGTTTACAATTGGATGATTGAGGAGGCCATAAACCAAAAAACAGGTGTTTTATTTTTGTTTTCATTTCCACACAGGATGAGCTGACCCAGGATGATGCCGGGACAAGTGGTATGGAGGAGGAGGACATGACCAGCGAGAGCCAGGAGGTGGCTGGGCCCAGCACGAGCCAGACTGTCAGCCAGACTGTAAGAAGTCTACCTCCACCCCTGCCCTTACCCCAAGAAGGCCCAGGAGGATGACCATAGTTGAGGAGGAATCACTCAACCTTATTCGGCAGGCGAGTGAGATTCTCCAAAGACCCCCCATTCCAGAAGAGGCCTATGCCACCTACTTGGCCAGCAGGTTGCTGGAAATGGAGAAGGGCCAACGGCACCTGTGCGAGGGCCTCATTTTTGAAGCTATTAAGGGGGGTTTGAGGGGTCAATTAAGAGAATCCACCCGCCTGACCCATGAAGGCCCGACAGCAACTTCTCCTCCTCCTCCTCCTCGTCTTCCTTCTTCTCCTCCTCCTCCTCCTCCTCCTCCTCCTCCTCCTCCTACCACAAGTCAGCCTCCAAGGAAGCGTGCAGGGAAGACTGCAGGGAAGAGTGCAGGGCAGCGTGGTGGGAAGAGTCGGAAGTGATTGCCTGGCTTCAGTCTGGTCTCACAGAAGACACAGGCTGTTGTAGTGCCACAGCTTGGGGACATAGATGTCATCTGCTGCTGTTCCTGGTCTGTGTGATTCCTGGTCAATCTTCTTGTGCTCCCTATATTGGATCAAATATGCCCAAGCTTAATTTTTGGCTTCACAAACTTGATGTCTGCCGTTGGGGCAAAAAGTCTTCTCAAAATCTCAAAGTGGCTCCAGTGTTGCCTTCCTATTTTGTTTTGCCTTGTTTGTTTAAACCACAATAAATGGTAATTTGATTTCAAGAAAATAATGATATACGTGCTTGTTATTCAAAAACATAGTTTATTTAGGAGTAGGCAGGTACATGTCTAAATTATATGGAGGGCATTTCCAAAACGCACATTCATTTGACAATACAAGTGTAAAGTGCAACTTCAATGGAACTGCAAGTGCAGTTGCTGGAAAGGTGAGGGTTAAGATCTGAATTAAGGGCAAGCTCTGCTGACTCCACAATTGTATCATGTGTAATAACAAATCCTTTTGATAACCAACAAATAATAAAATATATCTAAATAGAGATATATGTACATATATATATATATATATATATATATATATATATATATATATATATATATATATATATATATATATATATATATATATATATATATATATATATATATATACATATATATCTATATATCTATATATATATATATGTATATATAGATATATATATTTTGTTTACTATTGAGATATATTTTTAATTTGGTGATTTGGATATATATCTATATCTATATCTATATCTAGATATATATATATATATATATATATAGAGATATAGATATATATATACAAATATATAACTTCACTAAACAATGCTGAAGAAAAAACGTTCGGGAGTACTCTGCGTGAATATACAAGTAGCAAGGCAAAAGATAACATACAAATTCCGCTGTCAGAAAATACCAAAAAAAGATCAGCAGCGTGACGATTGTGCTAGCTTCAAAACGAAGGCTAGTTTTACCAGACCGAGCGAGTCCGTGACATACTTGCTACTGAGCATGCGTCCTTTTTGGTACGCCGGACCATACTACACACGGCGGGATTGTCCGCCGGACTGCCAAGTCAGCGGATAATTTTTAAAACAAAACTTAAAACTTTAGTCCGCCGTACTTTGGCCAAAAAAAGTCCGCCGGCGCCCACACACGAGGGGATTATCCGCTGGACTCCGGTCCAGCGGATAATCCCGCGGGATAGTCCCTTCGTGTGTACGCGGCATAAGATTACAGTACTGTATGTGTACTGTGTTTTTTAACTTTTTTGAATTTGGCGCCGATCTCCGCTCCCGTGCGTCATAACGTTGCAGGGAACGGAGATCAGCGGCACTCGGCACTGTGTGAATCGAGCGCGCAGACGGCTCGCACATCACAGGATCCAGGGGATAAGGTAAGTAACCCCCCCCCTGTATCCTGCAACGCAAGCCCGAGTCTGGCTCGGGGTTACCGCTTTTGGTACAGAAGTTCCTGCCCCGAGCCAGACTTGGGATTACCTCCAGGGAGGCTACGGTGAAAAACCTTCTCTTATGCTGCAGCCCCCCAGACCCCCCGTTTTACTTACCTGAGCCCTGTCTTTCTCGCTCCGGGGACGAGCACACCAGCTATGGCTGGTTTCTCGTGTCCTGATTGAATAGATTGATAGCAGTGCAGCCATTGGCTCCCACTGCTGTCAATCACATCCAATGACGTGGGCGCCGGGGGAGAGCGGGCCCGGCACTCGAGAAGAGGAGGAGCCACCTGCGCCACTGAGGGACCCCAGAAGCGGAGGATCATGGCCACTCTGTGCAAAACCAACTGCACAGTGGAGGTAAGTATGATATGTTTATTATTCTAAAAAACAAAAAACAAGGGTTTAGTGACCCTTTAAAAAATAAATTACACTATGAGTTAAGTCCAGCGAGGTGCAGTGGTGTATTTAAGGCCTGACTAAACTCATGCACCCCTAATTGAAAAATGACCCACCCCTTCTTGTCAAGGTCACGCCCCTGTCAGTTTAAGACCACCCTGTCATCTGTAAACCACACCTCTTCATTTTTAGTCTCCTCCTTTTCATCTTAGAGCTCCACCTCTTCCTCTCTCTACATTAAAAGTGGGTACCAAGTGTAGCCTCATCACTGCCTTCAATGCAGCCTCATCAATAGCCACCAATGCAGCCTCATCAGTACCCACCAATACAGCCTCACCAGTGCCCATCAATGCAGCCTCACCAGTGCCCATCAATGCAGCCTCATCGGTACCCATCAATTCAGCCTCACCAGTGCCCATCAATACAGCCTCATCAGTGCCCATCAATGCAGCCTCACAAGTGCCCATCAATGCAGCCTCAGCAGTGTCCCTCAGTGCAGTCTCGCCAGTACCCATCAGCACAGCCTCACCAGTGCCCATGAATACAGCTTCACCAGTGCCCATCAATGCAGCCTCACAAGTGCCCATCAATGCAGCCTCACCAGTGCCCATCAGTGCAGTTTTGCCAGTACCCATCAGCACAGCCTCACCAGTGCCCATCAATGCAGCTTCACCAGTGGCCATCAATGCAGCCTCACCATTGCCTATCAATGCAGCCTCATCAGTGCAGCTTATCAGTGGCCATCAGTGTGGCCTCATCATTGGCCATCAGTGAGACCTTATCAGTGCCCTTCAGTGTAGCATATCAGTGCTGCCTTATCAGTGCAGCTTAAGAGTGCCACATAAACCTCTTTAATGAGTTTGCATGGGTTTCAGCATGCATGGAGCACTTTGCACATGCTGAAATCAATGCAAACTCATTAAACAGTCCACATTCAGTGAATGTTCATTAATATACAGATCATGATATTGCAATAAAGTGATCCATGCTGCAAACTCATTAAACAGTCCACCTTCAGTGAAAGTTCATGTACTGCAAACTTTGCAACCAGCTTGCTGTAGCGGTACCGCTACAGCAAGCTGGCTGCATTTGTGTGGGAGATGGCCGTGGGAGCCGAGACTTGAAAGGTGGGTGGGGGGTCTTTTTCATCACCCCCCTGCAAAGAGCTGCCCTAGGCCTGGGCCTTGTCGGCCTAGGCCAAAATACAGTACTGGTGAGGTGCCCTCTGGGCTTAGCTCTATTACTTATATCTGTCGGCTTATAACTTTGTATCTTGAACAGGAGTGTCGCTGTTATGCCCACCCTTCCTGCCCAATCACAGAAGCCTTGGTATTATATGAACATGTTCATAAATTACAAAGGCTTCTGCGAATGGGCAGCAGAGGGGAGGGGCAGGCATAGCTGCTGCTCTATGTGTTTGTCTCTGGCAAAGCATGTAATCAGTCAAATCTGAATAAAAGAGAGCTCCTTGGACTTAACTCAGAGCAAGCATTCCCCTTTTACAAAATGGTTGAATTCTTGGAAGTCAGCTTTATCATTCAACCATTTCTGGAAACATTAATATATTATGGTTTATGGAACTGGAGGCATTGCAGGGGGCGAGTCCTTTGCCTACATAATTTTTTCTAACAAGCATCCCTTTTTCTCATCTCAGAACCTTGAGAGGTATGGTCACATGTTTACAGATGCTGGTTCAGTACATACCAAGGGTTTGACCATTTATGCTAGGTCTGTGCTGATGCCACTGGTGGGAAGGACTTACATTGGTCTGCCACTCTGGGATGTGGATGCTGCTGGTAAGTAAGACTTGGGCTGCTCTGTCAGCTATTAGAAGGCCTGCAGCACACACTGGTGTAATGGCTTAAATGGATATGTCTATAACGCCATTACACCGAGGAGAAGGAGACTTATCTGTATCACATGATCTTTTCCTGAGACAAATGTATCAGGTACATGCACTCTTATAACTGTATAGTATGTATATAAACGTTTTATTGTGTCTGGAGTGCAGATTAGGTACACTAAAGACCAGTATTACAGTTCTGAGGAGCATCTGGCAGGTTCATGGCCTGCTGTCTTCTTCAGGCCACCTTAAACATCAGATGGCCACCTGACTAATAAATCTCAACGCCACCGTGCTTCATATAGTATATGTGCAGATCTTTTTTTATGCAGCAATGTGGCTGCAGTGTGGATATTCCACTGCTTTTAAAATGGACCCCAAAGTGTTGAATGTGCAAATAGTGTTAGTGTGAGGGGGTTCTGTAGGGTAGGGCATTATCAGGAGCTGTTTTTAGAAAACTTTAGAGCCTTTCTCCCACTACTGAAAGTTGATGTATTAAATAGTTCCATGTTTCCTGTGAAAGCCCTTAGGGAAAATCTTGCCACTAAATAAATAAACAAAATACATTTGTATAAATTAACTTTCTCATCATCAAAAGATGAACATTTTGCATTTCAAGGGGAACTTCAGTCATGTTTTCAACTTTCCATATATTAAATCTTCTGCCCTTGTTGTTTTAACTTTGAATAGCAAAAATAAAAAATAAAAATTTGACAGTGAATACCTTATACAGCCCACTTCCTGTTTCTTGTCTGATAAAAAGCCTAGGCTTATGACATCATGCACAGCTCTCTCTCTCTCACTCTCATGAGAGGTTGCCAGGGAGGGAGGGGGGATGAGTTATAAGAGGGCCAATGGGAGCTGCATGGCTGCAGAGCTTGAGGTGTGCCTCTGTGTAAATTCAGTTAAAATGGTTGCAGCCAGACTCAGTGGAGGGAGATTTCTGCAGCATATTTGGCAAGTACAGAATCACAGTATATATACAATAATATGCAAAGTGGTTGGAGGGAAGCTTCAGACTGGCAAAGATGTTTGTATTACAAATGATGTGAGCAGACTGCAGTTCCTCTGGAAAACATACTTCTCTAATTTTGGTCCTGGCATTCACCTCCTGCATCTGGCTGACATGAAATATGAAAATTTATTGTTACCACCACCCGTGTGCTTCTAATGCCCTGTACACACGACCGGTTTTGCCATTGGAATAAACTCTGAAGGTTTTTCCGACGGAATTCCGCTCAAGCTGTCTTGCATACACACCGTCACACCAAAGTCCGACCGTCAAGAACGCGGTGACGCACAACATGTATGATGGGACTAGAAAATGGAAGTTGAATAGCCAGTAGCCAATAGCTTCCGTCTCGTACTTGCTTCAGAGCATGTGTCGTTTTTGGTGCGTCGGAACAGCATACAGACGAGCGACTATTCCAATAGTAATTTTTCCCGTCTGAAAAATATAGAACTTGTTCTCTATCTAAGTTCGTCTGAATTTTCGACAATGAAAAGCTCCCATCGGACTCTTTCTGTCAGAAGTAACGCTCGTGTGTACATAGCATTAGGCTGCAATAATGAAGAGGAATTTTCCCTCCTCCCAACCAATGCCTACTCACATTATAGCATGACATGGAGGTTATATGGCTTATAATCATGTGATTGTGACTGCATTTAAAAAGCTCTATGAAAAGGCTAAAATATAACCAAATTGCCTGTAAAACTCACCTTAAAAACTAAATTGAGCATTATTAGCATTGCACTGGTTGATTTTACTTGTTGACTGTAGTTACTTGATGAGTTATAAAGTATGATTTTAACCACTTCAAGACTGGGCACTTTCATCCCCTTCCTGCCCGGGTAAATTTTCAGCTTTCAGTGCTGTTGCACTTTGAATAGCAATTGCGTGGTCACACAACACTGTACCCATATGACATTTTTTAAATTTTTTAATCATTTTGTTGAGACTGATATAGCTTTCTTTTGGTGGTATTTAATCACCACTGGGTTTTATTTTTTATTTTTTGCTAAATAAATTAAATAAAACATTTTTTAAAAAATATTTTCTTTTTCTGTTACAAAGTTTTGCAAATAAGTATTTTTTCTTCTTTACTTATGTGCGCTGATGAGACTGCACTGATGGGCACTGATAGTTTGCACTCATGGGCACTGATGAGGCAGTACTGATATATGGCACTGATAGGCGACACTGATAGGAAGCACTGATGGGCGCTGATAGGCAGCACAGATGGTCACTAATAGGTTGCATTGATGGGCACTGATTGGCACCAATGGGGCTGCACTGATAATCAGGGCCCTGATTATCTGTGTAAATGTTCCCTTTCACAATTGCTGGTTACCAACTCTCCTCTCCTCCCTCTATGACAGCGTGTTAAAATAAAAATTTAAACTGAAAAAAATCAAAAAAATGAAAATGCAAAAAAGAAAATATTTTTTGTAGATACACATCTAAGTGATAAATAGGAATGTGGATGTCTGTTTTTTAATGATATTGACAAATTGGATAATATCTAAATGAAATGAAAAATTTGATGTATATATGGTGTGAATTGAAACATAAACAAAGAAAATGTGAAAGTAAAATGAATGTAATGAATCTGTCATTGAGTTTACAAAAATTGGATATATATTACTGGTAACAATGAAAATGAAAACCAAAATGATTATGAAAAATGGTGATGAATTTTAAAATGATTACTTGTGATATAATGTAAAAATTAAAATAATGAATTAATAGCTTAATATTATGGAATGAAACTGTGTAAATTGATAAAAAATGAAAATGTATATAATTAAAATATGATGAAAAAATATAAAGAAATGATGTATTGGGAAAATGATGAATATAATTGGATTCTCGAAATAAATTGATATTGTGATAACAAAAGATATGGAATAACAATGACATGACAAAAATTTGTGTAAACTGGGAATAATGATTTGCAAATTAATAACACATAATAGAAAAGAAAAATATCTTTTGAAAATTAGACATGATCTGAAATGATGATGTGTTGAAAATTGAGAAAATGAGATGATGACTGAGGTCAGACTTGAATTTGTTGATATAAACTTTATCTAATTACCAGATAGATGGATATGATGAAAAATCATATTGATGAAAAATATGTGATATAGTGTAAACATTTATGAAGGATTAAAATGAATGATATATGGAGAATAATAGAACTTATGTTTTGAACAATTAATGTATGGAATAACATAAAAACTGTAAAAATGAATAGTAATATATCATATGTAGATGATTATATAATATGCAATGTATATGAATCAATTTGATGTTAATGATTAATAAAAAACTGGCATAGAAAAATAAGATTGAAAAAAATAAACATAAAAAAAGAACATAAAAATGGGCACTGATAGGTAGAACTAATGGGCACTGATAAGTGGCACTGATCAGTACTGATATGCACTGATAGGTGGCACTGATGGGCGCTGATAGGCAGCACAGATGGTCACTAATAGGTTGCATTGATGGGCACTGATTGGCACCAATGGGGCTGCACTGATAATCAGGGCCCTGATTATCTGTGTAAATGTTCCCTTTCACAATTGCTGGTTACCAACTCTCCTCTCCTCCCTCTATGACAGCGTGTTAACCGGCAAGCTTATTTAAATGTGATCAGCTGTGATTGGACACAGCTGATCATATGGTAAAGGGCTGCTGTGATTGGCCCTTTACCGCGACCTGTGATCAGCTGTGTCTGAAGGACACATCGATCAAAGAGTGTGCCAGATGCATGCCCCAGGGGTGGTTCTGGGAGGACATCCCTGGACACCCTCCTAGAACAAGGGAGCAGTGCTGTATCCATCTTTCGGCTATAGCGCAGTAATGATGTGGTTAAACAAGTGAATATCCATATTTTTTCTTTTGTTATACATTGATGGTACAAAGTAAAACTTAGTTTTACACCATCATGACCAGCATACTGGCAAACACAAATTGTAATTAGGACAACTTATTTCAAGAGCAAAATAAGCTTCATACCAGTGTAAAGAAAAAAAAGTACAGACTGATGAGTGTATTTACGATAGGTAGCATCATGAGAACACTCAGAGGAAGGAGAATGAAGATGACCCAGTCAGCTCCTACATCAGTGTCTATTGTGCTGTGCTACCATTGTTATTTTGGGGGGACACACAGTTTTTAAAAAAGGACAGCTGGCCTCTTTGGTGCTAAAACTGGGTATAAACATTGTTTCAGCACCATGGAGAGCTACTGTCAGCATATTCACCAACAGGGTCAAATCTATTATTACCTTTTACCGAGCAAGCGAGATTCAATGGCTGTTTACCAGTTACTGCATTCACTCAATGCACATTCATTCTATTGGAAGTAGGGTAAATGTAATTGTGGAATATCAAGCACATTCCTCATTTGTGCGAATGTCAGTAAAGTATTTACTGGGCAAATTTTCAAGTAAGTCCATAATATAAGTCCCTAACTATATATAAGTAAATCTGATGTTTCCCTCCAAGAACAGAAACTGTGTAATTTATTCAAAATATACGTAGATAACCTGTTTACCTGGTTCAAGATATGTTTACTGTTGTCCTCTGACTCTTATAGGTTGATGGATAAAATAGCAACCAACTAAATGCCCTAAAATGGCACTGAAATACTCTAAGTTGTTCATTCTACTTTCAAATCACGGTAATAAATGCTGAATCACATGGCCAGCATGTACGTTCTACTTCACATAGCAAAGGAACAACATTTAGCAACTGATGCATTTGGTTGATTACTGACTGCAAATGGAGTATCTTGGAATACTGTATCAAGTAGTTTCGGGTTACAGTAATTATATGCCTTTTTATTGCTATATATTTGTGACAATTTTCCAAAGCATGGAAGACATTACAAAGCATATCATTTAGTTATACTATATCAGTTCAAACTGTTATACAGTTTCTGGAGAGAATACCTGACTTTCCTTATCATGCTCCAGAACTTACACTCTTTCCTAAAGTCCAGCTCCAGCCAAAACGTATTTTGTTTTGAATAGAGTGGGGAAGGGTTCGAGCACCTATCAAGTTTGTATTACTACCTGTGACAGTGATGTAAAATGTTTTCAATCTTTATTAGAGTGAGTAAAGGTTAGAACCTCTAACAATGTTTTTATTGCTGTCTGTTCCTTCTTGTACCTGTGACAACTGCATCTCCTATTTCATGTACAGCCATCACCAGGCCTTAAAATTAGGACAAACCTCCCCAATGGGGTCACGGACAGAAAAAAAAAACCTGAAGTTTAAAGTAAACCTGTCAGCAGAGAAATATGGAGGCCGTCATTGCTGACATTTTCTAAAAATGCCTGCTTCTTAGCAGTTATACTGATCAAGTGTTTTCAGTAGTTTCATACAGTTATAGAGGTCAGGAAATTCAGGAGTTCCTATCTGCACAATTGCAATCGTTCCAGGCCACCAACTCAAAATATTGAAATCAGAGGGTCAGGCTTAACACCAAGCAAGCAGCTTTTTTAGAAGATTTGCTAGTAATGGTTTCTCCATTTTCTTTTTGTATGGCAGGTTTCCTTTAAAGCAATTTGTTCTTACCATTAATGTGAACTATCATCAGACTGTTCATGTTGATGTCCACAGATGCCTACATATAAACTCATGTATCTTATATACTGTCCTCCTCAGATCTGAAGAGCCAGGGGCTTTCTGTTAAGAAAATAATTTTGTTTTGTGGTTTCCCTCAATATGCTGCTTTAAATGACCTCCTCTTCTGCTGCCTGAAAAGGTTCTATTCCCTGTTGCTCTACAACATTTGAATTAAGTGCCATTTAATTGGAGGGAGTATTTTTCCAGGCCTAGCTTGCCTTTTGTCATTGTAGGGATGTAGTATTTTTGCTCATTTCCAATTTTGTATGGGTTATGATTCTTTATGAAGCAGGAGGCTGCAGTCATCCTATATGTTCCTCATCAGGGGTGATCATTTTCCTGCAGGTTGTGCTAGAGAGGTTGCACACTGTGTTATGAATGTTTGATGGTCTTGTCAATTAGCAGGCTTGAGGAGCCTGGCTATTCATGCCAGGAGAAATGTTAAATGTTTGAGACACTTCCTGTCCTGTCCTGAAAGGTCTGAGGGACAGGACTTTTGGGTCTCAAGGAGCCAAAATCTTGTTGATATCCAGCCAGCACAGTCTGTGTTTAGTATGTACACTGACGTTTTCAGAGTAGAGAGACTTAAAGTGGATGTAAACCCGATTCATGAAATTTAAGCTGGGCACATATATCTGCAGTGGTTTTTTATCTCTCTTCAAAGCACTATGTCCTGTAGCTGTCTCCTGCTTCGTTCTTCTGTTATCAGCCTGACAACTTCTGACAAGTTCTTCGTCAACTGAGAAAAAAGCAGCCAGAGTTTTGTGTTGGGGAGGGTGCTATAAATAGATTAACAGAGTGCTGAACTATTCAACGATCAGCTCTACCTATGAGGAGGGGGGGGGGGGGTGTGCCTTTCCTCTAATCAGCTGTCTTGGCTATCTGCCCAGGCTTCACTGCAGTGCTGACCCGGAAGAGAAAATCTTCTAACACAATCTGAACTTTCTAAAGAATATATAAAGCTAAAGACAGCAGATATACGTAAAAACTTATATAGGGATATTTGTGGATTTTTGGAATGTCTCATGGTGAAGAGCCCTTACGGCCATGGTCAACGGAGCAGTCTCATGAGTCACATGGGCAGGCTGTAGAGGTCTCCCATCAATAGCCTCAATAGCAAGTGGAATGACACAAAGCTGCTGCGGAATCGAGTGCTTAGACACAAAGGCACCATCAATGAACAGGCCTGCAGCCCCAGATTCAAATAGAACCTGTATCTTGATGGACGACTCAGACCAAGAAAGGTTAACCAGAACCAGGGGCTTATCCTTCTGGATAACTGGGGACGTAACAACGCCACCTAAGGTCTGTCCCCTACAGGACCTCAGGTGCAAGCGTTTCCCCAGACGGGTAGGACATGACTTCAAGAAGTGACCTGTCTGGCAACAATAAAGGCACAATCTCTCCCTCCTCCTAAAGGCTCTCTCATCCGCAGTGGATGTGTGAAGCCCAATTGCATGGGTTCTACCTCACTGGCAGACTCGGTTCAAGGAGGTATGGGAGGTGAGGGAGGAAAGGGTGAGACTACAAAGCTCGGAGCCAAACGTACAGAGGCTTCCGCAAGCGCTCCTTAAAGGAAGGTTTCTCTCTGAGTCCGGAGTCAATGAGAATGGCAAACGTAATCAACTTCTCCAGCTCAGTGGGAATGTCTCGAGCTGCTATCTCATCTTTGATGTTATCCGAGAGACCATGAGAAAAAGCAGCCATGAGGGCCTCATTGTTCCAAGCATCCTCTAAAGGATATACAAATAGTAAGGGTAGTCAAAATATAGCCAGGGTTCGGAAACCAAATCGGGTAGTCAGAACAAGCCAGGAAATCAGGGAGCCAGAGATCAGCGTAGTCAGAGCAGCAGAAAGGATCAGGAACCAGAAGGGATGTCAGCCAGGCAAGTCTTCAACAGGAACACAGCAGAGAGTCTCTAGATATGTTGAGCAAGGCTAAGGCACAGGAGATCTAATCCACGCAGATGAAATAGCCAGCAGGGAATGTTAACAAGCAGGATATGATCAACAGGTGAGCCACTGAATGATCAGTGCTGGCAATAACCGACAGCTGAGCAGCCTGAGCTCTGAGAAGGGAGGGCTGAGCCTAGCCTTGACAAGCAGTCGCCGGGAGACCTCCCATGGAGGTGGAGTTTTTTTGTTTTTTTATTTTTTATTTTTCAGGTACGTCGGGCGGTGTGATTGATGATGGATGTACATCGCAGGACACTTTTTTTTTTTAAATAAAGGAATTGTTAAAAACTGTCTATTGTGTTTTTTGACTTTTTGACAATTTTTTTGATGAATGGGTACAATGTACCCCTACCCATTCACATAGGGGGGCAGGATCTGTGGGCCCCCTTGTTAAAGGGGGCTTCCAGATTCCGATAAGCCCCCCACCCGCAGACCCCCCACAACCACCGGGCCAGGGTTGTGGGTAGACATGTGCACAACAAAAAAATTTGTTTATTTTTGTTTCGTTTTTTTCGTTTCCGAAAAAAAATTGTTTTTTTTCGTTTCGTTTTTTTCATTTCCGTCGATTCGTAATGATTCGTACATTCGTAAGTCGTCGTTGTTCGGATTCGTAACGATTCGTACATTCGGAAGTCGTCGGTGTTCGTATTCGTAACGATTCGTACATTCGTAAGAGTTATTTTTTCGTTGATTCGTTTTTTCGTTAGTTTAATTTTCGGACGCATTCGTATTTATTCGTACATTCGTAACATTCGTAGATTCGTAATCGGAGCATAATTCATAATTTGATGTAATTTTACATTTACATTTTAATAATTTACGAATTGAAAAAAAAGTTACAATCGAAAAAAAAAAAGTTACGAATCGAAAAAAAAAAGTTACGAATCGAAAAAAAAGTTACACATTTTTTGGTTCAATTGAGACACGGAAAATTACAAACCGAAAAAAAAAAAAAAAAAAAAAAAAAATTGAAAAAAAAAGTTACGAATTGAAAAAAAAAAGTTACGAATCGAAAAAAAAAGTTACGAATCGAAAAAAAAAGTTACGAAAAAAAAAGTTACGAATGTACGAATTTTTTTGTTCAATCCATTCGAAGCACGTTTAGCAGCACCATTGTAAGGGACACGGAAAATTACCAATTCAACAAAAAAAAAAGTTACGAATGTACGAATTTTTACGTTCGTTTTCGTTTTTCGGATTTTCTTCATTAGTACATTCGTTGTTTCTAATTAGTTTTTTTCTGATTTTCATTGTTTTTAGGATTCGTACGATTCGAACAATTCGTTACGATTCGTTATTCGGATTCGTACGATTCGAATGATTCGTTCATTCGAACGAAAACGAACGAACGAAAATAACGAAAAAAAACGAAAAACGAAAAAAACGAAACGAATTGCACATGTCTAGTTGTGGGGACGAGGCCCTTGTCCTCATCAACATGGGGATAAAGTGCTTTAGGGGGACCCCAAAGCACCCTCCCAATGTTGAGAGCAAGCGGCCTGATATGGTTCAGGGGATGCTCGCTTGTCCCCCCCTATTCCTGGCCTGCCAGGCTGCTTGCTCGGATAAGGGTCTGGTATGGATTTTGGGGGGGACTCCACACCAATTTTTTTAAACATGTTGCTGTAGAGTTCCCCTTAAAATCCATGCCAGACCCGAAGGCCTGGTATGGACTGGGGGGGGGGGGACCCACGCCAATTTTTTTCTTGATTTTTCATCTATATTGCCAGGAGGCGGCAATACATTACAGCCGTGAGCAAGTTTAAATGACATTTTTTCCTTTAGAAATGTAATTTTGCTGCGGCACTGTTCTATACATCACACAGATGTGCCACTTTACAGGCAGACTAAGGGGACCCCCAGGCATGATATTTAAAGGAATATTTAATTTCATTGTTTCACTTTAAGCATTATTAAAATCACTGCTCCTGAAAAACCGGTTGTTTTAAAAACTTTTTTTGCATTGATACATGCAGTACCGGGGTCCCCATACACTTTTTATGGCAATAACTTGCATATAAGCCTTTATGTGTCCCATAGACTTTATTAGGGTTCGCATGTTCGCACAATTTTTTTGCCTGTTCGCATGTTCTGGTGCGAACCGAACCGGGGAATGTTCGGCCTATCCCTAATTGTTAGCTGTTGGATTGGTGTTTCAAGTTTGTATTGTCATGCTAATATCCTCAAGAGGGGAATGTCCTCCTGTGGGGTATAAAGAATGTGTCTGAGTTTCAATAAACATTCATTCCTTTGGTTCTATCCCAACATCTTATCTGTGTACGATGCTTGGGGTAAAAAGGGCTGGTGTTAGCTCTCGGTCTGCTCAGAACGGTTTGGAGGGCAGGAGGCACTGTTTGGCGGAAGGAAGCACCCAAGCAGGGTGCCAAAGCTGTTCCATCACATATTTACCTACAGGATTAGTGCAATATCCTGTTTGGGAAAGACCATTTCTCATAGCTCCCCAAACAGAAAGGCTACACACATATATTTTTTTTTAGTCCCCAGTATTTTAAAACACAGAAAATATCATGTCACAAAAAAAATCAATGGTGGCTTTTCTCTCTGTTTTTAAATTACTTAGCGCTTCTTGTACTAGTTTAGAAGAAAGATACTAAGATACTATCTTGATATACAACATTTGTATATCTGTATGGAATTTAAGAATTTTTACGTATTTATTCACCATTAGATACACCTATTAGTATTGTATCTCTTGTATATGAAGGCTCAGTAAAAGGTATATAGGTATCTCTCTACTAATTTCAATCACAAATAGGAGCGCTTATTAAACTTTTTGGGGTGATAGCGGCTCTCAGATCCATAAGCGCACTAGTATCAGATGAGGATGGAGTGAAACAAGCTGTGTCCTCACATGGCCCAGAGTTGTCAATTATAGTGCTGCTGCTTGATGTGTGTCTTTGGTCTCCTGAGCAAGAAGTAAACACTGCTAGCGGGGGGTGCTGTAACAGCTGTCACCACTCTCAGTAACTAACTGCACAGGAGACGAGGTTTACCATAGCTTCTTCGTGTAATAAAAAAAAAAAAATGGGGTTATGTTTACAAAAATATTTTTAAAAATGTGTTAACCAGCCATACTGTATATTAAAAGTAAAATGCTAATAAATAACACCTGTTTAACATGTGTTTTATTTCCTTATATCATGCACAAATTCCTGGAAGTTAACCATTTTATTATTTGCTGTGTTTTTTGTTCCTAAATCTTGATCACACAGTGGCCCAACTTAGGTTTTTGGGACTGGAGTTCTAAACCTTCGCAAATGATGCTCCAAACGCTGTCTGCAGCATTTGGACATTGAATTTCCATTGTTTCCTATGGTTTCTTTCACTGCCCCCCTCCCCTCCTTCCAATATGAAAGAGAAGCCTAGTCACAGGAAAAAATACAGCCCATAAATAAACACTGAGATTTAGGCTACTTTCACACTGGGGCGGGCAGGTGCCTGCAGTAAAGCGGCGCTATTTTTAACCCCTTGGAATTCCATGGGCTAACTTTTGCTTTTAAAGGGGAACTCCACACTCCACTCCATTCTCAAAAGGCTGTGAGTTGCCTTCACTAATCCAAACCACATTCTTTTTCTGAGCATACAACAGGGTCAGCTAGGAAAGGGGTGAGAAAAGAGATCGCCCAACCCACCCCTGAACCATACAAGGCCACATGCACTCAACATAGCTGGCTGCCTTTGAGGCATGTTGGGCTCAGCCCAATACCAACCACAAAGCACCTTGTACCCACTAGTTTAAAGGGGATTTCCACATTCCGTAAAGCCCCCTGTCTGAAGCCCCCCACAACCCCAGCCTAAGGTTGTGTGGAAGAGGCCCTTGTCCCCCTGAATAGGGGAACAAGGTGGTTGACGTTTGGGGTGCCCGAGCCCCTCCTACACCCAAGCATCCACTCCTTTCATGGGCTGGCTTGCTGTGTGTTTGGCTAGGGGTTTGTTAGTGTGTGGGAGGAGCACAATCTTTTTTTTAGTTTGGGGTGGGATTTTTCACGTGGGGGTTCCCATTTTAAGCCTTAACATACCCGGATGGCCTTGTATGTATTGGGGGGGGGGGGTTACTATCTTTTAAGCAATTTTGCATTTTTAAAGGAACTTTTCCTTGTTTCGCTTTTGGGGTTGTCCAAATTGGTGACATTGATATATGTCCCTTCAGGTTGGACCTGGGCCCACATATCCATTGTAAGGCCAATAACTAGAAGATAAGCCAGCCAAGTGGGGACTAGCAAAATTAACAAGTCAGTCCCCATAGACTGCAATGGTATTTGCTGTATAACTTTTGCCCATGTTAGGCTCTTTGTTTGCTTAACAGGTGTACTCACTTTGAAGTTATGTCTCTACTCTCTTTACCTTGCCCTGAAAAGAGGCAAGATTGTGTGTGTCTGGCAAGAAAGTACATTTGGGTGTCCTTATAGAGTTTGTAACACATGTATTTTCTCTTTGTATTTAGTTTGTTATGTCTTTTCAAAACAGATGTGTTTTAGAGCAAGTTTTTTTTAACTTTGGTTTATTGTATTTTTTTGGGCGGGGGGGTATTTTCCCCTGAAATATTTTTGATGTTGTCATTGTGTGTCGTTTGTAGGTTGTTTTGCTTTGATTTAATTGTCTTTGCTGCATTATTTTGCAAAATCTTCCTCAAGATGTTGTGACTAATTAATGTTTAAATCCTTAAATAGTCCATTTGTGGGTGCAGTCCTTTTAACTCCAATTAATTTCCTCTGTAAAATGGTCAGACCTCAAAACCATATTCTGTTAGTGTCTCAAATTAACATACACAAGTGCGTTTACAAACATTCCGCAATTGGTAAAACCAGGCATGGAGCAAAACAGAACCTAGGAACTTGGAAAGTTCAACTTTGTAAAGTGAAGACAAGATCAGACATGACTATATGTTCAAAGTGTGTTTGATCTTGCCTTCATCACATGGGGGGGTCACCCCCGAAAAAAAAGTGGAAATTTGGAACATGCACACAATTTGGGACTGAAAATGGTCATTAGATGGTAAAACACATGCCTAGAAGCTTCAAAAGTGCCATTTTCCATCATGGGGATGAATGGACGTTTTTTGGGGGTGCAACCCCTTCACCACAACCACTTTCGTAGTTCGTAAAGTGTTTGCACCCCCCAAAAAAACGTTGCCATTCATCCACCATGGTGGGAGCTAGCACATGTGGACACAATGTGTGCATGTTCCAAATTTCAGACAGTTTTTAAGTTGCAAATGTGTTCTGAAGCTGGCACAAATGTGTGTTAATTACTTGGTGCGTTTTCATATTTTTCCTAAAAAATCAATGATGTTCTTCAATTTTTGTTGAACATCATTTATGTTTTGCTTTATGTAATCTAGATCTCGATTGCAGACCATTATCTCTCCGATGAGTACGTGGGCACTCTCTGTGGTAAAGTGCGATTTTTTCTTCCACAACATCCACGTCACCTAAAAACCACAAACAAACAAAAATGGGGTGTTGGAAATGAGGCAGCCATACATGGATTAGCTTACCAGTAGCTGTGTTCTCCCACACTCACCTGTTGTGGTGACAATTTCTCCAAGTTCGATGATCTCTCCTTCCTCCTCCTCCTCCTCCTCTGCTTCTGCTCTTTCCCCTTTTTTGGTAGGTGTTGGTTTGGGGGTTTCCTCAGACGGCCCAAGTTTTCGCTCCCCTATGAGAATGTCCAAAAGGAAGATTTAGCAACACAAGCTATTGAGGGCAGAAATAGGAAATGACAAACATTGCTTGAAAGTGACGGACACTATTTTAGTTTGGCCAGTTACAAATGTCAACTTCATGAATGAAGTCACTTTGTAAAGGTGCTAAACTGACTAGCTTTTTGGTAGAAGTTTGTGTGATGGAGACCCCCCTCTAGTATCCACTGGAGCACATGTGTGGAAAAGCATAATAAAAAGGGGGTTTGGGTGTCCAGCACTAGTGCTCTAGAGTCCAGATGGGTAAACAGCTACTGAGTGACCTCTCCTTTACATTGAATAAATTGGCTTTACATTCTTGATGACATTTCTAGTGAGAACAAACTTCTTTCCCCAAAAAAAACACCAAACATCGTATTATAAGTGGCCGAACGATCGAGGTTGCGTACGATCGAATGCACACACACACGACCATGACAGTGGCAGAAAGATCGAGGCTGAGTACGATCGAATGCACAGACGAACCTGAAAGTGGCCATTTTGGAATGTACAACTTGGTAAAAATCAAAACACAATGGAGCAGTATGCAAGCAAGAAATCAAACACAAAACACAACTACTTACTAACCATATCTTGTTAGTGTCTCAAATTAACATACAACATACATTAACATAACGTTTTTTGCTTTCCTTGCTCTTTTCCAAGTCCTGTTTTGTTGACCAATAAGATTTGTAGCAATTTTTTATGTTTTATGTGTTTTGTTAATTTCCATGCAACAGATTTCCCAGCTGCAGCTTAACTAGGCTGATTGGCATGGTAAAACAAAAAAATGTGTGATTTGTCTAAAAGCTACTTTCCTGGTGCCTCCATGGTAGCATATGCATGGATTGTGCGTATGCTGCCATGGATAGGCACCAGGAAAGAAAAATTATAGAGAGGTAAGTAATTTTCAATTTTAGCGCAGTGGTTCTCAGCCTCAATCCTCAAGTACCCCTGACAGGACATGTTTTGGGAATTTATCTTAGCTAAAATAGCTGTCCAAAATACCAAGCCTGTGCAAGATGAAGGAAAACCAGCAAACATGGCCTGTTGGGGGTACTTGAGGACAGGGTTGAGAAGCACTGATTTAGAGCACTGATCTAAAATCTAGCTCAAGACAATCCTATTCTAATTGTGGGCATTTGAGGGAAAACAATTGAGTGTTAGAACCCCTGCTTGTCATTTGCAGGTTGGGCTTTGAGTCCCTTTTCTGAAAATTGGCTTGACTTCCTGTCACAGCCAAACAGGAAGTGAGGGTAAAACCCTACCAATTTCTTTCCTTGGGGGACACACAGGTCAATCTAACTAGTGTCCCCATTAAGCAAATTTCACTCTAGCACTTTGTTGTTTACACCCCAAATTATTAGGTATTTTGGAGTTTATTAAAGGCAAATCCCCTCTGCAATACAAGTGTACTCGCTGTAAATCTGAGGGAAAGCACTGGTGATTTTATCATCCAATCATGTAGAAGCAAAGATGCTGTTTTTTTTATTAACCTTGCATGCCCCCCTCGGATCTCCAGCAACTGCACTTCCAAGTGCACTTGTAGTGCAATGTGGATTTGCCTTTAGTAAATAAACCCCAAAGTCCAATAATTTGGGGTGTACAGAGCTAGAGTGCAATTTACCTAATGGGGAAGCTTTTAGATTCACCTGTGTGTCCCCAAGGAAAGACATTGGTAGGGTTTTACCCTCACTTCCTGTTTGGCTATGTTACAGGTAGACATGTGCATTCGTTTTCGTCCGAATTTCGGGTATTTTCGTATAGATCTGACATAAACAAATGCTTTATTTTTGTTTTCGTTGCAACAGCAGTTCAATATAGATAGGAGATTCGACATGACGCTGACAATAGCGATCTGTATCCATCGAACCTGTGGTCGAATGTATTATAGAGACAATAGCAAAAAAAGGTTGAATGTGCCTAACCTAACTCTATTAGTCCAAGATTATTCGACAATGATAGAAAAGATTAAACAAGAAAATTTGACGAAGCAGTCGTCCCGAGCGGACATTTATGGTCAAATGCTCTGCCTATAGGCTATAGAAGAATATGTTGGTTGACTAGTAATAATAATTAATAAATATAATTATTACTAGTGTCATACAACATTTTTTTTTAACAGAACGTTTTTATTAAAGTTTTTGGACAAAACACAATACAAACAATACAAACAACAACAAAAACTGCTTCATACAGTATAATATATGTACATATAGCACAATATGACTTTCATACCGCCGGCACAGGGAGGAAACATAGCACTATCATCATAGTATTCAAGGTGTCGCTGCACTACATTCCCAGCCTATGTCGTTATAAGGTGTAGTTATTACCTAGGTGGGGGGGTGTCTCCACAGGAGTCTTTTACTCATGGAATTGCTGGGTTGTATGTTTCCTCGTGGGTTTTTATCCAACCCTTCATTCTTCACCAGGGGGGTGTAGGAGGGATGTGGGAGGGGGGGGGGGGGTACAATTTCCACCTCCGGACCATCCGGACAAAGATAACATTGGGGCGCTTCTAATAGGAGTTGGTCGGTACTCCTGACCATCGTGTGGGTCCAATATGATATGAACCACCGCATGGGATCCTCCCCTTCCTCAGGGGCCTATCCACACGCGTTGATCCAGTTCGACCAGATCTTGTCGTACTTCTGCGGGCAGTTCCTACTCTCGTATGTAATGCGGTATAATGGTAGGACATTATTCACTGACTTCTGCCAGGATGATCGGGTTGGGGGTTCTTTCAGTTTCCATTTAAGGAGTATTTCCCTTCTGGCGTAAAATAGCAGGAAGGTGAGGCACAGCTTCAGGTAGCGATCCCCCTCCACATCCTCCAGGTGGCTAAGGAGGATGGTTAGGGGGTCCGGTGCGATCCGCACTCCACTAACTAATTCCAGGGTGTCAATCACTGAGTTCCAGAAAGTTTGTAGTCTCGGACAGGACCAAACCATGTGGAAGAAGGTCCCCTCCTCCTGGCCACATCTAGTGCAATTAGGGCTCAGAGTAGGGTAGATCCCTGCCAGTCTTTTTGGTGTATAGTAGGCCCTATGTATAAATTTTAACTGTATGAATCTGTCTCTAGCTGCTATCATGGATGGAATAAATGATGTCAAGCATTCTTCCCATTCCTCCTGTCCAAGGGTCGGGATGTCATTCTGCCACTTAACCATGACCCGGTCGCTTTTCACGTCATGGGCCACCGTGAGGTACAAGTACAAGGATGAGAGGGGTTTGTCTAGTCTTCCCGAGATTAATAGTCTCTCAATCGAGTCTGGCTCAAGCCTAGTTCGGGTGGGGAACTGAGTTCTAAGGGCATGTTGGAGCTGGTAGTATCTAAATTGGAAGCTTCTAGGTAGATTATGCGCTAGCTGGAGTTCTCTAAAGGGGGTTATAACCCCTTGTGGCATGACTTGTTTCAGAGTGGTAATACCTCGTGTGGCCCAGCCTGCCGGGTCCAGGACTGTTGCCAGGTGAGGTAGTGACGGGTTAGCCCAAAGCGGGGTGTGGGGTGAGACACAGTCTGGCTTTAGGAGGGCAGCCCTAGACGCCCTCCAAACCTGGAGTGTGGTTTTCATCGGGCCCGTCACTGTGGGAGCGGCCTTTGCCCCTCTATATGGGAGGTTGGATAACGCTGCATAGGAGCCGAGGAGTGCTGCTTCAAGGTTAACTGATGGATTTTGGCGTGGTTGCGAGAACCACCACCTCACTGTAACTAGAACTGCTGCCCAGTAGTATATCAAAAAATTGGGGAATGCCAGACCACCGCCAGCCAGTGGGAGGTAGAGGGTAGTCTTTGCCACCCTTGGAGGTTTCCCAGCCCAAACAAATGACATTAAAAGACCGTCGAGTTTGCGAAAGAATGATTTGGGGATAGGGACTGGGGTCTGTCTGAAGTAATAAAGGAACTTTGGAAGGTATATCATTTTTATTAAGTTCCCTCTACCCACCGGGGACAAAGGGAGGTTCTTCCAGACATGGCATTTCTGCTCCAGCTGGTTAAGTAGTGGATAAATGTTCCTGTCTAGATATCCTGACAAGTCTCTCCCCACCCTCACCCCCAGGTAGGTAAACTCCTCCACCCAGTGCAAGGGCGTGTTCGTGTCTACCAGAGGGATTGGCCGATTCAGGGGAAAGAGGACTGATTTGCTCCAGTTGATTCGAATGCCCGAAAATCTACCAAATTTGTCGAAGGCAGTCAGAGCTGCCTGCAAAGACCCCTCTGAATCCGCTAGGTAGAGAAGCGAGTCATCGGCGTAGAGGGAAATCTTTTCCTCAACCACTCCGACCCTCACTCCTCTGATTGCCTCGTCCGCCCTAAAGAGTGTAGCCAGGGGTTCCAATGCCAGGGCAAATAGCGCTGGGGAGAGCGGGCATCCCTGCCTTGTACCCCTCCCCAGCCCAAATGCCTCCGATAGGGTCCCATTAGTGCGTATACGTGCCCTAGGCTGCGCATATAACATCCGTAACCATGTAAGGAATTTAGGCCCGAATCCGAATCTCGCAAGGACTGACCATAGGTAGCCCCACTCGACCGAGTCGAAGGCCTTCTCTGCGTCGAGTGAGGCCACCACCCCAGGCTCTCCAGTCGAGGCCATCGCAATGTGTGTGTGCAGCCTCCTAATGTTGATATCCGTCCCCCTGCCTGGCATAAATCCTGTCTGGTCAGGGTGAATCAGTGCTGTTATAACTACATTCAGTCTGTTAGCCAGAACTTTTGAGAGGATCTTCGTATCAACATTAAGGAGAGATATGGGGCGGTAGGAGGAGCAAAGATTGGGATCCTTCCCCGGCTTGTGAATCACTACGATTATCGCCTCATTCATTGAGTCCGGGAGTGTTCCGTCCTCCATGGATGCGGCCAAGAGGGCGTGAAATCTAGGGGCTAGTTGCTCTAAATATTCCTTGTAGAATTCCACCGGGAAGCCGTCCGGTCCCGGCGTTTTACCTGACTGCATCATTTTGAGGGCCTTCTGAATTTCCTCTATTGTTATTGGGGCATCCAACATTTTAGAATATGTGGGGGTGAGGGATGGAATAGGAATCTCCTCCAAGTAGTTAGCCAGCTCCATTGAATCGTAAGTGACTTGGGATCTATACAGTGTTTGGTAATAGGAGGCGAACTCGCGGTTAATTTCTTCTGGGGTAGTAAGAATCGAACCGTCAGGGGACTGGATCTGTCCTATAGTCATGCCCACCGTCTGTTCCCTAGACAACCATGCCAGGAGGTGGCCAGTTTTTTCCCCTTGTTCAAATATTCTCTGAGTCTGGTGAAGGAGTCTTTTCTGTGTCAAGGTCGTCCTGAGGAGGAGAACCTCCCTCAACAGGGACTGCAGTCGTTTGTAAATCTGTGGGTCCTGTGACCTAACATACAGTGCCTCTTGTCTACTACTCTCAGCCTCCAAGTCCGTCAGTTCCTTCCTACGTTCTCTCCTGACCTCAGCTATAATACTCTGGAAGCGTCCTCTAGAGAACGCCTTAAACGCGTCCCAGACAGAGGAAACTGCAGCCGAGCCGGAGTTGGTTATCCAGTATGTCTCCAAGTCAGCTCGATACCTAGGTCCCACAGCTTCGTCCGTAACCCAGAACCTAGACAGTCGCCAGAGCCTGTCAGACGGGGCAATGGAGAGGTCTAATTCCACCATGAGCAGGGCATGATCCGACACCCCTCTAGGGAGAATCAAAACGTCCCGCACCCTCGGAAGGGCAGATTCACCCACATAGATTAAGTCAATATGGGAGAATGTTCTATGGGAGGCCGAGTGACAGGTGTATGCTCTGGCTTGTCGGTTCTTCCACCGCCATAGATCAGTCAAGTTGTATGTAGCTGCCCAGTCCGACAAGCCCCGGCGGGTAGTGCCCGTTGTCAGAAGCCTATCAAGTCCCGCATCTGGTACAAGGTTGAAGTCCCCCATAATCAGCACGTTCTCGGTTGAGAACTCTGCTATCTTTGCTGTTACCTGGTTTAGAATTTGTAGGGAGGCCGGAGGTGGAAGGTAAAGTCCTACCAATATCCATGGTATATTGTGTATTAGTGCATGAATCACTACATACCTGCCCCCCGGGTCCAGAGCTAGATCAAGGAGCCTGAAGGGGAGCGACTTTAAAACCAAGACGCTAACCCCTCTGGAGAAGGTAGAGTAGGTTGAGTGGTAGTGGTAACCAACCCACGGTTTTTTAAGGCTGAATGTTTTTTTACCTACTAGGTGGGTCTCCTGGAACACGCAAATATGAGGATGATAAGATTTGACAAACTGGAAGACCAGTGAGCGTTTGATAGGGGAGTTTAATCCCCTCGTGTTCCAGGAGAGAACCTTAAGGGAGGACAATAATGGCATCGAGAAGTATGAGAGGATAAACAATACTAGTCAGTCCTCCACTGATCGAGCTTCCGGACCCGGAAGAGCATCCTGTGGACATAGCATTATACACATTAGAATAGAAGGTAATCCCTAGCCACATTGTCATATACACGTTTTGTAGAAGCATAAACTGGGGGCTTGCAACGGCAGCCCAACATAACCATAAACCCCCTCCCCCCTCCCTGCCCATCCGCCAAGTCGGTCGGAGGGCCTCCCTCCCCAAAAGAAAGCTGGGCTCAAGGCCTAGCATGAGAGCAATATAAAAGAGGCGCTTTACCTCCCGCTGCAATCCTTGCGGAAGGACATCTAAACAGAACTTGCAGTCCTTCTAGTGTCCGAGAGAGGATTCTGGGTGTGGATCTCCCGGGTCCCCGGGGGCACAGTACTTGTAGAAAGAAGGGGGGGGATAAAAATAAAAATAGAAAAAAGGGGGGTGACAGGGCAGGAGGAAAACAAAGTCGGCCGGGGTAAGTGACGAGTACCAAACCCCAGTTCAGGAGAGATTTGGTGTTCATCCTGTTCCACCCCATTCCTCAAGGGATTTTCAAAGCCGCTGTGACTGCCCAACATGGCCTGTACCGAGCATGAAGTTGTCTTTACTGTTGCTGGGGGGAACTTGTGCCTTTCAGTGTCCTGTGTTCAAGAGGATACGGGTACAGAAAGGGGGAGATGATCCCAGTTTGGGATGGTGGGGAGGGGGTCTGCATAAGTCTCCCATGCAATGGCTTCAGATGCGGTGGTCAAACAGTGACCAATCCTCTGCAGCATATTTGGTGAGGCACAATGAGGAGATACAGGTTTCTGTAGCAAGACATAGCCTCCGCTGTCCTCCATACACCCCCAAAATCTCTTTCCACAATGTATATAGGTGAATGGGGGGCCTTCCATCACACAGGCATCGGCACTACTCAGGCACAGGCACATAGGGAAAAAGTCCAGCATGAGTCTAGGCAGTCACAGCAGCATTTCAGAACATGTAATCAGCATACCTGAGGCAGATCAGCGTTGGAGCGATTCGGCCCACGCCGCAGCTTCCCTGGGTGATGTGAAGAACTGTACTCTTTCCCCGTCTTGCACCCGCAGTCTTGCCGGAAAAAGCATGCTGTACTTTATCCCCTTCTGTCTCAGGAGGCCTCTAACATGGTCGAATGACTTGCGTTGGCGTTGAGTTTCTACCGAATAGTCCAGGAAAATTAGGATCTTGGCGTTCTCAAATTTTAGTTCTCCCTGCAGCCGCGCTGCTCTGAGCACCGTGTCCCAGTCCCGGTAGTGGAGGAACTTAAAAATAAAAGTCCGCGGCAGCGCTCCCTGGGGGCCTCGAGACGCAGGCATGCGGTGGGCCCTCTCAATGGAAAAGTGCTGTGAGAACTGTGCTCGGGGAAGGAGGGTAGGCAACAAAGCCTCCATGAAGGCCACAGGATCCGCTCCCTCAGCTCCCTCAGGGAGGCCGAGGACCCGCAAGTTGTTTCTTCTATTGCGGTTCTCGGCGTCCTCCGCTCTCGCTTCAAGATGCTTTACCTTGAGGTAGAGGGCCTGGATGTCTGTGTGATGTCCCCGCAGGGTGTCCTCCACGTCGGATACCCGCCTCTCTGCCTCCGATACCCGGTCCCGGAACTTGTCCATGTCCCTCCGGATGATAGCCGTCTCCGCCTGTACATGGTCAATTTTTGCCGTGAGGGCCGCCTGGCAGGTAGTTATAGCCAGCATCAGTGCCTCAAAGGCCGGCGATCCTGCTTGTATCCCTCCGTCCGGAGGGGGGTCCGTCTGGGACTCCATGTGCTGTGCCACGTGCGTAGCAGGCCCCGACGCAGCCCAGGTCTTTAGCGGGGTTCCAGCGCTCTTCTTCTGGCCAAATTTCTTCCCCCCGGGCATCGCCCAGTGCTCCTGCCGATATAGAAACCGGGGACAGGGGATTGTGTGAGATCCTACACGAGGATATAGTGAGGATTAGCCGCCGGAGACGGGAGCTCTGCTAACAAACGTCTGCTCCCAGCGCCATCTTGGACACGCCAGTGTCATACAACATTAGAATTCTACTATAGCTTGTAGGCGGAACATTCGACCTGAAATGTACGATTGCGGCTGCTCTGTCGAATCTTCTTAGAACATTCGACAGACACCATAAGCCTTCAATGACAGATTCAGCCTTAATTATTTCGGATTTTCAGACGAATGCATTTTTTTAACAAAACAAAATAAATAAAAACGAATTTCGGGAGTAACTAAATAAATGTATTTTTCGGACGAAAAAGAAATTCCGAAACAAAATATCTCAGTGTGCACATGTCTAGTGACAGGAAGTGAATAAATTTGAAGCAGAAAGTGGAAAAATTTGGGAGGTGTCACCCTAGCAGGCGTGCAGACATCACCAAAAACTGACAAGACTTCTAATCCCTCTGCACTCTATCCCCAAGCAAAAATAAGAAAGGATTTAATTTCCTTTAATTTTACAAAGACACATACCTAAGTTCAACTGTGTTGCATGTCAATGGCCCATTTAGACCTTGTTTAATAGAAAACACCAATAATAAATAACACGTTATCTCCTCTGATTCCGCAACATGGCTGGTTGACAAACGGACGTTCAGAAACAAACTGAAAAGTGCAAAATGAAAAGCGCAATACTACACTCACCAAACTTCTACTAACATGAACTTAGCAGAAGGAGCCCAAAGGGTGGTGCTAAAGAGCTGAAAAAACACGTAGTACGTCACTACGTTCGCGTTTGTTGGCCAACAATTCTTTGCCGTTTGTATGCAAGACAAGTTCCTGGCCAATGCCCTTCGGAAAAAAGTCTGAGGTTTTGTCTGCGGAAAATCCGATTGTGTGTACGAGGTTAAAAGGGGTAATTAACTGAGAACACCTACTAATTGCCTAACAAGACACATCCAATGAGATGAAATTGACCAATTGTATTGAGCGTGCGCTATTATCAATGAGAAAACCGCAGTTACCCTAGCAGCAGTTGCAGTTTACATATTTATTATCGTTTTGCGCTTCAAAGCTCGCCGGTTCCGACGTTCGGTTAATGACTTTTCCAGCGCACCAATTAAGGTATGAACTGGCGCAATGCATTCTTCTTAGTAAATCAGCCCCACAGTGTTGCACGCCTTCGTGATTTTATTGACATCAACTATTCTAGCCCTGAAAAAGGGGGAGACTTTTTCCCCTGAAAGGTATTGGCTGTATTTAATGTTTTTAACCATTAAACATTTCAAAAAGAACTTTAAATTGTTACTAAACCCACGACAGTAAAAATCAGTTTGTATATGCAGTAAAGCATGCTTGTTAGACTTACTGTGGGACCTAAGGGGTTAATCCTCTGCATTATGTAAATAGGCTGTTTGATCCTGTCTTCTCTGATCCTCCCCTACTTCCACAGTCCCCAAGCCATCTCCTAATAGAACAGAGCCTCGGTTCACTCTACACATGCTCAGTTTGGTGTATATTGCTAGAGAGTTTTTTTTTTTTCTTGGGAGAGTGCATGTGGACACTGATAGAAGTCACAAGACTGCTGTAACTGCTGATGAGAAAAGGTATTTAGCAGTTTATATTTACAAAAATAATTGCATTTCCATGTTCTGTGTACTGTGAGAGATCAGATATAGTGAATTCAGGGTCCTGGGTTTAGTAACACTTTAACCACTTCCCTACATCCTGGGCTTCTCGGCCGTCTAGGGGGCCGCGGTAGCGCCCGCCGCATCACTCGGGAGCCGGTGCATGGGCCTGGCGGCTGCGATGTCTGCCGGGCACCCGCGATTGCCCGATAACAGAGCAGGACTGTGGATCTGTGTGTGTAAACACACAGAAGATCCACGTTCTGTCAGGGGAGAGGAGGCCAATCGTGTGCTCCCAGTACAGAGAAACACTGATCGGTCTCCTCCCCTTGTGAGTCCCCTCCCCCCACAGTTAGAATCACTCCCTAGGTAACACGTTTAACCCCTTGATCGCCCCTTAGTGTTAACCCCTTCCCTGCCAGTGACATTTATACAGTAATTGGTGCATTTTTATAGAACTGATCGTTGTATAAATGTGAATGGTCCCAAAATAGTGTCAAAAGTGTCCGATGTGTCCGCCGCAATGTCACAGTCATGATAAAAATTGCAGATCGCCACCATTATTAGTAAAAAAAAAAAATAATAAAAATGCCATAAAACTATCCCCTATTTTGTAGACGCTATAACTTTTGTGCAAACCAATCAATATACGCTTATTGTGATTTTTTTTTACCAAAAATATGTAGAATAATCAGCCAAAACTGAGGAAACTTTTTTTTAATTGGGATATTTATTATAGCAAAAAGTTGAAAATATTATTTTTAACTTGTCACTCTTCTTTTATTATAACGCAAAAAATAAAAACCGCAGAGGTGATCAATTACCACCAAAATAAAGCTCTATTTGTGGGGGGGGAAAAAGATAAAAATTTCATTTGAGTACAGTGTTGCATGACCATGCAATTGTCATTCAAAATGCGACAGTTGGCCTGGGCAGGAAGGGGGTGAAAATACCCTGTATTGAAGTGGTTAAAGCGGTTCTGCACCCATTTCATTTAGTAAATCTCTTTGCCTTCCAAATCAGGCAAAGAGTACTAAATGAAATGTTTTTTTTTTTTTTTTTTTTACTTACCTTGTAATTGAAGAATTCCGGTCTTCTCTCTCTGCGGCGGCGGGCGGGGTCTCTGCGTCGATCGTCGTCACGCCGCACTGTCTCCTGGGATCTGGTGTCATTGATCCCAGGAGTCAGTGCGGGCATCTTCCGAAATCTCGCGAGATTTCGGCCACATCTTCCGAAATCTCCCGAGATTTCGGCCACATCTGCCGAAATCTCGTGAGATGTCGGCAGATGTGCCGTTACTGCGCACGCGCGAGTAACGGCGGTGCATGCTGGGCCATCTAAAGTTCCTGTGGGTGTTTCACATGCCCACAGGCAAGATGGCCCCCAGCACAAAAGAAGAAGACGAGGAACTTCATCGGACGAAAACCGGCGGCGATCGAGATGGAAGATGGAACAGGTGAGTCCCCCAATAAAAGGTAAGCATCCTTTTTATTCCGTCACAAAAAAAAAAATTTTTTTACAGAGTGCATAACCGCTTTAAGTGAAATGAACTTTTGCACCAGGCACTCCTCACATACAAGAATTAACATCTATATGGCACAAATTGCATGAACATTATGTTAGTAAATTACAGTATGTCCATGTCCTTAGACCCTTTACCTTTTATACATATATATATACAGTATATTTAAACATCATACTAACATAACACAGACTTATGTATATCTAGCTTTGTAATTTAATCTTCTGTATAAATTATCTTTTTCACTAACATCTGCTCATGAGTGCCCTTTATTAATGTGTCTACACAGAAACTGGCTTAGTGACAGCTGGATTCATGCAGAATTATTTTACATAGCTCTGGGCTCAAATTGTTGCTGGCCCTGTGTAGAAAATAATCGGGCATACCATACATCCCCTTTTTTATTTTTATAAAAAAAAAAATTTTAAATCGTTGTATACTGGCACCATATTTTTTTTTAAATCATTGTATACTGCACCTGTTCTTCTGCTAATTAGAAGGTGTTTCACTATATGGATTTTCCAAATTTTCATCCTGAGTTTTTTTGCCCTTTACCTGGTCTCTGTGTGGCAAGGAAGCGAGTCCATGGAGCTCATTAGAAAGTTAGCTGGCAAGCCACATTTCTCTCTTTATTTATCATTAAATAGCTTGTGTGCTTCTGTAAGCCTGTCATATACTGTTTTCAGGTTTCCTGACTCTGTTAATGAATCCTTCAGTTGTTATTCTATCAATGTTTCAGAGCTTGGCTAAATTGGTTTTCCTTCCACTGCTCACACTTGCACTTTGTTGGTCCTGCTTTATGGATGATGAACCTTGTTTTTCCTCCTCATATATATACACACTCATGGAATTCAGATATCCACTCTAGAATAATAGAAGTTGTCATTAAAACCTATTTTCCTGAGAGAGGATTTGCATTAAAAAGTCAGTCTACTCAAACTGCTATATCAGTATTGGACAGCTGCCAGCAGGTTGAATCTCGTATTGGCTTTCTGTATCTCTTGAAAATTTTAACAATGAGATTGGTAAATCTGAGTTTCTAGCACTGCATCTTAAGCCTCAGAATCTTTCTTCTCCTGCTGCATTCCCCATAAATCAAGGTGAATCAGGTGTAATCGGCCATCAAGACTAGCTTCTACTTTGCAGTAGAGAACTCAATGCAGAACTGCACTACAGGTTCTTTTCACACAGCTTGTGAAAAACAAAAATCTAGTATTATCTGGAGACAGTGGAGAGAATGTAATTCGGTTTATTCATCTTTGCCTCAATACTTGGTCATTAAGCAGGGTCAAGTAGGTAGGTTGTTATCTCTATCTTCACTGACTGAATGCTTGTCCCCTAAGTAGTGAAGCATGAATGAGGGTGGCAGCCTGGAGCAGTGTTTCTCAACTCCAGTCCTCAAGGCGCCCCAACAGGTCATGTTTTCAGGCTTTCCATTATTCCGCACAGGTGATTTGATCAGTTTCACTGCCTTAGTAATTACCACAGCCGTTTCATCTGAGGGAAATCCTGAAAACATGACCTGTTGGGGCGCCTTGAGGACTGGAGTTGAGAAACACTGGCCTGGAGCACCAACCTATGTTCATTCAACTTGAAGGCACTTGGCAGACTATGATAAAACATTGTTCTTGAGCTGACATTGTGCATAAAACTTGTCCAACAGAAGAAGAGATACATGAAAAACTTAGTACTGATTTACATAACTGGCCTTAGTATGTTTTATGGTCTTCAGTTCATTTCCCTCATACATGGGCCTCTCCCAGTTTCCACCACCTGATAACCAGCATTTTAGCAGTGAAGGTGGTATCTATCTTGACCGCACCCTCCCCATGCAAAATGTACGATTTCAAGATTCAAATAATATAGGGAAGACCAAAAGGGTCCTGCACAAATATATAAATATATATTGTCCCAGGTCACATAAGGAAAATGGTGATCTATACTTTATGATTCCACCTGTCACCTGTTTGCTTTCTTCTCTTCGTTTATTCCTATCTCTCCTTTATTCTTCTCACCGTGCCTTATAGAGAATATTTTTTCATATGTTTGTATATATTGTCTTATATGTGTAGTTCGTATTTTTTAGTTTTATATCTTTTATATTTAAAATAGCAACAATATTTATTTGTTTATTTGTTTGTTCGGGACCCTTATGGTCTTATATCCCTATATGATTTGAATCTTCAAATTGTACATCAATCTGTATGTACCCCTAGTACAGCTGTATCTGGTAATGTTACCTTATTGTTATTGTATATGTTCCCTCAATTGTTTTTATTGTAGTTACATAATTAGGTTGGAAAAAGACAAAAGTCCATCCAATAATATCATACAAACCCCTATACAATCCCCCCTATACCCATGATCCAATTTGCTACATCAGCGAAAAAAAATCCTTCCTGATCCCCCGATGTTAGTGTACATTTAGGAAAGAATCCAGGCTTTTTTTACAACAATGTACTGATCTGGCCAGAACCACCTCTGCAGGGAGTCTATTCCACGTTTTCACAGCTCTAACTGTGTAGAAACCTTTCCATATTTGGAGATGAAATCTCTTTTCCTCTAGATGTAAAGAGTGCCCCCTTGTCCTCTGTGTTGACCATAAAGTGAATAACTCAACACCAAGTTCACTATATATATATTTGTACATGTTGATCATATCCCCCTTAATCTCCTCTTCTCAAGAGGGAATAGATTCAGTTCCTCTAATCTTTCCTCATAGCTGAGCTCCTCCATGCTTCTTATCAGTTTGGTTGCCCTTCTCTGCACTTTCTCCAGTTCCCTGATATCCTTTTTGTCAACTGGTGCCCAAAACTGAACTGCATATTCCAGATGAGGTCTTACTAATGATTTTTACAGGGGCAACATGATATCTTTCTCTCTGGAGTCCATACCTCTTTTAATACAGGAAAGGGCTTTGCTCACTATGGAAACTGCAGCTTGTAATTGCATGCTATTTTTGAGCTTATGATCTACCAAAACCCCCAGATCCTTCTCCACTATGGATCCCCCCCAGTTGTACTCCCCCCTAGTATGTGTGATGCATGCATATTCTTAGCCCCCAAGTGCATAACTTTACATTTATCAACATTAAAGCGGTTCTGCACTCATTTCATTTAGTAAATCTCTTTGCCTTCCAAATCAGGCAAAGAGTACTAAATGAAATGTTTTTTTTTTTTTTTTTTTTTTTTACTTACCTTGTAATTGAAGACTTCCGGTCTTCTCCCTCTGCGGCGGCGGGCGGGGTCTTGCGTCGATCGTCGTCACGCCGCACTGTCTCCTGGGATCTGGTGTCATTGATCCCAGCAGTCAGTGCGGGCATCTTCCGAAATCTCGCGAGATTTCGGCCACATCTTCCGAAATCTCCCGAGATTTCGGCCGCATCTGCCGAAATCTCCCGAGATCTCGGCAGATGAGCCGTTACTGCGCACGCGCGAGTAACGGCAGTGCATGCTGGGCCATCTAAAGTCCCTGTGGGTGTTTCACATGCCCACAGGCAAGATGGCCCCCAGCACTAAAGAAGAAGACGAGGAACTTCATCGGACGAAAACCGGCGGCGATCGAGATGGAAGATGGAACAGGTGAGTCCCCTAATAAAGGTAAGCACACTTTATATTACATCCTAAAAAAAAAAAAATTTTTTCAGAGTGCAGAACCGCTTTAAAGTGGTTGTAAACCCACTTTTTGTACTTTTACCTATAGGTAAGCCTAGAATAAGGCTTACCTATAGGTAGTGGAAATATCTCCTAAACGTGCGCTGTTTTGGAGATATTTCCATTCTAGTCTGCCGGAAATTTTTACGGTGCATGCGCGGGGAAGAAACCAAACGAAATGCCGTTTCTTCCCTAGCATATGCCGCTAGTCGCATCACGCGGCTCCGGCGAACACAGAGCCGGAGTCCGCAGCACCGAAGGAAGAGGGCAAGAAGATGGACGCTGCCCACACAGGGGACATCGCTGGATTCTTTTGCAGGTAAGTGGCACATGATGGGCTAGTATGTGATGCATACTAGCCCATTATGCTTTTCTTTTGCAGGCTGCAGCAGCAAGCAAAAGAGTCAGGGTTTACTTCCTCTTTAAACCTCATCTGCCACATAGTCGCCCAATTAGGGTCAGCTTGTAAATTGGAGACATCCTTTAAGTACATTATTCCACTGCATAGCTTGCAAAGACTGAAATTGTACTTTTAATCTCAGACCCAATATCATTTATAAATGTATTAAAAAATAAGGGTCCAAACACTGAACCTTGGGGTACACCACTGATAACCTTAGACCATTTAGAGTATGAATCATTACCCACTACTCTCTGAATTTGGTCTTTTAGCCAGTTTTCTATCCATTTACAAACTGATATTTCCAATCCTGTCGTGTTTAAATGTGCTCATTTTGTTTTGTTTTTTCACATGCAAGGAGGTTATCTTGCTTTCTGGAGTCAGTTGTACTGTATATTAGCATTTGTTGTTGTTTTTTTGGACTACACGTGGCATGCTGGGCATTGTAGTCCACCATTCGGCTCTTGCCCTTAAATACTACCTCCAAGATGACTTCCCTCATGGCCTAAAGAAAAGCATGCTCCAAACGTGTACCACTGCTTCCACATCTGGTGTCACTTCTGCCTCCCCAGGGGCCCCGGACCAACCAGTAAGTGCTGGGAGCCATCAGCACAGCTGAGGGTTGTACTTGGAATCCACCACAGCGGGATCAGCAAGACCAGACCGACACACTGCAGCATTTTTTTAAGCTAGATGAATGCTTTTACTTACTACTTTTGTGACTTGCCATTTTGTTGTTTAATAAAGACAGTGCGTTTACGCTACACTTAGAAGGCGCCGCTTTTTCTTTTTATTTACTCACACGCAGAGCCCCTTCTAGCTTTTCCAGGACCACGGCATCCCACCTATGAAAGAACTTGATTTGTTAATCAGATAGTTAGGGCTTCAGAGACTTAAAAATGTTCACATCCACAAACCAGACCAAGGCCTTAGGGTGGACATAGATGGATCAAAATTTGGCTGGTTCAGCAGGGACTGTACAACCAGGTTGAGTTTTTCCTGAACAAGGTATATATGGCCCGCAGCACTGATCAGTGTATTCTGACGGGAGTGATTCCCCCATCCATATCAAGTGGGTGGATGAAGGAATCTGGCCTGATTTATGTATGGCCGGCTTTAATCTTGCATGAGAGAGATTAAAGAAAACCTACAGCAGCCCTGAAGTATTAGAATGTGGCCTTACTGAAAAGATTACAGGACTTAGCAAAATTGTCCAACAGAGACAACCAGAAGTTTCAGGAATAGAGTGATCTTCTTCTTGAACTTGGAATCTCCAGGAAAGACCTACATCTACCAGGTCCTAGCTACTTAGATACTGTGCACGGTGTTAACCCAGTTGTCGCAAAGTTACCATATATTATTCAGGAAATATGGGCAACAGCTGGTTTCAAGTACTGGCAGTGACTTCAAGTGTCCTTCCCAACCTTTCCATTTTTCTCAAGGTTCATCCAAGACTTACTCAGAGCTCAGAACGTTACTAGCTTCTCAATTATCGACCTAGTATTCCCAGCCTTCCAACTACAAGAAGAGGAAACACCACAAAATTCAGATACCCTAGAAACAATTAGGTTGATTTGCTAAAGGCAAATATACTGTGCACTAGAAGTGCACTGCAAGTGCAGTTGCTCTAGATCTGAGGGGAAGCTCTGCTGAATTTTATCATCCAACCATTTGCAATCAAAAATTCATTTTTTTTATTTTCCTTGCATGTTCCCCTGCGCTTGCAGTGCACAGTCTATTTACCTTTAGTAAATCAACTCCAATGTCTCCATTAGAAAGATAGGAGTTACATCCACTACTAGCAGTGACAACAACGACAAAAAGATCTAAACTGTCTCATTCACGACAAACATATCCTTACAGAAAGTGTCATGCATTCACAGAAAAGGCACCATGACATTTGTTTATGATGTTGTGCATCCACGAGGCACTTTGCCAAAGATTGCAAGGCTACAGTAAATTACAAGTACAGTACATTGTCTGTACATTGTCTGAGATAATGGGAGTAGCCCTTATCTGATAGTTTTCTGTATAAATGCAGTGTGTGTTTCTCAAATAAAGCAGTTCTTAATCTAGTTCACTCCATGACTGGTGTTGTCTGTTTTTTGGGGTTTCTATAGCCAGATCCATTGATCCCATGTTCTCGGACTTGGGAAGCAGATTCTTGGCCGAAATACCCAACAGGGTATCTAGATTCCGTCACAATGAAGTCTGGTGGAAATAGCTTAAAGTGGAGTTATACCCATTTAAAAGTCAGCAGTTACAAAAAGTCTAGCTGCTGACTTTTAATAAACAGACACTCACCTGTCCCACGATCCAGTGATGTAGCTGCCTGAAGCCTCGCTCCTCTCCCCCTCCTCTCCACGGTGCCGGCATTGCAAGTGTTGGCGCCTGGCTGTGACAGCTTGTGGCTTCACAGCCAGGTACACACTGCGCATGCGCGAATGGCCGGGCAATCTTCTGGGACCTGTGACTTGTCCCAGAAGATTGCAGGGATGAAGGGGGGAGAGATGAACTTCCGCTCTGTGCCGCGGCGCCAGGAGAGGAAGTGAGAGCTGGGTACCTGTCAAAACTAGGTACCCCCCACCCCAAAAAAATGACATGCCAAATGGCGCATGTCAGGGGGTCATAGGTACTTAAACCGGAAGTTCTATTTTTGGGTGGAACTCCAATTTAAGGCACTCTGCACAATTGCTCTTTGCTTTGTTTTATAAAACAGGATGTCCAGCCCCCCCCCCCCCCCCCAAAAAAAAATATTAAAAGTCAGCTGCTACAAATGCTGTAGCAGCTGACTTATATTATTAGGACACTTAAATGTCCTGGAATCCAGCTAAGTTGGCACCCCAGCCGATGTTTCCATCGGCTCTCGGGTGGTGCCGCCGTCATTGCCTGTATGGGAAACTGGCAGTGAAACCTTGCGGCTTTGCAGCCAGTTCCCTACTGCTCACACGCAAAGCGCACTGCTCTTTCTGAATGGCCTAGCAGCAAGGGAAGGAGGAGGGGGGCCAAACTTCCAGGGGACCTCGCCGCATCCACGTCTCCCAGAAGTGGGGACGGGTACCTGTCAAAACCAGGTACCCATTACCCCCTCCCCCCCCCCCCGAAAGGTACCAAATGTGGCACCAGAGGGGGGGGGGAAGCAGATAAGCAGAGCTTCCTCTTTTGGGTGGAGCTCCACTTTAGATTCCTTCTTAATTCTAAGCTTACAATCTGAGATTTGGAACACACAAACTTTTTATTTTTTTAGCAAATAGTCGGTATTACAATGTTTTTATTGCATATAAACAATAAGGCCACTTTCACACTGAGGCGTTTTACATGCGTTTTTGCGCTAAAAATAGCACCTGAAAAGCCCCTGTAAACTGCCTCTTCTGCAGCCCCAGTGTGAAAGCCCAAGAGCTTTCACACTGGCGCAGTGCTCTTGCAGCACAGAAAAAAAGTCCTGCAAGCAGCATCTTTGGGGTGGTTTAGGAGTAGTGAATACAGCGCTTCCAAAACGTCCCTGCCATTGAACTCAATGGCCAGCGCTCCTGAAGCGCCTGCAAAGTGCTTTGCAGCAGTGCTTTGTGGGCGCTTTTAACCCTTTTTCGGCCACTAGCGGCGGGTTAAATGCATCCCGCTAGTGACCGAAAAGCGTTGCTAATACGACAGTAAAGCGCCGCTAAAACTAGAGGCGATTTATCACCAACGCGGCCAGCGCCTCAGTGTGAAAGTGACCTAAGATGGGTTGTTAGAATGAAAGTAAGAATCGGATTGCTTGAGAAAACACAGACAGTCCATATTTCAAAGTTTTATTGTGGCGTATAAAAATTAATCTCCTTCAAGTACATCATTATACGGTTGGATTGGTGACTTCTGTTCTTTCCCTCTTCAGCATGATACCTAGGCAATTTTCCCATCATTTCCTGTTTTTCATCATTTTTGGCATATATTGATAGTTGTGAATGTGGTATTATTCATTCACTCTCATATATCCACAGAAAACATCACATCTGTCAGGGAAGGAAACTTTCAAGTGATGCTGTAAACATCAATTGTATCCAATAATTACTTTAATTGCAATAATAAAAAGAATCTATGTGTTACCTCGATTGCTCTTTGTGTGACTCATGTAATTTGCCTCACAGCTTTAAATGTTGCTATGTATTTCTTAAGAGAATCTTAAAATACATGTTCTGTACTGTGCTGTACTTATCAAATGAGGGCAGACAGAAAGAAATGATACATATATTATAGTTAAATAAAGAATATGTGAGGCTTTTTATGAATATTTTAGGATATCCCTTTCTTTCGTTGGTTTGAAGAAGAAAGTCTTAAAGATCTATGTGAGGATATGGCTTTTGTCTACAGAGATGTCATCAACAGGCACAGCAAACAAAAGAATGTTCTTTATGATTCCTTTTATATGTCAGGATGTCTGGTGGGTTAAACTTTTTTTTTGTTGTTATATTGTATTTTGCATATTTATTCAATAGCCTGAATAGCAACTTTGTCTACAGTGAAAGATACCAGTTAAATGGCCACTGACATTCATAATAAGTAATTTTACTAACTGTAACAGCAATTTCCAGCCCTATAATTTTTACTCTATGCATCAAATTCACAACTTCTCAACATGACTGAACTCCTCCTCACCCTCCCCAGTGCCTGAAACATGGTTGCCATAGCTATAACTTATATAACTGTAAGATAATAGCTATGTTTCTTCTTTCCATTTTTCTTTCCTGATTCGTCAGCTCTTTCAGAGATACCAGTGCCAGGACAAGGTCATCCAGTGCCCAGGGCGAACATGACAAACTATGCCCCCCTCCCCAGGTTGTGCATGACCATTCATCTTACCCATGCCTGATAACCACACCTGATCATTACACCTATGTATATTGTGCAAAGGTCAGGACTGAATAATTTAGAAAGTGCAAGAGTCAGAGGCAAAATTAATGTACAGAGTATAGGAATCAGGAGTAGAGAATGCACAGTGCAATATGTTATATACAATGTGCAAGAGCCAAGAGTGGATAAACTACAGAGTACAGAAAGGAGGAGTATAGACACCCTAGTGCACAGTAGTACCCCTATGAGGCATTTCACACCTACATATACACTATATTACCAAAAGTATTGGGCTGTGTGTCGTTACACGCACATGACTTTAATAGCCTCCCACCCCAAACTCACTCATCCATGTCTCTATGGACCGTGCTTTGTGCACTGGTGCGCAATCATGTTGGAACAGGAAGAGACATCCCCAAACTGTTGCCACCAAGTTGGGAGCATGAAATTGTTTATTAGGGCTGTGGAAATTAAAGATTAATTCCTCGATTAATCGTTAATTTTTTGGATCGATCAAAATTCTTTTGATCAGTACTCACCTCTCTGCCGGCTTCCGGGTCTTCAGGGAGTTCCGTCGGAGATCCGGTGACGTCACGGACATCGATGTCACCGCACTCCTCCCCCCTTCCCCAAGTGCTTCCGTCTGCTAATGAAGGGAAGGGGGGAGGAGTCCAGTGACATCGAAGTTCTGATTGAATGCAACGCATACAGGGGGAGGAGCTACGCATGACGTCAACCGCTGCTGCCCTTCGGAACTAACACTATTGTCGGCTTCACATGCTGTGTTTTTATCATCTTTATGTGAGTAGTTTGTGTTTGAACACAAAAATTTAATCTTATACTTAAGCGGTGAGCACTTAGATCTTTTCTTTCTACCCATGACCTGGAGTCCTTGCTGAGATCTAAGGAGACGTGAGAGAAGTTTATGGTCCGTGTTAACCCTTTTGATACCCGCTTGCATGACCACCTGTTTGCACAGGGGTCCATGCCATAAGGTGAGAGTGATTAGTTAGACCGGATGTGGAGGGATTGTCACGCTACTGTGGAAAAAAATTACTTACGTCAGTGCTACAGTTTGAATTTAAAAAGTATTTGTGTGAAGTTAAGTCATGGATTATGGAAACTAACTAGTGTCGGGTGATTGTATATAGTGTATACCACATTTACCACTGACTAATGCAGAGTTGCAATGCAAGGAGATCAGCTAAAAGTAGTTGGATCTGTATGTGCGTTATAATTAATCAAAATTAGTCGATTAATCGATTTAAAAAAATCAATTAATCGAACACGAAAATTTTAATCAGTAACAGCCCTATTCAAAATGTCTTGGTATGCGGATGTTCCTTTCACTGGAACTAAGGGGCCAAGCCCAACTCCTGAAAAACAACCCCACACCATAATCCCCCCCCTCCACCAAATGATTTGGACCAGTGCACAAAGTAAGGTCCATAAAGACATGGATGAGCGAGTTTGAGGTGGAGGAACTTGACTGGCCTGCACTGTCCTGACTTCAACCCGATAGAACACCTTTGGGATGAATTAGGCCCCTTTCACACTGGGGCGGTTCAGGCGTCGGCGGTAAAGCAGCGCTATATTTAGCGCTGCTTTACCGTCGTTATAGCCGCGATATTTGGCTGCTAGCGGGCGAAAAAGGGTTAAAACCCCTTGCAAAGCGCCGCTGCAGTGGCGCTTTGCCGGCGGTATTGCCGCGGTGTCCCATTGATTTCAATGGGTAGGAATGGTATAGGAGCGGTGAATACACCGCTCCTTCACCACTCCAAAGATGCTGCTAGCAGGACTTTTTTTTACCATCCTGCTAGCGCACCGCTCCAGTGTGAAAGCCCTCCGGCTTTCACACTGGAGTGTAAGGACCCGCTTTTTTCAGGCGCTATGCAGGTGCTATTTTTAGCGCTGTAGCGCCTGAAAAACGCTTAGGTGTGAAAGGGGCCTTAAAGCGGAGACTAAAAGCCAGGCCTCTCTGTCAGGAACGGTGTCATTGCTTGGTTTACCAGCTGGTGGCATTGTTGCGTTCAGCACCAAAGGGTGTAGTTCTGGTGGCCACCAGCAGTCTCCCAGCCAAGTTACTAACTGACAATCAAGTTACATCTGATGTGGGACTGCTGGACTATATAAGCCCACCCTTAGCCAAGGCTCAGCGCTTCAATATTCCCCCTGCAAGCCTGATTCCTGCCTGAGCCTGACCTGTACCTGTCTTCTGTCCTGGACCCTATATCTCGTATTTCGTACCCTGAGACCTGCCCTGTGGTACCTGTTTCCTGTTCTCCTTTATCTGCTATCCCTGTTTTGTTCCTTGCATTTGTATATACTTAGTTAGTTGGTTAGTTAGGTGTGTATAGGGTTGCTGTGTTCTTGTGCTTTTTCACTTGTTTGGTTATGTTTATTGGTGTTGGTTGTTTAAGCGTGTCTTTTTCCTTAATAAATACATTTATTTCACTTACCCATCTGTTCCTTATCTCTTTATGGTGCAGCCTACTGATCTGATCACACGTGTTGGATGCCTGTATATGGCATCCCTGACAGAATACTGAAGCCACATAATCAGATCAACTGCACCTGGGAATTAAGTCTGAGCACATGCTCAATTGCTGCAAGATGCATATTGAAGAAATTTTGCCGCCCAATATACCCTGCTACCAAGTACCAGTACCCTGTTTCCACCTGCTGCACCTACCCTGCCTTTAACCCTTCTACTTCTACTCTGCCACCTGCAACAGTTCCACTAAATCTCCCCTCAACAACTGTTCCTTCTGTTTTACCATCCTTCTGCACTTTGCTTCCATCAGCTGCACCCACTACCTATAGCCCTATATCCACATACAAGACTTCAGTGGTTAAACCCTAAATGAAACTTTTGAAAAATTTTCCCTACCCATACAATCCTGCCATTATCCAATCCTGCCTCCACGCCTGACGATCTACTCCAGCCTGCTGTCCCAGTGCCCCCTGTCCAGCCTGCTGTCCCAGTGCCCGCTGTCCAGCCTGATGTTCCCATGCCCGCTGTTTAGTCTGATGTTCCAGTGCCTGCTGTCCAGTCTGATGTCCCCGTGCCCGCTGTCTAGTACGATGTCCCAGCGCCAGCTGCCCAGTCTAATGTTCTGGTGCCCGCTGTCCAGCCTGCTTTTCCAGTGCCTGCTGCCCAGCCTGATGATTTGATGCCTGCTGTCCAGTCTCAGGTGCCCGCTGCCCAGTCTGATGTTTCAGTGCCCGCTGTCCAGCCTGACGTTCCAGTGCCTCTGCCCACTGTCCAGCCCGCTGTTCCAGTGCCCGCTGTCCAGCCTGACGTTCGGGCGCCGGCTGTCCAGTCTGATGTTCCGGTACCCACTGTCCAGTCTGATGTTGAAGTGCACGCTGCCCAATCGGATGTTCCGGTGCCTGCTGACCAGTCTGAGGTTCCGGTGCCCGCTGTCCAGTCGGCTGTTCCAGTGCCTCTGCCTGCTGTCCAGTCTGATCTGGTGCACGCTTTCCAGTCTCATGTTCCGGTGCCAACTTTCCAGCCTGATGTTCCGGTGCCCACTGTCCAGTCTGATGATTTAGTGCCCGCCTTCCAGCCTAATGTTCCGCTGCCTGCTGTCCAGCCGCAGGGGACTCAACTTGTGATGGTGGGGTGGCTCTTGACATCTAATGTAAGGGGAGGGGATGCGCAGGACATCTAATCTTACAGATACAACCGGCCGTTTTGAGGACAATCATATGCTGATGCGGCCCACAATGAAATTGAATGAAATTGAATTTGACACCCCTGCCATAGACACACTCCTAAACCGTGTGGACAGCCTTCCCAGAACAGTTAAAGCTGTTATATCTGCAAAGGGTGGGCCACCTCAATATTGAACCCTACGGATTAACCACTTCAGCCCCGGACAAATTGGCAGCCAAAGGACCAGGCCCCTTTTTGCGATTCGGCACTGCGTCGCTTTAACTGACAATTGCGCGGTTGTGCTCCCAAACAAAATTGGCGTCCTTTTTTTCCCACAAATAGAGCTTTCTTTTGGTGGTATTTGATCGCCCCTGCGGTTTTTATTTTTTGCGCTATAAACAAAACTAGAGTGACAATTTATCCCCAAAAAATATATAAATTTTTTTTTTTTCCTCAGTTTAGGCCGATACGTATTCTTCTACATATTTTTGGTAAAAAAAAAATCGCAATTAGCGATTATTGATTGGTTTGCGCAAAAGTTATAGCGTTTACAAAATAGGGGATAGTTTTATAGCATTTTTATTAATATTTTTTTTTTACTAGTAATGGCGGCGATTAGCGATTTTTATTGTGACTGCGACATTATGGCGGACACATCGGAAATTTTTGACACATTTTTGGGACCATTGTCATTTATACAGCAATCAATGCTATTTAAATGCATTGATTCCTGTATAAATGACAGTGGTAGTAAAAGAGTTAACCACTAGGGGGAGGGGAGGGGTTATGGGCTGTGACGTGTGTGTTTTTTTACATTAGGGGCGGGGCTGACGTCTGACGTCATTGATCGGCTTTCCCAATGACCGGTAACAGCCGATCAATGACAGGCAGTGTAGGAAGCGCGGGGAGAGGTTTGTTTACACAGACCTCTCCCCGTTCTTCAGCTCCGAGACCCGATTGTGGGACACCAGCGGCGGAGCTCCCGACCGGGAGCGGCGCGCGCGCGACCCACGGGCAGGCAATTAAAGGGCCACGTACAGGTACGTGATTTTGCCTGCCCGTGCCATTCTGCCGCAGTATATCTGCGCGAGGCGGTCGGGAAGTGGTTAAGACTGGGATGCCATTAAAGTTCATGTGCGTGTAAAGGCAGGAATCCCAATACTTTTGGTAATATAGTGTATATACACACACATACATACAAACACACATTATATATATATATATATATAAATATATATATATATATATATACACACACAATGCCTTGAAAAAGTATTCATACCTCTTGAAATTTGCCACGTTTTGTCATGTTACAACCAAAAACGTAAATGTATTTTATTGGGATTTTATGTGATAGACCAACACAAAGTGTCTTATCTTGCCCCAAGGAGAGCTTTGATGTCTGCTGGGCAGAAAGCAGGGATCAGGGCTGCAGTCTTGTGTAGACATGTGCAGTTTGTTTAGTTCCGAATTCGTTTTTTAACTAAATTTCCGAATTTCCGAAATTCTGAATTTTTAAAATTCTGAAAATTTCCAAAATTTCCGAAATTCCGAATTTCCAAAATTTCCGAAATTCCGAATTTCCAAAATTTCCGAAATTCCGAATTTCTAAAATTCCGAATTCCAAAATTCCAAATTTCTAATTTTCGGATTTTCGTATTTCGGGTTTTCGAAATTCGAATTTTCTGAATTTCCGAATTTTCCGATTTCTGAATTTCCGAAATCCGAATTTCCGAATTTTGGAAATTCATAAATCCGAAAATCGAAATTATTCAAATACGAATTCATCCAAAGTTACGAATTATCTGTAATAATGAATGCCATATCTAAACAAATGGAACGGAACAAATTGATAATAATAAAAAGTTTTTATTATTATTGTTATTTATTATTATTATTAGACCGTTACGCTCCATTTGTTTAGATGCAGCATTCATTATTTCGGATATTTTGTGACTTCGGATAAATTCGTATTTGTTACGTTAAACAGACAAATTTGAAAGGAAATTCCAATACCTATAATTTAATAGTAAGTTATTATTTCAAATTAAACTGATTTTCTTTATTTTTTTCAGATTTTCGAATTTTCGTATTTTTGAATTTTCAAATCTTGGAATTCCGAAAATCTGGAAATTCGGAAATACGAAAATTGGAAATTCCAGAAATTTCTGAATTTTGAATTATCGAATTTTCGAAAAAAACTAATGAAACGAAAATGAACACATTTTTTGTTAGTGCACATGTCTAGTCTTGTGTTGTCTGTTTGCTCCACCCACCTGTACTAGACCACTCACTGCCCTGATCCAGCCAGTCAGCCTGACAGGAACCTGTGCCCAGGAGATAGTGCCTCTATCCTTTCTGGAAAGGAGCAGGGAAGCCTGCAGTAGGTATGGGCACATTGTACCGCCCCTGATTACCACTGTAAGCCTAATTTAAAAAGTCAGATCATTTTCAGGGAAGGACGGGACTTTACTATTGAGAGAAACATTGGCTGCTTCCCTGTGGTGCTGAACTGGTTATCAGCTATATCAGCAAGAGGAGGGAACTTCTGAGCAGGAAGAATTTAATAGACTAAGTCAGGCAGCACTGCACTGTGGGAACTGTAGTCCAGTGGAGAGAGACTCTACTGTAATCAAGAGCTTTTGAACTGCATTTCCCAGAGGGATATTGCCAGGTGAAGGGGAAAGAGCTGCCTTTTCTCAAACTGTATGGACACAGCTTCCTCTTGCTATGAGAGAGGGCACATCCTTGTCCAGTGTGCACCACCACTGCTGCATTACTGTGACCTAAGCAGGATCTGGAGTGCTGATTCCAGGGGTACCAAAAGCCAGAGCCACCTGGGTGCAGAGCAGACTGTGGCCCAATCGCTGTGTGTAACCAGATGGTGAACTGCAATATAACTAGTGAGCTGCTGCTCTGGGGATTTAGTATCCAGCCTGCAGGCTTGACTAGGACAATTCTCTTGTGCACCAAAGGTACAACTGGGCCCAACGCTAGGCAAGTGAAGATTTAGGTTAAGTCTATCCAGTGCCGATCCTGACCTCCCTGGGGCCCTAAGCAAAATTCTGCTAAGGGGCCCTCTACTTGACCCGTGATGCCGTGAGCCAAGTAAACTATTTGCCATTGCCACACAGTCACACCTGACACTTCAGTGCTCCCAAAACAATCCTCCCTCCTTTAAACAAAACAGTCAAAGAATAAGTACAACAATATAGAACAGAATGAGGTCCCCAGAGAGCCCCCCTTACATCAGGGTCCTCAGAGAGCCCCCCTTACATCAGGGTCCATAGAGAGCCCCCCTTACATCAGGGTCCTCAGAGAGCCCCCTCCTTACACCAAGGTCCCCAGAGAGCCCCCCTTACACAAGGGTCCCCAGACAGCCCCCCTTAAATCAGTGTCCTCAGAGAGTCTCCCCCTACATCAGGGTCCCCAGAGAGCCTCCCCCTACATTGGGGTCCCCAGAGATCCCCCTTACATTAGGGTCCCCGGAGATCCCCCCTTACATTAGGGTCCCCAGAGATCCCCCTTACATTAGGGTCCCCAGAGAGCCCCCCTTACATCAGGGTCCCTAGAGAGCCTCCCCCTACATTAGGGTCCCCAGAGATCCCCCTTACATTAGGGTCCCCAGAGATCCCCCCTTACATTAGGGTCCCCAGAGAGCCCCCCTTACATCAGGGTCCCTAGAGAGCCTCCCCCTACATTAGGGTCCCCAGAGAGCCTCCCCCTACATTAGGGTCCCCAGAGAGCCTCCCCTTTCATCAGGGTCCCCAGAGAGCCCCCCTTACATCAGGGTCCCCAGAGAGCCTCCCCCTACATTAGGGTCCCCAGAGAGCCCCCTTACATCAGGGTCCCCAGAGAGCCTCCCCCTACATTAGGTTTCCCAGAGAGCCTCCCCTTACATCAGAGTCCCCAGAGAGCCTCCCCTTACATCAGGGTCCCCAGAAAGCCCCTCCTTACATCAGGGTCCCCAGAGAGCCCCCTTACATCAGTGTCCTCAGAGAGCCTCCCTACTTACATCAGGGTCCCCAGAGGGTCTCCCCTACATCAGGGTCCCCAGAGAGCCTCCCCTTACATCAGGGTCCTCAGAGAGCCTCCACTTACACCAGGGTCCCCAGAGAGCCTCCCCTTACACCAGGCTCCCCAGAGAGCCCCTCCTTACATCAGGGTCCTCAGAGAGCCCCTTCTTACATCAGGGTCCCCAGAGAGCCCCTTCTTACATCAGGGTCCCCAGAGAGCCCCCCTTACACCAGGGTCCCCAGAGAGCCCCCCCTTACACCAGGGTCCCCAGAGAGCCCCCCCCCCTTACACCAGGGTCCCAAGAGAGCCTCCCCTTACATTAGTGTCCCAAGAGAGCCTTCCCTCTTAAATTAGTATCCCCAGAGAGCCCCTCCTTACACAGGGTCCCCAGAGAGCCCCTCCTTACACAGGGTCCCCAGAGAGCCCCCCCTCTGACATTAGTGTCCCCAGGGGCCCCCTCTTACATCAGTGTCCCCAGAGGGCCCCGTCCTTACATCAGTGTCCCCAGAGGGCCCCGTCCTTACATCAGTGTCCCCAGAGGGCCCCGTCCTTACATTAGTGTCCCCAGAGAGCCCCCCTCTTACATTAGTGTCCCCAGAGGCCCCCTTCCTTACATTGGTGTCCCCAGAAAGCCCCCCTCTTACATTTTAGGCCCCCAAATAGCTGACTCCCCCCCCCCTTGCAAAGGTTCCCCTGTACCTGGCTGGTGGAGGTGGGAGGCGGCGATCGGCAGCTATATGGTGTCCACAGGCAGGGGGATCTCCCTGGGGCTAGTAGTTCTATCTCCGAATGTATACAGCGGAGAGGGGAGGGGCCTCTGACCCGGGCATCAGCAACGGTGTTCAAGCAGAGTGAAAGTGAAACTGATACCTGCCTGGGTCAGAGGCTCTCCCTTCTCCCTTCTCCTCTCCACTGTATACACTGAGAGTACTACAAACCCCAGGGAAATCCCGCCGCCCACTCAGGCACCATAGAGCTGCCGATCACCGCCTTCCACCTCCTCCCACCTCTCCTCACTGCACTCTAAACGGCCAGCCAGAGGTGCAGGGGGGATGCTGGGTCTTGGGCCCCCCCCCCCCCCACAGCGGCGGGGCCCTAAGCAGCTTGCATAGTGTGCCTATAGGGCCGATCGGCTCTGAGTCTATCCCTTTACAGCTGCTACACAGAAATCTCCACCTAATGCTTATGCTAAGAGGTACCTCTTAAGCCCCATACACACGCTCGGATTATCCGCGGACCAGGTCCGTCGGATCATGTCCGTCGTACTTTGTTCGATGTTGGTGTTGCGTACACACGGTCGGACAAAGTTGTCGGAAAATCCGATCATTCTGAACGTGGTGACGTTTGTTGCCTACGACGGGACTACGTAGAGTGTCACGCTCCCTGGTAGTGGTGAGTCTGATTAGCAGAGAAGGGCCTCCCTTGCGGCTCCCACTCGCCGGTCCCCTGATGATGGGACAGTAGGACCAGGAGTCAGGAGGGGCACAGGTGCCTGGCAGGAATGGTCAGACCGGTACAAGAGCTTCCTGGATAAGCTCAGCGGATGAGGTAAGTAGGTAGCTGTAGGCAGACTGGAACAACAGGCAGACTTGGATCTGTATGCAGACTGGAACAACAGGTAAGCTGGATCTGTGTGCAGACTGGAACAACAGGCAGACTTGGATCTGTATGCAGACTGGAACAACAGGTAAGCTGGATCTGTGTGCAGACTGGAACAACAGGCAGACTTGGATCTGTATGCAGACTGGAACAACAGGTAAGCTGGATCTGTGTGCAGACCGGAACAACAGGCAGACTTGGATCTGTATGCAGACTGGAACAACAGGTAAGCTGGATCTGTGTGCAGACTGGAACAACAGGCAGACTTGGATCTGTATGCAGACTGGAACAACAGGTAAGCTGGATCTGTGTGCAGACTGGAACAACAGGCAGACTTGGATCTGTATGCAGACTGGAACAACAGGCAGACTTGTATCTGTGTGCAGACTGGAACAACAGGCAGACTTGGATCTGTATGCAGACTGGAAAAACAGGCAGACTTGTATCTGTATGCAGACTGGTATGACAGGTAAGCTGGCTCTGGAATGGTCAGGCAGGCCGGGTCAGATATCAGGCTGGCAGCACGGTACAGATGGAGCAGACAAGAGGATGGTCAAAGACAAGCCAAGGTCGATACACAGGGACAGAGCGGATGGTCAAGGATAGCCGGGTCAGATACAGGTAAACAGACTTCAGATCAGGTTTCAAACACAGAACGTTGTAGAGCAGACAGCGGGGACCGTCAGTCAAAGGAGGGTTTAAATAGCCTCATTGGCGCCAATGGAGGCGCGCACCCGTCCGCGCACGCTCGCCCCCGTCTGCGGGCGCGTGCGCGCGCTCGCGCATGCGCAATGGCAGCCGAGAACGGGAACCAGGGATGCTGAGGCGCCGATTACTGGCAGGATCATCAGGTCGCCGGCCACGGATGGAGCCCTCATGACATTGCCCCCCCCTAAGGGGCAGCCTCCGGATGCCCCTCGGGGCAAATTTCTCAGGATGGGCTCTCTTAAAAGATTGGACTAGACTCTTAGCGTGGATGTTCTCCTCGGGCTCCCAGGAGTTCTCCTCGGGGCCGTACCCCTTCCACTTGATTAGGAACTGGTTCTGGTTCTGCCTTCTTCTGACATTAAGGATGGCTTCCACCTCGAACTCCTCCTCCCCGTCCACTATGACCGGATCAGGAGGAATGGCCCTCCGGTTGGGGAAAGGGTTACTAACCGAGGGCTTCAGTAAGGACACATGGAAGACCGGGTGAATCTTCAAAGAATCTGGAAGTTCCAATTCATAAGCCACCTCGTTGATCCTCCTCTTGACCGGGAAGGGGCCCAAGAACTTGGGGCCCAGTTTCCGTGAAGGGCAAGCCAGTTTTAGGTTAGAGGTGGATAGCCATACAGTTTCGCCCGGGACAAGCACCAGTTCCCCCCATCTCTTTTTGTCAAATACGGTTTTGTTGTACTCCTGGGTCCTAGTCATTGTCTCCTGAAGAAGTTGGTTGTTGGTGGAAAAGAACTGGATTCGCTCTTGGACTGCTGGCACAGTGCAGTCAGGAAGTGAGTTAGGCAGAAATGCCGGGTGGTACCCATAGTTGGCGAAAAAGGGGGTCTGTTTGGTGGCGGAGTGGGTGGCGTTGTTATATGCGAACTCGGCCAGGGGCAGAAGGGAGATCCAGTCATCTTGGGCGAAGGAGGAGAAGCAGCGCAGGTACTGCTCTAGGGTCTGATTGGTCCGCTCCGTCTGCCCATTGGACTGAGGGTGGTACGCAGAGGAGAGAGAGAGTTCGATATCCAAGGACTGGCACAGGGACCTCCAGAATCGAGAGGTGAATTGTACCCCTCGATCCGAGACGATGTTAGCCGGGACCCCGTGAAGGCGGACAATTTCCCTAATAAAGGCCCGTGCAGTCTCTGGAGCCGAGGGGGTGCCCTTCATGGGGATGAAGTGAGCCATCTTGGATAACCGATCGACGATCACAAAGATCGTCGTGTGGCCTTCTGCTGGGGGCAACTCCACAATGAAATCTAGGGAGATCATCCTCCAGGGACGATCTGGGACAGACAGGGGTTTAAGGAGACCCCAGGCCCTGGTTTTGGGATTCTTGTTCCGGATGCAGGTGGGGCAAGTGTCCACAAATCTTTTACAGTCAGCCCGTAGTTGAGGCCACCAGAAGGTACGCTGTACCAAGTCGGTGGTCTTAGCGACACCGAAGTGACCGGCCAAGGCGTGGTCATGGCACAGCTCCATAGTTGTTACCCGGAGCTGTTCCGGGGTGTAGATCTTGTCCCCGTACCAGAATAGGCCATCCTTCTCCTGTAGCTGGGTTTCGGAAGTGGGCCTTTGCCCTGCTGAGGCACGTTTGAATTTGGACAGTAAGTCCTCTTGAAGAAGGAGAAAGTTTCCAGGGGCCAGAATAGTGTCAGGGGGATCTTCTTCCTGGTGCTTGTGGTACATCCTAGACAGGGCATCTGGTTTGACATTCTTGGATCCGGGCCGGTATGTCACATGGAAAGTAAAGCGGGAAAAGAAAAGTGCCCATCTGGCTTGTCTGGGTTTCAATCTCTTAGCTGACTTCAAGTATTCCAGATTCTTATGGTCGGTGAATATTAGAATGGGGTGAGAGGCCCCCTCCAGGAGGTATCGCCATTCTTCCAGGGCAGCCTTGATCGCCAGTAGTTCTCGGTCGCCCACATCATAGTTCCTCTCGGCCGAGGAAAACTTGCGGGAGAAGAAGGCGACCGGGTGCAGCAGGGACTTGTCCCCCTGTCTCTGGGATAGGATGGCACCCACCGCGATCTCGGAGGCATCAACCTCCAAGGTGAAGGGTAGAGAGGAGTCCGGGTGCCTGAGGATGGGTGCCGAGGTAAACAGAGTTTTAAGGGCATCAAAGGCCTCCTGGGCCTCGGAAGACCACCGGAACCGGGTCCCTTGTTTGGTCAGTTGGGTGATAGGCGCCACAATGGCGGAGAACCCCCTGATAAACTTACGGTAAAAATTGGCAAAGCCAATGAACCGTTGGATGCCCTTTTTGTCTGCCGGAGTGGGCCATTCCAAGATGGCAGAGATCTTCTGGGGGTCCATCTTGATGCCTGTACTTGAGATGATTAGCCCAAGGAAGGGGATACTCTCCTGTTCAAACTGGCATTTCTCTGCCTTGGCATACAGACCGTGGATACGGAGCCGTCCCAGGACCTCCTTGACGTGTCTGCGGTGGGTCTCTAAAGAGGGGGAGAAAATCAAGATATCGTCCAGATATACCACGGCAAACAAGTCCAGGAAGTCCCGAAGTACGTCGTTAATGAAGTATTGAAAGGTTGCGGGGGCATTGCACAGGCCGAAGGGCATCACGAGATACTCGTAATGCCCATACCGTGTCCGAAAGGCCGTCTTCCACTCATCCCCATCTTTAATCCGGACCAGATTGTAAGCCCCCCGTAGGTCAAGCTTCGTGAAGATGGTGGCCGTGCCAAGCCTCTGGAAGAGTTCAGGGACCAACGGGAGAGGGTAACGGTTCTTGACCGTAATGTTGTTCAACTCCCTATAGTCCACACAGGGCCGAAGGGTGTGATCTTTTTTCTCCACGAAAAATATGCCTGCGCCCGCAGGAGAGGTAGATGGGCGGATGAAGCCTTTTCGGAGGTTCTCCTCAATGTACTCCTTCAACTTGCCTTGCTCCACTTCTGTCAGGGGGAAGACCCTTCCAAAGGGGATCTCTGCTCCAGGGAAAAGTTCAATTGGGCAATCATAAGCCCTGTGAGGAGGGAGCACCTCTGCTGCCTGTTTGCTGAAGACATCTAGATAGTCGTGGTAGGCCTGGGGAATAGCCCGACGGAGGTCCATCTCAGAGTCCCCACTTAGCAGAGTAGCCAGCTGGGAGGAATTAGAAGGTCTGCATGACATCTGACAATACTGAGAGGAGAAGGAAACCATCCCAGTGGCCCAGTCGATGACTGGGTTGTGGGCCTTCAGCCACGGCATGCCCAGGATTATAGGGGATAATGGAGAGGAAATAATGTCCATGCAAAGAAGTTCCTGGTGGTTGTCCGAGATGGTCATGGGCAGTGGGATGGTCTCTTGCGTAACCGGGCCTGAACGGATGGAGGAGCCATCCGCCAGGTAAACTGACAGTCCCTGGGATTTAGACTGGAGGGAGATCCGGTGTTGGGCAGCGAAAGAAGAGTCCATGAAACAGCTGCATGCCCCGGAATCAATAATGGCGGGTACCTGGAGGATTCTTCCCGGAAGCTGTAACAAGACAGAAAGGGCAAGGTGAGAGGAGACCTGGGTTGAGGAGTCCATAGAGCAAGCAGGCATGAGAGGGCACTTACGAGCCTTGGCCGGACAGTTCCTTACGTAGTGCCCAGGCTCACCACAGTAGTGCACAAGTTGTTGACCCGACGACGTTGCCGTTCCTCAGAAGTTAGAGAAGGCCTCAAGAGCCCTAACTGCATGGGCTCGGAGGAATCAGGGAGGGTTACAGACCGCTGGGCCGAGCCAGTCTGCAGGTGACTTGGGGCCTTGGGGAGCATCCAGGTAGGACGAGGGAAACCGGATGCACGTTCCGACCTGCGCTCCCTTAGTCGTCGGTCAATCTGGATGACCAGGTTGATCAGAGTGTCCAGGGTCTGGGGTACCCCAACTCTCGCCAGCTCATCTTTTAGTGCCTCAGAAAGTCCTAGGCGGAACTGGTGACGCAGAGCCGCGTCGTTCCACTGGGTATCCGCACCCCAGCGCCTAAAGTCCGCGACATAGTCTTCCACAGGCCTTCGCCCCTGCTGGAGGGCGCGCAGAGTGGTCTCTGCGGTGGCAGCGAGTTGGGGGTCTTCATAGAGTTGGGCCATGGTGTCAAAAAATGAATTAAGACCGGCCAGTGCGGGGTCCTTCTGCTCTAGGAGGCGGTGGGCCCAGGTCCGCGGGTCTCCGGAGAGTAAGGAGATCACGAAGCCCACCTTGGTGGCTTCCAGGGAAAAAGTACGTGGCTGTAGTGCAAAGAACAGTTCACAGGAGTTACGGAAGTCCCGAAAGAGGTTGCGGGCACCCGAGAATCTCTCAGGGATTGGTACCCGGGGCTCTGGAGGGAGCATTACCACTGATGGTCCTGGACTTCCCCCAGATGGGGCTGTTGGTGGTAGAGCCAGCACCCGTTCTTCCAACCGGGTGTATCCCTGCTGGAGATTCTTTACCGCCTCGGTCAGTCCTGCCAGGTGTTGGCACAGTCCTTCCATAGGAGAGGCCCCCTGCTCAGACTCAGACATGGCTGTCTGCTACTGTCACGCTCCCTGGTAGTGGTGAGTCTGATTAGCAGAGAAGGGCCTCCCTTGCGGCTCCCACTCGCCGGTCCCCTGATGATGGGACAGTAGGACCAGGAGTCAGGAGGGGCACAGGTGCCTGGCAGGAATGGTCAGACCGGTACAAGAGCTTCCTGGATAAGCTCAGCGGATGAGGTAAGTAGGTAGCTGTAGGCAGACTGGAACAACAGGCAGACTTGGATCTGTATGCAGACTGGAACAACAGGTAAGCTGGATCTGTGTGCAGACTGGAACAACAGGCAGACTTGGATCTGTATGCAGACTGGAACAACAGGTAAGCTGGATCTGTGTGCAGACTGGAACAACAGGCAGACTTGGATCTGTATGCAGACTGGAACAACAGGTAAGCTGGATCTGTGTGCAGACTGGAACAACAGGCAGACTTGGATCTGTATGCAGACTGGAACAACAGGTAAGCTGGATCTGTGTGCAGACTGGAACAACAGGCAGACTTGGATCTGTATGCAGACTGGAACAACAGGCAGACTTGTATCTGTGTGCAGACTGGAACAACAGGCAGACTTGTATCTGTGTGCAGACTGGAACAACAGGCAGACTTGGATCTGTATGCAGACTGGAACAACAGGCAGACTTGGATCTGTATGCAGACTGGAACAACAGGCAGACTTGTATCTGTATGCAGACTGGTATGACCGGTAAGCTGGCTCTGGAATGGTCAGGCAGGCCGGGTCAGATATCAGGCTGGCAGCACGGTACAGATGGAGCAGACAAGAGGATGGTCAAAGACAAACCAAGGTCGATACACAGGGACAGAGCGGATGGTCAAGGATAGCCGGGTCAGATACAGGTAAACAGACTTCAGATCAGGTTTCAAACACAGAACGTTGTAGAGCAGACAGCGGGGACCGTCAGTCAAAGGAGGGTTTAAATAGCCTCATTGGCGCCAATGGAGGCGCGCACCCGTCCGCGCACGCTCGCCCCCGTCTGCGGGCGCGCGTGTGCACGCGTGCGCTCGCGCATGCGCAATGGCAGCCGAGAACGGGAACCAGGGATGCTGAGGCGCCGATTACTGGCAGGATCATCAGGTCGCCGGCCACGGATGGAGCCCTCATGACATAGAGGCTAGTAGCCAATAGCTTTGGTCTTGTAATGTGATCTGAGCATGCGTAGCACTTTGTCCGTCGGAATTCAATACACATTTGGTGTGATCGGACTTTGTTGTCGAAAAATCTATCCAGCAGGAGATAGGACTTTGTCCGTCGGACAATCCGACGTACACTGTCCGATGGTGCCTACACACGGTCGGATTTTACGACAACATTGTCTGATAGGACAGAATCCATGGGAAAATCCTACCGTGTGTATGGGGCTTTAGAGAACATTGCACCACATCCTAGTCCTTCTCCTAGTGTGTACCCTCAGTAAGGGGGACACCGCACTTTGGATATAACAGCTACGCCTTTTGCCCCTGCAGGTGTGAGGAGCTCTGGTGAGTGCAGACACAAGAGGGGAACGTAGAAGAAGGAGGGGAGCACTGAACAGTCACTTTAAATTTGTGCTGCACTGATTTTTCCACAAACTCACTTTTTGGATTGAGCACATGTCATTAATTATCTTTTCTATCTGTATATATATTGCTTGTGGCACTGTTGACTAAATTATGTACTTTGGATTTAGCACATGTCACTTTATTTTTGATACTCTGTCATGGACATTGATTGATATTTTGATCCTTTATGAATTTATGCATATATTTTTTATATATATATAGTTTTTTTATATATTTTTTATATTTAATTATACTTATTCCTTCTATTTTTTGTATGCGCACGTCACTTTAAAAACTTGTATTACATAGAGCTCTCAGAATAGCTCGGTTTATTCCCCAATTCATTTTCTTATCTTTATTTCACATTGGTTATTAGTGGATGTTTTATTTATATATATATATATATATATATATATATATATATATATATATATATATATATATTTTTTTTTTTTTTTTAAGGGTCACGTTCTATGTGCATCACCCCTGAACAGCGCCACTTTCCCTTTCTTTGGGTTTATAATAATTCTGGCCTCAGTGCCACCCCCAACATGCCTCCATGCAATAAATTAATGTATCTGATTTTGACAAGTACATGAATTTGTCGAACACGCCAACATTTTTTGAAAGGAGACAACACAAATATAAAGAGTGCCTACAAATTTCAAAACAAAATCATTAAAACAGCCTGGGTCTGCCACCCAAAAGTGGAAGTAAGCTGTACTTACTTGGCCAGAAGGCTTTATAGAAATGGTACCTGGAGATTAAAGAAAGCTTGAGCGAGTCATAAAGAGTTCTTGGAAAGCTCACAAATACTTTTTACTGACATATCTGCATATTATAAAAATTACAGGAAAATGTTCTAATAAATTATATGGAACTTCTAAAACACATTTAACATATTCTTCCATTAATAAACAGTGCATGTTCTTTCAAGTCTAGAGACTCCTTCTTCCACTTCATTCTTTTCCTGGAAATGTATCTACGTTATAGCTCTTTATTGTTGAAAAGCTTTTAGATGTAGCTGCAGGAATAGAAGAGCAAACTTTTCTGTGAGAAAAAATAAACTTGCTTTTTAGAAACTCTCCATGCCTTGAACAGTCAGGTATATGTGTTAAAATTCAAAAAGTAAGGAGATTTGTGGCCACTCCACATTCGGTCCTCAGCATGTCATAGTTAATTAGGTCTGAACACGTTTAAAAAAAGATCAGGTATCACAATGCAATTAGATCCTCTCTTATTTTTCTGTACGTAAGCTGTGTTGTGAATCGTCATTATATACCACAAGGGATGGCCAAGAGCTCAAAGTTTTTAAGGTTGTCAGGATATCAGGTGCGCAGCTTTTTTTTCTACCTTTATGTTGCCTGCAAAGCGCCCTGAAACAGCCGCTGCTTGCAGGTCGGTCAAAAAAGTCCTGTAAGCTGCATCTTTGGAGTGCTGTAGGAGCTGTGTATTTACCTCTCATAAAGTGCCCCTTCCCATAGAAAACAATGGGGCAGCGCTGCAAACCCGCCTGCAAAAGGCCGTAGGTGTAAAGCAATGCATAAAGCAGCATGAATATTTATACATCCCTGTCCTATCCCTAGGAGGATGGTCCTGAAGGCTGCTCGGAGTCTGTATAAATGCTCTAAGACACAGAGCTGCTGGGTCTTTTCTTTCAGAGGATCAGTCCAGTCTGGAGGGCAACTGCCCTCCAGGGCAACATTGCAGTGTGCTTGCTGCTCGTGAGGCCTCAGGTGGGCGACCTGAGGGCCTGGATGCTGAAGCTAAAGAAAGCTGACTGAGGGGCTGTCTGATGAAGATCTAGTTTGGTATCACAGAAGAAAGGTGTTGATTGGAAGCTGGAAGGAGGCAACCAGCTTTTCCTGAACATTTTGTGAGTACAGACTACTGTGAGAGTTCTTAGAGACTTTTAGGTTGCTGCCACCCCTCTTGTGCTAGAGAGTCAGCTGTGTGTTTGTTTAAAGGACAACAGCTGGTGTCCTGAAGTGCTCAGTTTATGTTTCTACATGAAGGGACTTTGCTATTGTTGCAAAGAAGGAAGTTTGCATTTAACTGTTTCCACTACAAAGCCAAGTCCACAGTTTGCTTTAAGCAAAGACTTCTGCTTCAGCTTTTCAGAAAGGAGTTTTTTCTCCTTAATCTGTAAATAGTTCTGTTTTTTTTTTCCATTCCCTCAACCCTATCACAGGTAATCCAAAAATAAAAAACAACAAAAAGAACACTGCTAGACTGTTTTTTAAGAAATGTGTGACTGTGTCAGAAACCATGAATTCAGACCGATACAGAAGTACAGTTAAATCACACTTGTTTAATAATAAAAGTAAATAGAACAAACGCAGTCAAAACGTAGTCAAAATCAGGAACCGGAACATATAGTCAGACAAGCCAAACATCAGGGAGGCGGAGATGTGCGTAATAAAACAGCAAGCAGTATCTGGAGCCAGAAGGGATGTCAGCCAAGCAAGTCTTTAAACAGGAATGCAGGAGAGCGTCTCTGTAGTGTTGACTAAGGCGAAGGCAGAGAACCTCTGGGCTGGGCGGCTTAAGTAGGCAGGACTGACGAGCAGGATATCATCAACAGGTGAGTACCTGTGGAGAGATAGGAGCTGGCAATTAGCCGACAGCTGAGCGGCCAGCTCAGAGAAGGAAGGGCTGAGCCCAGCCCTGACAGACTGATCATGTGGCTGGCTGCAGGGCAATCTACAAGCAGGGAATAAAATAGCTCATGAGTTACAATTGTAAAGATTTCTGAACTGCATGAATCTCTGCAAATCAGACAGACCTGTATGTAACTATTACAGAGGATCAGCAATTCCTCAGAATCTTTGCTTTGACCTTGTCTTCCACTATTTGAAGTGTTTCTCTAGCCATTTTTTCCAAGTTTAGGGTAGAGTGAGGAACAGTTAAAACCATTATCATGTTGATATCTCTATCTGTGTCCCTGTTTGGGGAGATTAACATTCTATATTTGTCCTGTTGCCCCCCCCCCCACCTTCTATACATGAGAGTCTTGCATCACAGAGTGGATTCTATAGATCCGAGACCCCCCTATACATGGGTCCCTCATCACATCAGAGTTTCCCCATATTATGAGCCTACCCATCACATCAGAGTGCCTCCATCACAGAGCCCCACCAAACACACAGTTCCCCATCACACAGCCCCATCACATAGCTCACAAATCCCATCTTAGAGCCTCCCAATCACACAGCCTCCCCAGCAAAGAGCTCCCCAATCACAACTTTCCCAATTACAGATCCCTCTCAATCACACAGCCCCACCATTCCAGAGCCCCCTAATTACTCAGCTTCCCATCACCAAGCCTCTCAATCACACAGTCTCCGTTTCACATACGAGCCCAACCTTTTGGCTCCAGCAGTACATCAGAGGGCAGGAGGTGAAGGAAGTCTGGAGGAGGTGAACTTCTGTCTTCTCTTGAATGCTGGGGGTTGCGCTGCATGTCACCTTCCCTTGATCAGAGTCATGTATTGCCTTCACCATAGCAAGGAATGACACTGTGAATTCTGGCCCTAGAGCATCATCCCGCACCATGGCAACTCATTATGCTGATCCAGGGCAAATTGGGTTCTTGCGTGTGGCACCTCAGGGAAACCCAGAAACACTGCTTCAGAGGATGTCTTATTTGCCTTTATCATGGATAAAATATTACAGGCTGCAGTTTATTCTTATTATGTTATTACTAATATAGTGCCTTAGTGTTTCTTTGGAGTTAGGTAGGTATAGCTCTCACTAGATCTACTGTGGCACTTTGTAGAATTATTTAATTCAGCCCCATGTTTTAGCTCAAGTAGAAATACATTCTCTTAGTTAGCATTAACTATTTTTAATCCTAATGTTGCCTGCATTAGTAAATAGATGGGAATGTATATTATATTTGCTTGTTTTGAAGTTGTTTTTTTTACCATTCATCAATTGCTTTTTAGTTTCTGGACTAGGCCAAAATTATGTCATACCTCCAAGGAGTCTTCATGGTCATTTTTATTTTCTTTCATCTAGAGGGGTTTTCTCAGCTAAGCATGTCCTCTTGTCTGCATGCCTGAGCTAAGGACAAATAGATTCTAGGAGGTAAATACTCCATTAATCATCTGCCCTTTCTTAAAATGGATGCAGCCATTGTACTCGTGCAAATGCTCCGATGCTTGATCCGATACCTGGGCAGTCAGGGGGGATCGGTGGTGTTGGGAGTTACAAGCACCAATCTCCCTGTATAGATTTCAATAAAGCAGCTGACACTCGCTCCCCCCCTTTTGAAATCTATACCGGGAGATCTGTATCTGTAACCCCCAAAGTCGCACGATCACCCCCGACTGTCCCCTGTGTCCTCCTCCAGACCCCCTCCGTGCTCCTCCGGTCCCCTGCTGTGTGCTCCTCCAGTCCCCCTCGGTGTCCTTCTCTGTGCTCCTCCGATCCCCCTCTCTGCTCCTCCAGTCCCCCTCCATGCTCCTCTGGTCCCCTGCTGTGTGCTCTTCCAGTCTCCCTCGGTATCCTTATCCGTGCTCCTTTGGTCCCCCTCTCTGCTTCTCCGGGGGCCCCTCCGTGCTCCTCCAGTCTCCCGCTGTGTGCTCCTCTGGTCCCCCTCTGTGCTCCTCCGGTCTACCAATGTGTGCTCCTCCGGTCCCCCCTCCATGCTCCTGATATCCCTGATATCTCACCAAAGCCCCCCCAACAGGGCTAAAAAGAATTGTAATAAATATTTAAAATTATAAAAAAAATTATTAAATAAAATTTTAAAAACACTGACACCATCCACCCCCCCCCCCCTCAAAAAAAAAGAAAGCTTTGTAATATATTAAGGAAAATTGTTGCCCATACTTACCGTAATTTTCCTCTCCTGGATCCTCCCCATGTCAGCCTACTATGGGTCAGCTCCGCCCCCTCTGACCCCTCCAGGACCACCTTTTTTCTAGCCCATAAAGGGCGGCTGTCTGCCCACACCAGTGTTCAAAAAAATATTCACCTTGCGAAGGAAAAACTGGGTGGGAATCCTCTGGCTGACATAGGGAGGATCCAGGAAAGGAAAATTACGGTAAGTATGGGCAACAATTTTCCTTATTCCTGGACCTCCCCATCTCAGCCTACTATGGGATGTACCAAGCAACATTAAAAAAGGGAGGGAAGACAAAAAATCAGCTAAACCCTCAATGCAATGGTACTCAAACTTTTAATGGGCAACAGCCGCCGTAATAACCATAGAGCCAAATGTTTCCTCAGGTGGACAAGCCAAATTAAGCCTGTAATGCCTAATAAAAAGGTGTTGGGCGCGCTCCAGCTTGCTGCTCTGCAAACTACCACAGGGGCGACCTTTACGTATGCTGCCCAGGATGCTGCCATACCCCTCATTGAATGTGCCTTGATCTCTGAAGGAGGAGGAAGGCCCAGCGTTCTGTATGCAATATGTATGGTCTTTGACAAATCCGGAAGACACAATTCTGGAAGTTGCCTGTATACCCTTTTAGGGCCCATTGGGAAAAACTACAGCTGATCTGCTTTTAGTCCATTCCAGGAAGGTTGAAACCGCAGAGGCCAGGTCTAACCTACTCCACTCATCAGCTGTATCCGCCGGAAAGGCTGGGAGAATGACCTCCCAGTTCCTACGAAATTATATGGCAACCTTAGGTAGTAAGCTTGGTATTGGCCTAAGGACTGTCTTGTCTGGGAGCCCAAACAATATGGTTCTTTAGATGAAAAGGCACACAACGCGGAGATTCTTCTGGCCGAGGCAACGGCTATTACAAAACAAATAAACTGTTAAAAGCAAAAATGAACAAGAGAAAGCTTGATCAAACGGAGGAACCAGCGATGTTCCCAAGACTAGTATTAAGTCCTCTTTTGGAAAAAACTATTTCAATGGACATCAAATATCTATGGCTGCCCCTAAAAATTGGATCACCAACTGATGTAGAGCATCTGTTGTACATGACATAGCCGACAAAGCGGGGATTTGACCCTTCAGGGAATTATCAGCTAACCCTAAGAGACTACTCTGCAGAAATTCCAAAATGTTAGCTACCGAAGGAGATCTAAGGCCCCAAACCCTTTTCGTAGTATTACAGATCTGGTAATAGGTCACAATCGTGGACCTCTTATGAGCCTGTAATAATGTCTGCACTATACTGCCCGAGAGACCCAAGCCAGCCCAAGCCTCCCTCTCACTTCCAAGTTATTAAACTTCATCCTCCTGCGGTTCGGGTGCCAGGCCCCACTCCGCAAAAGGAGATTTTGAGAAGGAGGCAGTGGGATTGGTGAGCCCAACTTTATCCTGCAAAGCAAGATGGAACCACGGCTGCCTGAGTCAGTAAGGTAAGACTACTATTGCTGTGATCCTTTCTTGCTGAATCTTCAGCAGGATTTTGAGAGCCAATGGAAGCGGCAGGAACACATATACCAAGGGGAAATTCCAAGACCTGGACAGAGCACCCCGACCCAACGCCTGTGGATGCCAGGTCCGGGAGGAGAAGCAAGGCGGTTGGCACTTCTCCAATGCCATAAGATCTATCGATTGAGGCCCCATTCTTTGTGATCCTCAAAGACTTGACTCAAGTGATCTGCTAAAACATTCCCAGGCTCTGGGAGATAAGATGAAGTAAGAGAGCCGAGATTCTTCTCTGCGCACAGGTAGATTGACATGCCACCTGAAGGAGAGGGCGACTTCTTGTGCCCCCTTGATGAGACACCCAAGCCCCTGTAGTTGTTCAAAGACTCTTGACAGTACGACCTCGCAACATAGGTTGGAATGCTAAGAGAATGCGTCTAACAGCATCCAATCCCAGGAAACTTGAACTTTTCACCCCACAAAAGTTCCATCGGCCTTGAACCTGCTGTCCCAGGCAGTGTGCCCCGCAGCCTGCAAGACTGGCATTGGCCGTCACGGCTATTGTTTCTGAGGCCTTCAATGGAAGTCCGCGGGAAAGATTGCGATGTACTGACCACCAAACCAGGGACCAGATTCTTGGAATTGGCAGATAGATTTTTCTGGAATAAGGAGTGACGATCCCACTGAAAAAGAAAGTTGCATTGAATCCTCCTTCTGCGCAACCTGACCCACGGGACTACTGGAACTGTGGCTGATAGAACCCCCAGATACTGCATGCATTGCTTCACCATCATAGACGGCCTGGCTATCACTGCTTTTGTCTAAGACTGAATCTCCTGGACCTTCCTCTGAGGAAGAGAAACACCACCCTGATCCGTGTGGAATTGTACTGCCAAATACTCCAACATTTGGGTCGGATGCATCTGGCTCTTCCGAGAGTTGAACAACCAACCGAAACAAGCTAGTGTTTTACCAGTGAAATTCACATGAAGTAGAAGGAGCTCATTTGACGGACCCAGAAGTAGCATGTCGTCTAGACAATGAAATATATGCACTCCCTTGACACTGAGAGTCGCAATGACAGCAGACAGTAGCTTTGAGAACATTCTCAAAGTCGTGCAGAAACCGAATGGGAGACATTAAAATTGAAAATTAGAACATTCCCCGGAAAATCTGAGAAATCGATGGAGAGATGCGTCTATGGAAACAAGAAGATACGCACGACCAGATTGATGGAAACCATCCAGTCTCCATCGTGTTGCCTTCATGTAAGAATTCCGAAACCCCCTGAAGCCTCTGGGACCAAAAACAGAGGGGAACATACTCTTTGAGTCTTGCTCCTACTTGAGAGGGTCAAGTGGAGACACCTTCAGAAGGACCTATTTGAAGCCTTAGGAGCTTCGTTGGCCCTGGGCTTGGAAGGTTTCTGGAAGGTTGAACCGGCTTGCTTCCACTGTCTGAAAAACTGTCTGTAAGCACTGGCCTCTGAATCCTTCTTTGGATCTCTTGTTAAACCGAAAGGGCTGCTGTTGACTTTTTCTCTTCTGCAGGATTAGGCTAGATCTGCCGCTGGAAACCCGATGAATTGCCGATTCTAAGTCTTCCGGAATAGTAGCATCCCGCCGAATGGAACTTAACATAACTGCGCTTAGAAGCTTTATCTGCTGACCAATGCTTCAACCATAAAGCTCTGTGGGCTGTGAAGGAATGAGCCAATATCTTTGCTTTCATTTTTGAACCAGCTCACTGACCTAGTCAACAGCCACTTCAGCCACAAAATCTAACGCAGTCTTGAAAATTGCAAAAGAGAAGAACTGTCACTTCCCAGACTTTCATCTGAACATCCATCCACCAGCTCCGCTACCCCCAGTCTAATCAGTTTTTATCAGGCCTGTATTTATTCTGTGGTTCATAGGATCCCTAAAGGCATCAGAATCCTGCAGCGGAAGTGGAATGTGGCAAGCGAATCTTCACAATGACGTATCCAACTTAGGCGTAGTGTCCCAAGGGTTACAGCCTCGATACTCTATTATGCCCATTGAGCCCCTTCTCAGGCCCCGCCCACTCATCATCAAATACTTCTTTAATCTCAGAAATGAATGGGAAGGAAGGTAATGATTTCTTTAAATCTGGGTAGTATCTCTGCTGTTTCTTTGGAGGTGACAACTCTCCCTGACACTTCATCGTATCCTTAACAGCCTCCACCAAGGGGGGAACCAGTGCGAAAAAAAATCAAACGTATGCGAATCCGAGACCATCACAGCCACAGATGGATCCGAATCGCTATCGACTTCAGAGTTAAAACGCTGTGAAAACACATGATCTGAATCTGCAGATGCTTAAAGATACAGCAGGATGAGCAGGATTCCTTGAAAGGCTGTTTAAGCCTTCCTTGACTGTGTCCTTAATGTAGGATTTAACCTGGCGTGCATTTGCAGCATAGTCCTGAGCCGCCTCCTTGAAGCAAGATACACAAACGCACTTTTCTCTGATGAGCTCAGCTGAGCAGGCCCAACATGATCCTTCTTCTGCCTGGGCTGGCAATGAAGACTTATCCAAAGAAGAGGATCTTCTTCTCTGTCTGCGCCCAGATATGCTCTTTCTAGAAGCTTTCTGATGTCTTGACCTCTCTTGGCTCCAGTCCGAGCGACTAAAGTGAGGTAAGAGTGAGGGAGATCTGGAACGCAGCGACAACAGGCGTCTATCCAGCTGCATGCGACTCTGCGATTTGTCATGTCCCGTCTCCTTTTTACTCCTTTGCGGCTGGAGTGCTGATTAGGAACCTCTTTGCAGGCATTTAGTGCGACTAAAGTGAGGGAAGGGTGAGGGAGATCTGGAATGCAGTGACAACAGGCGTCTATCCAGCTGCATGCGACTCTGCGATTTGTCATGTCCAGTCTCCTTTTTACTCCTTTGAGGCTGGAGTGCTGATTAGAAACCTCTTTGCGGGCATTTAGTGCGACTAAAGTGAGGTAAGGGTGAGGGAGATCTGGAATGCAGTGACAACAGGCGTCTATCCAGCTGCATGCGACTCTGCGATTTGTCATGTCCAGTCTTCTTTTTACTCCTTTGAGGCTGGAGTGCTGATTAGGAACCTCTTTGCGGGCATTTAGCACGCATTGGGCCCTTCTCTCTGTAAAACAGAGGATGTGCTCTCTTTTTTTTTTTTTTTTTTTAATAAAAACAAAAATAAATAACTAACTAACTACCAAATAAATAAAATAAAATAAACTTCTCCATCCGAATCTTCAGTGCTAAGGCAGTTAGGCAGGCAGGCAAAACTCCAAGGAAAATAAAAACAGTCCAGACAAGTAACACAGCAGTTAGTAGCAGAAGTCAGGCTTACCAGAGCAGAGTAGTAGATTGATCAGCTGGAGACTGAGATTAGGCTAGAGGACACAGCTTGCTGCAAATCAGTAGTGATCCTTCTGGTGTTTTGCTAAGCAATCCAAGAGGAAGCTACCTCTGACCTCACCTGTTGAACTCTGAGCTTCCTGAAAGGAATACATGTGGAGGTGGTGAACTGCAAGTCCTAGCGAGCCAAACCACTGCCAGCACCTGCCTAACGAATGGTGTATACAGTAAATTTATACCGTTGTGACCTTGCCAGTAATACACAGTCATTTATACTGTACCATACAATCCCAGCACCACGGGAACCCACACTCCTCGGGAGATTTACAGCCCATCTGGGGGGGTCTTCTGATCCGGGAGAGGCTTAACCCGGACAGGATGGATGGTGGATGGAGAAAAAAATAAATAAATACATAAGTAAAATAAAAATAAATATATGAATAACTAACTAAAATTAAACTTTAAAAGGCGTCCGGAGCGAGGACGAGAAAAGAACACTGGTGTGGGCAGACAGTCGCCCTTTATGGGCTAGAAAAAAAGTGGTCCTGGAGGGGTCAGAGTGGGCGGAGCTGACCCATAGTAGGCTGACATGGGGAGGTCTAGGAAATATATATATATATATATATATATATATATATATATATATATATATATATATATATATATATATATATATATTATATATATATATATATATATATATATACACATTTTAAAAAATAATTAAAAAAATGTAAAAATAAAAAAATAAAAAACTACTGACACAGTCCACACGTCATCAGTGCCCATGATATTAGTGCCACTGCCACATGACATTAAAAAAAGTATTGGTAATCGGTATCGGCAAGTACTTGAAAAAAAGTATTTGTACTTGTACTCGGTCTTAAAAAAGTGGTATCAGTGCAACCCTACATGGAGGTATGGAAACATGGAGACACGGATGGATGGATGGATGAGTTTGCCTACAATATTAAAAAATAGTTAACTAGTGTTTTTGGTTTGTGGTGCTCAGGTATAATTAAGTTCTGCTTTCAGTTTGACAAGTCTGTATTAAGTGATCTTTGCTACAATCACATTAGTCTGCTCAGTTGATGTAGCTGATGGTTGTGCGGATTCCGGTAATGTCTCCCATGATATTTTGTTGTTATAGGAAGGGAGCCAAAGACAACCAATAAATGTATATAATATGATTTTTATTAAAAGCAATAAACTTCAGTGAACAATTGCTTGTATTATACTATGCCTTACCACTGCAACTCACCCACTTTGATGGATGAGATTTATCATGATTGCAAGGTCGAGTCTTAACAACACAGATGAACACATTCAACCTAACCTAAGCTTACTTTGTGTTACAGCTGGTTATATGTTTCTTTAGCCTTTGAACATTTACCGTTTTTTGCCATCAGCAAATGTTTGTCACCTGGACAAAGGAATCAGACAATAATAATAATCTAACCGAGGATCTAACCCCTTTCCCTATTTTACTGAAACATATGATTTGTTACAGTTCCTGAATCCATTGAATACATTTCCCATCGCTTATTGTCCTAACAGGAAATTTAAGAAATTTCCAGTAGAGCCACAGAAAATTATAAAAATCTATCAGCCTTTTCCAACTTCATGCAAAAAATAAATAAATAAATAAATAACGAAATTGGTCTTTAATACATATAGCTCCCTTCCTCCCTTCCAGTGCTTCCTCACATCATTGTTTTGTACCTTAATAAACAATATAGAAAGCCGTTACATATCTTCAAAAACATGCCATTAAGGGCTTTCTCTACTAAATTCCTTTACAATCTATAACCAAGACCAGGCATTTTCCTGCACTTTGTTTACAAAATATTTTTTTTTTTTCCTCGAAAATCACTTAGAAGCCTCAAACATTATATACAGTGCCTTGGAAAAGTATTCACACCCCTTGACATTTTTCCCATTTTGTCATGTTACAACCAAAAATGTAAATGTATTTTATTGGGATTTTATCAGATAGACCAACACAAAGTGGCACATAATTGTCAAGTAGGGATGGGCCCGGTGCTCGATGCGAACCCATGTTCGCATCGAGCACCGGGTGTTCGCTCGCTCGGCGAGCCCAGAACTATTTTGGCCGCTCGCATCACGTTCGTGTGATGCGAGCGGCCCCGCAATGCATTGCGGCCGGCGCGGCCGGCGCAGTGCATTGCTGGCTGATGATTGGCCAAGCATGCACTGTGACCCCGCATGCTTGGCCAATCACAGCGCCGGAAACTCGAAGAGCCATAATTGGCTACAGGCAGGACGCCTGTAGCCAATTACAGCTCAGGGGCTTTAGTACACGCCCCCCCTATAAAAGGCCGCCACGCCGGTCACATGCTGTTCCGGCGTAGATAGAGCAGGATAGTTCTGTGACACTCTGCTGGATTTAGTTAGTTAGAGAGATTTACTTAGAGAGATTGAGTTAGATAGATTCATTTAGAAAGATTGATTTAGAAAGAGGGGCTTGTAGTGTGCTCGTGGCAGGCAGGCAGAGCTCCTATATTTTGTTCCCAGAAGCACCTATAGGACTTGTAGTGTGTTCGTGGCAGGCAGGCAGAGCTCCTATATTTTGTTCCCAGAAGCACCTATAGGACTTGTAGTGTGTTCGTGGCAGGCAGGCAGAGCTCCTATATTTTGTTCCCAGAAGCACCTATAGGACTTGTAGTGTGTTCGTGGCAGGCAGGCAGAGCTCCTATATTTTGTTCCCAGAAGCACCTATAGGACTTGTAGTGTGTTCGTGGCAGGCAGGCAGAGCTCCTATATTTTCTTCCCAGAAGCACCTATAGGACTTGAAGTGTGTTAGTCCCATCACACAGAGATCATATATTTTGTTCCCAGAAGCACCTATAGGACTTGAAGTGTGTTAGTCCCATCACACAGAGATCATATATTTTGTTCCCAGAAGCACCTATAGGACTTGAAGTGTGTTAGTCCCATCACACAGAGATCATATATTTTGTTCCCAGAAGCACCTATAGGACTTGAAGTGTGTTAGTCCCATCACACAGACCTATATTTTCTTCCCAGAAGCACCTATAGGACTTGAAGTGTGTTAGTCCCATCACACAGAGATCATATATTTTGTTCCCAGAAGCACCTATAGGACTTGAAGTGTGTTAGTCCCATCACACAGAGATCATATATTTTGTTCCCAGAAGCACCTATAGGACTTGAAGTGTGTTAGTCCCATCACACAGACCTATATTTTCTTCCCAGAAGCACCTATAGGACTTGAAGTGTGTTAGTCCCATCACACAGAGATCATATATTTTGTTCCCAGAAGCACCTATAGGACTTGAAGTGTGTTAGTCCCATCACACAGAGATCATATATTTTGTTCCCAGAAGCACCTATAGGACTTGAAGTGTGTTAGTCCCATCACACAGACCTATATTTTCTTCCCAGAAGCACCTATAGGACTTGAAGTGTGTTAGTCCCATCACACAGAGATCATATATTTTGTTCCCAGAAGCACCTATAGGACTTGAAGTGTGTTAGTCCCATCACACAGACCTATATTTTCTTCCCAGAAGCACCCATAGGACTTGAAGTGTGTTAGTCCCATCACACAGAGATCCTATATTTTGTTCCCAGAAGCACCTATAGGACTTGAAGTGTGTTAGTCCCATCACACAGACCTATATTTTCTTCCCAGAAGCACCCATAGGACTTGAAGTGTGTTAGTCCCATCACACAGAGATCATATATTTTGTTCCCAGAAGCACCTATAGGACTTGAAGTGTGTTAGTCCCATCACACAGACCTATATTTTCTTCCCAGAAGCACCCATAGGACTTGAAGTGTGTTAGTCCCATCACACAGAGATCATATATTTTGTTCCCAGAAGCACCTAAAGGACTTGAAGTGTGTTAGTCCCATCACACAGACCTATATTTTCTTCCCAGAAGCACCTATAGGACTTGAAGTGTGTTAGTCCCATCACACAGAGATCATATATTTTGTTCCCAGAGGCACCTATAGGACTTGAAGTGTGTTAGTCCCATCACACAGACCTACATTTTCTTCCCAGAAGCACCCATAGGACTTGAAGTGTGTTAGTCCCATCACACAGAGATCCTATATTTTGTTCCCAGAAGCACCTATAGGACTTGAAGTGTGTTAGTCCCATCACACAGAGATCATATATTTTCTTCCCAGAAGCACCTATAGGACTTGAAGTGTGTTAGTCCCATCACACAGAGATCATATATTTTGTTCCCAGAAGCACCTATAGGACTTGAAGTGTGTTAGTCCCATCACACAGAGATCATATATTTTGTTCCCAGAAGCACCTATAGGACTTGAAGTGTGTTAGTCCCATCACACAGACCTATATTTTCTTCCCAGAAGCACCTATAGGACTTGAAGTGTGTTAGTCCCATCACACAGAGATCATATATTTTGTTCCCAGAGGCACCTATAGGACTTGAAGTGTGTTAGTCCCATCACACAGACCTACATTTTCTTCCCAGAAGCACCCATAGGACTTGAAGTGTGTTAGTCCCATCACACAGAGATCATATATTTTGTTCCCAGAAGCACCTATAGGACTTGAAGTGTGTTAGTCCCATCACACAGAGATCATATATTTTGTTCCCAGAAGCACCTATAGGACTTGAAGTGTGTTAGTCCCATCACACAGACCTATATTTTCTTCCCAGAAGCACCTATAGGACTTGAAGTGTGTTAGTCCCATAACACAGAGATCATATATTTTGTTCCCAGAAGCACCTATAGGACTTGAAGTGTGTTAGTCCCATCACACAGACCTATATTTTCTTCCCAGAAGCACCCATAGGACTTGAAGTGTGTTAGTCCCATCACACAGAGATCCTATATTTTGTTCCCAGAAGCACCTATAGGACTTGAAGTGTGTTAGTCCCATCACACAGAGATCATATATTTTGTTCCCAGAAGCACCTATAGGACTTGAAGTGTGTTAGTCCCATCACACAGAGATCATATATTTTGTTCCCAGAAGCACCTATAGGACTTGAAGTGTGTTAGTCCCATCACACAGACCTATATTTTCTTCCCAGAAGCACCTATAGGACTTGAAGTGTGTTAGTCCCATCACACAGAGATCATATATTTTGTTCCCAGAAGCATCTATAGGACTTGAAGTGTGTTAGTCCCATCACACAGAGATCATATATTTTGTTCCCAGAAGCACCTATAGGACTTGAAGTGTGTTAGTCCCATCACACAGACCTATATTTTCTTCCCAGAAGCACCTATAGGACTTGAAGTGTGTTAGTCCCATCACACAGAGATCATATATTTTGTTCCCAGAGGCACCTATAGGACTTGAAGTGTGTTAGTCCCATCACACAGACCTACATTTTCTTCCCAGAAGCACCCATAGGACTTGAAGTGTGTTAGTCCCATCACACAGAGATCATATATTTTGTTCCCAGAAGCACCTATAGGACTTGAAGTGTGTTAGTCCCATCACACACAGATCATATATTTTGTTCCCAGAAGCACCTATAGGACTTGAAGTGTGTTAGTCCCATCACACAGACCTATATTTTCTTCCCAGAAGCACCTATAGGACTTGAAGTGTGTTAGTCCCATCACACAGAGATCATATATTTTGTTCCCAGAAGCACCTATAGGACTTGAAGTGTGTTAGTCCCATCACACAGACCTATATTTTCTTCCCAGAAGCACCCATAGGACTTGAAGTGTGTTAGTCCCATCACACAGAGATCCTATATTTTGTTCCCAGAAGCACCTATAGGACTTGAAGTGTGTTAGTCCCATCACACAGAGATCATATATTTTCTTCCCAGAAGCACCTATAGGACTTCTAGTGTGTTAGTGGCATCACACAGAGCTCCTCTATTTTCTTTGCAGAAGCACCCACAGGACTTCTAGTGTGTTAGTGGCATCACACAGAGCTCCTATATTTTCTTCTCAGCAGCACCCACAGGACTTCTAGTGTGTTAGTGGCATCACACAGAGCTCCTCTATTTTCTTTGCAGAAGCACCCATAGGACTTCTAGTGTGTTAGTGGCATCACACAGAGCTCCTATATTTTTCTTCTCAGCAGCACCCACAGGACTTCGAGTGTGTTAGTGGCATCACACAGAGCTCCTCTATTTTCTTTGCAGAAGCACCCATAGGACTTCTAGTGTGTTAGTGGCATCACACAGAGCTCCTATATTTTCTTCTCAGCAGCACCCACAGGACTTCGAGTGTGTTAGTGGCATCACACAGAGCTCCTCTATTTTCTTTGCAGAAGCACCCATAGGACTTCTAGTGTGTTAGTGGCATCACACAGAGCTCCTATATTTTCTTCTCAGCAGCACCCACAGGACTTCTAGTGTGTTAGTGGCATCACACAGAGCTCCTCTATTTTCTTTGCAGAAGCACCCATAGGACTTCTAGTGTGTTAGTGGCATCACACAGAGCTCCTATATATTCTTCTCAGCAGCACCCACAGGACTACCGACTACAATGGCTGGAAGACCGCCAAGGGGAGGCAGAGCGTGCAGAGCCAAGAACACAGGGCAGGCAGGCTCTGTTTCTAGTGGACGTGGCCGTGGCCGTGGCCGTGGACGTGGTCGTGCATCGTCATCAGCACGTGGCCATGGGACACGCGCGTCTTTGTTTTCGGCAGCTGGACATGTGGAGCCGCATCATGCTGAAGGCTTGGTAGAATGGATGACCAAGCCCTCCTCATCCTCCTCATCCTCTCTCACCCAGGCTCAGGGTACTGGCAGAGCATCATCAGCCACCCCTTCCCTAGACCCACCATGTCCTCCTGAGTAGTCCCCCGAACTCTTTGAGCACAGTGTTGGGTACATGCTCCAGGAGGATGCCCAATGATTCGAAGGCTCGGATGATGATACCCAGCTTGAGGAATCTGGCAGTACTGTTCCACCAGCTGCAGCTTACTGCCAGGTTTGCTCTAGTGGTGAAGAGGGAGGGGATGATGAGGTCACTGACTCCACGTGGGTGCCTGAAGGGAGAGAGGATGAGGAGGAGGACGAGGAGGAGGAGGATGCGGCGTCACATGTCCAACGAGGCAGGATGCCCCCTGGAGGCCAGTTAGAGGCCAGCACAGCAACTGTACAACACCGCAGAGCTCCGCCTGTGCAGGGCGCTGCCTCTGCACGTTATCAGAAAAGTTCTTTGGTGTGGGCCTTTTTTGAGACGAGTGCATCAGATCGCACCACTGCTATTTGCAATATTTGTCTCAAGCGTATCTCGCGTGGCCAAAACATCAGCCGCTTGGGCACCACAAGCATGACCAGACATATGTCGACCTGCCATGCAGCTCGTTGGCAGGCACACATAAAAGACCCACACCAAAGAACTAAGCGGACCTCTCCTTGCTCCTCATCAGCTGGGATCTCCATCCCCACTACACCTTCAGTCCTCTCTGAAAGCTGCTCTGAGAGGACTGAAGGTGTAGAATTAGGTGTGTCACAACCAAGTACTTGCAGTACACCGACGTCCGATTGCAGCAGGCAAATTTCCCTGCCCCAGCTGCTGGACCGTAGAAAGAAGTACACTCCCAGCCATCCACATGCCCAGCGGTTGAATGCTAGCTTGGCTAAATTGCTAGCACTTCAACTGCTGCCTTTTCAGTTGGTAGACTCGGCCCCCTTCCGTGAGTTTGTTCAATGTGCGGTTCCTCAGTGGCAGGTTCCCAAACGCCACTTTTTCTCACGGAAGGCGATTCCGTCTCTCTACCGGCATGTGGAGGGCAATGTCCATGCCTCGCTGGACAGGGCGGTCAGCGGTAAGGTGCATATTGCCGCTGACTCATGGTCCAGCAGGCATGGACAGGGTTGGTACCTTTCTTTCACGGCCCATTGGGTCACTCTATTGGCAGCTGGGAGGGATGCAGGACAAGGTGCAGTAGTGTTGGAGGTTGTTCCGCCACCACGCCTCCAAAACGCTACTACTGCTACTGGTTGTGACACACCTCTCTCCTCCACCCCCTCCTCTTCTTCTTCCTCCAGTGCTCTGTCCTTGGAACCAGCGGTGCTCCGTAGGCGTACAAGGGGCTACGCAAGTACGCAGGCAAAAAGATGCCATGCCGTGCTTGCGCTGGTGTGTTTGGGGGACAGGAGCCACACTGGGCCAGAGGTTCTGGCAGCTCTGCAGGGGCAGGCCGAGAGGTGGTTGACGCCACGTCAGCTTAAGCCAGGAATGGTCGTTTCTGACAATGGCACCAACCTCCTCTCCGCCCTGCGACAGGGGCAGCTCACCCATGTGCCCTGCATGGCTCACGTCCTCAACCTGGTGGTGCAGCGGTTCTTGGGCAGGTTCCCAGGCTTACAGGATGTCCTGAGGCAGGCCAGGAAAGTCTGTGTGCATTTCCGCCGATCTTATAATGCCAGTGCTCGGCTGACTGAGCTGCAAAAGGAGTTGAACCTGCCCAAGAACCGCCTAATATGTGACATGCCCACCAGGTGGAACTCAACGTTGGCCATGCTGCAGCGACTGCACACGCAGCAGAGGGCCATCAATGAGTACCTTTGCGACTATGGCACCAGGACAGGGTCAGGGGAGCTTGGTTTTTTTTCCCCACATCAGTGGAGCATGATCAGGGATGCATGCACTGTCCTCTCACCATTTGAGGAGGCCACGAGGATGGTGAGCAGTGACAGTGCATGCATCAGTGACACTGTCCCTCTTGTCCACCTGTTGGAGCATACGCTGCGTGGGATAATGGACAGGGCACTTGAGGCAGAACAGAGGCAGGAAGAGGAGGACTTCCTTGCCTCTCAAGGCCCCCTTTATCCGGACAGTGTTCCTTCTGTCCCACCCATCACACAGGAAGAGGATGAGGAGGAGGAGGAGGAGGAGGAGGAGGATTGTGTGAGCATGGAGGTGGAGCCTGGCACTCAGCATCAGCAGCAGCAGTCTTTTAGGGATGATGTACAGTCCCAACAAACCAGTGGACTTGTACGTGGCTGGGAGGAGGTGGCTGGCGATCATGTCATCCTCAGTGACCCAGAAGACTCCGGACCGAATGCCTCAGCTAACCTACGCTGCATGGCCTCCCTGATCCTGCAAAGCCTGCGAAGGATCCTCGTGTTCTTCGGATCAAGGAGAGGGACCATTACTGGCTGGCCACTCTCCTTGATCCGCGGTACAAGGGTAAGGTTGCGGACCTTATCTTGCCGTCGCAGAGGGAGCAGAGGATGAGACATCTCAGGGAGGCCTTGCAGAAAGGTCTGTGCAACGCGTTCCCAGAAACTGGGAGGCTACAAACTCCTGGTCCTGGGCGACGAGTTGCTGAGGCTTCGGTCAGTAGCAGAAGGAGCGGTGGGGAAGGTGGACGTCTGACCGATGCGTTCAGACAATTTTTTAGTCCGCAGCCCCAAGGTATGATCGGTTCCAGCAACCATCGCCAGCGTCTGATATACATGGTGCAGGAATACCTTGGGGCAAGGTCAGACTTGGACACCTTTCCCACCGAAAATCCTCTGGCTTACTGGGTCCTGAGGATGGATCACTGGCCAGAGCTTGCACAGTATGCAATTGAGCTACTGGCCTGTCCTGCCTCCAGCGTTCTTTCCGAACGCACATTCAGTGCTGCTGGAGGATTTGTCACCGATCATAGGGTGCGCCTGTCCACCGCCTCGGTTGATCGACTGACCTTCATCAAAATGAATCAGTCTTGGATCACCACCAGCTACCAGGCACCTGAGGCGGATATAACCGAATAATTTTTAATATCACATCCCTTCAAGACTGCCTATGCTGATGCTGAGTGACTGTCCTCTTATGTTCACTGACTATCCTCTTCCTCCTCCTCAATGATCCATGCCACCACACCAGTGCCTAAGGCACAATTTTTCAGCCCCTGTTTAACAGGGGCGTGTACATACAATTTTTATAAAAAAATGCTTCGCAACACGTGTGACTGCTGTGCTCCAAGTACAGTATCTGTGAGGGGTTGCAGTGTTGTGGCACCAGCACCAGTGCCTAAGGCAAATTTTTCAGCCCCTGTTTAACAGGGGCGTGTACTTACAATTTTTTTAAAAAATGCTTCGCAACACGTGTGACTGCTGTGCTCCAAGTACAGTATCTGTGAGGGGTTGCAGTGTTGTGGCACCAGTGCCTAAGGCAAATTTTTCAGCCCCTGTTTAACAGGGGCGTGTACTTACAATTTTTTAAAAAAATGCTTCGCAACACGTGTGACTGCTGTGCTCCAAGTACAGTATCTGTGAGGGGTTGCAGTGTTGTGGCACCAGCACCAGTGCCTAAGGCAAATTTTTCAGCCCCTGTTTAACAGGGGCGTGTACTTACAATTTTTTTAAAAAATGCTTCGCAACACGTGTGACTGCTGTGCTCCAAGTACAGTATCTGTGAGGGGTTGCAGTGTTGTGGCACCAGCACCAGTGCCTAAGGCACAATTTTTCAGCCCCTGTTTAACAGGGGCGGGTAATTACAATTTTAAAAAAAAATGCTTCGCAACACGTGTGACTGCTGTGCTCCAAGTACAGTATCTGTGAGGGGTTGCAGTGTTGTGGCACCAGCACCAGTGCCTAAGGCAAATTTTTCAGTCCCTGTTTAACAGGGGCGGGTAATTACAATTTTTTTAAAAAATGCTTCGCAACACGTGTGACTGCTGTGCTCCAAGTACAGTATCTGTGAGGGGTTGCAGTGTTGTGGCACCAGCACCAGTGCCTAAGGCACAATTTTTCAGCCCCTGTTTAACAGGGGCGGGTAATTACAAATCTTGATCTAATAGTTCACAGCAGGGCCCATTCCTGCGCCCACCAAGAGTAACTATGAGGGCCTACAGTCTTGTGGCAACACCGTCCACCACCACCGCCAAAGGCCCAATTTTTCTGCCCTGTTCATCAGGTGCTTGCAATTACAAATCTTGATCTAATAACACACAGCAGGGCCCATTCCTGCGCCCACCAAGAGTAACTGTGAGAGCTTACAGTCTTGTGGCAACACCGTCCACCACCACCGCCAAAGGCCCAATTTTTCTGCCCTGTTCATCAGGTGCTTGCAATTACAAATCTTGATCTAATAACTCACAGCAGGGCCCATTCCTGCGCCCACCAAGAGTAACTGTGAGAGCTTACAGTCTTGTGGCAACACCGTCCACCACCACCACCACCCCCAATTTTTCTGCCCTGTTCAACAGGTGCATGCAATTACAAATCTTGATCTAATAACTCACAGCAGGGCCCATTCTTGCGCCCACCAAGAGTAACTGTGAGAGCTTACAGTCTTGTGGCAACACCGTCCACCACCACGCCAAAGGCCCAATTTTTCTGCCCTGTTCATCAGGTGCTTGCAATTACAAATCTTGATCTAATAACTCACAGCAGGGCCCATTCCTGCGCCCACCAAGAGTAACTATGAGGGCCTACAGTCTTGTGGCAACACCGTCCACCACCACCGCCAAAGGCCCAATTTTTCTGCCCTGTTCATCAGGTGCTTGCAATTACAAATCTTGATCTAATAACTCACAGCAGGGCCCATTCCTGCGCCCACCAAGAGTAACTGTGAGAGCTTACAGTCTTGTGGCAACACCGTCCACCACCACCACCACCCCCAATTTTTCTGCCCTGTTCAACGGGTGCATGCAATTACAAATCTTGATCTATTAACTCACAGCAGGGCCCATTCCTGTGCCCACCAGTCTTGTGGCTACACCAACATCTAATAGGGCAAATTTCTGCAGAGTATATACGCCAGGCCCCTACTTTCAAACATCCAACTTACAAACGACTCCTACTTGCAAATGGAAAGAGAAAACAGGAAGTGAGAGGAAATCTACCCCTAGGAAGGGAAATTCTATCCTGTTAGATTTAATTTGGGAAAAAGGTATCTCCTCTCTACTGATACTTTATCACCAATCCTTGTTTCAATTAAAACCCCACTTTTTCCAAAAACATTTGTCATTGGGACGGAAAGTTAGGTGACATGTTCTGAACAGATGTGCAAAGACAGCAAATGTTACAGGGGTGATAACCCCTCCCTATGTTCTCCAAAAAGCTTAAAAATAGATTTTTTTGGGATGGAGCTACACTTCATAATGTACCTGTTCAGATTCTACTTAAGAACAAACCTAAAGCCGCAAGTGGTTTTAAATGGCTTCTTTTTTTCCTTTACAAATGTCATTTTGTGCAAGGACAGTTCTAAACACGGGAAACACATGCCACTTCACAGGCATACTTTAGACACCCCCAGGTACCATGTTTAAAGGAAAATTTCACTTTTTTTTTTTTCACTTTATGCATCATTAAAATGACTGCTCCCGAAAAAACGTTAGTTTTTAAAAGTTCTTTTTGCATTGATATATGTCCCCTGGGGCAGGACCCGGGTCCCCAAACCTGTTTTATGACATTAACATGCATATTGGCCGTTGTAATTAGCACTTTTGATTTCGAACGTTCGCGTCCATTATAACGTATAGGGTTCGAAAATTCGCGCGAACTTTCGGTCGGTTCGAAGGTTCTGGTGCCAACCGAACCCGGGGGTGTTCGGCTCATCCCTATTGTCAAGTGGAAGGAAAAAGATAAATGGTTTTAATTTTTTTTTTACAAATAAATATCTGAAAAGTGTGGCGTGCATTTGTATTCAACCCCCCTGGGTCAATACTTTGTAGAACCACATTTTGCTGCAATTATAGCTGCTTGTCTTTTTGGGGATGTCTCTACCAGATTTGCACATCTAGAAAGTGGCATTATTACCTATTTTTTTGGCAAAATAGGTCAAGCTCTGTCGGGTTGGATGGAGAGCGTCTGTGAACATCAATTTTAAGTCTTGCCACAGATTCTCAATTGTATTTAGGTCTGCGCTTTGACTGGGCTTTTCTAACACATGAATATACTTTGATCTAAACCATTCCATTGTAGCTCTGGATGTATGTTTAGGGTCGTTGCCCTGCTGGAAGGTGAACCTCCACCCCAGTCTCAAGTCTTTTGCAGACTCTAACAGGTTATCTTCTAAGATTGCCCTGTATTTGGCTCCATCCATCTTCCCATCAACTCTGACCAGCTTTCCTGTCCCTGCTGAAGAAAAGCATTCCCACAACATGATGCTGCCACAACCATGTTTCACAGTGGGGATGGTGTGTTTAGGGTGATGGCAGTGTTAGTTTTCCGCCACACATAGCGTTTTGCTTTTAGGCCAAAAAGTAAAATTTTGGCCTCATCTGACCAGAGCACCTTTTTCCACATGTTTGCTGTGTCCTCCAAACTGCATACAGGAATTCTTTTGTCTTTCTTTCAATAAGGGCTTTCTTCTTGCCACTCTTCCATAAAGGCCAGATTTGTGGAGTCCATGACTAATAGTTGTCCTGTGGACAGATTCTCCCACCTGAGCTGTGGATCTCTGCAGCTCCTCCAGAGTTACCATGGGCCTCTTGGCTGCTTCTCTGATAATGCTCTCCTTGTCCGGCCTGTCAATTTAGGTCAGTCATGTCCAAAGTCCGGCCTGCGGGCCAATCACGACCCGCGGTCCGGTTTTGAATGGCCCACCTGGTTATGTAAACCAGCCTCTCACAACCGGTGTGCCATGGGATCAGGGCTGTCAGATGAGCCCGATCCCCTGCCGAACTGTACATCGACAGTGAGAGAAGCTCTGTCAGCCTCAAAAGTGAAAGTAAAGTGCAGGGGAGTGTGCTGTGCTCTCTGCTTCCCCCTACAGTGCAGTACCCGGCTGAATGATGAAGCTGGAAAGGTACAGTATTGTGCTAAAAGTTAGATTTGTTTTAAAATGGCTTTATTCATGTGTGTGTGCATGTGTCTGTATGTGTGTGTGTGCATGTGTGTGTGTACACGTGTCTGTATGTGTGTGTGTGTGTGCATGTGTCTGCATGTATGTGTATGCATGTATGTGTATGCCTGTGTCTGTATGTATGTATGTCTGTATGTGTGTGCGTGTGCATGTGTCTGTATGTGTGTGCATGTGTCTGTATGTATGTCTGTATGTATGCGTGTGCATGTGTCTGTATGTTTGTGCGCGTGCATGTGTCTGTATGTGTGTGCATGTGTCTGTATGTGTGTGCATGTGTCTGTATGTGTGTGCGTGTGCATGTGTCTGTATGTGTGTGCGTGTGCATGTGTCTGTATGTGTGTGCGTGTGCATGTGTGTGCATGTGTCTGTATGTATGTGTATGCATGTGTCTGTATGTGTGTGCATGTGCATGTGTCTGTCTGTGTGTGCATGTGTCTGTATGTGTGTGCATGTGTCTGTATGTGTGTGCATGTGCATGTATCTGTATGTGTGTGCATGTTCATGTATCTGTATGTGTGTGCATGTGCCTGCCTGTATGTCTGTGTGTATGTATGTGTGTGCATGTGTCTGTATGTATGTCTGTATGTATGTGTATGCATGTGTCTGTATGTGTGTGTGTGTGTGTGCATGCATTTGTCTGTATGTGTGTGTGTGTATGTGTCTGCAATGTGTGTGCATGTGTCTGAGTGTATGTTACTTTTAATCTGGACCCCCCCCCCATTCTTGTACCATCAGCTCCTCTGAAAAGCAATCCATGCACAGATCGCTTTTCAGAGGCATTCGAAAGGCAGTAAAGAGATTATGTTGCCTCCTCACCAACTGTTTTAAGCCCGTAAATGCAGCATCACTATACCGCAACTGTGCAATCCACACAGTTGCGTGGTAGTTGCAGTGCAGGCCCATTCACCCTGGGTATACCTCCAGCTGCAGCCACAGAATGTGTACACCCCCAGCTGCTCCCTCTGCAGCTAAAGGGGGAGAAGTTGGTTTTACTGCCCCTCCAACCTGACATGTGAACAAGCCCTTGGTTTACATCTGTGTGGCTGCGTGTAGGGCAGCCCATTCATTTCAATGGGCTTCCCTACCCACAAAATGGCAGAGAAAGAAGTCCCCAAGCTTTTTTTTTTTAAATTGCACTGCACCAAAAGCACCCCACGTTTACCAATGTGTGGGGTACTATTAAGAATTAACGGTACCCCTAAAGAGCAGAGCATTCGTCTTGTTGGGCAGTGTATTACTGTTCGAACTAACACACTTAGACCGAATTTTAATGGTTCAAAGAATGTCAGGCAAAATGGTCGGCCCTCACGCCTGTTCACTTCATCAAATCTGGCCCTCTATGAAAAAAGTTTAGACACCCCTGGTTTAGGTGGACAGCCATGTCTTGGTAGGTTTGCAGTAGTGCCATACTCTTTCCATTTTCGAAAGATGGATTGAACAGTGCTTTGTGAGATGTTGCTTAGAATATTTTTTTATAACCTAACCCTGCTTTAAATTACTCTATAACTTTATCCCTGACCTGTCTGGTGTGTTCTTTGGCCTTCTCGATGCTGTTTGTTCATTAAGGTTCTCTAACAGACCTCTGAGTGCTTCACAGAACAGCTGCATTTATACTGAGATTAAATTACACACAGATGTACTCTATTTACTAATTAGGTCACTTCCAAAGGCAATTTGTTCCACTAGATCAGGGATCTCCAAACTATGGACCCTCCAGCTGTTGCAGAACTACACATCCCATGAGGCATTGTAAAACTCGGACATTCACAGACATGACTAGGCATGATGGGAATTGTAGTTGTTGAACAACAGGAGGGCCATAGTTTGGAGACCCCTGCACTAGATTATAGTTAGGGGTATCAGAGAGTAAAGGGGGCTGAATACAAATGCACACCAGAATTTTCAGATAGTTATTTGTAAAAAATTTGGAAAACGATTTATCATTTTCCTTTCACTTCACAATTGTATTGGTCTATCAAATAAAATCCCAACATGACAAAATGTGTAAAATTTCAAGGGGTATGAATGCTTTTTTCAAGGCACTGTATTCACATATATGTAAATAAAAAGTTGTGTTTGAAAAAGCGCTGCGCAAATACTGTGTGACATAAACAAAATGACATTTGTAAAGGAGGAAAAAAAGAAGCCATTTAAAACCAAAAAAGCTTTTTTGCAAAACCACCAATTTATTTGCAAGTAGGAGTCGTTTGTAAGTTGGATGTTTGAAAGTTCTCTAGGCCTCTGTAATTGCAAGCACCTGATGAACAGGGCAGAAAAATTGGGCCTTTGGCGGTTGGACGGTGTTGCCACAAGACTGTAGGCCCTCATAAAAAATGAACAGGGCAGAAAAATGCCACAAGACTGTAAATACTCTTGGTGGGCGCAGGAATCGGGGCCCTGCTGTGAGTTATTAGATCAAGATTTGTAATTGCAAGCACCTGATGAACAGGGCAGAAAAATTGGGCCTTTGGCGGTGGTGGTGGACTCGGACGGTGTTGCCACAAGACTGTAGGCCCTCATAGTTACTCTTGGTGGGCGCAGGAATGGGCCCTGCTGTGAGTTATTAGATCAAGATTTGTAATTGCAAGCACCTGATTTTGCTGTGAGTTTATTAGATCAAGATTTGTAATTGCAAGCACCTGATTACACGCCCCTGTTAAACAGGGGCTGAAAATTGTGCCTTAGGCACTGGTGCTGGTCCACAACACTGCAACCCCTCACAGATACTGTTGCGAAGCATTTTTTTAAAAAATTGTAATTACCCCGCCCCTGTTAAAACAGGGGCTGAAAAATTGTGCCTTAGGCACTGGTGCTGGTGCCACAACACTGCAACCCCTCACAGATACTGTACTTGGAGCACAGCAGTCACACGTGTTGCGAAGCATTCATTTTTTAAAAAAATTGTAAGTACATACTGGTGCTGGTGCCACAACACTGCAACCCCTCACAGATACTGTACTTATATATATATATATATATATAGGACAGTGTCACTGATGCATGCACTGTCACTGCTCACCATCCTCGTGGCCTCCTCAAATGGTGAGAGGACAGTGCATGCATCCCTGATCATGCTCCACTGACGTGGGGAAAAAAAACCAAGCTCCCCTGACCCTGTCCTGGTGCCGTAGTCGCAAAGGTACTCATTGATGGCCCTCTGCTGCGTGTGCAGTCGCTGCAGCATGGCCAACGTTGAGTTCCACTGGTGGGCATGTCACATATTAGGCGGTTCTTGGGCAGGTTCAGCTCCTTTTGCAGCTCAGTCAGCCGAGCACTGGCATTATAAGATCGGCGGAAATGCACACAGACTTTCCTGGCCTGCCTCAGGACATCCTGTAAGCCTGGGAACCTGCCCCAAGAACCGCTGCACCACCAGGTTGAGGACGTGAGCCATGCAGGGCACATGGGTGAGCTGCCCCTGTCACAGGGCGGAGAGGAGGTTGGTGCCATTGTCAGAAACGACCATTCCTGGCTTAAGCTGACGTGGCGTCAACCACCTCTCGGGCCTGCCCCTGCAGAGCTGCCAGAACCTCTGGCCCAGTGTGCTCCTGTCCCCCAAACACACCAGCGCAAGCACGGCATGGCATCTTTTTGCCTGCGTACTTGCGTAGCCCTTGTACGCCTACGGAGCACCGCTGGTTCCAAGGACAGAGCACTGGAGGAAGAAGAAGAGGAGGGGGTGGAGGAGAGAGGTGTGTCACAACCAGTAGCAGTAGTAGCGTTTTTGGAGGCGTGGTGGCGGAACAACCTCCAACACTACTGCACCTTGTCCTGCATCCCTCCCAGCTGCCAATAGAGTGACCCAATTGGGCCGTGAAAGAAAGGTACCGTCCCTGTCCATGCCTGCTGGACCATGAGTCAGCGGTAATATGCACCTTACCGCTGACCGCCCTTTCCAGCGAGGCATGGACATTGCCTTCCACATGCCGTAGAGAGACGGAATCGCCTTCCGTGAGAAAAAGTGGCGTTTGGGAACCTGCCACTGAGGAACCGCACATTGAACAAACTCACGGAAGGGGGCCGAGTCTACCAACTGAAAAGGCAGCAGTTGAAGTGCTAGCAATTTAGCCAAGCTAGCATTCAACCGCTGGGCATGTGGATGGCTGGAGTGTACTTCTTTCTACGGTCCAGCAGCTGGGGCAGGGAAATTTTGCCTGCTGCAATCGGACGTCGGTGTACTGCAAGTACTTGGTTGTGACACACCTAATTCTACACCTTCAGTCCTCTCAGAGCAGCTTTCAGAGAGGACTGAAGGTGTAGTGGGGATGGAGATCCAGCTGATGAGGAGCAAGGAGAGGTCCGCTTAGTTTCTTTGGTGTGGGTCTTTTATGTGTGCCTGCCAACGAGCTGCATGGCAGGTCGCCAAATGTCAGGTCATGCTTGTGGTGCCCAAGCGGCTGATGTTTTGGCCACGCGAGATACGCTTGAGACAAATATTGCAAATAGCAGTGGTGCGATCTGATGCACTCGTCTCAAAAAAGGCCCACACCAAAGAACTTTTCTGATAACGTGCAGAGGCAGCGCCCTGCACAGGCGGAGCTCTGCGGTGTTGTACAGTTGCTGTGCTGGCCTCTAGCTGGCCTCCAGGGGGCATCCTGCCTCGTTGGACATGTGACGCCGCATCCTCCTCCTCCTCGTCCTCCTCCTCATCCTCTCTCCCTTCAGGCACCCACGTGGAGTCAGTGACCTCATCATCCCCTCCCTCTTCACCACTAGAGCAAACCTGGCAGTAAGCTGCAGCTGGTGGAACAGTACTGCCAGATTCCTCAAGCTGGGTATCATCATCCGAGCCTTCGAATCGTTGGGCATCCTCCTGGAGCATGTACCCAACACTGTGCTCAAAGAGTTCGGGGGACTCCTCAGGAGGACATGGTGGGTCTAGGGAAGGGGTGGCTGATGATGCCATTGAGTACGCGTTGGCAGCTGCTCTGCCAGTACCCTGAGCCTGGGTGAGAGAGGATGAGGAGGATGAGGAGGGCTTGGTCATCCATTCTACCAAGCCTTCAGCATGATGTGGCTCCACATGTCCAGCTGCCGAAAACAAAGACGCACGTGTCCCATGGCCACGTGCTGATGACGATGCACGACCACGTCCATGGCCACGGCCACGTCCACTAGAAACAGAGCCTGCTGCCCTGTGTTCTTGGCTCTGCACGCTCTGCCTCCCCTTGGCGGTCTTCCAGCCATTGTAGTCGGTAGTCCTGTGGGTGCTGCTGAGAAGAAAAAATAGGAGCTCTGTGTGATGCCACTAACACACTAGAAGTCCTATGGGTGCTTCTGCAAAGAAAATAGAGGAGCTCTGTGTGATGCCACTAACACACTAGAAGTCCTGTGGGTGCTGCTGAGAAGACAATATAGGAGCTCTGTGTGATGCCACTAACACACTAGAAGTCCTATGGGTGCTTCTGCAAAGAAAATAGAGGAGCTCTGTGTGATGCCACTAACACACTAGAAGTCCTGTGGGTGCTGCTGAGAAGAAAATATAGGAGCTCTGTGTGATGCCACTAACACACTAGAAGTCCTATGGGTGCTTCTGCAAAGAAAATAGAGGAGCTCTGTGTGATGCCACTAACACACTAGAAGTCCTGTGGGTGCTTCTGCAGAGAAAATAGAGGAGCTCTGTGTGATGCCACTAACACAACTAGAAGTCCTGTGGGTGCTTCTGAGAAGACAATAGAGGAGCTCTGTGTGATGCCACTAACACACTAGAAGTCCTATGGGTGCTTCTGCAAAGAAAATAGAGGAGCTCTGTGTGATGCCACTAACACACTAGAAGTCCTGTGGGTGCTGCTGAGAAGAAAATATAGGAGCTCTGTGTGATGCCACTAACACACTAAAGTCCTATGGGTGCTTCTGCAAAGAAAATAGAGGATCTCTGTGTGATGGGACTAACACACTTCAAGTCCTATAGGTGCTTCTGGGAACAAAATATAGGTCTGTGTGATGGGACTAACACACTTCAAGTCCTATAGGTGCTTCTGGGAACAAAATATAGGATCTCGTGTGTGATGGGACTAACACACTTCAAGTCCGATAGGTGCTTCTGGGAAGAAAATATAGGTCTGTGTGATGGACTAACACACTTCAAGTCCTATAGGTGCTTCTGGGAACAAAATATAGGATCTCTGTGTTGATGGGACTAACACACTTCAAGTCCTATAGGTGCTTCTTGGAACAAAATATAGGTCTGTGTGATGACACTAACACACTTCAAGTCCTATAGGTGCTTCTGGGAACAAAATATAGGATCTCTGTGTGATGGGACTAACACACTTCAAGTCCTATAGGTGCTTCTGGGAAGAAAATATAGGTGTGTGATGGGACTAACACACTTCAAGTCCTATAGGTGCTTCTGGGAACAAAATATAGGATCTCTGTGTGATGGGACTAACACACTTCAAGTCCTATAGGTTGCTTCTGGGAAGAAAATATAGGTCTGTGTGATGGGACTACACACTTCAAGTCCTATAGGTGCTTCTGGGAACAAAAAATATGATCTCTGAGTGATGGGACTAAACCACTTCAAGTCCTATAGGTGCTTCTGGAACAAAATATAGGTCTGTGTGATGGGACTAACACACTCAAGTCCTATAGGTGCTTCTGGGAAAAAATATATAGGATCTCTGTGTGATGGGACTAACACACTTCAAGTCCTATCATTTATGGACTAACACCTTTCAGGTGCTTCACAATTGTATTGGTCTAGGTGCTTCTGGGAAGGAAAAATAAAATCCCAACATGGAACACAAAAATGTGATGTAAAACTTCAAGTCCTATTTCAAGGGGTAGGTGCTTCTCGGGATATGCTGTTGATTGGACAAACACAACACTGCATAGGCAGGTCTGTATTAACACACAAGTCCTATAGGTGCTTCTGCGGGTAGGAAATAAAAAAATTGTAGGTTCTTTATAGTCCTGTGTGATGGTCTGTGGATGATGGGATAAAAAAGTCCTATTGCAAAACACCACCTGGGGAAGAAAATGATAGGTCTGTGTGATGGGAATAACTACCACTTTCCAAGTCCTAATGTAGCTACTGGAACAAAGATATATGATCTCTGTGTGATTACTTCTCCTATAGGTGCTTCTGGGAACAAAATATAAGTCTGTGTGATGTAACACACTTCAAGTCCTATAGGTGCTTCTGGGAACAAAATAAGGATCTGTGTGATGGGACCTAAAACAATGGGAAGAAAATATAGGTCTCTGTGATGGGGACTAACACTCACTTCAAGTCCTAATAGGTGCTTCTTATAGGATCTCTGTGTGATGGGGACTAACACACTTCAAGTCCCTATGGGGTGCTTCTGGAAGAAAATATAGGTATGTGTGATACTAACACACTTCAATCCCTATATCTGGGAACAAAAAAATATATATATATGGGACTAACACACTTATATAATATATGATCTCTGTGTGATGGGACTAACACACTTCAAGTCCTCAATATAGGTGCTTCTGGGGAAGAAAATATAGGTCTGTGTGATGGGACTAACACACTTCAAGTCCTATAGGTGCTTCTGGGAACAAAATATAGGATCTCTGTGTGATGGACTAACACACTTCAAGTCCTATGGGTGCTTCTGGGAAGAAAATATATAGGTCTGTGTGATGGGACTAACACACTTCAAGCTTCTGGGGGAACTATTAGGTGCTTGATGGGAACAAAATATAGGATCTCTGTGTGTCCTATAGGTGCTTCTGGGGAGGTCTGTGTAACTAACACTTCAAGTGCTTCCTATGGGTGCAAGTCTGCTTCTGGAAGAATGGGACTAACACACTTCAAATATAGGTCTGTGTGTGGGTGATGGGACTAACACACACACTTCAAGTCCTATAGGTGCTTCTGTGGAAGAAAATATAGGTCTGGGAACAAAATATATAGGTGCTTCTGGGATCTCTGTGTGATGTGATGGGACTAACACACTTCAAGTCCTATAGGTGCTTCTGGGTGCTCTGTGTGATGGGAACTAAACAACTTCAAGTCCTAGGTCTGAAAATATAGGTCTGTGTGTGAGGTGCTTCTGGGGACTGTGTGATGGGACTAACACACTTCTGGGAAGAAAATATAGGTCTGTGTGATGTGTCCTATAGGTGCTTCTGGGAACAAAATATAGGTCTGTGTGATGGGAAGTCTCTGTGTGTGATGGGACTAACACACTTCAAGTCCTATAGGGCTTGCAAAATTTCTAGGTGCTTCTTGGGAAGAAAATATAGGTCTGTGTGATGGGACTAACACACTTCAAGTCCTATAGGTTGCTTCTGGGAACAAAAGATATCTGTGTGATGGGACTAACACTGGTGATGGGAACAAAATATAGGTCTGTGTGATGGGACTAACACACACTTCAAGGTGCTTCTGGGAACAAATATAGGATCTCTGTGTGATGGGACTAACACACTTCAAGTCCTATGGCTGCTTCTGGGAAGAAAATATAGGTCTGTGTGATGGGACAACACACTTCAAGTCCTATAGGTGCTTCTGGGAACAAATATATAGGATCTCTGTGTGATGGGACTAACACACTTCAAGTCCTATGGGTGCTTCTGGAAGAAAATATAGGTCTGTGTGATGGGACTAACACACTTCAAGTCCTATAGGTGCTTCTGGGAACAAAATATATCTCTGTGTGATGGGACTAACACACTTCAAGTCCTATGGGTGCTTCTGGGAAGAAAATATAGGTCTCTGTGATGGGACTAACACACTTCAAGTCCTATAGGTGCTTCTGGGAACAAAATATATGATCTCTGTGTGATGGGACTAACACACTTCAAGTCCTATAAGTGCTTCTGGGAAGAAAATGTAGGTCTGTGTGATGGGACTAACACACTTCAAGTCCTATGGTGCTTCTGGGAACAAAATATATGATCTCTGTGTGATGGGACTAACACACTTCAAGTCCTATAGGTGCTTCTGGGAAGAAAATATAGGTCTGTGTGATGGACTAACACACTTCAAGTCCTATAGGTGCCTCTGGGAACAAAATATATGATCTCTGTGTGATGGGGACTAACACACTTCAAGTCCTATAGGTGCTTCTGGGAAGAAAGAAAATGTAGGTCTGTGTGATGGGACTAACACACTTCAAGTCCTATAGGTGCTTCTGGGAACAAAATATATGATCTCTGTGTGATGGGACTAACACACTTCAAGTCCTATAGGTGCTTCTGGGAAGAAAATATAGGTCTGTGTGATGGGACTAACACACTTCAAGTCCTATAGGTGCCTCTGGGAACAAAATATATGATCTCTGTGTGATGGGACTAACACACTTCAAGTCCTATAGGTGCTTCTGGAAGAAAATATAGGTCTGTGTGATGGGACTAAACACACTTCAAGTCCTATAGGTGCTTCTGGGAACAAAAAATAGGAGCTCTGCCTGCCTGCCACGAACACACTACAAGTCCAATAGGTGCTTCTGGGAACAAAATATAGGAGCTCTGCCTGCCTGCCACGAACACACTACAAGTCCTATAGGTGCTTCTGGGAACAAAATATAGGAGCTCTGCCTGCCTGCCACGAACACACTACAAGTCCTATAGGTGCTTCTGGGAACAAAATACAGGAGCTCTGTTTGCTGCCAGTGCCTGCCTGCCACGAACACACTACAAGCCCCTCTTTCTAAATCAATCTTTCTAAATGAATCTATCTAACTCAATCTCTCTAAGATGTTCATATGCCCTAATTCAAAGGGATATGAATACCCGATATATCTAACCATGCATGTATTCTAGATTTATGCGACTCTATACATGTTCATGTTATTCTTATGTATACACTCTGTGCTTAACAGATGTACAATTTGTGTATCCAATGACTATTGTTTTATCTACCTATGACTAAATAAATGCATTTGTATTATATACATGTACTTTCTTGTGCGCACCCCAGCCACTTCATCTAAAGTCCCACCCTCTTGTTTCTGTAACTAAACCCCGGGATGGAGGTGCTTCCCCACGCCTCATTTAAAGTCCCAAAATTTATTTTTTGAGAATTGAATTCAGGGATGGAAGTGTCTGGGTGGTTGATCCTGCAGTGTTCCCCTGCCACCTATGCGCCAAACTCTACCATTATCTTAGATGTTCATATGCCCTAATTCAAAGGGATATGAATACCCGATATATCTAACCATGCATGTATTCTAGATTTATGCGACTCTATACATGTTCATGTTATTCTTATGTATACACTCTGTGCTTAACAGATGTACAATTTGTGTATCCAATGACTATTGTTTTATCTACCTATGACTAAATAAATGCATTTGTATTATATACATGTACTTTCTTGTGCGCACCCCAGCCACTTCATCTAAAGTCCCACCCTCTTGTTTCTGTAACTAACCCCGGGATGGAGGTGCTTCCCCACGCCTCATTTAAAGTCCCAAAATTTATTTTTTGAGAATTGAATTCAGGGATGGAAGTGTCTGGGTGGTTGATCCTGCAGTGTTCCCCTGCCACCTATGCGCCAAACTCTACCATTATCTTAGATGTTCATATGCCCTAATTCAAAGGGATATGAATACCCGATATATCTAACCATGCATGTATTCTAGATTTATGCGACTCTATACATGTTCATGTTATTCTTATGTATACACTCTGTGCTTAACAGATGTACAATTTGTGTATCCAATGACTATTGTTTTATCTACCTATGACTAAATAAATGCATTTGTATTATATACATGTACTTTCTTGTGCGCACCCCAGCCACTTCATCTAAAGTCCCACCCTCTTGTTTCTGTAACTAAACCCCGGGATGGAGGTGCTTCCCCACGCCTCATTTAAAGTCCCAAAATTTATTTTTTGAGAATTGAATTCAGGGATGGAAGTGTCTGGGTGGTTGATCCTGCAGTGTTCCCCTGCCACCTATGCGCCAAACTCTACCATTATCTTAGATGTTCATATGCCCTAATTCAAAGGGATATGAATACCCGATATATCTAACCATGCATGTATTCTAGATTTATGCGACTCTATACATGTTCATGTTATTCTTATGTATACACTCTGTGCTTAACAGATGTACAATTTGTGTATCCAATGACTATTGTTTTATCTACCTATGACTAAATAAATGCATTTGTATTATATACATGTACTTTCTTGTGCGCACCCCAGCCACTTCATCTAAAGTCCCACCCTCTTGTTTCTGTAACTAAACCCCGGGATGGAGGTGCTTCCCCACGCCTCATTTAAAGTCCCAAAATTTATTTTTTGAGAATTGAATTCAGGGATGGAAGTGTCTGGGTGGTTGATCCTGCAGTGTTCCCCTGCCACCTATGCGCCAAACTCTACCATTATCTTAGATGTTCATATGCCCTAATTCAAAGGGATATGAATACCCGATATATCTAACCATGCATGTATTCTAGATTTATGCGACTCTATACATGTTCATGTTATTCTTATGTATACACTCTGTGCTTAACAGATGTACAATTTGTGTATCCAATGACTATTGTTTTATCTACCTATGACTAAATAAATGCATTTGTATTATATACATGTACTTTCTTGTGCGCACCCCAGCCACTTCATCTAAAGTCCCACCCTCTTGTTTCTGTAACTAAACCCCGGGATGGAGGTGCTTCCCCACGCCTCATTTAAAGTCCCAAAATTTATTTTTTGAGAATTGAATTCAGGGATGGAAGTGTCTGGGTGGTTGATCCTGCAGTGTTCCCCTGCCACCTATGCGCCAAACTCTACCATTATCTTAGATGTTCATATGCCCTAATTCAAAGGGATATGAATACCCGATATATCTAACCATGCATGTATTCTAGATTTATGCGACTCTATACATGTTCATGTTATTCTTATGTATACACTCTGTGCTTAACAGATGTACAATTTGTGTATCCAATGACTATTGTTTTATCTACCTATGACTAAATAAATGCATTTGTATTATATACATGTACTTTCTTGTGCGCACCCCAGCCACTTCATCTAAAGTCCCACCCTCTTGTTTCTGTAATCTCTCTAAGTAAATCTCTCTAACTAAATCCAGCAGAGTGACACAGAACGATCCTGCTCTATCTACGCCGGAACAGCATGTGACCGGCGCAGACGGCGTGGCGGCCTTTTATAAGAGGGGGCGTGTACTAAAGCCCCTGAGCTGTAATTGGCTACAGGCGTCCTGCCTGTAGCCAATTATGGCTCTTCGAGTTTCCGGCGCTGTGATTGGCCAAGCATGCGGGGTCACAGTGCATGCTTGGCCAATCATCAGCCAGCAATGCACTGCGCCGGCCGCGCTGGCCGCAATGCATTGCGGGGCCGCTCGCATCACACGAACGTGATGCGAGCGGCCAAAATAGTTCTGGGCTCGCTGAGCGAGCGAACACCCGGTGCTCGATGCGAACATGGGTTCGCATCGAGCACCGGGCCCATCCCTAGTGATAAATAGAATCCACCTGTGTGTAATCAAGTCTCTGTATAAATGCACCTGCTCTGTGATAGTCTCAGGGTTCTGTTGAAAGTGCAGAGAGCATCATGAAGACCAAGGAACACACCAGGCAGGTCCGTAATACTGTTGTGGGAAGTTTAAAGCCGGATTTGGATACAAAAAGATTTCCCAAGCTTTAAACATCCCAAGGAGCACTGTGCAAGCGATCATTTTGAAATGGAAGGAGTATCATTTTGAAATGGAAGGAGTATCAGACCACTGCAAATCTACCAAGACCTGGCTGCCCCTCTAAACTTTCAGCTCAGACAAGGAGAAGACTGATCAGAGATGCAGCCAAGAGGCCCATGATCACTCTGGATGAACTGCAGAGAACTACAGCTGAGGTGGGAGAGTCTGTCCATAGGACAACAATCAGTCGTACACTGCACAAATCTGGCCTTTATGGAAGAGTGGCAAGAAGAAAGCCATTTCTCAAAGATATCCATAAAAAGTCTCGTCTAAAGTTTGCCACAAGCCACCTGGGAGACACACCAAACATGTGGAAGAAGGTGCTCTGGTCCGATGAAACCAAAATCTGACTTTTTGCCCACAATGCAAAACGATATGTTTGGCGTAAAAGCAACACAGCTCATCACCCTCAACACACCATCCCCACTGTCAAACATGGTGGTGGCAGCATCATGGTTTGGGCCTGCTTTTCTTCAGCAGGAACAAGGAAGATGGTTAAAATTGAGGGGAAGATGGATGCCAAATACAGGACCATTCTGGATGAAAACCTGTTGGAGTCTGCAAAAGACCTGAAACTGGGACGGAGATTTATCTTCTAACAAGACAATGATCCCAAACATACAGCAAAATCTGCAAAGGAATGGTTCACAAATAAACGTATCCAGGTGTTAGAATGGCCAAGTCAAAGTCCAGACCTGAATCCAATCGAGAATCTGTGGAAAGAGCTGAAAACTGCTGTTCACAAACGCTCTCCATCCAACCTCACTGAGCTTGAGCTGTTTTGCAAGGAAGAATGGGCAAGAATTTCAGTCTCTCAATGTGCAAAACTGATAGAGACATGCCCCAAGCGACTTGCAGCTGTAATCGCAGCAAAAGGTGGCTCTACAAAGTATTAACGCAAGGGGGCCGAATAATTGTGCACGCCCCACTTTTCATTTTTTTATTAGTTAAAAAAGTTTCAAAAATCCAATAGATTTCGTTCCACTTCACAATTGTGTCCCACTTGTTGGTGATTCTTCACAAAAAATAAAAATGTTATATCTTTATACTGTGTATATATATATAAAATTTTATAAAAAAAATTTTTTATTTTTTTTAAGGCAGAGGCCGTAGAGAATAAATTGGTGGGTTTTGCAATTTTTTATGTCACACAGCATTTGCACAGCGCTTTTTCCAACACAATTTTTTTATAAAATATAAAAGATGATGTTATGCCGAGTAAATAGATACCAAACATGTCACACTTCAAAATTGCGCATGCCCATGCAACAACGACAAATTACATAAATTTTACTATCCATAGGCGACACTTTAAAAGCCTTTACAGAGGAAGTCTAGTACTAGAATTAGTACATTCACGGCAACACCTCTCACATATGTAGGACGATTGTTGTTTGCGTGTCTGTGGGACCGACGTGCGCGTTTGCCTTTGGGCGCTTCCACAGGGGGACAGGGGGACTTTTTTTACACTGTTGCTTTAATCACATTTATTGCTGTCACAAAGAATGTATACCTCCGTTTGACAGAAATAGGTATGTGACAGGTACTCTTTATGGCAGGATCCAGGTCAATAAGACCCAAAATCCCTCCTCTGCATGTAAAAGCATTCAAAACACCAAGGTCAGCGTTTTTGAATAGTTTCCAGTTTAAAAAAATGGTGTGATGTCATCTCATAGCTCCCAGGTTACCATAGTGGGGATCGACTCAAAGGCGATCGTGGCTTTGTATGGGTCTTCAACTAGCCAGCGGATGTGCCGGCCAGTACCTCAGGTCTCCCAGTGAGACAGGAGAGCTAGAGAGAGCCACGGAAGGGATGTCCCATCCCGCTGCTTGTAATAGCAATCAAGCGACTAGTTAGACGCTTTGATTGCCATTACAAGAGAGCCAACCGTCTCCTCTAAAAAAACTACACTGGGGTGAGGCCTGCAGCTGCAGGCACCACCCCGGTACATTCACTTGAAGTCAAATGATGTACTAGGTAAGTGATTTGGCGGGAAGTCAGACATCACCAATTTTATTTTAAAATGGTTGTAAACCCTTACATATACCCAGTGAAGTGACTGGCCTCAGGTGATACAGAGAGATTAAACAAATCCTCCTGCATAAATTGTACCTGTTTATCTGCAGTCTACTCTTCTCTACATTCGTTCAAAGTCCAGAATACAAGATACATAGTTTGCCTGATCTGTCTGAAATAAAGGGGCAAAGAGCTGGTACATGCTGCGGCGCTCACTGAGGAGAGGTCTGAGAGCTGATTGGATGGAAGGGACACACCACCCTTCACACAGCACACAGGAACAGAGCTGAGGCTTTCAATCAGCTGGAGCTCCCTCCTCTGTCACAATTTTTCTCCTGGTGTCAGGAAAGCTTGTCAGAAGTAAACGCTATAGAGGGATATGCTTTGTTCATATTTCATGTCTGAGATTTACATCCACTTTAAAACTGAAGCTATCATAATTTGCATATTATAAAACACAGTACAAAACCCATTTTTTTGTAAAATATAAAAGATGATGTTATGCCGAGTAAATAGACGTCACACTTTAAAATTGCGCATGCCCATGCAACAGCGACAAATTACATAACTTTTACTATCCATCGGCGACACTTTAAAAGCCTTTACAGAGGAGGTCTAGTACTATAATTACTGTCCATGATCTGACATTCACAGCAACACCTCTCACATATGTGGGACGATTGTTGTTTGCGTGTCTGTGGGACCGACGTGAGCATTTGCCTTTGAAACAAGTACACGCTATAGAGGGATATGCTTTCTTCATATTTCATGTCTGAGATTTACATCCACTTTAAAACTGAAGCTATCATAATTTACATATTATACTGTTCCACTCTGCATACACTCTCTGACCTTTATGCTACCATATTAGACCCTGCATTTGATGCAATCGTTTTGTGTAGTGGCCTGGCTGTGTGCTGGGATGCAACCAAGTAGTGGGGCAGCACCCACTTTTCTTAACCCACTCCGTTACATAAGCACCCAGCATGGGCGTCCGCAGAACTTTTTTCAGGGGGGGGCATCATTTTAAGGTCTGGTCGTGTGATCTTACCTGTGTCAGTCAACAGCGGCTGCAGGGGAGAAAGCGCTTGGCGACGGCTGATTATGCCTGATGAGGTGATGTCACCCATAGGTTCCCATGTCACAGTTGTTATTGGTGCTCCCTCCTCTCCCCTGCATACGCTGCTGGATCACACAGGTGAGATAACATGACCAGATTGGAACAGTCTGAAAATAGGTTAGTCTGCATAGGTGTTAGGGGTAAGGGGACGGGGGGCAGTTTTTAAGGCTAGCGCAAGCTGGAAATCTACTTTCAATCTACCCTCCCTATTGGTGGCTTGTGGCAGTGTTAAAGTAGAGCTCCACCCAAAAGGGGAAGCACCACTTGTTTGCACCCTCCCCCCTTCCACTGCCACATTTGGCACTTTTTGGGGTAGAGAGTGTACCTGGTTTTGCTGTGGTGATCTGAGCCACATGCAAAACCATGCAAAATATGCTGCGAGCGACCACAGCAAGTAAAGGTATAAATAAACATACAATTAGGCAATCAATCAATTACAAAAAATAAATAAAAAATACACCTGCATGGTGCAGCATTGGCTTAAGACAGTGGAGATTTTAAAATCTGTATGGACACAATAGCATCTTTATGCTGTTGTGCCCATATAGCTGCTTTTGTGCCCATATAGATGCTGGTGTGCCTCAATAGCAGTTATATGGGCACAATAGCATAAAGATGATAAAAGAGGAATGCATCTCCAATGGTTGAGACGCAGGATCTTTCATTCTTTTACCAGTGTAGGACCCACTAATTAAGGGGTACTTTGACGCAGTAAGTGGGCTGCCATATAGTGTGACCAAATCCCCATATTTTTTGAATATATTCAGGTGTTTTTAAATAGCCTTGCAGGATTTAAATGTAATTTTTGTATATGTGCAAGACACATTACAAGAGACGGTCAGAGACTGCAGACATGCTACAGGAGAGGGTCAGAGACTGCAGACATACTACAGGAGAGGGTCAGAGACTGCAGACATACTACAGGAGAGGGTCAGAGACTGCAGACATACTACAGGAGAGGGTCAGAGACTGCAGACAGGAGAGGGTCAGAGACTGCAGACATACTACAGGAGAGGGTCAGAGACTGCAGACATACTACAGGAGAGGGTCAGAGACTGCAGACATACTACAGGAGAGGGTCAGAGACTGCAGACATACTACAGGAGAGGGTCAGAGAGTGCAGACATACTACAGGAGAGGGTCAGAGAGTGCAGACATACTACAGGAGAGGGTCAGAGAGTGCAGACATAATACAGGGGAGGGTCAGAGAGTGCAGACATAATACAGGGGAGGGTCAGAGAGTGCAGACATAATACAGGGGAGGGTCAGAGAGTGCAGACATAATACAGGAGAGGGTCAGAGAGTGCAGACATAATACAGGAGAGGGTCAAAGAGTGCAGACATAATACAGGAGAGGGTCAGAGAGTGCAGACATAATACAGGAGAGGGTCAGAGAGTGCAGACATAATACAGGAGAGGGTCAGAGAGTGCAGACATAATACAGGAGAGGGTCAGAGAGTGCAGACATAATACAGGAGAGGGTCAGAGAGTGCAGACATAATACAGGAGAGGGTCAGAGAGTGCAGACATAATACAGGAGAGGGTCAGAGACTGCAGACATGATACAGGAGAGAGTCAGAGACTGCAGACATGATACAGGAGAGGGTCAGAGACTGCAGACATGATACAGGAGAGGGTCAGAGACTGCAGACATGATACAGGAGAGGGTCAGAGACTGCAGACATGATACAGGAGAGGGTCAGAGACTGCAGACATGATACAGGAGAGGGTCAGAGACTGCAGACATGATACAGGAGAGGGTCAGAGACTGCAGACATGATACAGGAGAGGGTCAGAGACTGCAGACATGATACAGGAGAGGGTCAGAGACTGCAGACATGATACAGGAGAGGGTCAGAGACTGCAGACATGATACAGGAGAGGGTCAGAGACTGCAGACATACTACAGGAGAGGGTCAGAGACTGCAGACATACTACAGGAGAGGGTCAGAGAGTGCAGACATACTACAGGAGAGGGTCAGAGAGTGCAGACATAATACAGGAGAGGGTCAGAGAGTGCAGACATAATACAGGAGAGGGTCAGAGAGTGCAGACATAATACAGGAGAGGGTCAGAGAGTGCAGACATAATACAGGAGAGGGTCAGAGAGTGCAGACATAATACAGGAGAGGGTCAGAGACTGCAGACATGATACAGGAGAGGGGTCAGAGACTGCAGACATGATACAGGAGAGGGGTCAGAGACTGCAGACATGATACAGGAGAGGGTCAGAGACTGCAGACATAATACAGGAGAGGGTCAGAGACTGCAGACATGATACAGGAGAGGGTCAGAGACTGCAGACATGATACAGGAGAGGGTCAGAGACTGCAGACATGATACAGGAGAGGGTCAGAGACTGCAGACATAATACAGGAGAGGGTCAGAGACTGCAGACATAATACAGGAGAGGGTCAGAGACTGCAGACATGATACAGGAGAGGGTCAGAGACTGCAGACATGATACAGGAGAGGGTCAGAGACTGCAGACATGATACAGGAGAGGGTCAGAGACTGCAGACATGATACAGGAGAGGGTCAGAGACTGCAGACATGATACAGGAGAGGGTCAGAGACTGCAGACATGATACAGGAGAGGGTCAGAGACTGCAGACATGATACAGGAGAGGGTCAGAGACTGCAGACATACTACAGGAGAGGGTCAGAGAGTGCAGACATACTACAGGAGAGGGTCAGAGAGTGCAGACATAATACAGGAGAGGGTCAGAGAGTGCAGACATAATACAGGAGAGGGTCAGAGAGTGCAGACATAATACAGGAGAGGGTCAGAGACTGCAGACATGATACAGGAGAGGGGTCAGAGACTGCAGACATGATACAGGAGAGGGTCAGAGACTGCAGACATAATACAGGAGAGGGTCAGAGACTGCAGACATGATACAGGAGAGGGTCAGAGACTGCAGACATGATACAGGAGAGGGTCAGAGACTGCAGACATGATACAGGAGAGGGTCAGAGACTGCAGACATGATACAGGAGAGGGTCAGAGACTGCAGACATAATACAGGAGAGGGTCAGAGACTGCAGACATAATACAGGAGAGGGTCAGAGACTGCAGACATACTACAGGAGATGGGCAGAGACTGCAGACATGATACAGGAGAGGGTCAGAGAATGGATGTATGGCTGAACTCAGTGTAAAAGTGTATAGTAGGGCTGCGCTACTCTACTTAAAGCAGCTCTTCAAGATTAAGTTAGTAATCCTCCTTTTAAAGTACAACCAAGTGCCAGAAGACAGCAACACATCCACTTTCCAAAATTCAAATGGTCTTACAGTGACCTGGTCAGGATTAGTGGAGAAAAGTAAACAGTTAATGAGTCTGTGAAGCTTCTAGCCTGAATCAGCAATAAATCATCCAAAAAACATCAAACTGCAGCACACAGAGCTCTGGCTTAATAGCTGAGCTGAAATGGTTAACAGCCAAACGTGTGACCCCTCACTGGACACAGAATGCCAGCCAGCTGCAGCGTCTCCCAGAGATCTTATCAGCAGGTTAGGAAGCTAAAAAAAGAGAGTACAGAGCCAGACAAGAGGGAGGGGAGGCTGATCAGTAACCTGCACACTGACAAGGCAAAGATTTCTGGATGACAGCGGCCTGCCAGCATTACATATGACATTACTCTGTGTGCTGCAGGATTAGTTTTGCTGTGGTCATACCATCCTCTATCTCCTCGGCTTCAGGTACTGTGTATCTCCCTCCCGACGCCCCCATTCATCCCCGATCCAGCACCTCTGTACATTTAAATGTGGCGGGCTGCAGGGGGGGGGTTACACTGTCTGCTGCATGATGGTTACTTGCTCCTCCGACCCTCGCTGCTACACATTTCCTCAGCCAGCCCCTCCTCCTGTTCACTGCACAGCCGTGCTTCTCGCTCAGCTGTTCTTTAAAAAAAAAAAAAAAAAAGTTCCAGAGCTCCTAGCTGACAGCGGCCCCGATTCCAGGGGGGGGCACTTGACCCCCCTTGCCTCTATCTGCGGACGCCCATGGCACCCAGTCAGGTCCAACTGGCACCACAGTGTCCTCAATAACATCCAGAACCAGCATCTGTTCACTTCTAGAAGACCACTCATTTTGAGGACAGTATAAAGAATCTACACAATCGAAACCATTTAACAGTTCACTGAAATGCAGTTAATTATGTACCAACAACAGTCATCCCAGTGGTTACAGCACATTTCCATAGTTGGAAACATGAGAGATGAGAGCCAAGTTGAGATTTTGGGAATATGCCAGAGGCCTGCATCCCTTGCAAAGAGGATTCAAGTAGCCCAAATAGTCCTACACCTTTACCTAATGGGGAAGGTCCCAGAAGCTAGAGTCTCAAAGAATTCAAGTTCACCATGACTTGGTCCTTGCAATACTTCCCATCATGACCAACAACCCAGATAAACTCCCTTCAGACTATTTATACTGAGTACTGTTTCCCAAGATGTCCCACACTGGCACGGACAAGGCTGGCATTCCTTTAAAGAGGAAGTAAACCCTCTTAAAAAGAACGGGAAAAAAAAAACCTGCAAGACAAAGGCATAATTAGCTAGTATGCATAGCATACTTGCTAATTATGTATCACTTACCTGAGATCGAACCCCCGGCATCAGTCCTCTTCTCCCCCTCCGACCGCCGACATGTTCTCCCGGAGTGACTTCCGGGTATCGCGGCTCCGGCGCTGTGATTTGCCAGAGCCGCAATGCCGTCACGCGCATGCGCACGAGAGCGGCATAGTACAACTGAAGCATCGGCATATAGCGCCGTTGCTTCAGTTGTCGCAAGTGCGCATGTGCCGCATGACGTCGGCACATGCAAATACAGGTATATCTCCTAAACCGTGCAGGTTTAGGAGATATCCTTGTTAGCTACAGGTAAGCCTTAATATAGGCTTACCTGTAAGCTAAAGTTCTCTCTGAGGGTTTACTTCCTCTTTAATATGTATGGTCACACCCAACTCACTATTCTGGGGGCCTCTCGAGACTACTTAGGCAACTACATTGCCTACTCTCACTATGAAGGTCCCTGATCCTAGCTATGGGGTATCTACTGAGCAGTTTTAGGAACTACATGGGCACATGTGTGCCCCTACCTTACAATATCACTGGCAGTAGCTACTACATTTTAGAGCCCTAGAACGATGGCATGAAAAAAAAATTGCAAATACCAACCCCCTTCTTCTTCTCTTTTGCATTAATCTTTTTTCAGCCATAAATAATCCTCTCTTTGTATTCCATCTCCCACAAAAAACTGTTGTTTCTTCCTTTCCACATCACTGCATGTGGAAGGAAAAGGCCGTTGTCTTTATTAAGTGGTTATCTCATTGTATAACAATGCAATAACGTTCATAATACCAATATAACACATCCAACTATTGAAGCACAGGTCAATCTACAGAAATAAATAACAATAACTCTGTCCAATTTGCCTTAGGTAGTGTATATAATACAAATGAAGGCATCACACCCACGATAGATAAAATGCAGCAAAGAGTTTGTACTAAATACATAGCTTAGAAATAGATTACAATTGATACTGGACATAAATGTAACAGTGTAGGATATGGTATATACATTACAGCATATCCAATCCATTAAAGATAGTGGCCACAATTTAGTCAGGCAGCAGGATGGTATAGAGGTCTAATGGACTCTGACTTGGGTATTTACACAACCTAAAAGTGATATTAATTTATTTTTTATTTTTTTTTAAATAACAAACATGTTATACTTACCTGCTCCCGCTGCTGCCAAAAGCCAATTTAGGAGTGCAAGTCCTCAGAGAGGCAGGGCTCTCATGGACATCACTGGATAAAGAGGAGGCTCAGGTAGGTATTAGTGGGGGCTGGGGGGCTGCTGCACACAGAAGGTTTTTTACCTTTATGCATAAAATGCATGAAGGTAAAAAAACCTTGTACCTTTACAACCACTTTAAAGTGTTACTAAACCCATAACAGTAAAATAAATCTGTATATGCCGTGAAGCATGCTTGTTATACTCACTGTGGAACCTACGGGGTTAATCCTCTTGTGTAAAAAGGCTGTTTGATCCTGTCATCTCTGTTCCTCCCTTTCTTCCACTGTCTGCAATCTATCTCCTGATAGAACAGAGGCTAGGGGGCAAGCTGCACATTCTCAGTTTGTTGTGTATTGCTAGAGAGTTTTCTTGGAAGAGTGTATGTGATCAGCACATGGCCAATCAGTACTGTCCAGACAGAGGGTCAGGGGTCCTGAAGCCTCATAGGACAGTCAGAGAAGAATGAAAACTCCTCCTACAAGCTTTAACCAGACACTGATAGAAGTTTCAAAGCTGTTCTAACTGCTGATGAAAAAAAGGAATTTAGCAGTCTATATTTACTAAAACAAATGTCCATGTTCTGTGCAATGTGGGAGACCAGATATAGTGAATGCAGGGTCCTGGGTTTATTAACACTTTGATGTTTACTTTTTTAATGAGTATATGACTGATCATGTTAAAACATGAGCATCCATTGTATCTCTTTAGATATATTACTTGCAGTGTCACTGCAGAATTGATTGTGTTTCTGGGGGGAGGGGGGGAGTCACTGCGGAATGGATTGTATCTTTGCAGGCATGTTTCTGTCTATGTCACTGGAGAACTGATTGTGTCTCTGCAGATGTAAATTTGACGTGGCAGTTTGGTATTGATTGTGTCTCTCTGCAGCTACAGTCAGAGGTGGAGTCTGAAGTTGTTATCCTATCCTGTTTGATAAGCCCTGTATTTAAGGTTATTACCTTAAATAGCCAGGGGTTTGCACAGGCAGGGATTGCATTGGCAACTATCATCTTGGATAAAGTATTCATATTGGATTAACCGGTTCCCGACCGGCGCACAACGATATACGTCGGCAGAATGGCACGGACAGGCAGGAGGGCGTATATATATAAGTCCCCCCCTAATGCCGTCCGTGCCATCGGGAGTGCGCCGGGAGCGGCGCGCTCCCGCACCGGTCGGGACCCCCGTGAGGCCGGTCGCGGGTCCCGTGGACTCGATCGCCGCAGGGACACCCGCGATCGTCTCACGGGAAGGCAGAACGGGGAGATGCGGAAATAGACAGCATCTCCCCGTTCTGCCTAGCAACTAGTGATGCTGATCTCTGCTCCCTGTGATTGGAGCAGAGATCAGCATTCACTAGCTGACAGCCACGCCCCCCCACAGTAAGAAACACACCCCTAGGCATAACCCCTACACTGCCCCCTTGTGGTTAACCCCTTCACTGCCAGTGTCATTTATACAGGAATCAATGCATTTAAATAGCATTGATTGCTGTATAAAATGACAATGGTCCCAAAAATGTGTCAAAAATGTCTGATGTGTCCGCCATAATGTCGCAGTCACAATAAAAATCAATGATCGCCGCCATTACTAATAAAAAAAAAAAATATTAATAAAATTGCTATAAAACTATCCACTATCTTGTAAATGCTATAACTTCTGCGCAAACCAATCAATAATCGCTTATTGCGATTTTTTTTTACCAAAAATATGTAGAAGAATACGTATCGGCCTAAACTGAGAAAAAAAATGTGTTTATATATATTTTTGGGGGATATTTATTATAGCAAAAAATAAAAAATAATGCGTTTTTTTGTCAAAATTGTCGCTCTTTTTTGTTTATAGCGCAAAAAATAAAAACCGCAGGGGCGATCAAATACCACCAAAAGAAAGCTCTATTTGTGGGAAAAAAAGGATGTCAATTTTGTTTGGGAGCCACGTCGCATGAGCGCGCAATTGTCAGTTAAAGCGACGCAGTGCCGAATCGCAAAAAGGGGCCTGGTCCTTTGGCTGCAAATTGGTCCGGTCTGAAAGTGGTTTTAAATGGAAAAAATGGAAAAATTTACTTTCCAGGCACCAATTATAGAAAAATATTTTGCACACCTGACTGGGACGTGTATATAAAGCCCCATACACACGGTCGGACCGTGGACCAACTTTCCCTTGGACTTTTGTCCAAAGGGCGTTGGCCCTCAAGTTGGTACTGCATACACACGGTCGGACTTTTGAGACAACCAACACGAACGTAGTGACGTTTCAACGTACTGACGACACTTCAAAAGAGGACGTTCGAATACTCCAGCGCCACCTTTGGTCAACTTCTATATTGTTGTCTGATCTTTTGCATTGGTTCTGAGCATGCGTGTTTGTACTGTGGACAAAAGTCAGTTGGTACTGCATACACACGTTCGGACTTTGGTCCTTCGGACTTTTGTTGGCAGAAAGTTGGTCCGTTCGCACAGCCAACAAAAGTCCGATGCAACCTGGAAAAAGTTGGTCCGATGGAGCGTACACACGGTCGGATGTTGGTCCAAACCACCTAATTTGCATGTTGGTTGTCAAAAAGTCCGACCGTGTGTACGGGCCTTAAGGCTGACATTTCAGCCTTATATCACGGCTATTACACCTGCTGACCATTTTGCCCTTTTCCTGGTGGATTCATCTATTTTTGGTATGTAACTCTGACTCCTTACCACCATAGTCTATGCTATTATGTTTAAAGTACTTATTGGCGCTATTCATATATTTTTTTAGATGGCTTGGAATTTAAGCTTTCTGGCTTAGTGTGCCGCTTTATTACAACTCAGATTACCCCTTCTCGATCTCCATTAGTTTGGGTTCAATATGAATGCATCTTTATGATTGTGGCTTACCCTGCATATATCATTTGTAATAACAGAGGTGAGACTATCCTTTTTAATATCTTTCAGGTAACTTTCTCTCTTAAAAACTGATGTTCTATATAGCCTCTTTTAGTGTCTCATTATACACATATATATTTCCCAGGTGGCTTGTTGGCCGCTTAGCACATTCCCGTCTTAAGCAAATGATTATAGCCATCTACCATCTACTGAATTTGTTGCTATCTATACCGTTTATCAAGGTAAGATTGGCCACAATCTTCATACCTTAATATATACTATCACGGGTTATATGGTGTTAGCTGTTCTATCATTTTATAGTTACGCTTTTTGCCTTGCCTATTATATATTTTTTTAGGCTACGCACCTTGTTATAACTTTGGTGCATTTATATTGCTTTATTTATATATTGAATATAACAAAAAGCCGCGCTAGTGACTCAAAATACATAAATATGCAAATTGAAAGTGATAAAAGTCCAAACCCAGGAGAAGGGGGTTAAACCAAAAGGACAAAATAAATATCCATAGAAATCTTGTGATATAAATTGGAACAGTGTTCATAAATGTGCCAAAGTGAAATCCAAAATCTGTGACTGTAAAACTCAGGAACACCGCGATCCACCACCGTAATTTGAATGCGCTTACCAGAGGGCAAGCCCAATTGGGCCCATATGTTGATAACGGGATAAATCGCAACCATCCAGATGCGGCTCCAAACCGGATCTCCTCATAAAGGGTCAGCCAGGGACAGATAACCGAATCCTGTTTCTCCTTGGGGCTAATAGTGGTATGGATAGTCTCCAACAGTACCGGACCAGAATTCTCTTTTTTATATTTATATATTGTTCCAACCTGGCATGTCGCCACATGTTACCCATTGCAATCCCTGCATGCCCTGTCTTTGATCTCCTCTGACCACTGCTGTGGGTTTCCCGACACCTGTTTGAGACATTTTACCATTATCGTTATAGTTGTTATTGACTGACTCTATTTCTCTCCTTAGAATATTTATCAATCTCCTGAAGAAGAGATTTTCGTGAAACATGTAGAGCTATTGTTGTATGTTACAATGTAGTATAGTCATACATGTCCCACACGACATGTTCTTATTTTATGTAATAATTGTTTAATAAAATTTACTTATATTTTTCTATAATTTGTGCCTGGAAAGTAAATTTTTCAATTTTTTTCCATTTAACCACTATTGTATAGGATGTGGCACTGTGCTATCTTAGACTCCCACAGTTCCATCCAGTGTTGGAACTTGTTCAACCTTTACATTCATATTGGATTAAGTATTACACTTCGGCTCAGCACTTCACTGAATGCACAAAGCGAAAATCCACAACAGACTTCTGCAGAACACTAAACAGACTACAGGTGACCTGATTCTCCATCAAACTTTTTCATCTCTCATCCAGGCTTCCTCTCAAACTCACCACTCTGTATCATGCACTCCCTACTTTTCCTTCTCACAGTTGCATCCTCTCTTCTTAAATTCTCTCTCCTTCATCCATCTTCTCCACCCCACAGCTTATATATATCACCCTCACTTCTGTCTTCACCTTATTACTGCACTTATCAGCTCCTGCTAATTCTGAACCCATATACCAATAAAACCTGCAGGACATTGGGACATGTGTCACCCCCCCCCCCCCCCCCATAAGTCACACTCCCATATCACCTCTCTCACCCTTCTGCTTCTCCTAACTTCTGGAGATATTTCCCCAAATCCTGGACATCATTTACCTTTGGCCAACATACCCAGCACCCCCCATCCTCCTATAGCAGCCACAATCCGCATCTAATTTCTATTCCTCTTTAGCCTAGAACCAGCCTCCCCTTCTCCTGTGCCCTTTGGAATGCCCACTCTGTTTGTAACAAACTCACCACCATCCATGACCTATTTATTACAAACTCCCTGAACCTACTTGCAATTACTGAGAACTGGATTCAAAAATCTGACCATCCTTCTCCTGCTGCTCTCTCCTATGGTGGCCTCCTGCGGACTCACTCTCCCAGGCCTAGTGGATGGAAAGGAGGTGGTGTTGGAATCCTCCTATCCCCTCAAAGCACTTTTCAGGTTCTTCATCCACCCCCCTCTCTGTCCCTCTCCTCATTTTAAGCTCACTGTATTCGTCTATTTTCTCTAGTTTCATTGAGAATTGCTGTGATCTATCGCCCCCCTGGACCGGTATCAAACTTCCTTGACGACTTCTCTGCCAGGCTACCCTACTTTCATTATTCTTGGTGACTTCAACATCCCTGTTAATCTTAACACTCCCGCTACTTCTAAGCTGCTGAGCTCAACCTCCTCTTTTGACCTAAAACAATGTACACACGCTTCTACTCACTCTGTTGGCAACTGCCCGGACCTCGTATTCTCCTACCTATGCACTCCGCACAACCTCTCCAATATTTATTTTCCTCTCTCTGATCATCACCTTATTAGTTTCACTCTCTCCTTGTCTGCCTCCTCCTTGCCTTCCAACTACCAAACTATTACCCGTAGAAACCTTCGCCATCTTAACCCTTCTCTTCTTTTTTTCTGCTACAGATGGTCTCTACGACAAAATCTCATCATTGTCCTGCCCCACCTTGGCCACTTCTGTCTACAACAGTTCACTGTCATCCACCCTGGATACCTTCGCCCCACTCACTACACACAGATTTAGGCCCCGACCGCTACAACCCTGGCAGACAAATAATACCAGAAGCCTCAAAAAACATAGCCGCACTCTTGAGCGTCTGTGGCGTAAGACTAAGTCACAGCAAGATTTCAGCCAATATAAATCTGCCCTCCAAAAATACCATTCCTGCCTCCACACTGCCAAACAGACCTACTGTATCACTCTCATTAACACCCTCTCACGCAGTCCCCTCTTTTCTACCTTTACCACTCTACTTTGTCCTCAATTACCTCCCCCCACTAACTTACTCACTGCCCAGGTGATTGCTAATCACTTCAAAAATAAGATTGAGACAAATCGTCTTGAGATCTGCGCTCTATAGATATCTCCTTTTCTTTACACTCCTTGTCCTCCTGCACAATCAATACTTCCCTCTTTTAACCCAGCTACTATAGAGGAAGTCACTAAACTTTTTTCTAATGCCCACTTAACCTCCTGTCCCTGGACCCTGTTCCTTCTCAAATACTACGGTCAGCATCTTAACTCATATCTTCAACCTCCAACTCTCTAATGGCATCTTCCCCAACCCTCTAAAACATGTGCTAGTCACTCCCATACCTAAAAAGGCCTCACTAGACCCCACCAATCTTAACAACCTAAGACCCTTCTCTTTACTTGCTTTTGCCTCCAAACTCCTTAAACGTTTAGTCTACAACTGACTGAGCGACCACCTCATCGAGAATAACCTTCTTGATCCCCTTCAGTCTGGATTTCACCCACAGAAACTGCCCTCCTAAAACTCACAAACAACTTACTAACAGCCAAAACCAACGGTCATTATTCCGTACTCTTACTCTTGGACCTTTCCACTGCCTTTGATACAGTTGACCACCCCCTCCTCCTCAAAAAAATCTATTTTCTTGGTCTCCATGGCTGCACTCTCCGTTGGTTTGAATCTTATCTATCTCATCACACCTTCAGTGTCTCTTACAACTCCACTTCCTCCTCTCCAACTCCTCTTACCGTTGGGGTCCCCCAAGGCTCTGTCCTTGGACCTCTGCTATTCTCGATCTACACATCCTCCATTGGTCAGCTGATAGCCTCCCATGCCTTCCATTACCATTTATATGTTGATGACACCCAAATCTATCTCTCTGCCCCTCAGCTCACCCCATCAATCTCCTCACGCATCACTGATTTTCTAATAGACATATCAGCCTGGATGTCAAACCACTTCCTCAAACTGAATCTATCTAAAACTGAGCTCTTAATATTTCCTCCCCCACGGGCCCCTTCCCTTGACTTCTCTGTCAAGATCAATGGCACATCTATCAGTCCATCCCCACATGCCAGGGTGCTAGAGGTAACCTTAGACACTGAACTGCCTTTCAGGCCCACATACAATCCCTGTCCAAATCATGCCGCCTTAGCCTCCGCAACATTTCTAGAATACGCCCCTTTTTAACTAATGACACCACCAAGCTTCTAATTCACTCCCTGGTTATCTCTTGCTTTGATTACTGCAACTCCCTCCTCATTGGATTACCTTTACATAGACTATACCCCCTTCAGTCCATAATCAATGCCGCTACAAGACTCATCCACCTTACCAACCATTCAGTGTCCTCCACCCTTCTCTGCCAATCCCTCCACTGGCTTCCACTCACCCAACAAATAAAATTCAAAGTACTAACAATAATTTACAAAGCCATCCATAACTCTGCCCCCAGCTACATCACTAACCTAGTCCCAAAATACCAACCAACCGTCCTCCCAAGACCTCCTGCTCTCTAGCTCCCTTGTCACCTCCTCCCATGGTCACCTCCAGGATTTCTCCAGAGCTTCCCCCATCCTTTGGAACTCCCTACCCCAATCTGTCCGACTGTCCCCTGATCTATCCATCTTTAGATGATCCCTGAAAACCCTTCTCTTTAAAGAAGCCTATCCTGCTTCTAACTAACACTTTTTACTTCCTCCATCAGCTCATCCCCCACAGCTATTACCTTTTGTATCCTTTTTAGACTGTAAGCTCTAATGAGCAGGGCCGTCTGATTCCTCTTGTACCAAATTGTAATGTAACTGTAATGTCTGCCTTTATTTTGTTAAGCACTGCGCAAACTGTTGGTGCTATATAAAACCTGTATTATAATAAAAATAATTACAAGATTTTATGCATGAGGAAATCTCTGTATGGTGATTGGAGCATTTATGCAGTGGGGTTAGTCTTTTTAATCAATTTGGCCAAAACCCCTCCATACCACTGATAAGCTTCTCCCATATCGACATCTCTGAGAAGACTAAAGCCCCATACACACGCGCGGATTATCCGAGGACCAGGTCCGTCGGACCATGTCCGTCATACTTTGTCCGATGTTGGTGTTGCATACACACGGTCGGACAAAGTTGTCGGAAAATCCGATCATTCTGAACGTGGTGACGTTTGTTGCCTACGACGGGACTACGTAGAGGCTAGTAGCCAATAGCTTTGGTCTTGTAATGTGATCTGAGCATGCGTAGCACTTTGTCCGGTCGGACAACCGTACACACGATCGGATTTGGTGTGATCGGACCGTGTTGTTGGCAAATCTATCCAGCAGGAGATAAGACTTTGTCCGTCGGACAATCCGACGTACACTGTCCGATGGTGCATACACACGGTCTGATTTTTCAACAACATTATCCGATCGGACAGAATCCATGAAAAAATCCGACCGTGTGTATGGGGCTTAAGTCTGATGGATGAGAAAACAAAGGGGTTGATGTGTCTATAAGCAGCAGTCCTTGTGCACACCAATTAGGGCTGCCACCTTTCTCCTCCCTCAAAATAAAATGTATTTGGCAACTCCTGAATCCAATAGAAGATCTTTATTGCTACAATAATAGTCAGTAGTCAGGTGTGCTGTGATCAAGGCTATATGCCGAGAGGGCATGTTTTTGAGCGCTATATTCAATGGATGAAGGCCATTCGGGCCAGAGCACCCAGTGAAGGTTCCCATTGTTTATCTATGAGGATCTTTCCCCGATCTAAGTGCTGCACATGTGTTAGCTCCTCCCCTCCAGTCATGTGATAAGTCACATGACTAGAGAGAGGAAGAAGGACAGTCTGTTTTCATTCGTTGACAGGGCAGCGCTGAGACTGAGGTGAGTTCTCATTCTCAGAGTCGGCTCTCTCTATCGCCCCTGCAGGCTGGAGGGAGAAGAATGCCTAATCCTATCCTATCCTCCAATCCAATCTTAGGGAGCCACAGTCCGGTCTGAATAATGTTACTGGGTTTCAGGCAGACTGAAAACTGGATACATGATTCAAAACCTAGACTGTCAGAGTGAATCCTGGACAGGTGGCAACCCTAAAACCAATGGTCCAGAGAGCTGGCACACAGACCACATTGCTCAGGTGAGATAAACTATAATCAGGTACTTGTATAAGCAACCATTCATCCAATCATAACACTATCACTAGCAGGTATTAAAAGTGCCACTATAATCTGGTTTAAAAGAGAAAAAATCCTATTCAAATATGTACTCTTAACTCAAAATGTACTTTGCTCTCTCTTGCTTTAATTGTCCCTACGCAGGGCCATAGTAACGCTTTTGGACTATGCCTGGCGATTCTTAGTATAACAAGGTTTTTAAATATCAGGATATAGACAAGTTTATGTATGGCCAGCTTTGGTCAGCAGTGTAAAAATAATTACAGATAATCAATTAATTTCAGGCAACGCTTGCTATACCATTAAATGATAATGCCCAAAAAATTGTGATATACTGTCAATATACTGAAATGATAATAGTAAGTGCCAAACAATGGTCCAAATATAAACATTAAAATTAAAAAATATAAAATTAAAGTGACATAGTGCATGTCCTTAATGCAATTTTAAGTGCTCCGTGCCTCATTCCCAGGGTTTCTCCTGTGTGTTCCACCACGTGCAATAATATCTTGACACTGCACTCACCAGATGTCGGTTCTCTCACAGGATTATTTGGCAGATAGGAAATAAATGGAGAGATAGCCTCCCATAGCATAAAATCCTTGGGTTTATTCTTTTAAAATTACAATATAAAAAATTGCAATGTAAAACTGCCATTATGTAAATAGAAACTCTCTGGGCCGGAAGTGATGCACGGGAGCATCAGCTTATTTCTTACCTGCCAAATTATCTTGTGGGAGAACCTCTTGGACCGCAAAAGGGAGGAACTTTGAATTTGTGGAACAAGATACCAGGGATTGTGGGACAGGTCCCCCTAAATACCTACAAGCTTTGCTGACTTTCCTAGCTATAAGGCATCTGACATCTGGTGAGTGCGGTGTGAAAATATTATTACACGTGGTGGAACACACAGGGGAAACCCTGAGAACGAGGCATGGAGCACTCAAGATTGCATTAAGGATTGTTTGCACTATGTCACTTTAATTTTATATTTTTCATTTTTAATGTTCACATTCCTACCACTGTTTGGTACTTACTATTATCGTTTCAGTGGTATTCACAGTATTTCCCAATTTTTTGGGCATTATCAGTTCATGGTACAGCAAGTGCTGCCTGAAATTAATTGATTATCGGTTGACCTTTTTGGACACAATAGGCAGCAGTTGCACAAAATATCATTTTTTTTAGTGTTTGTTTTTCCGGGCGCAGGTATTCTTCATTTTCTGTTCACAAAGATAAATACAGATCATGTTTTTTTAATAAAGTACACCTTTTTAGATAATACTTGAGGCATTCTGGACCTATTTGCAGATGATAATTGAATGAATGAATGATTTGTATAGCGATGCAAATGCGAACTGAATCGCCTCATATATGTATATTCTCACACACACAGATACTGGACAGAGAGGAGGATCCAGCTTCTCTATGCTCCCAGAAGGCATCCCAGTTGGCTGTGAAACCCTCTTCTAGAAAAAGCAGCAAATGGAAAGGAAAAGGACATGGGCCTGTACAGCGTAGACTCTGGAGGCAACATTCATAGGAATACAGTACAAAGCAAAGTGAATACATTGCTAAGTGCTTTTGTGTATTCGGCCTTTGGCTCAGTTCAACCTTCTAGTCCCATGCCAGAGGGTTGCTGTGCATAGATTGGGAACATTCCAAATGCTACTCTTGAAAAGCTATGTATCTGTGATCTAACTATAAAATGTTTGGACAAACAAATATTAGATAATAGTTATAATATTAGTATAATAGCTGTAAATAATACTAAAGCTCCTCTTCAAGAAAAGATAAAAACGGTATGTTCTGAACAAGCAGCAAGAACTATAGAACAAAAATATGTCAGGCATTGTAAGATCATTCTATTCTCTGCTAGAGGCATCAACCTCTGCAAAAGACTTTATTCAGTGCTGCATTAAACTATCATTAAGCCACCTGGTGCCCAGAATTTATCCTTAGATCAAGTTCATCATGAGAACACACACCATCCTCCGCCTCTAAATCCAACATGGGATTTATACAGTTTCATTCAACACAATAGACTTGCTTTAATAATAGTATGCTTGCTAAGATAACTGCCTATGCACTGACTCATCACAACCAATTAGAAATCAGCTATCATTAGTATGATTAAACACTTTTGCTGATAGCTGAGTGATAACTGGCTGTTATTGGTTACAGAACATTATTATTCTTTGCAGATTACTAAAGCCCAGAAGACTTAAAGTAAATCCGTTTCCACCCTCACTTAAAGGCAGATATCAAAGAATCACCAGTTAATGCAGTTTTGTAGTCATTGAAAACAATTAGGGCTCGTTCACACTGGAATGTGGTGTGGGAAACCTACACTCCATGCGTCTATCCAGCCTCACGTTTCCAACACACTGGGCGTGCAATCTGCTGCGGGTGTGAATAGATTCCTAACAGCACCCCAAGCACAGATCGCAAAACACAGCCCGTTAGCCTGCATTGGATCATATGGTACCATGTGGCCCAGTTGCAGGGTGTTTTTAAGAACAGTACATGCACTTCTTTTGGTGTGATCCAGGTTCACCTACCTGGTTTTACTACCCCTCATGTGAATGAGTAAACTCATGAAGTATATTACATAGTTAAAAACAATAACCACAAAAGACCTGCAGCTGCTGTCCACTAGGTGCTGAATCACCTGAAATAGGAATCCAAAAATATATTAATACAGCACTTGACAGTTGGTGATAATATTCTGAGATAAAAAACAATAGCCAAAAATAGTCTCTTATAACGTGCTCAGAAAAAATGGACCCTCAGTTTTGCAGTCTTATTGAGGAGTTCCAGAGTCCTATCCCACCAACACCAGATCTAAGCGTGTCTGACCCCTAGACTGCAAAGCTGAGGGTCCATTTTTTCTGGTGAGTGGGGACACAAGAGGGGGGTGTGACACATGTCACAGCATGTTTACGTGAAGCACCCAATCACTTTTTAAATTCTTTTGAAGCACCTGAGCACTTTATAGGAGACTGTTTGTGGTTATTGTTTTTTATCTCAGAATATTATCACCAACTGTCAATCACTGTATTAATATATATTTTGATTCCTATTTGAGGTGATTCAGCACCTAGATGACAGCAGCTGCAGGTCTTTTGTGTTGTGGTTTTTGGTTATTGTTACTCATTCACATGAGCGGCCAAGGGGGTAGTAAGTATTTATAGTATTTAGTAGTATTTTTTGATTTGAGGTGATTCAGCACCTAGTGGACAGCAGCTGCAGGTCTTTTCTCATATATATATATATATATTTCTCCCTGGCTTTCTTGGTCAGGGGAATCTGCCAATACCCTTTTGTGAGGTCTAGCGTTGTTATATACCTGGCTGGACCTAACCTCTCAATCAGCTCATCTACCCGTGGCATTGGATAAGCATCAAACTTGGAGATTTCATTAAGTTTTCTAAAGTCGTTGCAGAAGCGGAGGGTGCCGTTGGGTTTGGGTACCAACACGATTGGACTCGACCACTCGCTCTGCGACTCTTCAATGACTCCAAGCTCGAGCATTCTCTTGACCTCTTCAGATACTGCCACTCTATGAGCTTCTGGGATACGGTAAGGCTTTAACCGGATTTTTACACAGGGTTCCGTCACAATGTCATGCTCGATGACGTTGGTGAGACCCGGAAACCCTGAAAACATGTCCCTATTTCTTTGCAGAAACTCTTTTGCTTGCTGGGTTTGGGGCCTAGTTAGGGTAGCAGCCACCTGCACCAGGTCGATTCCTGCATGGTCCCCTGACTGTACCGATACCACAGCGGATACCTGTTCTCTGTCTCTCCAGGGTTTCAACAGATTTACGTGATAGATCTGGTATGGTTTTCTTTTCCCTGGCTGGTGTACCTTGTAGTTCACCTCACCCACTTTTTCTATTACCTCAAACGGGCCTTGCCACTTGGCCAAGAACTTGCTCTCCACTGTGGGTATTAGGACAGCCACCCGGTCTCCTACTTGAAACTGTCTAATTTTAGCCGATCTGTTATACACCCTTCTTTGGGCATCCTGAGCCTTCTGCATGTGCTCCCTCACCAGCGGCATCACCTTAGCCACCCTCTCTCGCATTTGAGAGATATGCTCTACCACGGTCTTGTGCGGTGAGGATTCACTATCCCAAGTTTCTTTTACTAGGTCAAGCAACCCCCGGGGCCTTCGTCCATACACTAACTCAAACGGTGAGAAGTCCGTGGACGCTTGTGGAACCTCCCAGATGGCAAACAAGAGGGCAGGGAGTAACATATCCCAATCCTTCCCGTCTTTCTGGACCACTCTTTTTAACATGGACTTTAGAGTTTTATTAAACCTCTCAACTAGGCCATCGGTCTGCGGGTGATAGACGGACGTCCGCAACTGCTTAATCTGAAATAGTCTGCACAAGTCCGCCATCACCTTTGACATAAAAGGGGTGCCCTGGTCCGTAAGTATCTCCCTGGGGAATCCAGTTCGTGAAAACATTTGGAATAATTCCTTGGCAATGGCCTTAGAGGAAGCTTTCCTCAAAGGAACTGCTTCTTAATACCTGGTTGCATAGTCTAGGATGACTAATATATATTGGTGCCCCCTTGCCGACTTTACCAGGGGTCCCACGAGATCCATGGCGATCCGCTCAAATGGAACCTCAATAATCGGCAAGGGTACCAGAGGGCTTCTATAGTGTAGCCCTGGGGCAGTTAACTGGCAAATGGGACAAGATGCACAATATCTTTTAACCTCGGCCTTCACCCCTGGCCAGTAAAACCGGTCAGTTATCCTGGCCTCCGTTTTCTCTGCCCCCAAGTGTCCTCCCAGTGCGTCATTGTGGGCTAGGTCAAGTAGCATCCGCCTATATGGTTGGGGAACCAGTAACTGCTCTACAGTTTCCTCTCGGCTCTCAGCCACTCGATAAACCAAATCCCCCTTTAATGCAAAATGAGGAAACCTTTGATCTGCCCCTGGTAATTGTGGGACCCCATCAACAACAGAAACCTGCTCTCGAGCATTGATCAAGGTAGGATCCTGCAACTGGGCGGTTCCAAACGCACCCCTGGGTACGTCCAGGTCTGGATGCACTGACCTTGAGGATGTTTCCCCTTCACCCTCCTCAACTGGGAACTGCAACGGGGAGAGCTCCTCATCACCCTCCCCCAGCATAACCTGTAATGGGAAGACTCCCCCCCCCCCTCAGAGGTCAACTCGGTATTGAGGCCTGAAACAGAAACATTGTCATTTAAATTAACATTCTTTGCAATATCCTTATCAGTGACAGGTATCTCTGTTTTAGAGGGGTGTGTTGTGGGGGTTTCATGCCTAGACCCCTCAGACTCCATCTCTTCCAGGCCCAGTGTCCCCAGTTCTCCTGGCAGCCCCATCTGTGCCTGGTTCCACAGTTCGAGAAATAGCGGACAGTCCCGCCCCACTATAATATCATGTATTAAACTATTTACTACCCCAACCTCTTGTGTCACTGAGGTACGTCCATAAGAAACCGTCACAGGAACCAGGGGGTACTCCCTGGTATCCCCATGGATACACACTACACGCAGAGTTTTATTTACGGGGCCAAGTCTCCCAATCACCCTGGCATGTACCAGTGTTACCATGCTCCCGGAGTCTACTAGGGCCCTGGCAGGAAGGTGGTTCACCCACACTTCACACTCGAACCGTCCTTCAGCCAGATCAAGATGAGTGGTACACGCTCTTTGCACATAGAAGGAGCTTCTCCGACCAGTCCCGCAATCCATCGGCTCCTCCATATGACAGTGGGCGGAAGTCCCAAAAAGTAAAAAGTGATAGGTCCCCCCCCTGTTCCCCCCGTGAATAAAATTTTTATTATTTATTGGTCCAACAATAGAGCTAATTGTGCCCACGATAAACCAAAATAAATACACCCGCCGTAGGTTTACGCCAACACCACCTACAAAATCGGAATGCCACATGACAAATCTCCCATGGATCAAATGGTGGAATTACCACACCCTCCAACCAAACGAACTGCCAGTCGTATCGTGTACCGTAGATATATAAGAGTAAAGATATATAAGCCCTCACGTCCCATGAAAAATACCCGCATATATTGGTGGAATCCCCTTCCGCCTTCTGGTATACCCATACCTGATAGAGTCCCCCATGACCGATCGAACCCATTGTCTGTGGTAGGCCGCATCCATACTAGTATCCTGGTGAATAGATATTCACCTTTAATAGTTTATCCGACATACGCTCCCCCTCAGTTCCATATTGGGAAATGAAGAATAGGCCGCGAGACGGCCCGCGTGAAAGAAAATATATTCCACCCCCACCCCATTCGTGACAACCCCTGAACCGTATCTCCCCAAGTAGACCCCTTTTTAGATATTATTGGGGGGCAGCAAAGTGAATTTAGCCATTTTTTTTGCAATTTCAGCACTTGTTTCACATCTCTAAAACCTTTTGGGACCTAAGTAAACCTTTCCCCCCCCCCTACATTTTATTTTGGTTTTTGTAATTACTATTTACTGTCTTTATTCCCTTACAAATTGGTGAGTAACAAGTAACCAATGCAGCCCCTAAATTTGACATCACCCACGTAATTGGATCCTATCCTGGTCGGGGTGTTCCCTTTTTAATGGGTATGGTCATATAAGAAAATAAGTTGGGGGTGGGTGGGGGTTATTTTCATTATCAATGTCCCCCCACTATGCACTATATTGGAAAAATGATCACCAAGAAATCTAAATATGTGTAATAGATTTTTATTGTACTAATTTATGTAAGGGTGTATCCAAACATATCAACCAACTTCATAAAGAGTCCTGTGAGCTGATGGTATCCATAACCCCAGTAAATAGTAAATTGATGTGTTTTTAGTGAATCCACCCAGTTGTCGATGGCACCATATGGAAACGCAATAGGCGACCCACCCCTTTTACCCTGTGATGTAATTTTTGTCTAAGTTAATTGTATATTTTTGTCCCGACAGGCCTATATCTTCCAAAATGCGAGGGACTTGTTTTTTTATTAGTGTAACCGCGGGATGGAGCGTGGGGGATGTTAGGAGGGATGGAGGAGAGGGGGGGGGGAAAGAGCTTTTTTGCATGTGCGCGGCTTGGGCGGGGCTCCCTCCATGGGAGGTAAGAGAGGAGAAGAGAGGGTGGCCAGGTGGGTAGCCCTTCCTATATGAGAATCCGAGCGGCTTAATGCCCCCCCGATTTCGCTCCGTAGCCCTCAGTTCTCAAAGGACTACACACTCTCCCTGGCTGTGCGCTCCTGATGCTCCTCCTAAAGTGGGCATTGTGCCCGGGTATGCCCCCAGGACCGACATCGCCAACACTGTAGGCCTCCCATCCTAGGGACAGGAACCAACCTTCGAGGTTCTGCAGAAGATGGTGCAGTGGCCGGTCTTGTTGCCCTTGGTGTGGGTTCCCGACGTTTGGCAGGCCCAAGCAGGTCCTCCACCACGGTGTACCTTTCAACCAACTCAACCAGCTGGTCAGCGGTTGCAGGGTCTCCATAGCTTACCCAGCGCTGTAGGTCATCTGGCAGGGACCGCAGGTACCAGTCCATCACCACTCGTTCCACCATTTGTGGGCCTGACAGTTTTTCTGGCTGAAGCCATTTTTTAACCAGCTGTATCAGTTCATGCATTTGGGACCTGGGTGGTCGGTCAGGTTTGTACCGCCAGCGATGCACCCTCTGAGCCCGGACAGCCATGGTCACTCCTAGGCGGGCCAGGATCTCTGCCTTCAGACGCTCATAGTTGCTGATATGTTCGGTTGGGAGGTCAAAGTAGGCCTTTTGTGGGTCAAAAGAAAAGGAGAGGTAATGCCGGCCCATTGGTCACGGGGCCACCCCTCTCTCTCTGCTATCCTCTCAAAGGTGGTGAGAAAGGCCTCTACGTCATCGCTGGGTGTCAGTTTTTGTAAGAAATGGCTGGCTCTCACAGACACTTGGTTGCCAACGGCAACGACCGCTTGTTCTCGTCCCTGAGCCAGCCGCTGCACTGCCTCCTGTAAGGCAGTCACCTGTGCTTGAGTGAACTCCTGCTGAGCAGTAAACTGGGCGGCTAGCAACCGTGTGTTTTCCTGCTGTGCAGCTATAGCCTGTGCCAGGGCCTGCTGCTGCTGAGCCATCGCTTACTCATGGCGACGGTTTGCATCTGCTGAAGCTTGCTGCTGGGTCACGGTGGCTTGCGCCAAAGCCCTGATGACCTCCTCCATGTCTTTACCTGCTGCTTGCAGCGTCTGAGCTGACTTCACTCACGACATGCCATTTGTACACTGTCTCTTTAAATGTCAGTTTAGTTTTAAACGTTTTTTGCGGCTGCAAATGCACTTTTGCCAGCATCCAAGACACCAGTTGTGAACTTTGGGGACAATAGCTCCACGGGATTAAGTGCATAAACCGTCAGATTTATAATAAAAGACATTTATTTGTAAGAAAAAAATCAAAAATAAGGCTTTCTTCAGCGCACAGGCAAAATACAAAAACAAAGTCCGCTTATCTTCAGCATAACAGAAAATCAGCTTATCTTCAGCACAAAAACAAAGTTTAAGGAAAACACATACAGTTTTGCAGCAGGTTCTTTAGCAGCCTCCAGACATCCACACAGCTCAACCGACAGGTGTAATCACCTACTCCTCCTCACACCAACAACTCTTCCCTACTTCCTGTCTTATGAGCTGTCTTCCTGGAGGCCCTTAACCCCCTGTGCGCTGAATCCCTGTGGTCAGGGAGGGAGGCTCTTTCCCACCCAAATATCTCTTCAGAGCCTCCCAAATTCCGGGTCCCAAATAACTTACTATTAAACATAGAGAGGACTGCGAATCAGTCCTCTCCTGCTTGGCTACTCTCGGAACCCCTCACCCATTTTGGGTGACCCCCTGAGCAACGCTGCGACTCCTTTAAAGGGACCACAGCCAAAATACTGGTGCTATATAGCACCCGTCCAGGACCCAACCTTGGCGTCCTGTACAGTATATATATATATATATATATATATATATATATATATATATATATAATCTGTAGGCAAGGTATTTTTTATAATTAGGGGGCAGGGCATTCATCTGTATGCATGGCATAGCGGGGGGTGGAAAAATGCAGCACGCAAAGCTCGGTACGGCAAAAAAAGGGCGTGGTTTAAACTAAATATTGCACGTGGCTTAAAGGGGATGTGGTTAGAGTCTGAAATGAAAGAGGAATAGAGGGACAAAGAGAGGGATAGAGAGAGAGAGAAAGAGAGAGGGAGAGAGAAAGAAAGAAAGAGATAGGGAGGGAAGGAGAGAGAGAAGGAAGGAGAGAAAGAGGGATGGAGGGACAGCAGGCCCAGATCCTACACCACAATAGCAATATGTGTATGCCAGAAAGTTTAACAATCAGCCGATAAAGATACTCCAAATACCTAGTGTTGGCGCTTCAATCATCACGGCACCATGGTGGACATGGTGTCAGGATGATTGAAGCGCATTATTTCTATTATTACATTGTAATATAAAATTTAATTAAATAGTTCAACTCACCATACTGCAGAATCAGAGGGAGCCCTGAGCATGTCACTTGCCATTGTCGCCTGCCACCAGATGCAGTGTGTCACTTGCCACGTCAATTGCCACCAGATGCAGTACTCACTTGTCCCCAGATGCATCTTGTTACTTGTCACCAGAGATGCAGTGCTCACTTGTCACCCGATGCAGCTTGTTACTTTGCACCAGAGACGCATCGCTCACTTGTCACCAAGCTGCAGCTTGTTACTTGTCACCAGAGTTGCAGCGCTCACTTGTCACCAAGATGCAGCTTGCCACCAGATTCTGAGACCTCCATGCTGCTGTATCGCCAGAGCCACCGCTAGAGGTCCGGGTCGGCACTGATGATTTTGTCTCACCGTCATTTCGCAAAGAGCAGCTCTCGTGGGGGCCGAGGGGAACAAACAAGAGGTGGCAATGAAAGCAGCTGTCAAAAGAAATGGAGCTGCCGCCAACCCCCCGCCCCACGGCCTGGCCCACAACACGGGCTCCGCCTCTTATTTCTTCCCCTCTGTCTCTATGAGAGCTGCTTTTCCCAAAAATGGTGGCGACCCCGGATCTCTAGCAGCGGCTCTGGCGATTCATCAATAAACACCGGGACAAAGCCAATTTCCCAACAGTCCCAGGAAAATCGGGACTGTTGGCAAGTATGTGTCAGAAACCATAAAGTCAGACCGAGACAGAAGTATAGTTAAATCACACTTGTTTAATAATAAAAGTAAATAGAACAAACATAGTTAAAACATAGCCAGAGTTCAGGAACTGGAACGGATAGTCAGACAAGCCAAACGTCAGGGAGCCGGAGATGAGCGTAGTCAAACAGCAAGCAGGATCTGGAGCCAGAAGAGATGTCAGCCAAGCAAGTCTTTTAACAGGAATGCAGGAGAGCGTCTCTGTGATGTTGACTAAGGCAAAGGCAGAGATCCTTTGGGCTGGACGGCTTAAGTAGGCAGGACTGATGAGCAGGATATCATCAACAGCTGAGTAACTGTGGAGAGATAGGAGCTGGAAATTAGCCGACAGCTGAACGGCCAGCTCAGAGAAGGAAGCCCAGCCCTGATAGTATGATATTAATGTAGCCCCTCAGAGGTACTGCTGGATAGAACTATGTTGTTAGACCCAATAGCGTGTTATGGGGCCTAATGTGTGCTGAAGTGGTCCTGAAGCTGTCCTGCTTGGTGTTTGGAGGAAGCTGTGCCAATGAATAGACCCACGGCAGGCCCCTTGCTGGAGAGAACCAGGAAGAAGGCTGGTCTCTCAGAAGGGCCTAGTGACTCACTTGGAGGACACACTGAAATATGCGAACGTGCTTTCAGTGTTACTGGGACATCCTAAAGGTTCTGAAATTGCGAATATGGACACTTTTCTGGATCTGGAGAGTCTGTAAGTCAGGGGTGCCCAATCTTTTAAAGAGCGATGGCCACTTAAGCGACATGATAACTGGTCAATGAGAGGAGCAGGCGGGTGACAGGTCCATGTCCACTCCACATATGCAGAACAGACAGGTACAAAGCACGCTCTACTCTATGGGCCCTCCAATCCTATCCGCCCAGACGGAAGGGGGCACATCCCCTTCTTTTATTTTTTTTTTAGTGGATCAGATTGGAGGTAAATGGACACAAATCCGTTTCCATCTGCTGCTCCATAAAGGTGAATAGAGGGTCCGATTGGGTGCACCTGAAAAGCAGACAGACGAACCTGATCATGTAAAAAGGGCCTAAGGCTGCTTTCACACTGATGCACTGTGGTTTACCCACACTGCGGGTGCAGCACAGCATACCTGTGGTATTCCTGCAGGTTAGCTGCACTTTGCCATAGAATTCTATTATGTCTTGTAGGTGTGGTGCACTTTTTGAAACCTCAGGATTCCTGCAGGTATCGCTGGCTGCTGCTGTCCCCCAGGTGGTTATGGCTGGCTGCTGCTGTCCCCCAGGTAGGTATGGCTGGGGGCTGCTGCTGGCTGTCCCCAGGGTGGGTATGGCTGGTGGCTGCTGCTGTCTGTCCCGCAGGACGGGTATGACTGGCGGCTGCTGCTGACTGTTCCCCAGGGTGGGTATGTTTGGTGGCTGCTGCTGGCTGTCCCCCAGAGCGAATATGGCTGGCAGATACTGCTGGCTGTCCCCCAAGGTGGGTATTGCTGGCAGGTACTGCTTGCTGTCCCTTAGGGTGGGTATGGCTGACAGGAACTACTGGCTGTCCCACAGGGTGGGAATGGCTGGCAGGTAGTACTGGCATCCCTCAGGGTCGGTATGGCTGGCAGGTACTGCTGGCTGTCCCCCAGGGCAGGTATCGCTTGTGGTTGCTGTCCCAGGAGGCAAAGTGCATTCAGTATCACTTCGCCTGTGACAGTAGCCAGCGCTATACAGGAAGCATCGGCTCTGCTCTCTACTGCAGCTGCATGCTTCCTATACAGCCAGTTCCATTCTTCACACTGATGCTCTGGGATGGTGGGTCAGGAACTTGCGACCTGGGCTTGCTTACCTGCCATCCCACAGCAGGAGATGGTGGGCCACATCAGAGGGCGCCACGGGCCATCGATTGGGCACCCCTGCTGTAAGTGATCTGCTACGGTATCTGGGACCCCTAACACTCTCCTCCTTAACCATTCTGCAATAGTACTTTAAAAAGACAAAAGTGACTGGCACTAAATATATTCCTTTTCATTCCCCCATGTTAGCTATGAACTCAGCCCTTGGGTGAAATGCTAGCTCATCCGTTGCCTCTGGAGGGGCCATTTTGTCTTTGGGGTGTCAGAAGGTTGCTACATTAATGTTTGAGACAACAACCTGCATAGTTGATAACATCTGATTTCTGCAAGCTCTGATCCAGCTTCCAAAGAGAGTTACACCTAGTCACCTAGTGTATTGCACTTTAGAGTACGTTGACAGGACCACTTAAAGCCAATGCAAATAAATACATATATGAGACGCTCATAATTCTTTGGGATGGGAATGGGATATAGCATAAGGACATGTGCTGGGTAGAATATTATTTTAGGCATGAGCATTGTGCTTTCAACCACCAACAGTTTATAAGTGAATAGATTTAGCTTATAGTTAAATGGGAACAAATAATTGTGTTCCGTCTAAAACAAGGCAGTAACTCTGTCTGGTGGTTTTCAGTGAAATCATTTACATGTGAGTGAAGTTCAAGTGCCTTAATGAACATCTCTCAGACCACAAGAAGCTGTTATTGGGCTCATTATGGGGAGCATAATCCTTTGTGCTTCTTAATTGGTAAATTACAAAAGGACAAAGGAATAAAAAGAGAGAAAAAAAGGTAGCTAGCTTCCACGGGGGAGCTTCTCAGATGCATTTAGTAGAATTAATACAAAGTCTTAATTTACGGCACATTGTGACTAGCATACCAATGATTCTTTCACAGGCTCACTTCTAACTACCCTTTAGTGTTTGGCTAAAGTGGCATTAAAACTATAGATTGTGTAAGTAAAAAGGCTCAGGCTGCAGATCAAACCTGTTGTGAATTGTCTCCTAAAACTACATTTCCACCTTAAATGAAGATGGAATTTCAATTTCATGCTAGATGTGAAGGCTGCTGTGATTTGTATTCCCGTTCAGTTTTGAAACAGAAATCTTGTGCCCTCTACCGGTAAAAAGAAATCTGTATTTTGTTTAGGTTACAGATTTCAGTTGAAATTTAATAGGCCTCACGCACACTGGGGGCTTTGGTAAACACTTTTCTCCTGGTAAGAGAAAAGCAGCTTCAAAAATGTGCCTAAGCCATGTTTTTGAAAAAGTATTTAGGAGCTTTAAGCGCTTGGACGTATTTATTTAATTGGCCAGAATAGGAATTTACTTACAACATAGTAAAGGTTTGGCGCTTGGTTCAAAATAATGATAGAAGTGACATGTGACAGTACAGTAATAAAAGTAATGTAATATAAATAATAATAAAAATAATATACCGGTAAGTAATTAAATAGTCCAGTGTGATAAATTTCCAACACAGAAGTCAATCTTCCAAAGCAATTTTCAAAAATCCTTCACAAATTCGGTCTGACTTTTCGACAGAGTTTCGACGGACTTCCATTGAATCAGACTTGTCTACACACAATCACACCAAAGTCCGACGGATTCGACCATGATGACGTATGACCGGACTAGAATAAGGAAGTTCATAGCCAGTAGCCAATAGCTGCCCTAGCGTCGGTCTTCGTCCATCGGACTAGCATACAGACTCGAGTCCGTCAGAAAGATTTGAAACATGTTCTAAATCTAAAGTCCGTCTGATTTTCGACAGAAAAGGTCCGCTGAAGGTCCGATGAAGCCCACACACTGTCGAATTGTCCGACGGATTCGTTCGGTAAAAAGTCTGGTGGTGTGTACGCGGCATAATTGTGAGCACAAGCGGTTAAGAATTTTTGAAAATTGCATTGGAAGATTGACTTTGGTGTTTGGAATTTATCAGACAGGACTATTTAATTACTTATATTAATTTCATTATTATTTATTTTACATTGCTTTTATAACTGTACTATCACGTGTCACTTCTATGATTATCTAGAACCAAGCACCATACCTTTACTATATATATGTTGTAAGTGGATTTATCTGTCTTAAAGGGGCAGCTACAGTTTTTGTTTTTGGGTTATCTGATTTTGGAGTAGGAGCACTTGTTTATTGTTTTATAGAATATTAATCTATTCTGCCCATTTAAACGAAAATGCACTCAAGTGCTAAAACCCACCAAACGCTCAGGCGAATTTACACGTTCTTGGGTGCATTTTGGTGGGGTTTTTTTCAAAACACTCCTCTCTTTAAAATTATGTTTGTTTTTTTCTGCCTTTAAACTCCTGTAAATGCTTATGTGTGCATGGACACATAGGTTAACATGGAGGGGAGATTAGAAGCAGAAAAAAAAAGCCAGACGCTTGTAAAACAGGCATTTTTGAGCTCAAGTGTGCATGAGGCCTTAAAGCAGAAACTCACTCTCTCAATCAACATTGGCTATTTTTAATCCTTATGCTGCTAGAATTAGTAACATTGTAGTATTAGATAGGAAAGTATATCATATTTACTTTTTTAAAACTGTATTTTTTTTACATTTGTTTTGTTACTTTCTGGTTTTCAGGCCTAGGTAAATAACTTCCAGGAGTCTTCACGAGGGGAGAAGGGGTTATCTCAGCTAAGCTCACACTACTGCCTGCATGCCTAAGCTAAGGGCAGATGGATTCCAGGTAGTAAATGCTACAAGAATCATCAGCCCTTACTTAAGATGGCCATGTCCAGAAATGCTAGGGGAGCGGTTCATAATGATTTCTCAGCAAAATAAAGCATGGAGACATGGCTGGATGAGTGAGTTTGTTTGGAATATTAAAATTAATTAAATAGTATTTTGATTTGTGGTGTTCAGATAAAGTTAAAGTGTTACTAAATCCTTGTTTTTAATACAATAAAATAACAAACATGTTATACTTACCTGCTATGTGTAATGGTTTTGCACAGAGCAGCTCATATCCTCCTCTTCTCTGGTCCTCTGCCGGAGCTCCTAGCCTCTCCCTCCTGCTGGCTGCCCCCACAGCAAGCAGCTTGCTCTGGGAGCACCCATCAGGCTCGCTCCTGAGCCATGGTTCTGTGTGTCCAATCACACATGGAGTCGCGGCTCGGCAGCACCCTCTCTGTCTCCTGATTGGCTCACTGGCTGTGATTGACAGGGATCCAATGGCTCCCGCTGCTGCCAAAAGCCAATGAGGAGTACAAGTCCCCGGAGAGCCAAGGTTTTGGATTGCTGGATCAAGAGGGGGCTCGGGTAAGTATTAGGGGGGTTGGGGCCAGCTTCTGCAGACAGAAGTTTTTTTTTTACCTTCATGCATAGAAACTACAGGCAAGCCTATAATTAGGCTTACCTGTAGCTGCACTGGATATCTCCTAAACCTGCACTGTTTAGGAGATATCCCTGTATTTGCATGTGCCGACGTCATTGGCACATGCGCACTTAAGCCAACTGAAGCAACGGCACAGAGGGGGAGACGAGGACCGCTGCGGGAGGCTTCGTTCTCAGGTAAGTAATTCATATTCAAAGCAAACTCCCCCAGTCATCCATGTCTCCATGCTTTATTTTGCTCCACACACTAGATCATTATGCCTTTATCTTGCAGGTTTTTAATTTTTTTTTGCAATTGTTAAAGAAGGTTTACAACCACTTTAAGTTCCACTTTCAGTTTGACAAGTCTGCTTTAAATGATCTTAGCTTCGATCACATTATTCGACTTAGTTGATGTAGCTGATGGTTGTGTGGAGAAAAATAAAGCATGGAGACATGGATGAATGGGGGAGTTTGCTTTGAATATTTAAAATGAATTAAATATTCTTTTTGGTTTGTGGTGCTCACATGCAGTGTAGTTTCACTTTAAAATGACACTGAACTCACATTTTTTATTAAATAAAATAAATGCGATATGTTGAAATTTTAGTAGAATGTACCTTATGTCTTTCCCTTCCATTCATCTTTGAAATGCAAGCTTTATTTCACTATTCTGAAACTTTCTGTTCTGGGGTGGCCAAGTTTGTTCTCCATGCCCTCCTGGTGCATGTGAATGTAGCCACTGTTCACTGTTCTCCACCGTAATGGACTTCACATCCATGTGCAGACACACTCAGCGCTGGTGCACACCATCCACAAGAGCCCTTCAGCACATGTACTGCATGTCCAACCTCTAAGCTCGTTTTGGAGGAGCTGGCAACTTTTTCAGTGCATGTGCAGTGGCTTGTTATAGCCCAGAGAGCCATAGGAATTATAGTACGTGTAGAGTGGAGCATGTGACAGGAAATAATGGGCACTGCTTGCGCTACAATGTCCTTGTTACTTCCATGTGAGCTCCACCAAAGGATAACTAAACCCAAGAACAAAAATGCAATGTATTGCAGCTTACAATCCTTAGATGTGGTGGTGTTATTCTTTTTTTCCTTTTTTTTCAGAAAATACATGCTGATCTTGTCAGAAAGGCAATGTCCTTGTTACTTCCATGTGAGCTCCACCAAAGAATTACCAATTGCCAGGCCCATCATGTAATGGAGATGAAGAGATGGAAAGGTTTGTAGTCCATATCAGAAGAATAGCCAAGGGTGACAACAATGGCTCCCTCTATAGATAGAGTGGGGGAGTGACTTAGCCAACCAGGAAGTGTGTCATTTGCAGAATTACCAGGTAAAAAAAATCAAAAAAAGCTTGAAAAAAATGTTTAACACCATTTAGCACCCATAACACCAAGGACCAGTAAGTTGCTTATAATATTTGGCTTTGGTTTTAGCCAATTGATGCCACTGGCTGTGTGAAGCTCTGCCTGCCCACCTACAGAGTAAACAATGCTTCCCCACTGTGGGCTTGTGCTTCTGTGCCTACCATTCATCTTTCTCTCCCCGGCTGGCTGTCTGAGAAGCGGGTGACATGAGTAGAATCTGTGTAAAATTCCCCCAATTGTTCTCCCACCCCCTCCTCCCTCTGGGCAGTAGTGAAGAGCCAATCAAAGGGCTGGGAATCAGAGTCAATTGGAAAAATAAGAGAAGGAGACTTGCTGTGCATTAAGGTATCATGGGACATGTAGTACCCAGGCAGCATAATGAAATAAAAATGAATGATTGCAAGACCTACAGGAGCCAAGATTTCATACATATTAGGGGAGAAGAGGATAGTGTTTTTCATAGGCAAACCCCCAGATCTCACAGTAGTGCTGAGAGGAAAGTGAGAGGTGCAGACCTGTTGTTGGGGTCTGTGCCACACAACTGAGCGACCAAAGACTGAAACACTGAGGGTACTGTGCTGGAACACCAAAGCCAAGTGACATGTTACAGTATGTGCCTACCATCAATGAGGATCTGTTCGGGAAGACTTGCCCAGTGCAAACTGAGACTTCTGAGACAGCTAACCACCAACTGCCTGGAACTGGACCTGCTGCTCGCCAGGAGAAATGAGCTGAACTACACATTCTAAACTCTTGCTACAAATGGTTAATGCAATAGAGACTGCTCTTACCTAGCAGATCATCTGCCACTCATCACCAACTCTCTTAAAGGGACAGATTCATGTACACCACCTATGAAAGGGCCCCAACTAAAGCCGGCCAACACTGATAATTAGGTATTTGCCAGGTACTTTGCAGTTACCTCCAGGGATACCACTTATTCTGGAATGCATATGCCCACCCAATATTGGGGCTGTATGTGTAGTGTGCAATTTATTGAATTGGTTGATGCCAATACTTTAAGCTTTTATTTGATTTAACATTGCTACCTTACAGTTCATTGTCAACTTATAGGCTATTGTTCATTTTACCTAGTGCAGCATCTTTGAATCTGTTAATTTGCCTGTTTAATGATTTACACATTGATTAACTGCATTGCCATAATACATTCATTTAAAAGAGAAGTATGTTTTATTTATTTTTTCTGCTAATCATACTTACCTAGGTGGATGGAGCATCAGACCAATGCTTCAGCTGTCCCCCTAGAAACGTAGAGGTTGTCATTGCAGATGTCTCCTTTTTAAGGACACTGGTTGTCATTCTGAATTTCTTGCTTCTGTACTGTCTAAATTACTTTCCCAGTATGCAAATAAAGATCTCTGACTTTCCTGATCCACAAACTTGCCCAGGTCAGTGACTTTGAAAACAGAGAAGGTGGGTCAGCATAAAAGCCTAGCAAGTAGCAACTAGCCTTTTAGAAGGTCATCGTCAATGGCAACCAAGTACTTCTTTAATAACAGGTTTCCTTTAATGTTGCAGGCCCCGACGCTTTTATACAGACCCCGACTTCACTGCTCACTGAGCCACCAGTGTGTTTTAAGCATGCAGCCCAGTGAAGTCTAAACGGTTTGTACATCTCCCCTGTATGATTCAGGTAAGTGACGGACTAGTAGTGAATCCTACTCCATCTGTCCTGGAAATTTATAGATAGGCAACTCCTATCCTCATATTGATTAGAGGTTCCAAATTATTAATAACTACTGCAGTAGGGAACAGACACAAAAGATACGCTCAGCATCTTTCCAAATAACCGTTCTCCTTTATTATGACGCAATTCAGGGGTTTTATACACATGATTACGTAGGTATCACATTAATATTACAATTGTTCATTTATGGTAACAAGGGGCGTATCATAGGCAGGCTTATTCTAATCAGGACTCGAAAGAATGTAAACATGTACTGAAAACATTATTAGTGCCGTGTGCCCAGTGAGGGCAGTGTGCAATACATACAAAATAGAATACAATTATATACAGAACTTACAAATTTCCATTACATCTCCTCTCTTTTGATCAATATTTTGATCACTAACCATACCTGCTATCACCTTTAACCTGGAACCTCCACACACTTAGGTGGAGGTAGTCCTGGCCAAAGAGGCAAAAACTCCATTGTGGAGAAAATAATAGCTGAGCAGCTTTTTTCATTACAAAATGACTTTTCATTGTGAAAAACAAATGATTGATAAGACATATTTACAGAGTACTGGCTGTACAGTCCTGTGGCCAGAATGGCCTTCTAGCTTAATTGTTGGTATGCTGACTTATCAGCATATGTAAACACAGACAATTCTACATAAAATGGAAGAGGTACAAAAGACAAATATGACTTCAACATGGCTAAACTACTTTTCAAATATATATCCCTTACATTAAAGTAATTGAATCAATAAGTACCCTAGACTGTGATTGCAAAAGGGAAACAAATCAAACACAAAGATTTCTTTAATTTAGTCATTTTTGCAGTGTCTGGTGTGGATCCAGGTGACTTTTCCTTCAAGTTTTGCAAAACTGTACATGAAATAGATGCTGTATTGAGTCTCCAAACATTTCCTTATATATAAATGTCTCTTAACAATCCACAAGTCACCTGGCTTTAGTTTTAGATCCTTCCAAACTTTTAGGATCTGGAATTGGGGAGAAAACACATAAATGAGTTTGTCAAAAACCTTAAAAGATCAGCAACATTCTCTGTGAGATCCGAATGGAGGACTTCAGCTGCTGAGACAAAATATAAGCTAGTGAAATAACACACTCCCAAACCAAATCCCATAGGGAGAGAGTCCATCATCCCCCTAGGGGCCTGATAAATTATAAGAAAACACTCAGGCAAAAGTTTCTTACTCTACTTTGTCCGCTACATTGTAGACAGTAGGGAGTGTAAAAATAAAACCTCAAAACTTCTAGTAAGGACTCTCCTATAAAAAAATGATTTCCTCTGTTACTCTGTGTACTTACAAACTACTTCTGGTAACACTTTTTACTGTGGCCTTTGCAGTAGCATTGGCCACTGGACATCCAAAAAACATGTCCATGCAGACAAAATGCATACTCATAAGATCCTGACTTGGGCATCTGGATATATCTTTTTGTAATCTCTGGAAGGGATGTTCAGCTTTTGGTAACACCTTTGGTAACAGGTAAAACAAGAAGTGGTATGTTATAAAAACAACTGTGGCGAACCCTGGCTCTATCCCACGCTCATTTACTAAGGCAGCCATAACTGCTTGTGACTGATGACACGGTCCATGTGTCAAGCTGGAGGGAAAAGAGTGGCTGGCAGACATAAATGATCACCTTTTCCAATGTCCTGTTTCATAAGAAGTTGCCCAATGTGGACCACTTGTTCTTCTCGTTCTGGGATCCTTAAAAATGAATTATTAATCCCAGCTATACTGGGCCAGAACTGGGGTGGAATCTGTGAGTTTCACAGACCCAGCAAGTGTCCAGGGGCTGTAAATGCAGCATCCTTAGTCGTCTGCTTCCATGTGTGAGTTTTAATGTTAGTATGGCTACCTCAGCAAGAACTGGGAGGGCTGAAAACAGCCGATCAAATTAACTTAGCATGCTTGATTGGTTTACCTGCCGAAGTAAAAACAAACTTCTGGCCCTTCAAATGGAACCAAAAGCTCTCTAATCTTTACTATCTATATAAATATACTCTCTTTTTATAGCTCACAGGCTTTGCTAAAACATGGAGCTCTGCTTCTTGAGCTGGGAAAAAGGATCAAATGACTCTATATACAGAGTATCCTTCTGGGTGATAAACTGCATACTCAGTATAAAACTGGGAATAACTCTACAAAAAATTAAATATCTGGGTCTTCAGGGAGTGTGTCCTGCACTGGGCTCACAGCAGCTGATTCCTACGTCATCAATTTAACACATGTGGTCTCCCCCATCTACAGCCTCCTCCAATAGGGGCAATAAGGTGGCTGGATTAAAATGTACACATTTTTCATTGTTAGATTTGTACATAAACAAACTCATATTTTAAACCTTTCATTAGACAAACATTTAGTTAGCTGTATATTTGCTGCGCAAAATGTCGGACCATTAAAAATTAAATATTTGACCAAAATAATGTCTAACTTTGTCTAATAGCACCTTTGCATAAAGGTACAGCTCTGATATATCGGGGTGAACCCTTCATTACTGGGTCCAGCTTGCATAAATATATTACAGTGGCTTGTTTTCTATCACGCTGTTTGTGTAAGAACTCCAGTTTCATGTTTCAAAAAGACAACTTTTTCCTGTTAATATTATAATAAATGATAACAATACCCTGCGGTCATGCAAATATGTCCATAAATCCAAAATATTCTTCTGCTTATACCCACTGTACTTACAAGGAAAAGGGGCACATCATTTCACAATCCACACATTCTGCTTTGGATTCAAAAATAAAAATAAATAAAAACAAACAAAGCTCTCAGCCACATCAAAAACTATAAAACAACTGGCTGCAGGTGGGATCTATCCTAACAGGGTGTGTGGACTTGATGTGATGGGTCTGTCATATTTACATTTTATTTATTATTACTCTCACATCATGGACCGCACATCAATTTATTATCAGACTTTAAGATTTAATTTTTGTAGAAAAACTTCTTATGTATCCCATCCATCTTGGCTTTGTTAAACATTATGGCAGCTGTATTCCAATTAACAACCTCATCTTAATCTTTTTTCTTTCCACTCAATAAATGTAAAATTACAAAATTGTTATCTTAAACTAAACTAATACCATTTTTATAAATTCCCCATTAACCTGGATTTCATTTCCAATCAAAGCTTGTCTAAACCAGTTTCAATATATCTATATTATTAATAAAATTGTTAAACTCCAATTAGAAATTAATACTCAAATGATAATTTCAATATCACACCCTAATATATATATCCACAGATAACGTTCCTTAAAGGGGGACATATTACTTAATTTTACTTAATTCCCTGTTAAATGCACTGTTTCCACTATCAAAGGATATTCAATTTGTGTAATACACGGTTAAATGTAACCTTCATTTTACCATGTTTGGAAAACAGATTCAAAAATAATTGTGATCACATTGTTTATCATTAGATTCGTTAACCCGGCACATAAAGTTATAAATGTTTTGTCTAAAAAACTGAAATTGGCATGGTGTCCTTCCAGCTTATCACCAACCTCTCATCCCAGCTACATTCTTTCAGGAGAGCACAAAGGAGGGGGTCACATCTGCGTACATGACACACACAAGCGATAGAACTAAAGGTTCCAGCATTCACACACATACACAAATATCTCTCTAAAATCACTTACATTTTTCCCATTTGTACACAACACATGCATATCATTCTCTCACATTCTTTTAACTCTTTTAAATACTTCCTTGATAAATTTCTGCTTTCCTTATTTAGTTCTTATATCCTTTGCATCCAATGTATTGTAATACCATACTTCACATACTGTACCTTCTACGATCAGACGGGCAGCCATAGTGCTCATCCCATCTTCCCTATCTGACAACATATAAAATATTCTGTTTTAACTCTCATGTCTCTATTTCTTGACTTTACTAGTTGTAGTGCCTAACCCCAAATTAATCCCACAACTTAACATGAAAATGTCCCTTTCTGTCTAGTGTTAATTGTCACCCTTGATCCATCCTGCTCCCATAGCTGTTTCTCTAGCTGTGTACTCTGCATGTGGACTTCGGTGGTAACCCAGTTACCCATTGTGGATCCATGTCCACTTTAACCATTAATCTAGGGGCTCAGTATAGGCGGAACCGCACCTTCGGTTCATATATAGCGCTCCTCTTGCGCTGGGCATTTTTGAGGGTCTCTTACCCTTCATTCCCTTACTTAATTTAATGCCCATAATGACTGGCCAGTCTTCTCTACGTGTGCCTATACCCTCTTGCCTCTAAACTACTTTATCTAGCAGATGTACTACATATACCTGTGAACAGCACTATTCTTCCCTTTCTTATCTATAACACTCTGATGGACAGTAGACAGTGACAACATAACATATAACCACCAATCAATACAGTTCGATTAAGGGGAGTAAGATAGGTACCCTTTGTCCCGAAAATGCCTTACCGATCAAGGAAGTTTGATAACTCACATGTAAGCAAAAGGCTTACCTCAGCCGGCTGATTATCAGAAATTCCCGGATCGTCTCAAGCTCCTCGTTTCGGATACTCAGGGTCACCTTTTAACCCCTCCTGGCTGGCTCGCCACCTGTCCTGGAAATTTATAGATAGGCAACTCCTATCCTCATATTGATTAGTGGTTCCAAATTATTAATAACTACTGCAGTAGGGAACAGACACAAAAGATACGCTCAGCATCTTTCCAAATAACCGTTCTCCTTTATTATGACGCAATTCAGGGGTTTTATACACATGATTACGTAGGTATCACATTAATATTACAATTGTTCATTTATGGTAACAAGGGGCGTATCATAGGCAGGCTTATTCTAATCAGGACTCGAAAGAATGTAAACATGTACTGAAAACATTATTAGTGCCGTGTGCACAGTGAGGGCAGTGTGCAATACATACAAAATAGAATACAATTATATACAGAACTTACAAATTTCCATTACACATCCAAACATTTTGTCTTTACTTATAATTAAATAAATCCCCCCTATGAGGAATATTCTGGAAGAGTGTTTTAGTCTATAGAGGGAATCCTGAATAAAATACAGATCAAATGTATATAAACTTTGTAGCTCTCACTAGCTGAGCTTCTTTGTATCTATGAAGAAATAACCTTTACATTTGTGGAATCTCTTCCATATGAACCTGACAAAGAGACAGACCATCTGCAAGTAAGTACTAAAGCGAGTGTAAAACAAAAGCACTTTCTTTTCTTGTATGTTTACTTGGGCTGTATTTTTTTCTAGTGGTGGAAGTGCTCTGAGTATCTGTAGTCTACCACAGCCTCCTGCGTATGTGAACATTCATAGCAATATTCAGGAATAAGCAATGGCAATAATCCATTCACTAGCCATTGAAAATAAATTGCATGAGTCCGTTTCAATAGGCCATTGACTTTATGACAATGGGACATCAATCACTCTATGAGAACAGGAAAACTCAAGACTCTATGGCAATAGGCACATTCATAATAACTCTATGACAATAGGCACATCTATGATTATTTGACAAAAAGTGCATCTTGTTTTTCACACCTACAGTTTAAAGGTGTCTGAAAGCTTATTTTAGTACATCAAGGACATATAAAACAGCCGTAGAGGCTGAGACACTATATGAAGGCTAAGTAACTAGTGAACCTTTTAAAGCAAACCCATTGGGTATATGATTTAAGCAGTAGATTTTAAGGGGGGATAGTGATAAGGGCCTCCTCTCCACAAACCTTACCCCTTACCCAGTCTGTGTGGGGGTCTGTGGATTGTGGGATTATCATAATCTGGAAGCCCCCTTTAACAATAATGGGGCTCCTAGATACCGCCATCCTCCCCCATGTAATTGATTAACATTGAAATTGTACTCATTCACAAAAAAATGTAAACAGTAAAAAAAAGACCAACAGCTCTTGACAAATCTTTTAATTACAAAAAAAACACAACAAAAAGCTCCACGATGTACATCTATCGTCAATCATGCCCTCCATTGATGCAGATCCACATCAATCATGAAACCTGCTAACCCACCAAATAAAACATCACTGAGTGGTACACACATCCAGTCTTATTGTTTAATTCCCACCGAATGACCGGTTTGGCAGATGACAACTGTTAACAACAAAAGCCCGGGGTCTCCCAGGTGACATCATTGACTATATACAGTGGGTAAAACAAGTATTGAACACGTCACCATTTTACCAGGTAAATATAGTTCAAGAAGTAAAAGCAAACAGGGTCACTTATCCAGCACTCAAGATAAGAAGTAAATTATACTAAGCAGCTGCTATAATCAAATATAACATTAACTTGTTGCCGCCCGCCCACTGTCAAATGACAGCGGGCGGTGCGGCTCCTGTTCTGAGACGCTGTCATATGACGGCGTCCCAGAACGGCCGCTCTCACGCTCCTGCGTGGCGATCGCTGCCGTGTTGGTAGGACACGGCGCAACCCCAATCTGTGTAAAGAGCCGCATGCGCTGGCAAAGTGCCGCGGCACTTTTAACCCTTTTTCGGCCGCTAGCGGGGTTAAAACCACCTCGCTAGCAGCTGAATAGCGCCGCTAAAACGATGGTAAAGTGACGCTAAATTTTAGCGCCGCTTTACCGCCGGCACCCGCCTGCCTCAGTGTGAAAGCAGTCTAAGGGTCGGGTGTTTTTGGGACAATAAAAGATTGCAGTTTCACACTATGAGGATTCCTTTCCGGCTGTGTTCAGTCTGGAATGTTCAGGATCAGGACGCCATATCTTTGTCGATTTGATCGTTACTGAAATCGCACACTGATGTCCTTTTATTTTCTGAGATAAAGCTGGATTGATTTACTAAGGCGATTGATAATTAGGAGTCAATTGGTGAGTGCAATTCCTATAGGGAGTGGAATCACGAGGTGTGGTGACGGTGGAACATTTCTGTAATGATATAAACTGTCTTATGAGAAATTACTCAACACCTGGACTGTCACAATTTTTATATTTTTAGAGTGCTGGTTGCATTTTTTTTTTTTTTTAACTTTATTTATGTGGGGGTTTTTTTTGGAGCGCTGCTTAAGCTGGAAAGAACCTATTTCTTGGGAACATTTTTGCATTCTCTTTTAAATTTCTAAAGTTGCTATTGACATTAATTTTTCACCACATGTTGGTAACAACCCATGCAATCCATACACACAAAGAAACCAAAACAAATAAGTCCAGAAATGTAATTATGTGTAATAAAATTGAATGACACAAGAAAAAAGTATTGAACACATGAAGAAAGGAAGGTACATGTTTGTAATGTGAGGCCTGTTAGCAGGCTGTCATTTACTGTTTTCTGTGATTGTTTTTATTTGTTTTTACAAAACTTAATAAACAGAATTTTAAAAAAAAAACAAGAAAGGAAGATGCAAAAAGGCATGGAAAGCCAAGACACCAGCTGAAATCTATCAGTAATTAGGAAGCAAATCTTTCTCTTGTCAGTGCAAATTAATAGCATCTGGTTCAGTCTCAACTAATGGCCTATAAAAAGGTATCTCGTTACCAAGGTGTCACACAAGAAACATCTCATGATGGGTAAAAGCAAAGAGCTCTCTCAAGACCTTCGCAACCTTATTGTTGTAAAACATACTGATGGCATTGGTTGCAAAAGGATTTCTAAACTTCTAAATGTTCTAGTGAGGACTGTTGGGGCCATAATCAGGAAGTGGAAAGAGCAATATTTTACCATAAACCGGCCACGACCAGGTGCTCTTCACAAGATTTCTGACAGAGGAGTGAAAATAATTATCAGAAGAGTTGACCACGAGCCAAGGACCACATGTGGAGAGCTTCAGAAAGACCCGTTATTAGCAGGTACAATTGTTTCAAAGAAAACAATAAGTAATGCACTCAACCGCCATGGCCTGTATGCACGCTCACCATAAAAGACTCTGTTGCTGAAGAGAAAGCATGTTAAAGCTTGTTTAAAGTTTTCTGCACAACATTTAGACAAGCCTGTGAAATACTGTGAGAATATAGTCTGGTCAGTTGAGACTACAATTGAACTCTTTGGATGCCACAATACACACCATGTTTGGAGGTCAAATGGCACTGCACATCACCCCAAAAACACCCCCATACCAACAGTGAAGTTTGGAGGTAGGAACATCATGATGTGGAGCTATTTTTCAGCATATGGTACTGGCAAAAGGAAGGACGAATGGAAAAATGTACCAACACATTCTTGATAAAAATCTGCTTCCATCTACCAGGATGATGAAGATGAAAAGAGGGTGGACATTTCAGCAAGACAATGATCCCAAACACAAAGCCAAGGAAATTCTCATTTGGTTTCAAAGAAAGAAAATAAAGCTGCTAGAATGGCGCAGCCAATCACCTGACTTGAATCCAATAGAAAATTGATGGAAAGAAGTAAAGCTCAGAGTTCATAGAAGAGGCCCACGGAACTGCCAAGATTTGAAGACAAATGTAAATGCAAACCTGAGCAATGCATGCGACTAGTTTCTCCAAACAGGAGCCTATGTCTTGAAGCTGTCAATACCAACAAAGGATTTTGTACAAAGTATTAAATACATTTCCGTTAGCGTGTTCAATACTTTTTCCCTGTGTCATTTAATTTTATTACACATAACTTAATTTCTGAACTTATTTGTTTTGGTTTCTTTGTAAGGATTGCATGGGTTGTTACTGACATGTGGTGAAAATTTCATGTCAATAGCACCATTAGAAATATATTTATCTAGAAAAATGGTGACATGTTCAATACTTATTTCACCCACTGTATAGTCATATAATGACATTACCTGGGAGACCCCTCCCTTTGTATATATCAGCTGTCATCTGCAAGACTTGTCATTCCGTAGAAGTGAAACAGCGTTCGTCCCCCTACCTTTCCTGGCCTGCCAGGCTACATGCTCGAATAGGGGTTTGATATTGATTTTTGGGGGGACCCCATGCTTTTGTTCTTGATTTTTGAACGGGGTTCCCCATTAAAAACCAGGGGATCTGGTTGTGTAAGCAAATGGAGATGGTGACATCACTAGTTGTTAAGGACCGCTGGCATCCATAGCAATCCATAACAACCATTGACAGCAGAAAACTGTCACCAACACCCCAACAGCCAAGGTTCAGTACAAACTTCTGTTATCCACTTTAAGTACATCATCCCTACTTATTGTTTATTAGGAACCATTTATGAAGGGAGGGAAACTGAGTGTATGTCGAATGGATAAGGGTATTTGTACTGAAGGAGGGGACTTCTAGCATCAAAGCCATGAAGCTACAATTAAAGCGTATCTCCAGCCAAAACATTTACATTTTGTATTGAATGGTAGGAACCACTTTTAGATTTGTATTGCTGTCTGTGTCCCTGTTAGGAAATTCACCCTCTCTAGATATCCAAGTGACCATTGTAGTCTTAAAGCAAACCCTCACCTTCCTGACTAAAATCCCACCTCTCCACCCTCACTCCTTTCCTCTTCTGGAATAGGGCTTAGGTTTTTTTTCTTTTGTTTAGGCCTTTTTTTTATGTTAAGTCTGCCCTGCCTCCCCTTGCACGCCACTAACCTTAGGTGAATGCCCGCTGTGACTCCCAAGATATGTACGTCACATATCCCAGGAGGCATAGGCTTGCATTGATGAACAGGAGGAGGGGGAGGACCTATCAACGCGTCATCAAGAGGCCTGCCTGCTGAACCCTAAAGAGCCTGCGAGCCTCTCGATGATGTCAAAGAAAACATGGTGGCGCAGGACAGAGCTGTGGCCGGGCATGAAATGATCTCAGTGGGTCAATGCTGGGTCCACTGGATGGGTGAGTATCTGAAAATGTCCAGATACAACCATTAGGTAATTGGGGCAAAAAAAAATGGGGAGGTCGGTCGCAGTTCCTCTTTATGGAAATCCAAAATACTAATGGTGACACTGGAACAGAAGTTGAGGGGAAATTATCCCATACTTATTTTGGTGACAGCTGTCTGAGGGGGACATTTTTCCAAGAGGTTCTTCAACCATTCCTACTCCAAATAAAATAAAATAGAGTTTTGGCTATCACTACTATTTAAGCTTTTAATCATACCATTCTCATAGAAAACATATTTTAGTACCGATTAGATCTTTTTGTCATAGGCAAGTAACCAGTGCAATGTTCCCTTTTAACATACATATAGCACAAAACACAGTGGCAGACACATTATCCTGTTCAATAATACCAAGCAATAAATATTTTTTATGAGGACTGGGACAGAGCTTTATTGCTGTAGTGATTAATTACTAAAAAGAAAGCTGTGAGGGCCCATGCAAAGGTTTGGTAGCTTGGGAAAAATTCTTATACTGTCAAATATTATTTTCAAAAGAATTTCTACAATGTGTACTTCCTCTATTCAGTAGCCATAAATCTCAGAACTGGCATAAAATATAGAACAATTATAGATGTTATTAGATCCATAAGGAGGCTTTTGAAATTTAATTCCTTTGCTGCTGTGCAAACCATTAACGTTCTGCATTGCTTTGCCGTCTTTTCTGTTTCTCAGTGAGAAACTAAGTAATATGGATTTGGAGATAAACTTCCAACTTTAGTACAAAGGAACAACTCCTTAACAAAATGCCTAAGACGTCATTAGATAATAGGCAGCGTTTAGGGAAGGGGGTGTTATTGATCAAACAGGGTGTGGATTAAAATAGTTGAATTTAAGGATGAAACTTCAAGTTTTTCAAACTGTGCTTAAGTTTTCACTTAATAGCATCCTCAACATGCCACTTGTGCTTAAAAAATACCGTGCAGAATATCAGAGGCTATTTGAGGATTATTCTAGTCTAACAATACACTACATGCTGACAACTGTAGATGTACATTAGAACTTGTATAGCTATCAAAAGTATAAAACTATAGAATCCATTGGATACCATAGCCTGACTTTCATCTTCATGTCTTAAGCCTTGTACACATGATCGGATTGTTGGGCAACAAAACCGTGGACTTTTGTCTGAAGGGCATGGCCTAAACTTGTCTTGCATACAAGCGGCAAGGAATTGTCGGTGAACAAATACAAACATAGTGACTGACGTACTACGTTGTTTTTCAGCTCTTTAGCACCACCCTTTGGGCTCCTTCTGCTAATTTCGTGTTAGTAGAAGTTTGAGTGTTGATTCGCACTTTTCATTTCGCTCTTTTCATTTAGCGCTTTTAAGTTTGCGCTTTTCAGTTCGCGCTTTTCAGTTTGTTCCTGAACGCTCCTTCATCAACCAGCCATGTTGCGGAATCGGGGGAGATAACGTGTTATTTATTATCGACCTTGCTTTGACCCAGAAACAGGAGAAGGGAGGAGTTCTTGGACCAAAAATTGGTTGCTTTATTAATCGTGACCAATTATGTCATATGCCTTTACTGCAGAAGCTCCAGGAGAATAATCCAGATGATTTTCGGAATTATCTCCGTATGACGGACCCCTGCTTTCACCAACTCTTGGCATTGTTGACCCCCTATATTAAGGAGAAGGACACATGCATAAGGCTTTTATTTTATTTTTTGGTTGAATAATAATTTGATTTGGTATATTTTCTATATTTTTGGATGCATAGAATGCACTTTTTGGTTAAGTTCTATTGGTAGATAGCATGTCTAATTTTATTTATTTTCTTTTTTTAATGCACAATAAAAAAGTTGTGGCGAATAATACTTGGCTATGTGTTTTACTTCAAATGACAGTTTGGGACTAGGCAGTTACATTTAAAAAAATACAATGTAAAATTGACAAGGGACACCAACATAGTTGTATCTTTGATCTTAAAAACTAGGGGATAATGGTGTTATGGTAACTTGCCCAAATAAAAAAGAAAGCATAATATTATTCGTAATAATATGCGTGTTTGTGCTTTGGACTTTTGTCCAACGGACTTGTGTACACACGCTCGGAAAATCTGACAACAGACATTTATCTGCGGAAAATGTTTTAACCTGCCATCCAACATTTGTCCGCGGAAAATCCAACAATTGTCCAATGGAGCATACACGCGGTCGGATTTTCTGCCAACAGCTTGTCACACCTTTCCCGTCAAAAAATACAAGGCTTAAGGCTGGATTCACACCTATGCATTTTTAGTGCTGTTTGCATTTTGCAGATTTGCACTACAGTCCATGGTTTCCTATGGAACACTTTCTATACTGCAAATCTGAAAAATACAAAAAGCACTAAAAATGCATAGATGTGAATCCAGCTTAAGACCACAGCTAGACATGCCCAAGCATTAGGGTCCTTCCAACAGATGTAAAAACATACACTATGCTCCCCATTTTCACAATATTGTCTTAGCTGCCAGATTTATCAATCCATTTTCACGTGAAATGTTATGATCATCTTTAGCTATCATTAGTGACTATAATGCTTTTAATACAGTATTTGCAAATCATTCTTCATTAACACATTTCATACTGTAGGGGATTAAAGTGGTATTAAACTCAAAAGAAAACATTTTTTTTGTATTGCAGCTTATCAATTCCTATATGTGATGGCTGCATTTGTTTTCTTTTTTAGGCATCCTTTCCTTTATTTTCATCTGGTGATCCAGCCAGTAAGTCTGCTGTTTTTTTAACAGAACAAGCTGTCCTGCAGATGCAGTAGTTAGAGGGTTGAGACAAACAATTTTACACTGAAAGGGTGCTTATGATGATCAGCTTTTATTTATTCGTGTAAGACTTTTATCCCAAAGCAAAAGAAAAATGTTGCTGTAACTGCTTGTGTAATTGCAGTGTTAGCTGGAGTTTGGTTTCAATTTGTTAGTGTGTCTAATTCTGCTAGTACATCTACCATCACCATTCCCCTTCCTCCCAGAGTCTCAGACTGACAAGGCAGCTGTCCAGAGGTGCCCCTGTACTCCTTCATCCAGAGTGGGGGCACTCTAATACAGGAGGTGTGTTACTCTTGAGGCAAAAACCGAGGGAAGAAAAGAGCCTAAAAAAAGACAACTAATGCAGCCACCACATCTAAGAATTGGTAAGCTGCAAAATATTAAATTTTTGGCTTTGAATTTATTGGTGCTTTAATTAAAGTGGTTTTAAAGGCTTTTTAATCCTCATGCATTCTGTGCACGAAGGTAGAAAACCTTCTGTGAGCAATGCCCCCCCAGCCCCCCTTAATATTCATCTGAGCCCACTCTCTATTCAGAGACGTGCAAGAGAGCTGAGCTTCTCCCGGGTCTCTCATTCCTCATTGGCTGAGACAGCAGCAGGAACCATTGGCTCCTGCTGTCAGTCACAGCCAGTGAGCCAATGAGGAGAAAGTGGGGGGTGGGGCCCCATTGCATGGAGCAGGTAAATATAACGTGTTTGTTATTTTGTTTTTGTTTTTTAATGAAACTTTAATGTCACCTTAACTGAAAATGGACAAATTGTACAAAATTCATGAAGATTTCCATCAACTGGAGGCAAAATAATTTCTGCCACTGGCAAAATATCCCTTCTGTTCTTATTTTTTCTTTAGTTTTAATCAGTAGGCCCCAAGTTACAGTTCTTACATTAAAGTGGAACTAAAGGCTTTGTAAAAACACGTACATTAAAGTGGAACTAAAGCTGTGTAATGCGGTTTGCGGTTAGCGGTGTAATTGGGTATGCCACTACCATAACTTCAAGGTGAATCCTGCAGTTTCAAGATATGCCAGCAAATTTTGCCCAGGATAATTTTTTTTTTTTTTTTAAACCATAATGAACTGTATGATCTTTGAATCATTAGAAGGGCCAATAAAGGGACTTCTGCTTAAGCCAGAATTGTCAAAGCAGCCATAGTGTCAGTGAATTGGAAGCTGATGTATGGAAAGCTAACAAACTGCATAAGGAGAGATTAGGGTAGTTGGATCTGCATTTTAATTCTGATTGTTAGCTCTTCGGGCAATCAACACTTTTACTGCCTTTTTTGTTCTTATTATGGAGTGCTTTTTATATGCTTTGATTTTATTTTGGGATTTGAGGTCATACTGTTTAAAGGCTCAAGGTTTTTAACCTTCATGCATTCTATGCACAAAGGTAAATAACCTTATGTGTGCCATGCCCCCCTGTCTGCTGTTCATATGCCGCGTACACGCGGGCGGACTTTCCGGCAGACTTGGTCCGGCGGACCAGAGTCTGTCGGACAATTCGATCGTGTGTGGGCTCCAGCGGACTTTTTCTTCCCAAAAGTCCGGCGGACCTAGAAATAAGACTGGCTTCAAATTTGTCCGCCGGACTCGAGTCCGGTCAAAAAATCCGGTCGTCTGTGTGCTAGTCCAACGGACTAAAACCAACGCTAGGGCAGCTATTGGCTACTGGCTATGAACTTGCTTATTCTACGCCATCACGTTCGAATCCGTCAGACTTTTGGAGTGATCGTGTGTGGCCAAGTCTGTTCGCTTGAAAGTCCAGCAGACCTCAGCTGCAAAGTCCGTTGGATTGTCCGCTGGACCAAGTCCGCCGGAAAGTCCGATCGTGTGTACGCAGCAATAGCAGACGTTTTTTTGCTGCAAGGATTCTCTTTAAAAAGGCTTTTTGTTTTGAGGGCAGTATTTTGGGGTTTTAATTTATTTTTGTGTTTTATGTTATGTTGATATGACCTTTATATTTTTGCTACAAGGCTTTTAACCATCTACCTACTGCAGTATTGTAAAAAAAAAAAATGATGGCCAGCCAGTACACCCGTTAATGGCTGTGAACTGAGCCTTCATCAAACAGAGCTGATATCAGCAGCTCTGTATTATGATTCGCTGTAATTAATCAAATATTGTATTGGGGTTTTAAGTATTATTCGGGCCCTAAAATGTACATTTTAGCAAGTTTGCAAAAAATTAATAAATAAAATATAAAAAATAAAAGGCTCTAGCAGCAAAAAGATGAATGGATTTTTTTTTTAAGTTGCCCTTAAAGACACCTGAAAAGACCCTTTGTCCACTGTACTATATTTTTAAGCTTTACATTTTTGCATTGGTACTTGCTCCCCCGTGCCTTTTTGTTTATAGTGGTCTGCTTATTAACCCTAAAAAAAGACAGAATTTAACAAGATGCAACCCATGATTTACTTCACTGATTGAGTCCTAATATCTTGTTAACTGAGCAAGGCATTGCTAAGCAAGACCATTGCTGGGCTGTGCTTAGAGCATCATTTGCCCTTAATCTATCTATGAGTGCAGGTATTAAATGAAAGCAATCATCTCATATGTTGAAATTCAAAAGATATCTCTTCTCACAGAACACTCTAGTCGATACACCTAAAAGATTAACTGCCATTTTGTAATATAGGTTGTGTGTATTTTCTCGCTTTCTGCTGTAAGTCTAGGTTCACATCTATGCGGCTGCGCTTGGTGTGTTTTTCAGGCACGTTTTTCAGTGCATTTTGCATTTTTAAACCAGCATTTTTATGCGTTTTTGCATGGAGTTTTCATGCACTTTGCGTTTATGTTTTTTTTTCTCTTTAAACACACTGTAAAACACACTGTATATAGCTGGTTGCTAAGGAGGGGGCCAGGAAGCCGGCTGCTGTGTCCTTAGCAACCGATGAGTCATCAGCTGTCAGCAGGGTTCCCCGCTGAAAGTTCAATGTAAAACAGAAAAAAAAAATTGCCGGCAAACAAATTAAAGAAAAAAACAGAGTGGGGTTCCCCCCAGGTCCATACCAGGCCCTTCTGGTCTAGTATGGATTCGGAGGGGACCCCCAAGCAATTTTTTTTTTAAATGGCGTGGGTTCCCCCCAAAATCAATACCATACCCCAAAACACCCTCCCCATGTTAAGGGCATGTGGCCTGGTACAGTACAGGGGGGGGGCGCTCTCTTATCCCCCCTTTTCCTGCGGCCTGCCAGGTTGTGTGCTCAGATAAGGGTCTGGTATGGATTTTGGGGGGTCCCCCCAAAATCCATACCAAACCCTTATCCGAGTATGCCGCCCTTATCTGAGCATTTCCAGCAGGTCAGGAAAGGGAGGGGATGAGCTGTCTTCTTTCTCGCCGCCGGTAACCCGCTAAAAAAAGTAAAAAAGGCTGCTCTCAAGCAGATAAAAACATATGCTTTCAATAGTCTATTTAACAGGCTAAATAATTAAAGTTCATTGTTTGTTTGAGTTTACATACACTTTTTTATTATAATTATTATTATTATTATTATTCAGAATGTATATAGTGTTAACAGCTAGAGCAGCACTTTATAAAGAGACAGGAACGTTGCAAAACAATCTTGTGCAGAAGTGTTAGGAGGGCCCTGTTCATGATAGCTTACAATTGAAAGATTTTAAGATGCATCATGATAGAAAAGTGCCTTTTGCTTGGTCTATCATTTGTTACTAGTTTATGTTAGCCTACAATCACCATACCATATCAAATTCAGAAGAGCATGGCGAAAAATAAAGTGGAAGCCTCCCGGTGGTGACCGAGGAGACTAGCGTCTTTACAGAGACAAAATGGGTGTCTGGGACTTGTGCCAACTAGGAGGCTTCAATGGCCATGTACAATATAGAGGCCATCCTTTGAAACAAGAGTAGCATCTGCCCTTATTGCCACTACCAAAACAGTTCACATTGTACCATTATACCACTTTTATAATGGCAAACATTCTACTATTCTACCATTGTATAAGTCAATAGCAGAACAGATGGAGCACTCACAGACAAAGTCAGATATAACAAATTAATGTATTATTAATGACATATGGAAGCATGAATAGTGACAGAGGGAATGGAATATATTCTTTGGTAAGTATGAACTTTAACATTAATGGAGGTTTGCTATTTTACATTTTAGAGGTTGTATAAAAATAATATACAAGGAGCTTGAAGGCACAAAATAATATTTACTGTCTGAAGCCAATTCTTGTACACTCAACCCATGAATCATAAAGATACAGGTTAGGCTCTGTGTTGACCATGTTTGGAGTTGTACCCAGGGCATCAGTATGACATAAATTTGTAAACTATTTGAGGGACCATATCCAATAATTTGCTGATGAAAACAGTATCATTAGCAGTAATCAGCATGGGTTTACGAAAGGTTACGAAAGGTTGCTCTTGCCAAGCCAACCTAATAACATTCCACGAGGAAGTGAGCTGCCATCTGGACAAAGGTAGGCCGGTGGATGTGGTGTATCTGGATTTTGCAAAGGTATTTGATACCGTCCCCCACAAACACTTAATCTACATGCTGAGGTCTGTGGGTATGGACCATAGGGTTTGTTCTTGGATAGAAAACTGGCTATGGGGGTGTGTCCAAAGGGTTGTGATAAATAACGTATACTCAGAATGGTCTAGCGTGGTTTTTGGGGTACCCCAAGGCTCCGTCCTGGGACCAATTCTGTTTAATTTACTTATAAATGATAGTGGGGATAAATAGCTCGATCTCAGTGTTTGCTGATGACACAAAGATATGTAGGGCAATAACAATACAGCAGGATATATAAACTTTACAAGAGGACTTGAATAAAGTAATGGAGTGGGCTACTGCATGGCAAATGAAGTCTAACATTGAAAAATGTAAGGTAATGCACTTGGGGTAAAAATATAACTGCAAGTTACTAATTAGGGGGAGAACCCCTAGGGGCTTCCAGGATGGAGAAGGATCTAGGGGTCCCAGTAGAAGACAGACTGAGCAATAGCATGCAGTTTCAAGCTGCAGCTACCAAAGCCAGCAGAATATTAGCATGCATTAAAAAGGGAATTTACTCCAGAGATAAAACAAATATTCTGTCACTTTATAAAACTCTGGTTCGGCCGCATCTGAAGTATTCTATCCAGTTCTGGTCACCGATCCTCAGAAAGGATGTGCTGGAGCTGAAGACAGTCCAGATAAGGGCAAATAAATTATTATGGGGACTGGAGGACCTCAGTTATGAGGAACGACTACAAGCGCTAAATGTATTCTCCTTGGAGAAGAGACGCTTGAGAGGAGATATGATAGCACTTTACAAATATCTCAACGGTGATCCCAGCGTAAGTTTGAAACTTTTCAGTCCCACGGAGTGTAAAAAGACATGGTGCCACACAATTAGACTGGAAGCGAAGCAGTTTAACCTTAAGCTACATAGGAGGTTTTTCACTGTCAGGGCGGTAAGGAGGTGGAACTCTCTTACACAATCGGTGGTGTTGGCAGGAAGTATGGATAGTTTCAAAGACTCTTGGACGTGCATCTTAGCGAAAACAATATACAGGGATATGGGAAATTATTTTTCTACACACACACCCACACAGGTTAAACTGGATGGACTGTTGTCTTTATTCAACCTTACCAACTATGTAACTATGTATACATTTGAGATACTGCTGAGATCATTCAGAATTCAATAAACGGTACATTTGACTTGCACTTGACATGCTTCAAGTAGGTGTTGCTTTTTTATAGACTTGTATGGGAATGAAAACCCCATTCTCATGGGTAGCCAAACCTATGTCATCAGGGGAAGAAATTAACAGGCATCCACAATACAATAGGGGTGAGGGGTAGTCTCCTAATGGGGACACCTGTTTTCACTTTGGAAAAAATTCCCTTAACTTCCTGATGTGGCTTCAGGACAGGAAAGAGTGCTTTCCCCATCAAGACACAGACAGCAAAAACCTGACAGAGGTTTTAAAGCCCAAACCTTAAGAATAATGCCTTGCAATGGGGCTGTCTGCACTGCAAGGGTTAATTGCTTGTTAAGGTCTAAGGTATATAGAAAATAAGATCTACTTACCAGATCCTCTGCACCTCCACATTGCTAGACCAGTCCTTGTAGCATCTTCTCCCCCATGCTCAAGTGCAAGATCCTGACACCATCTTGACCAACACAGGGTCCATAGCCTTCCAGACCCTGGATTGATGATGGCATGGGACAATCCACCGTTGAAGCATGGGGAAGCGTCATCTGCTGGGGGAGTGGAGGATCAGATAAGATAAACTGCAAAAACTCTCCCCTAGACTAACGAGCAGTTAACCCTTGCAGTGAGAACACAACCCTACTGCAAAGGGGTCATTGCTGAGTTTCATGGAATTTGGCTTTAAATATTTCCTACTGTATCCAAAACTAAAGAAAAAAAAGGTTTTGACTTCAGATACACTTTATTTCTTTAAAAAGGTGGTTGCGGAGTTCAATTCTATTTATACTGACAGGTCCCCTTTGAAAATGGCTCATGAACCTTGGCTGGACATTAAGCAATATTGTTGTTTTACTAGACTAAATGGTGACCTCTGCTCTCAGTTACAGCAGAAAATGCCATTGTGCTTCTTGACTGCAATGTTGTTTGTTCAAATGTGCCATGGCCCATTTGTTATTTCACGTATTTCACTAGACTGCTTAGAAGTGCTACTCCATTTAACTGCCCATGTCCGACTGAAAAATATGAAACTATACTGGCCAGCACTATGTATCGATTCCCTGAGTCCTTCAATGAATTGTAGAGTAATGTAATAAAAGAGCCATCTGTCCCGCAAAGAGAACAACTGACACGTTTGACTAGAAAGCACTGAACAATTTTTCATGCTATTGCCTGGATACCACGATTCCTCCCAGTAAAATCCCTCTGAGTTCAGCTCATTGTACATACATAGTGCTGAACAGATGGCCTGCATATACAAATCTCAAGTGCAAACAAGGTTAAAATAATAATCTCCAATGAACAATGTTTACTTCAAGGCCGGTCCTTTCAATGGCCAATCTGATTGCTGCTATTTAGTCCGTTTTAGACAAAGGGAAATTAGTTCAAATATGTCCATTTTCAATAATGAACAGAAAACATCTGTCTAAGGTGCCAACAGTGATGTAAGTAACTGAGTTAAAATAAACTGAGTTACCTAACGCAGTTACTTTAGAGGGTAACTAGTAATCTAACTGATTACTTTTCCCCTCATGGTAACTCAGTTCCCATTACTTTGGCTTAGTTACCCCAATTACATCTACCGCCACTAGATGGCAGTAGTGTAATTCCGGTGTCCTGCCAAAAAAGTTCCCCCGCCGGATAAGGACCCCCTGTACTGCGCAGGCGCAGGGCTTGCGCAGTACGAAGGACTACGGAGCTTCCGAAAATTGCTGAACCTAAACAGCTCTGAGTGAACTCTACACCGCGCAGGTGCAGCTATCATGTAATTGTACGAGGCGATGCCGCACGCTCCCGATGCTCGTGCTACTCTGCAAGGGGCGTCTATCGTGTAAGTAAGGGGCGGGTCTAGTATTACTGTAACCAAGGGGCGCATTTATTATTATTGTTATATATCGAGCTCTGCCCATTAATTTAACATTCGCCCTCTTCTGTAGCCATCCGCCCCTTACACGATATAATAATAATAGACCCGCCCCTTGCTTACACAACAGATCTGCCCCTTGGTTAGAGTAATAATAGAGCAGCCCCTTGGTTACACAATATATAACAATAATAATAAATGCGCCCCTTGCTTACAGTAATACTAGACCCGCCCCTTAGTTACACGTATAGAATATTTTTTAAAAAGTCAGTTACTTTGCTGCATAACTAATTACTTTTCCAATGTAGTAACTGAGTTACTAACGCAATTACTTTTTGGGAGAAGTAATTTGTAACTTAACTAATTACTTTTTTAAAGTAAGATGACCAACACTGGGTGCCAACACCCAGTAATGCAATCGATGATGATGAAGACGGGATCAATTTGAAATGTACTTGAGATGATTGGCCAATGGGAGGGCATCTTTATGATCAATAATGAGCTTTGAAAGAACTTGTTATCCCTCTTATGCCCCGTACACACAGTCGGAAATTCCGATGGAAAATGTCCGATCGAACCATGTTGTTGGAAAATCCACCCGTGTGTGGGCTCTATCGGACTTTTTCCGTTGGAAAAAAAAATCCTGCTCTCAAATTTTTCGATAACAAAATCCGATCTGACTTTTTCCGAACGTGTGTAGAGAATTCCGACGGACAAAGTGACACGCATGCTCAGATCAAATTACGAGACCAAAGCTATTGGCTACTAGCCTCTACGTAGTTCCGTCGTAGGCAACGAACGTCACCACTTTCAGAATGATCGGATTTTCCAACAACTTTGTCCGACCGTGTGTATGCAACACCAGTGTCGGACAAATTCCGTCGGAAAAAAATCTGACGGATTTTGTGGTCGGAATTTCCGACTGTGTGCACGTGGCATTAGAGGTTTATAATCTGTTTAGGTTGTTTGTTTCATTATGCATAATGATTTATTCAAGTCAAAGTATAAAAGATTTGGTCAATGGTTCTTTTGTTTTATTTATTTATTTTAATTATTTTTAAAAATATTTTACAGACAAATATTTATTACCTTCATAACACACAGGGGGTTATTTACGAAAGGCAAATCCACTTTGCACTACAAGTGCAAACTACAAGGGCAAAGTGCATTTGAAATTGCACTTGGAAGTGCAGTCGCTGTAAATCTGAGGGGTAGATCTGAAATGAGGGGAAGCTCTGCTGATTTTATTATCCAATCATGTGCAAGCTAAAACAAAAATGTTATTCTCCTCGGATCTACAGCGACTTTACTTCCAAGTGCACTTTCAGTGCAATTTCAAGTGCATTTGTAGTTTGCACTTGTAGTGCAAAGTGGATTTGCCTTTAGTAAATAACCCCCACAGTTTGCAAAGAATGCTGGGCTGTCTAATAAGAAAGTCCTGCACCTGCTTAGACTACATGGTCATGTGTACATTGGTCAGACACACTGGACCATTTGACCCAAATCAAACCTGCGATTTGCCCATGTGGGGAAAAAGACAGGTTTTCTTTAATTCCCCCATCCCAAGCAACACGCCACAGCTTTCCTTCACTCCTACACTGATCCATTCGCATGGCAGGAACAAATAAATTACCCAGTGCTTTCACGTCTGGAGGAGCATGTAACTTATTCCATGTGACAGCGCTTGGCCAAATACCAAGATCCAGCCCTGTCACATGGGGGAAGTCTATTACAAATTGGCTTCTCTTGCTCTCAGCTACAAAACAAAGAGGCAGGGGCGCAAAGGAAAGATGTGTTTGTGTTTGGGGAAAAGAATCTGTTGCTCTGACCTACATAGAAAAGCGTCAAGTTAATTTAAATATGAACTCCAGGCGAGTAGCAAAAATAAATTCCAATTAATGCAATAATGTAAGCATTTAAATTTAACTAGTGAAAGTTCCTGACTCCTTCAGCTTCCTGTAATAACCTGTACAGTGGCACAAAATAGCCATTAGCTTTGCTGCCACCCGTATATGAACATGCTAGCAGAAGGAGAGAGCAGACTGACATTCAGTGTTAAAGTGGTGTTCCGCCCAAAAACAAAAAAAATTAAAAGCCAGCAGCTACACATACTGCAGCTGCTGGCTTTTAACAATAGGACACTTACCTGTCCTGGAGTCCAGCGATGTCAGCACTGCAGCTTATGTTTCCATCAGCTGTCGGGTGCTGCCGCCGCCATTGCGGGTAAGGGTACCCGGCAGTGTAGCCTTACGGCTTCACACCGGGAACGGTGTCTGCGCATCTCTCCTACTGGCCCGGCGACAGGGAGAGGAGGAGGGAGCCCTGTGATGTCACAGGCCGCGGCCTGGACTCCTGGAAGTGGGAACAGGATACCGGTCAAAGACAGGTATCCTGCGCCCCCTCCCCCCCGAAAGGTGCCAATTGTGACACCGGAGGAGGAGAGGAGACAAATGAGCGGAAGTTACACTTTTGGGTGCTACTCCTCTTTAAGTTAGAAATCACTGCTCGCTTATACACTAGACATGTTTCTATTATCATTGTAGGTAATTTATTTCAAGTTATCGCATCTACAAACTACAGGATAGATTTAGGGACTTTTATTTCTTTTTTTATTGTTTCTATTGGTTATGGCAGCGGGACTGCAACATTGCGGCAAACAAATCTGACCCCAAATGACACTTTTTGGGGACCAGTGACATTATTACAGTGATCAGTGCTATAAAAATGTACTGATCAATGTAAAAATGACAGTGGCAGGGAAGGGGTTAACAATAGGGGGCGATCAAGGGGTTAACTGTGTTCCCTGGGTGTGTTCTAACTGTAGGGGGGATGGGCTGCCTGGGCCATGACAGAGATCACTGTTCCCGATCACTGGGAACAGTAGATCTCTGTCATGTCATCTGTCAGAATGAGGATCCCCCTGGTTTACAAAGACATATCCCCATTCTGCCTTTGTACTAGGCGATTGCGGGTCACCAGCTGACATCGAGTCCGCCTGTCTCGTGGACACGCTGCCACAGCATGCAGCTGCACCTGTGTGAGACAACGTACAATGACGGCGGTTCACGCAGGGGTGCCAACCTGCCGCAGTACAACTGCGGGCGGTCCTTAAGTGGTTAAAGAAAGCTTACTCCCTGGAATGGTACCAGCAGATTGGCAAAAAGCTAAGGTAATCAATAAGGTATCAATATTCAAGAATGGACTGAGGTACATACCTGGAAACTACAGGCCAGTCACCCTAACATTAACAGTTTGTAAACTATTCGGAGGGGGTGATAAGGGGCCATATCCAGTGATTTTCTGATAAGAATAGTATCATTAGGAGTTGCACATACGTTTGTAAACCGTAGTTGTACCACACATATGACATATCACAGCGAGCATCAGCATGAGAGCAATAGTTCTAGCACAAGATCTCCTAGTTAACTGTAAACTGATGGGCTGTAAAGGCTTTTAAATCATCACCTATAGAAATTTTTGGGCACCATAGTTTTTTGCGATAAAGTAAGTTTCATTGCCAAAAATCTTTACATGCATGCAAAAAATGGAAAAAAATGCTCTACAGCTGAACTTGTTTAATGCTCATGTTTAGCCAAAATAGTTATTGTTTTTGGTTCCTTTGGGAAGTTATTATTTTCACATATTTGCTCTGCTAATGACAATATTGTCGCCAGAACAGGAAGTTGGGTAATTAACATGCAGTAAACATGTAGAACCCTGGAGTTTAGGCAGGGATGCTCCTCACAAATTTACTTGCCAGGGGTAGTTACCCTGGTTGATTGTGAGAGATCTATTGATTTCTCCATAAGTTTAGCCTTGTTGCACTTTTATCTTCTACCACTAGGTGGCCGGGTACTTGGTGGTACTAGATATGAGAAGGGCAACCCAAGGTCAGGTTATGTGTATATGGGGTATCTCAGCCAATGGGCAGGGGTTTTCTCGAATCCCTTTGCCTGCTGGGAGAGCCTATATATTTGGTTGGAGTCAGGTGATCTGTGTTCTGTGCCACCTGGATAGCTGTCTGGGTGGACGTGTGTCATGTTACCCCGGGCTGCTAGGCCAGAGATTGGGCATATCCCGGGGGAATCTGGCTGCTAGGCTGCCTGAGGGCCAATCCAGAAGCAAGAGAGCAGCGTAAGGTTGGGATTGCGGCTTGCAGTCCAACCAGAAGTGACAGTTCTGCTGGCTGGAGAACCTGTCAGTGGTAGGAGGTAGAGGGGAAGCTGTCGCCACTATGGGACCATCTACTTTGTTACCAGGGACCACAGTGAATAACTGAAGCAAATACCGGAGCAGTATTCTCGCTGAACGGGCACGGTGGAAAATCAGGAAACTTCAGCGGTGATGAAGTCAGGGACCCAGCCAGCGGAGGTGATGCTTGCAGAGCAGCCTTGTGTGCCAAGCCAGGGACTGAGCAGGCCAGTGGGGTGAAGCTTGAGAAGTATCTGTGAGTGCCAAGCTAGGGACCTAGCAGAGAGTCGGGGATGACGCAGGAGGAAGATACCATTGTGAAGATTGGAGGAGCTCAAGGGATTCAGTGGCAGTGAATCAACTAGTCTAGTGAGAGACTGGAAGCTCAGTGGGCTGAAGAACTACAAGGAGTAATTGTAGTAAGGGTGAAGGAACTTTTACGCATGGTGTTAGGAACTGTTAAAGACTGTTGCCAAATGAGACAGCATTCCACATGCAGGTGTGGGGTCTTGCTGGATGCCTTTCCCTGAATGGCTGTCCTCCTATTGAAGTCTCAGAGTCTTGAATTAAAATTGCAACTACCTTTGGTTGTCCTGGCCCTAACTCTCTTTCCCCCACAAAAGTGTGTAAGAGACCTCAGATCTTCATATTATCATTTTGTAAGTCCAATTAAATAAGTAATATTTGCATACATTTTCTATTCAAACCTAAAATGCTCAGAGACCATGTTCTTTTTCAGATCATATAATTATTCTCTTGGAAGGTCTTTGCAAATATTCTATATGCTTAATATGCATAGATACAAAGTCTAACAAGAGAAAACATTGTGCATTGAACAGATGGCTTCCAAAACACATTTGAAGTGCAAATAAGGTTAAAAAGAATTATCTATTTGGAAAAATATTTACCTCAAGGTAGTTATAATTTATTAGGTTTAAACAAAGGAAGGCATTGTTCAGAGTTAATTGCTACATATAATGTTTACTGAAATTAAAGTGCTTGAGTAATTTTGTGAAAACTAAATATAAGGAAATCGACACTAGTTTAGTATATACAATATTTTTCGCTCCATAAGACACCCCCCCCCCCAAAAAAAATGGGGGGAAATCTCTGTGAATCTTATGGAGCAAATATTGACCAGGCCTCACCCCCCCATCGCAGGGCCGTCCTATCAAGCGGATCTAGGGGGAAGCTGCTGGAAGTGCTAGGAAGTGCTTTGTTAACAGTGGACCACATGGCGCAAATTCAAAGGGACGTACAGGTACGCCCATTTACGCAGCCGTGCCATTCTGCCGACGTAAATGTACATGCGGCGGTCGGCAAGTAAGTTGACCCCATTGCTGATTGCTGGTGTGGGCAGCATGACCTGCCGCCCAGCTGGGAGACCCAGGAGTTTGTGGCTGGGAGCTGGTGCACTGTCACTGTGCTGTGCCGATCCATTTACTCAATATCTCACTCTAATGCGGCGTACACATGGTCAGAATTTCCGATGGAAACAGTCCGATGGGAGCTTTTCATCGGATTTTCCGACCGTGTGTATGCCCAACGGTCTTTTTTTGTCGGAATTTCCGACGGACTTTGAATTGAGAACCTGTTCTCAATTTTTCCGACGGAAAACCTTTCTATCGGATTTTACGATCGTGTGTATGCAATTCCGACACGCAAAATTCCGACGCATGGTCGGAAGCATTAAACTTCCCTTTTATAGTGCTGTCGAACGTGTTTTATGCCGCTGTGTTATTGACCGTCGGAATTTGGTGTGATCGTATGTAGGCAACACAGCTTGAGCAGAATTCCGTAGGAATTCCGTCGGAAAAACCGTCAGAGTTTTTTCCGACGAGAATTCCGATCATGTGTACGCGGCATTACAAAACCTATGAGTGAGATATTGAGAGACACTGAAATAGGAGTGCATAGCACAGTGTGTTGAACAGGCCAGTGACTCTGCTCCTCCTCCTGATGATCCATCCTATCCCTGCTGTGCCTGCCTCATCAGCCCCGCCCATACTCTACCCCCTGCTGTGCACAAGGATTTTCTGTGCGTATGTGAAGGAGAGATGCCATATTTATAGTACACACACACTACAGCAGGCACATCGCGGTAGATCCTAGCTGAAGAATAGGATATTTTCCTCCTCTAAATTTTTTTTTCTTGCATTCCTCCTCTAAAACCTAGGTGCGTCTTATGGAGCGGAAAATACGGTATGTTCCTTCTTTACTTGTTATGACCAAGACTTAAAAAAAATGTAGATGCTTTTAAAGTGGAAGTAAACCCTTCCACATGACTTTGGCCTACAGGTAAGCCTAGATTAAGGCTTACCTGTAGGTCCAATAAATATCTCCTAAACCTACATGGTTTAGGAGATATTTAGCGATGAAAAGGCATCGCTGTCTACGGCGCATGCGCCGTAGACAGCGGCGCGCAGGCGCACTGAGAGCGCACTGAGTATGCCGCTCTCACGGCAATATGCCGATCTCGTGCGCATGCGCGGGAGTGACGTCATCGCCGCTCCAGCGAATGATATCGCTGGAGCGGCGATACCCGGAAGTCACTCCGGCCCAGGATGGCGGCGAAGAAGATTGAAGATGAGAACCGCTCCGGGGGCTTCGTTTTCAGGTAAGTTTTTCATAATGAGCTAGTATGCTATGCATACTAGCTCATTATGCCTTTGCCTTGCAGGGTGTCTTTTTTTTTTTTTTTTTAAAGAGGCTTTACTTCCTCTTTAATATGTAATATTGTATGTAAATATTTTGTATTTTTAATTTTAGCTTTAGGGTCCTTTTCACGTGTTTATCAGTTTCTTGAATGTTGAATTCAAACATCTACTACTTGAGCTTTTGAGCTCTGCAGACAGCTTTTAATAACACAGCAGAAAAGGGGAGAGAGGAAAATACGAAAAAGAGTCTATCACACCACCTGCTGAATAGAGAGGAAAACCCATATATCAAAACAATGTTTTTAAATCCTGACCATAATAAGGTAAAAATAACTGTCTTTACAAACCTACTAAACATTTATTTTTAATGTTTGTTTATAAAGGTTTTTATTAGGGCTGTGGAAATTAAAGATTAATTCCTTGATTAATCGTTAATTCTTTTGATCGATTAAAATTATTTTGATCAGTACTCACCTCTCCGCTGGCTTCCGGGTCTTCAGTTCCATCGGAGATCCGGTGACGTCACAGACATCGACATCACCGGACTCCTCCCCCCTTCCCCAAGTGCCTCCGTCTGCTAACGAAGGGAAGGGGGGAGGAGTTCGGTGACATTGAAGTTCTGATTGAACGTAACGCGGGAGGAGCTACGCATGACGTCACCCGCTGCTGCCCTATGGAACTAACATGATTGTCGGCTTTACATGCTGTGTTTTTATCATCTTTATGTGAGTAGTTTGTGTTTGAACACAAAAATGTAATCTTGTACTTAAGCGGTGAGCACTTAGATCTTTTCTTTCTACCCATGACCTGGGGTCCTTGCTGAGATCTAAGGAGACGTGAGAGAAGTTTATGGTCAGTGTTAACCCTTTTTATACCCGCTTGCATGACCACCTGTTTGTACAGGGGTCCATGCCATAAGGTGAGAGTGATTAGTTAGACCGGAGGTGGAGGGATTGTCACGCTACTGTGGAAAAAAAAAGACTTATGTCAGTGCTACAGTTTGAATTTAACACTTTTTTGTATTTGTGTGAACTGTGAAGTTAAGTCATGGATTGTGGAAACTAACTAGTGTTGGGTGATTGTATATAGTGTATACCACATTTACCACTGACTAATGCAGAGTTGCAATGCAAGGAGATCAGCTAAAAGTAGTTGGATCTGTATGTGCGTTATAATTAATCTAAATTAGTCGATTAATCGATTAAAAAAAAATCAATTAATCGAACATGAAAATTTTAATCAGTAACAGCCCTAGTTTTTATACATTAAACTTTGGCACAGTGAAGAATCACAGGGACAATTGTAGAAACACAATGCAATTTATGGAAGGATACAGATAACAGCACTATTCTGACTCTGATTGTTGTGAAGCAACTATCCCTTGTGAGACCTCTATATCTGGCCTGTATAAGATATAATCACTGAGGGCAATCCTCATCAGATAGTTTGAACTCACCAAATACCGATTCCATCCACAAGATGCTTTTATTCTGAACATCAGGTTACAGCAGATGACAGGATACAAACAGATGAATAGGTTGTAGTATTTATGCGGTCAAAATATGATATTGTCTGTAGCTTACAATGCAGAACACATGTGCCCTGCTACATGTGGCCTGTTAGCTGGATTCATGACACAGGAAGTACAAATCACAGGAAGGGAAGGGTGGAGCATTACATAAGGAAGTGTGTCATAACATCAGGGAAAAAGAACATAAGAAAACTAGTGCATTACCACAAAAGGTCACTAGATGGCAGCATGTGAACTAGATATAAAAGTCCATAGAAAATGGTTAAGCAAACAATCTATATAAATTCAATGCCCCGTTGGAGCAGCACAAGCACTGAACCACATTAGGATCAAATTGTTATGTCAGGTCAACTCAAGAATGCAGTATAATGTTGTGTACAAAAAGCAGGTTTTCTGCTTCTACAGAGGTCTCTATAAACTGACTACTCATTCCTTGCACAATACTAACTCCCACTGTTACAAATATGTTCACAGTGTCTCATTCTGAAGTGACAATAAAGTGTTTCCGCAAGCATCCAGAGCTTTTAGGCCAAGCTGCAGTATTTTTAAAAAAAAGTCCCCCCCCCCCTACACCAATTACTTAAACAAATCCTCTTAAAATATTTTATTCCTGGGGTCTTCTGACTGGTTAGGTGAAGTCCTCAGGTTATCCTCCACTTCTCCCTGTGGTGGCAATGGGTGGTTGTAAATACTTCCGATAGCGTTAGCTCCTTTGTTTGTGGTACTATATTATGAACTCAGGCTGATGTGGTGACACACCCTCAGGGACACTGTCCATGACAGCCTGGTTCTAGCACCCCATGATCCCCCCCCCCCCCCCCCAACACTTACCCGAGCCTGTCAGAGGTCCAGCGCTGTGCCCAGCTGCAGGTTTCTCTTTCCTCTCTTTACAGTGGCTCAAGCAGCAGCAGGAGCCACTGGCTCTTGCTGCTTGTGCGCTGTGTGTGTCTTTAGACATAGGCAGCAGGGGTAAACAAATCTTAATACCGAAGCCCAATTTTGCAACTTTGACATGTGTTAGAAGAAATGTACATATCATCACAACTACTAACAAATTGGGTTTTCATTTCGTGGTAAATGGTAGTGGATATCTCCTGATTTTTTTTATTATCAAATGAAAACTGGCACAAAAAGTCAACAAAATATACATTTTTTAAATGTATCTGTATATTTCTTGCTACTGTCGTAACCTACCACCAAAGAACAACGAAAAATAAATTCTCCCACTACTGATGATCACAGTGATACCACATATGTGTATGTTAGTTGTTGTATATATCCGTAGTACAGCCCAGAAATATTAGTGTACATTTTCCTTTTTCTTTTCAATACTACCTAAAACACACTGACACTGATACTAACTGATATTGATACTAATTTAAAAATACTGACCATGACCTTTGACCCTGACAATGACCTTGCCCTTTGGCCCTGACCTTGACCCAAACACTAACCCTAGCATTGACCTACAGTAGATCAAACCTTGATCTTTTTATTTATTTTATTTATTTATTTTTTATTATTATTGTTATTTTTTTTATTTTTTTATACACACACTTTTTTTCTATCTCTGCAAGGACAGAGAAAGATTCAACATATCTGTCTCATTCATTCACAGAGACAGAAGACACAGGGACGGGTTTCACAGTCAAATCAGAGGCTATAACAGTGGTCAGGTGACCAGGAATTGGACGTTCCAGGTCCCGATCATTATAAACGGGGCTCACTGTGCTGGGAGCGTGCCATGTGGCGCCCTCCTAGCACAAAGGGAGGTGCGCAAATATGCGGCCTCACGGCAAAAAGCCCAGTGCAGTGGGGCCACATATTTGTGTTATGTCGGCACAAAGGGGTTGAATGATGCTGGCCATCATTTAATCCATAAGAGAATTAGGGCCAACAGTGGAGCAGAGATTCTGTAGGGGACAGCGCTGGATAGGAGGGAGCATTTTCGTTTCTTTAACTCTATTGGAGTTCTACTTTAACAGCCTGACAGCTTCTCTGAAACCTGGAGCACTCGGTTATTCAAACCCTGACTAAATATTGGTATTTGTCGTTACCATTTCCCATTAGTCAGTAAGCCTTTTTATTACATTAAGAGTCCAACTGCGAGACACTGCAGGCAACCCAAAGTCAGTATGTGCATAATAGTGTTTTCTGATTCTCAGAGCACTCTAGAAGGCTGCTAAGGTATGTAGTGAAACCATGGAGTGCCAATGTTAACATTGTTTTGACACTTTACAAAGTCATTGTTCAGTTCAGGTATACTTTAAGTCAAGAGCTATTTACGTAGTATATCTATTAATTTCCTTTTGTTGGTTTTTGTTACACAGTATTCAGTTTCAATTAAGGGATTACTTGCTTTTGTGATATTCATTGTTTAGTCCAATTCCAGAGAGGGGTATTTTGTCTAATTTACCATAGTAGCATAGTTCTGCTACACCACGCTAAAATGTTTTCCTATTTACTTTTCATATTTCAATTTACTCTTCATTTAAATGTTAGTATGATATATATATATATATATATATATATATATATATATATATATATATATATATATACAGTGCCTTGAAAAAGTATTCATACCCCTTGAAATTTTCCACATTTTGTCACGTTACAACCAAAAACGTAAATGTATTTTATTGGGATTTTATGTGATAGACCAACACTAAGTGGCACATAATTGTAAAGTAGAAGGAAAGTGATAAATGGCTTTCAATTTTTTTTTACAAATAAATAACTGAAAATTGTGGCATGCATTTGTATTCAGCCCCCCTGAGTCAATACTTTGTAAAACCACCTTTTGCTGCAATTACAGCTGCAAGTCTTTTTGGGGATGCCTCTACCAGCTTTGCACATCTACAGAGTGATATTTTTGTCCATTCTTCTTTGTAAAATAGCTCAAGCTCTATCAGATTGGATGGAGAGTGTCTGTGAAAAGCAATTTTCAAGTCTTGCCACAGATTATCAATTGGATTTAGGTCTGGACTTTGACTGGGCCATTCTAACACATGAATATGCTTTGGTCTAAGCCATTTCGTTGTAGCTCTGGCTGTATGTTTAGGGTCCCTGTCCTGCTGTAAAGTGAACCTCTGCCCCAGTTTTAAGTCTTTTGCAGACTCTAACAGGTTTTCTTCTAAGCTAGCCCTAGATTTGGCTCCATCCATCTTCCCATCAACTCTGACCAGCTTCCCTGTTCCTGCTGAAAAAAGCATAGCTACAACATGATGCTGCCACCACCATGTTTCACGGGGGGTGGTGTGTTCAGGGTGATGTGCAGTGTTAGTTTTCCGCCACACAGCTTTTTAGGCCAAAAAGTAAAATTTTGATCTCATGTGACCAGAGCACCTTATTCAACATGTGTGCTACGTCCTCAACATGGCTTCTCGCAAAACTGCAAACAGGACTTCTTATGGCTTTCTTTCAATAATGGCTTTCTTCTTGCCACTTTTCCATAAAGGACAGATTTGTGGAGTGCACGACTAATAGTTGTCCTATGGACAGATTCTCCCACATGAGCTGTGGATCTCTGCAGCTCCTCCAGAGTTACCATGGGCCTTTTGGCTGCTTCTCTGATTAATGCTCTCCTTGCCCGGCCTGTCAGTTTAGGTGGATGGCCATCTCTTGGTAAGTTTGCAGTTGTGCCATACTCTTTCCATTTTCCGATGATGGATTGAACAGTGCTCTGTGGGATGTTCAAAGCTTGGTATTTTTTTGTATAACCTAACCCTGCTTTAAACTTCTCCACAACTTTATCCCTGACCTGTCTGGTGTGTTCCTTGGCCTTCATGATGCTGTTTGTTCACTAAAAGTTCTCTAGCAAACCTCTGAGGGCTTCACAGTACAGCTGTATTTATACTGAGATTACATACACAGGTGGACTCTCTTTACTAAATAGGTGACTTCTGAAGACAATTGGTTCCACTAGTTAGTTAGAAGTATCAGAGTAATGCCGCGTACACACGATCGGACTTTGTCCGCCGGACCTAGTCCAGCGGACAAACCGCCGGACTTTCCAGCTGGGCTTCGCCGGACTTGAAAGCGAACGGACTTGACCACACACGATCACGCTAAAAGTCCGGCGGTTCACGCGATGACGTACAGCACGTACGACGGGACTAGAACACTAGACTAGAGTCCGTGACATACTTGCTACTGAGCATGCGTCCTTTTTGGTCCGCTGGACCATACTACAGACGGCCGTATTGTCCGCCGGACTGCCAAGTCCAGCGGATAATTTTAAAACAAAATTATAAACCTAGTCTGCCGGACTTTTGGGAAAAAAAGTCAGTCGAAGGCCCACACACGATCGGACTGTCCGGCGGACTCGAGTCCAGCGGACAATCCCGTGGAAAAGTCCCTTCGTGTGTACGCGGCATAAGGCTCCTTTCACACGGGCGGACCGTATGTCCGTATTTCATCCATCCGTTTTAGGATGAAATACGGACATGCATGCATCCCTATGGGATAGCGGGTGTCAGCAGATGAACGTCTGTAGAGCGGATCGGATGAACACGGACAGACGGTCCGTGTTCATCCAATCCCCCATAGAAGAGAGCGGAGATCTGACAGGGTGGTCCCTTCACAGTGTGTAGGGACCGCCCCTGTCATCCGCCGGCTCAGCAGGAATCAGCAGAGCGATCCCGGCTGAGCAGCGGATGTTTACAGGACGGATCATTACGGATCCGCCCCTTGTGAAAGATCCCTAAAGGGGGTTGAATACAAATGCACGCCACACTTTTCACATATTTATTTGTAAACAAATTTGAAAACCATTTATAATTTTCCTTCCACTTCACAATTATGTGCCACTTTGTGTTGGTCTATCACATAAAATCCCAATAACATGCATTTACGTTTTTGGTTGTAACATGACACAAAATGTGGAAAATGTCAAGGGGTATGAATACTTTTTCAAGGCACTGTACATTTTATGCTTGGATGTTTACACAGGGAATATACTGTATCTATATATCCATATGAAAGAGGAAAGGGATATCCTACCATCCATCCCATCCTTAATTTACATGTAATTTTATGGCATTTCTCTAATAGACAATGCCTTGAAGGATATTTTCATGTAGTCACTTGGGGTCTGCACCCGGGTCCCCGGTATACCAGGGCACTGAGTTCAGAATGGGAGCCCAGAATGGCTGCCTCCAAATTCACTGCCGGGTTAGACCTGTCCTCAGTGAGCCACCACCGCACCGTCACCAACTGCGCGGCCCAATAGTATTTCCGGAAGTTAGGCAAAGACAGACCCCTTCGGTCAATGAGAGTTGTATCTATAGCGGGGGAGGGAGGCATATTGAAGTCTCCTGCCAGTAGCACGTCAACCCATCATCCCAGGGGCCTTCCCTGCCTGCATGGACCTTATTGCCAGTTGGATTTCTTTGAGGGTGAGCGGAGCCTCCAGACTCCCACGCGCCTCACTGGACAGAACCGCAATCACCGAGAGAGCGGGGAATCCACGGCCCCTCCGGGCGTCAACCTATCTATAGCGGGGGAGGGAGGCATATTGAAGTCTCCTGCCAGTAGCACGTCAACCACCGACAAACCAGCCAAGCACTTGATTACTGTTTGCAGAATAGCCAGGGATGCCGGTGGGGGGATGTAAATTCCCACCACCGCCTTGGGCACATTCTCAATCACAGCATGTACAACTACAAAACGTCCCCCCCGGATCTAGGCACAGGTCTAACAGTTTGAATGAAAGGGATTTGTGGACCAGGACACTCACTCCCCTAGCATAGGAGGAAAAAGATGAGAAGGCGGCCTGTGGGACCAATGTGCGGAGCAGCCGCTCCGTGAATGTAACCGGGTCAGCTCCCTCCAGGCCCTCCGGAAGGCCTATGACCCGCAGGTTGTTCCTGCGGTTGCGGTTCTCCGCGTCCTCAGCTCTCGATTCCAGGGAGCGTACCCTCACCTGCAGGGTATGGAGCGTTGCCGAATGATCTCGGGTCACATCCTCCACGCCACTGATCCTGTGTTCAGTCCCAGACACCCTCTGCCGGATCTTCTCAAAATCCTGGCGGATCAAGCCCACCTCAGCCTGCACTGTGTCTATCTTGGTTGTGAGGGTTGAAAGGGAAGTTTGACATCCCGTAATGGCTTGCATCAGTGCTGCAAAGTTGCTTTGCTCGAGGAGAGCCGGCTCCGATGTGTCCGTCTGAGACGCCATGCTGTGAGTGGCTAACACGTGCTGCGACGTACCCCCGGGAGAGCTGTGAGCTTTAAGCGCGGATCCTTGCTTCTGAGCCTTCGGTTTGTGGCCGGTCCGTCTCATGCCTCGCCTAGGCAGAGTCGGGGGATGCTTGCAGGTTCTTAACAGGTCCCAGGGTGTTGTAAAACAGGATTAATTGCCCCGTTAGCAGCAGAGCTCCTCAACTAAGCGTCCTACACCATCGCCATCTTGGACACGCCCCCCAGTTTATCATCCTTAATATATTTAGGTACTTCTTCAAATTTTAGGATTCCAATTTAAACAACCTAATTACATGTTATGGCATTTCTCTAATAGACAATGCCTTGAAGGATATTTTCTGCCAGTTGATTATTCCCAAATGCTTTCCCTACTAAACATTTTTTTGCAAGCTGATCACCTATCTTCGTTACTTAATTTTGTGCCACCAAACGTGACCGGAGAACACAGAACAGGTGCCTGATACTGAGGGCAGAGGGCTGGGCCATGCAGTTGCTAATGCTGAATAATTGACTAGAGATCTAGGGGCTTAGCTACATGGATTTTATCAGAACTGCCTTTCTCTCCATACGTCAGTAAGTGCTTCAGTTGTTGTGGAAATTTTTAATAACGTATGTTGTCAGATGCCCCCCAGTGTCTGTTTTGCTGTAATACACTTATGCGAGGGTATTCGCACATACAGATGCTGGTGGAAGACCATTGGATGCGGAAACCTTCCCGTGGACATGGCGGATCTGTATGCTCTTTTAAGGATGTTTGTTTATGCCTCACCAAGGAACTGGCCACTCCATGGCGATCGCATTTAAACGCCTTAAAAGTAAGCATGTCTGTGTCTATGGGAACCATAGTATAACCATACAAAATTATGGCCCACTGGGCCATAATGTAGTATGGCTCGCATCATTGGTAGCAGTGGGAGTGTGCACACGGTTATGTTCGAAAAAACCATGTGCTTGCCGCATGGTTTTGAACACCACCATCTGCACATGTCACTACTGCATTTCTATTTGAATATATGCATGTGTGTCATTGGTTCTTTTGAATGAATACAAGTGTCTGATTGGCCGATTCTGAAGCTAGCCTCTTTTGTTATCCATGTGTTTAGTATAAATAAAAGCAGCTTGGCTACCTGGTTCGGGATATACTGAGCTCGAGGTGATACCAGCATCTGTTTGTGTTACTTGGAGAGAAAGGCGCGCTTTACCGTTATTATATAAGAGAGCTTTTTGTGCTTTGAAAGGGCTAAGAAATGATATGCTTATATGGAGAAGCTTAGATTTTCCCTGATACAGTTTTAGTAAATCTCCCCCCACTATGTTGTATGTTGTGAATTTCACTGCAACATAGCAATATATCTAACATGCAGTGCCCTGCTTTGTGGTAACAAGCAAGTCTAAATGGGCCCTGAAACCATACACAGGCTTGCAATAGAAAAAAAAAATAACAACTAAAACATGGTTTACAAAAATAGATGCAAAGATCCTTTGAACTCCATTCCTATAGTGTCACTATAGAATCCCGTATGTCTGACTACTTGTTATATCCGGACAGCAGGAAATATGGAGATTGCTTTTTGTATTTGGTTGTTATTCTCAGCTCCCAAGTCTCTTTCTCCTTTATTGTAGACTACTCCTATTAGCACCTCCCTCCCACCCTTTCCTTATTAGTTCTCAACTTATTCATTTTGATGGTGCTCACATGAGACCATTGTGAGATCTTCCTCACCTGGGCACTACCGACCACCTTCATTGTCAATGTTATTTTTATCTTTAGAATTATTGCACCATTGTAATATTTTTATTCCAAGTGCAATGTCTTCATTGTATGTTCTGTATTTTCAATGGAAAAATTCAATAAAACTTACAGTAAAAACAGGAGCAGTTGCCCCTCAACAACCAGCCAGGCTTCAACTTCTAAATGCAAGATGGAATTAAATTACTAAAATTACCTACTCCAGTTTTTTTTGTTTTTTTTTAAATCAACCCGTGTTACATACACACCTAATAATGGCTTTTAAAATACTGCAACAATGCCTGCACTGAAGTTGCAAGGGCATAAAAGAGCTACACCGCTTCTTCAGACTGCAATAAGTCAGTTTGTAGTACTAACTCGCTTCATACAAAAATATGTTATATTCAGTATCTCAACCCAAATCTCATTCAGCCTTCTTTCACTTCTACAGCAGATGTCTTTTTTTCTCGAATTCCATTTATCGGTCCTGACAAATCTGAATTAATTTTGGAATTTCAAAGGGAATTGCGAGATGCTAAGTCGATTTTGATTTTGAGTGCACTTTGAAAGAAGATGTTTAAGTTTTTCTGTAAGTTGTCATGACAGCATAACTGAGAAGTTCACCCAAATTGTTCCTCGCTCTTTATAATTAGCGCCTTTCTCTGAATTATTACTAGTATGCTCCTTAAAGCACAGCTCTGGAAATAGAACAAAGATATACCCAATATAATATGTCAGAGCCGTGTAGAAGACACTGATAATTGATAACAATCCCTGAAGAATCCTTCACTTTTAGCAGTTAGACAAAATGTTAAGAATCCATAAAGGTTCACAAAGATGATAGTACATTGCTGCCACAATCCATAATTAATCTGGCGTAAAAAAGGCAAGTGGCCACCATTTTAAGACAGAAAAAGTTTATTAAGTGTCAGTCATCCAGATTTCTTACATAACAGAACTGTACATTGGATAGGGCGAGTTTAACAGGGGATGTACATGAATACTTTACAATAACACATTGATATACTGAACAGATGGCCAGCAAGGCAAATAATGAAGATAACATAAGGAGGTAAAATCCAAAAGAGCTTATTTATGTGGAAGAAAGATATGCAATGTGTTTATTCAAGATTTAAAGTGTACTTGTCATGAGAGAAAAATGGAAACGGCCATTGCTTAATTGCAGTGCTTGCTGCTTGGCTGTGTCTGGTTTCAATATTTCTGAGTCTCCTCCCTATACTTGTTCCAGGTGAGTTACTCAAAAGTACTGAAGTAAAGTGTTAACTTGACAGCCAGGCAACTAGTATTTTCAGAAGTAGAGGTAGACAATGGCAAAGGGAATGTATATTCCTTTAATTTTATATTTTTTAATAAACATACTAGAAACTATCGTGATATCTCCCTGCAACCATATTGTCTATAAAGTATGTATTACTATCGAAAGTTGACAATTTTGTATAGTGATTAGACATGGGAACTGTCAAAAAATTCGTTTCGTTTCGTTTCGTCCCGTTTCGTATATAAAAAAATTCGTAATTCGTAATTCGTGTACGAAATTCCGTTCGAATTCGTACGAAATACGAAATTCGGACGAATTGTAATTTTTTTTACGAATCGTTAGTAAAGTTACGAATCGTTACGAATCCTTACGAATCGTTAACGCGGCTAATGCATTGTTGGTTCTCATAACACAGAGAACAATTCGAATCCAACTACAAATATCGAATTTCAATTTCAAGTTACGAATCGTTACGAATCGTTATAAATAGTTACGAATCGTTACGAATCGTTATGAATAGTTACGAATCGTTAGTAAATCCAACTACCAATATCGAATTTCAACTAATTTGAACGAAATTATTATAGCAGATATAACGAATGAATTCGAATGAATTCGAATGACAAAGTGTCATTTTTGCAGAAAAAAAAAAAGCGTAGGGGTCCCCCCAAATTCAATAACCAGGCCCTTCAGGTCTGGTATGGATATTAAGGGGGACCCCAACCAAAAAAAAAAAAAAAAATGGCGTGGGGTCCCCCCCAAATATCCATACCAGACCCTTCAGGTCTGGGATGGATTTTAAGGGGAACCCCGGCCAAAAAAAAAAATAAAAAAATGGCGTGGGGTCCCCCTCAAAATCCATACCAGACCCTTTATCCGAGCACGCAACCTGGCAGGCCGCAGGAAAGGAGGGGGGACGAGAGCGGCCCCCCCTCCCGCCTGAACCGTACCAGGCCACATGCCCTCAACATTGGGAGGGTGCTTTGGGGTCCCCCCCAAAGCACCTTGTCCCCATGTTGATGAGGACAAGGGCCTCATCCCCACAACCCTGGCCGGTGGTTTGGGGGTCTGCGGGCGGGGGGCTTATCGGAATCTGGAAGCCCCCTTTAACAAGGGGACCCCCAGATCCCGGCCCCCCCCCTGTGTGAAATGGTAAGGGGGTACAAAAGTACCCCTACCATTTCACCAAAAAAGGTGACAAAAATGGTAAAAATTACAGGAGACGGTCTTTGACAATTCCTTTATTAAAATCTTCTTTCTTCTTTCTTCATCTTCTCCTTCCGGCATCTTCTTCCATCTTCTTCTTTCTTTCGATTCGCTTCTTCTTCCTCCGGTCTTCTCGTCCTTCTCGTCCGGCGTCGTCCTTCTCGTCCGGCATCGTCGTCTCTTCTCGCAGGCCGCTCCTCGCAATGGGAGGCTCCCGCTCTGTGAGGCTCCGCTCCGGGTGACAGGTCTTTTATAACGAAGGCACCTGGTGACCCCGCCCCCTCTGACGCACGGGGACGTCATGTGGAATTCCCTATGGCTTTCCCCATGACGTCAGAGGGGGGGCGGGGTCACCAGGTGCCTTCGTTATAAAAGACCTGTCACCCGGAGCGAAGCCTCACAGAGCGGGAGCCTCCCATTGCGAGGAGCGGCCTGCGAGAAGAGACGACGATGCCGGACGAGAAGGACGACGCCGGACGAGAAGGACGAGAAGACCGGAGGAAGAAGAAGCGAATCGAAGGAAGAAGAAGATGGAAGAAGATGCCGGAAGGAGAAGATGAAGAAAGGAGAAGATGAAGAAAGAAGATTTTAATAAAGGAATTGTCAAAGACCGTCTCCCGTCATTTTTACCATTTTTGCCACTTTTTTGGTGAAATGGTAGGGGTACTTTTGTACCCCCTTACCATTTCACACAGGGGGGGGGGCCGGGATCTGGGGGTCCCCTTGTTAAAGGGGGCTTCCAGATTCCGATAAGCCCCCCGCCCGCAGACCCCCACAACCACCGGCCAGGGTTGTGGGGATGAGGCCCTTGTCCTCATCAACATGGGGACAAGGTGCTTTGGGGGGGTCCCCAAAGCACCCTCCCAATGTTGAGGGCATGTGGCCTGGTACGGTTCAGGCGAGAGGGGGGGCCGCTCTCGTCCCCCCTCCTTTCCTGCGGCCTGCCAGGTTGCGTGCTCGGATAAAGGGTCTGGTATGGATTTTGAGGGGGACCCCCACGCCATTTTTTTTTTTTTTTTTTGGCCGGGGTTCCCCTTAAAATCCATCCCAGACCTGAAGGGTCTGGTATGGATATTTGGGGGGGACCCCACGCCATTTTTTTTTTTTTTTTTTTGGCTGGGGTCCCCCTTAATATCCATACCAGACCTGAAGGGCCTGGTTATTGAATTTGGGGGGACCCCTACGCTTTTTTTTTTTTTTTATATCAATGAATGACTGTTTTTTAAATAGCTTTTTTTTCTGCAAAAATTACACTTTGTCATTCGAATTCATTCGAATGCATTCGAATTCATTCGAATGCATTCAAATTCATTCGTTATATCTGCTATAATAATTTCGTTTGAATTAGTTGAAATTTGATATTGGTAGTTGGATTCGAATAATTTGGAGCTGAAATTCGTAAACGGAATTTTTCCTGCAAAAATGACACTTTGTCATTCGAATTCATTCGAATCCATTCGAATTCATTCGAATCATTCGGCGACGAAATTCGTAAACGGAATTTCGTATTCCGTACGGAATTCGTAAAAAAAAAAAATTCGTACTACAGATTCGTAAATTCGTACGAATTTCGAAAAATTCGTACGAATTACGAATTCGTACGAAACGAATCGCACATGTCTAATAGTGATTTAGCCAGGTGCTGGCTATGTTGCTATCCTAATTCAGAGACATTTCTTCTAATGCAATACACCTTTTCCCTAGTGCTCAACAAGGATATTATCACATCACCTCCTGAATGCAGAGGAGAAGCAATTCACTGATAGCAGAGGATTGTGTGGCATGTAGTCCGGTCACCTGAAGTTACCATAGACTGTATACTATTTGAAACTGCAAGCTCCAGAGCTCTGAATGACTAAAGAAATTCTGGGCAAGCAGATAAAGTGGACTGTCCTTGGGGGGCGGGGGGTTCGCTCTCTTGGGACACGGCTTCAAAGCTGCAAGAGCCAGAGGCTGTCGCTCCTGGTGCTGCTGGCAAGTACCGTGGCCTAGGCAGGGCTGGGACCTCTCATTCTGGAGAATTTTTCTGCATTATCACTCAACTTGGGTTATACCTGTCTCTGTTATTCTCTGTGTCTGTTATTCTCTAACGTTTTTCATAGTAAAGTGTTAACTTGCAAACCTTACTAATTATTGGTGTCTTTGCATTTCATGTCTGCTTTAAATATGTCAGAACCCAGAGTGTCAGTGGGGTAGGGGAGCTTGCAAGGTCAGAGTAACCAATGTGGACCATCAACTTTCATCGTCCCTTAGCGCTACAGTAGAGCTCTCCAAACTTCTGTATGTGGGCTGGATGCAGCCCTTTGCTTAGTTCTTTGCCTGAAGGCACTTTTCCTCCCCCTAACACCAACAACAAGGCACCATTCCTGACACCAACAGTGGGGCACTATATGTTCCACTGGCACCAATGATGGGACACTATTTTTTCCACTGACACCGACAGGGTACTACGTCTTCCACGGACACAAATGATGTGGCACTACTCCTTCCACTGACCAATGATGAGGCACTATATCTCCTCCTAATGATACAAGCGCTATGTAATCTTTTTACTCTTACTGACCACAAAACTTAAGACATTGTCTATTCCCACTGATGCTAGGGAATTTTCTTCTCCCACTAGATACAGCGTGGCTCCCCTAAAATCTGAAGGACAGTAAACTGGCTCTTTTGTTTAGAATGTTTGGAGACCCCTGCTGTATAGGAAAAGATATTGTGTTATATTGTGCTTTTAATTTTGGATTCCCTTGTGTCCAAAATCGCAGTTCCCGTCCTTTGTTTGACAATAACTTGCTTATTAGCTCTACAAAATTGAATAACAAAATTCACCTGTCAAACTTTGGAGCAAACCCAATTGAAGTCTAAGAACTTCAAGCACAAAAAAAAACAAAATCTCATATCTGATATATCAGGTATAGAAAAAAGATCTTCAGTAAGCACCACCAAAAGAATATATATATTTCGGAATGTTTTAGCAGCATCCAGCCTACAGTATGTTATCTGTAATCTAGGTATAGTGGCATTTAAGAAAAATAAAATGCTCCAAAATCCCTCAGAGCAATGCTCATTTCACATCTGCCAAACAAACACAGAGGAAACAACTTGGCAAAAAAATGCAGTTTTCTCCTGGATCAATAGACTTTACACAGTTCTTTACTTTTCTGTAGATTTTTTTTCTGCCTGCCTGTTATTAGCAGGATAAACTGCTCATAAAACGGGTCCCTGTGCTGTGCCATTCTCCGTGACCTGGCCTTTTGTCTGATTGATCGCTAAGGCGATAACATCATAAGGAATCTGCACCCTAAGGCTAGCACAAACTTATTGGAAATCAGATGTTATTAGCTTCTCCATGTCCCCAAGCAGTCTCTTCTGGGGAAATTTTCAGGAATTTTCCAAGCTTAATGTCCGTTTCAAAATTTGCCAATTTCATATGAGATTTCTTTTTTTTTTGTATACCCTTCATTTAACAGCTTTGTGTTGTTAGTATGTTGTCTGCCTGCTGAGGTTGCCTTGGTTTTGTCATGTCTGATTTATGCGTTCTGTTGGGGGGAAAAGGACACCCCAGGGTGAAGAAGAATGAAACGCAGGAGAGATATGTGTTCGTTTAAAGTTTGTGTTCTAAATGGCATTCTCCCAAAGGTGAACAGTTACTCCCTAGGGGCTTTAAAGGAAATGTTTTTCAGTCTCCAGCAAAAATATGTATATTTTCTGTTAGGTGTGTGTAGGGCATGCGCTCATCCAGCTGGTGTTAGCTTCAGACACTGCAGTCTGGAGTCAGATGGCGTGAAACTAGGGTGCACAGTAATTTCCTGGAGCAGCATGACTGAAAATAAGGTATCAGCTGCCACTAAGGGGCTCTCGGAGAGCAAAGTAATGTCTAAGAGGAAGTGTCTGCGGAGTCCAGGTATTCCTGCAAGCAGATGCTTTGGAAAAACTGACCCGAGCAAGAGCCCCTGTTGTGGTTGCTGTGCGTTGTATCACAAATCAATCTTAAATGTACACTTTAAAAGTGAAAAAAACAATAAAGAGTAACTATAATGGTTTGGTGTTTTATTTTTTCAAAGTCTATATTTCAACTAATGTCTATTCACTTTGTTTTACAAAAATACATTTAAAGCCCAACTGAAATTTTGCCTTGAACACATCATTTTCACAGTTATTGCTCCCCACCATTGGCCTCAAGCCAAGAAATTGGCAGCAGATTACACAGAGGGTGGTGGTGTCTTTTTCGCTAGATAAACAGTTTTTGATGAAGGGATAGGGGGCCTCAAAACATGTGAGCTCAGTGGCCGTACACCACACACAGATTTGGTCCCCCTCTAGTTCCAGCTTAATACACTTTTGGAGTTTCTCTTCCGTGATCACTCCTACTGCTGCTTCCAGTGGGAGGACCTTTTACATCTAATGGGGGGTCTTGACGTTCATTGGGATAAGATATTGTTAGTGATGTGCACCGATCAAGTTTCTTCTATGTAAGTGCAAATTACATTTTTCTGGTACATACATTTTTATTGTAATGAGCATGACAACCATTCACCCACGCAGGGGTATAGCATATCAAACATAATGAAAAGGCATGGGCTGAGAGAACATGAACAGATAACTTTTATAGGTATTGAATGTCCTCTGAGCGACCTAGGGAAACAAACTGAAGTGCTAAATTTAATTTTAAAATAATTGTTTTATTAATAAAGTGTTTTTTTTACTTATAGGATCAACTGTGTTCAGATTTTGTTTCAGTCTTATGCCCTGTACACACGGTCAGACTTTCCAACGGAAAATGTGCGATCGGATCGTGTTGTCGGAAAATCCGATCGTGTATGGGCTCCATCTGACTTTTTCTGTCGGAATTTCCGACACACAAAGTTTGAGAGCTGGATCTAAAATTTTCCGACAACAAAATCTGATTGTTTAAAAAAAGATCTTGTGTAGACAATTCCGACGGACAAAGTGCCATGCATACTCAGAATAAATTTTGAGATGAAAGCTATTGGCTACTGGCCTCTTTATCATCCCGTCGTACGTGTTGTACGTCACCTCGTTCTGAACAATCGGATTTTCCAACAACTTTGTGTGACCGTGTGTATGCAAGACAAGTTTGAGCCAAAATCCGACGGATTTTGATGTCAGAATGTCCAACCGTGTGTACAGGGCATTAGGTGTATATTTGTCCTGTGGAGATATATACAGTGCTGCAAAGATACTCAGAGTTGTCTGCTGGTTGTAGTAAAGTGTAATACATTTGAAGGTTTGAGCTAGATAAACAGTATCTCTCCCCAACAGCTCCAACACACATTGGTAATATGGCTGCTGTGAGCCCACCTTTTTATAGAAAGAAGTTGAGTTATCTATTCCTTCAAATTATTGGCTATTGTGCCTCAGATAACCAGAAAAAAAGGCAATGCACTGCATTATGGGTTCTTCCTTTTTTTTTGGTGAAGAACCAGCAGACTTTTGCTGGCCAAAATTTGCGAATCACTAACTTCATGAATCTAGGGCAGCAGCAAACCTCATCTCTAGTTTTAAGGACAATCTTATGTGGTTATGTAATGGTGAAATGTTTAATGTTGAGAAAATTCTGTCAAACACTAATTCAATTAATGTAACAAGATATATATTTGACAGAAATATTGGGAAATATCCAGTGAAGCTGTAATCTACCGTATATCACCTAGCAAGAATTCTCAAAATGTTCTTGGTAAAACAAGCAATTTATGAAATAAAAGGCTTTCTTCCAATAATTTGGAGAAAAAGTTTTGTTCAGAATTGATTCCCGAACCCTGACCAAGGCATGTCCTAGGTGGGTACCTTCCTCCAACAGCTGATAGGGAAGTCAAAGGTGTGCTCTGGGAATTCAGTTCAGGAGAGTGGTGTTCAAATACTGTTAGAGGTCTATTACTTATTGCACCTAAAAGTGCCAATACTGACTGAATACAAATACTTTGATATTTTTAACAGAACCATTTCTAGCTTAAATCTTCATTTGTTTCTGGTCTCCTTGATCACTTCACTCTCACATTCAGCATATCGCTTCAGAAGTGGCTGATATATCTGGAAAAAAACATGGCACAGTTAGGGAACTGTCGTTTCTAGGCTTCTTTTCATGCGTTATAGGGCTATTGTTTAAGTTCAGCTAAAGGCTCCTGTATGACAGTCTAAATAAGTCCCAAAATCCAGGTACTACTGTATGTTATGCACAATCCCTATTAGGAGGCAACAAATCTACAATACATTGGGCAGAACTGGGTGTGCTAAGTGACAAGCTACAGGCTTGTGACTCAGCAGTGACAATGCAGATAGAAATCTTCTCATGTCATTGTAGTACAACTCTGCTCTAAATCCAGGAGCAGTGCAGCATCATTGTCCAACCATTACAGGAAGCTGCATTAGGTGGACTTCACTATCAGGGCGAACAGGTATTTGTTATTTGTGGGACTTAGGAAGTGAACTAAGAGAAAACCTTAAGTGCAGAAGCACTTATAATTAAAGTGGCTGTAAAGGCACAAGGTTTTCTACAGGTAAAAAAACCCTCTGTGTGCAGCAGCTCCCCCCCCAAAAAAAATTTACCTGAGCCCCCTCTCGATCAATCCAAAAATTTGCCTCTCCGGGAACTTGCACTCCTGATTGGCTTTTGGCAGCAGCAAGAGCCATTGACACTCGCTGCTGTCATTCACAGCCAGTGAGCCAATCAGGAGATGGAGGGGGCGGAGCCATGGCTCAGGAGCGCCCCTGCTTGGGTGCCCCCCTCAGCAAGCACCTTGCTGTGGGGGCACCTGGCAGGATAGAGGAGCCAGGAGCACCGGTGTGGGACCTAAGTAAGTATAAAATATATATTTTTTTTTAAACAAGGCGTTAATATCGCTTTAAGTACTGCAACACATATTTTTGCTGCTTTAACTTCTCTGCTGAAAAAAAATATTTTTTTACATAAATCAAAAGCGCATGCTAAAATTAACTCACAAAGTTAATTTAGTCAGAGGAGTGATTAAAAGTTGCTATAGACAACATAGACACGTTTTCCAAAATTTTGTAAAAAAGCCAAACTGTTACTTACTAAACCAATGCAATGAGGGGTGATGATGTTCAAAGTGCAGTAACATATACTGTACCTGCCAATAATATTTTAGTGTACTTGAATAAGATCAGTTAAAGGTAGAAGTGTTATTGGTTGCTTTGACCCATAAATTGTACTTTGCACATTGTTCTTCTTCACCTCTAGGAGACTTCCGCTCACTTCCCGTTGTATTTACTGGATACAAAGTGAGTGGAAATCTACCCAATGGGGCAAACATGGCAAATCTTTACAGGATTTACTATAACTTAACTCTTCCCTACCCTATCCAACACTAAAAAAAAAGTTTAGATAAATGCACACAGCAAACTGTGGCTCCATGTCTGAATAGACACAGAGAGCTGTGGCTCGAGTGCCCCCATAGCAAGCTGCTTGCTGTGGGGGCACTCAACAGGAGGTGAGGGGCCAGGAGCTGTAGCTAGGGACCCGAGAAGAGGAGGATCTGAGCTGTGGTCAGTGGTTTTGCACAGGGCAGGTAAGTATGACACGTTTGTTATCCCCCCCCCCCCCCCCCCCCCACTGTAGTGCTCTCATCCCCTCTTCAAATCAACCCCTCCCACACTCAGAGTAGTACCCTCTGTGCTGTCACATCGCCTCCCCTCCCATCCTTTAAAGCCAGGTCCTCTGCCACTTCCTCACTCTACTACCTTACATACTGTAGGTACACAGAGTGGGAGTCAGGATAGTAATGGACGGTGAGTGGGGGCACAGCAGCACTGGATGGAGAGCGGGAGCTGCTGGAGTAAACTTTTCTCATAAACAAGCTGATGATTGGTTGGTAAGTCTGCCCTGCATTCTAGCAATCAGTTATCTCTTGGTTAATCTGGAAAGTTAATTAATTCAGCTCCCACTGTCACCCTCCATCCAGTGCTGCTGTGCCTTCCACTCTCTGTCCATTACTATCCTGCCTCCTGCTCTCCACTCTGCTTTTAGAATGACAGTGGTGGAGGCTGAGGAAAAGAACTGGCTCCTAAATGGGGCAACCGCAGCAGTCCAGGATGAGACAGTAACTCAGTTGGGATCTGGACCACGGTCTGCCATTTAGTGATGCCTGCTTAAGGGACATATATGGACACTCCTCTCTGTCCCCAAAGGTTACTCCTTGGTTGCAGCAGGAGGTTGCAATACACCTTCCACCGAGATGGGTAGGCACAGCCAGGACAGTTGGCTTTGGAGGTGTTGCTCCCTCAAAGGATTTCCCCATGTGCTGATTCAACCCCGGTCCTTCTGGTCTGGAAGGCATAGGACCCAGGGATCTAGCTGCAGAGTGCAGTAGATATGGCAGAACCATCACCAGCTGTGACACAGGTGCAACTGCAGCAGACCATCAACCCCTAGGTCCCTCATCGGACAGGCACACACACAGCAATGTACTGCAGCTCAGGAAGTGAGCCTAAGGAGAGAAATTAGCAGACCTCCTCCAGCATTTCGGGCATATCAGTCTCAGGGCATCCCAATCCCCAATGTGCTAGCCCCATGGTCGGCCAGTACCCCGATCCGGTTTCCAGGATCAAGGGCTCCGGTTCCGCATAAGAGGTTTCCAAGGCAACACCTGATGCGACATGGTAGTGTAGTTTCTGGCAGTAAGACCACATGGAAGGTAGGGCGCTTCCACACCATTTATCCTCCTCTTACTGTTGCAATGGCTAATTACAAGCCAGCATACTCTCTGACATCACTGATCACGAGTTGCTCACAGTCCCTACCACGTCTGATCATGGTTGCTCTTCACGTGCCTTGGTCTCTTTTCTTAACTTCAGGTGCAGGCAGGGGGCGGACTCTGTTAACTATGCCAAGTTAATGGCTTGACTTCTCTCCTTCCGTGCAGAATTTCTTAGCAGGTGCTGTATGACATGTACCAGACTCCATCAGCCCAGTTACCTGTCACCTCATTCCAGTGACAATGACTCGTACATTTCATTCTTCACTCCGAAGGTTATTAAATCTGAATCCCAGGAAGCTCGACTCTGTACATAACACATGTTTATTCTCCCTGAGGCCTCACTCCATCTTCTGTGACATACAGGCTGAGTCCCTAAGATGACCCATAATGAGAGTTGGATCCGAGGCTGAGATTCTGATCGTTAGGGAAGGAGCCTAAGCACACTTCACTACTGGGGCCTTCCGTCACCTATGCCAAGTCACCTCTGCTTCCCGACTGGCTGGTTGCTATATGCACATAGACACTAGTACTGTAGTCGCTGGCAATGGCAATATAGCCCTCTCTGACACTTTGTACTTTATCTTCTCTTATATTGTCTGTTTTTTGTAATTCCTTTTTTTCTCAATTGCACACAGAAATGTCCAACAGTTTACAAATAAAGAGAGGTCATTTGAATTTATCAAGAAAGAATACAATATCTGTCGAGCAGTGTTAACCGGACTGCCGTCACCAGTAAGAAGCAGGCCTTTTGTATTGTCTTGTCCCCTGGTGTGAACCATATCTGTGATATGCCATGCATGTACCCTTTCTCATATGTCTTGAAGTAACTTCAGACCATGCAACATATGTTAGCACCAAAATTATTTTTCTAAAGGTGGTTTATATATAACAGACTTGTGCAGATATGTCATGGTTATGCAGTAATCTTCCTCTGTTTGCTTACCTCTCCTCCTCCTCAGCCACTTCTACCTGGTGGTTTTTATAACCTCTCCTCTAAGCATGGCTCCACCCCAGGCCCTATCAGGGAACCCTATATTAACCTGTGCACTGCAAGCCAGTGGTGCTGATCAACCATTGTGTATCCATTGTGTTTTTGGCTTCCTGTTTCCTGCTTGACGTATGCTCTACGCTTGTCTCTGTTAACGACCTTGGCGTGTTCTCAACGATTCCTGTCTGCTTGTGACCTTGACCTTTTGGCATGTCCCCGACCATCCCTGTCTGCCTGTGACCCTGAACCTTTGGCATGTACTCTGCTGTTCCTGTCTGCTAGTTGCCCTGACCTCTGCATTATCCCCTTACTATCCTTGTCGTTTCAGCCTGCTGCTTTCTTCTCCTGTAGTCTACTGTGAGCGTGAGCTGTGAGACCCTCGGGGCCGCGACCTGGAGCCAGACTGCATCGAAGACCATCCTCACCACTGGAGGCTCTGGCGAACACCTGCTGGCTCTTAGACTCTGCGCCCTGGGGAATCTATGCTCTAGCTCCCACTGGGATCTGTGTTAGTGATCCAGTAGACCTGTGTCCTGAATCTCCCTGGGTACAATCAGCAGCAGTCAGTCCTAAGGTCCACTACCTAGCGGTGCACTTCTGACTCCTACGGAGTGCATCTGTCACCTGGTCTCAGGTGACCTGACAAGATACTTCTTCACAAACATCCTTTCCTCTCACAAAGTGCTATTTCTGTGCCTCCTGGTGCTCCCTGCCCATTGGGTTAGTCATACCTTATCCACTGTAGAAAATGTCCATCAAGTCCTTTGAACACTTGCACTAGCCCTAGAACTCCAACTGGGTTCCCGCCAAGGAAATCTAGCAGCAATGTAGCAATCACATGTACAGCTCCTGCTCTCTTTCCATACATAGAGCAAAACCTCGGACCAACCTCAACTAGAGGCAGTTCCTGCTTTTTTTACACTGGCAGAGGGTGGTATCACCAAAAAGCCTGGGAAATCCTGACCAGCAGTTGTAACCCTTGACTCTCAGGAGGCACCAACTTAGCAGGGCAACATTAATCAAACAATGTAATAGCCCCTACATAATAGAAAACACTACAAATCTTTTTGAAAAAATTAATGCTTACAAGTGTATTTGGCAATACAAGGTTACAGGCAGCGTCATATGAGGGATGACACTACATACCTATTACAGTGCAAACAAGCCACAATAATTTGCATGTGGCTGTATTTAAATTCTAAGAGATCATACAAGGAGATAGCTTGGATATTTTTTAGAGGAACAAATAGAAGAGGACAGAGCAGCAGAGGTAATGTGGGGAACAGACAGTGCCTGCGGCCAGCAGGAGATAGAAACATCAATGAGAACTTTCCACAGTCTTCTGCATAATGGAAATGGCATACAGTACAGCTGTGTTCCTTGAGAGAACATACACAGCAGTATACCTTAATCCTTCAAACAGAGAAACAGATTTAACTTCACATTAGTGGGAATGTAGCACAATCCTCATGTAAGATAAACTGGAAACAAGATGCAATAATATACATACCTTGTATGTGTAGGCTTAGCCCCTATTCACTCTACTGAAGCGCATTGTGAGGCATATGCACATTTTTCGTGCATAGGGCAGCCCATATATTTTAGTGGGCCGCCTCAAAAATGTGGCAAAGAAGCTTGTGTATCTTTTTGAGGTTCCAGACTTTTTTCACATGTTCTTGTGCGCACAAAACCACGATTCTCAGTGGTGTGTTTGGGGTGCCATTACCAATAAATGCACTCACAAAATCACTCCATTTTGCATGCATTCACGTGCTACACTAGTGTGAATGTGGGCTTGTAATGGAAATGTCCATTTCTTATTCTCTTTTCATAGTTTTTATGTTTTGCATTTCATTTGATTGTGTAGTGTGCACTAAAAAACTTCAACAGCCAATCTATCTTGTTCAACGCCAAGCAGAATACTTGATTGAGCCCATGAACATGTTACCTTTTCTGCATTAGGCTTCGGCGTAACAACTAACTTGCTCTGAGCTGGTTTGAAAACATCTGCAAAGGAAGTAGGTGATGACTTCAGGGCATGACCTGGAATGCAAATACAAAGTATAGTTAGTACTTCCTCTAGCACCAATGGCAAGGACACTAAAGTAAGCATTCTTAGGGTTAACTTAAGAGTTAAATAAGGAGCTAAATGTTGTTTAAACAAAAAACATAACCATAATACATGATTGAAAGCTACAGACGTAAAGCAAAAGACACAGAGCCGGTTAGGGTGATCCATGTGATGGCTAAAATGGCCATTGATCAAAAGGGTAAACATAGCTTAGGTTTATATTTGAGAGCTCTCCCCTTTCTCCTCTGTTGCTGTTTTTCTGATACTCTTCCTTCCACTTTTGCCAGCACTTCTCTGCCTATCCTGTGAGTAACACTGCTCCCTCTAACTACCAATGACAGGAGGCACACTGAGCACCAAGAAGGGGCACACAGACTAACATTAAGCAGTGAGGGGTACATAAAGAGCTTATTGAACATAAAGGGGGCACCCTGACCACCAGTGTAGGTGGGCACAAACCCTGACTGCCAATGTAGTAGAAAGATACAATGAAACTCACTCACAGGAGAAGTGGCTAAATGGCCTTTTTTGGGTGTATGACTCAAACTTGTATCTCAACATAGCAAACAATATGACTCACACCTGTTTCTCAACATGGCAAACAATGTCAAAGTGTCCATATTGGCCAAGGCATTGGTGAGTAATGCCTTGGATCACATCAAGAATAAAACTGAGGTTGGTGCTATGAACTGTGTTTCACTGTAGATGCTCTGAGCTGAAAGTCTTTTTTAAATGATGTTCCGTCTTTCTTTAAATACAATGATAGAGTGCATTAAAAAAACTTTTATTTTTTTTTCTTTTGGAAAGAGTAGGACATGTTGGAACATCAGCTTTTTTTTTTTTTTATTGCTAATTTTTACAAAGTACTTTGGTGGGTTCTGAAGCTTTTATCCAGAGAGATAAACTTGAAGATTTTAGCGCTGCTTGTGTCCCCACCACCTCTAGCCCTGGTACCCACTATCACCATTACAAAAAAGGGTGTGACATTAAAATGTTAGAACTATTACCAGCAACATGATGTGAAAAAGTGCATTCTCTGTAGAGTACCCCGAGGCATCTTGGGATGCATGAGGTCAGTATCCCAGAAAGATGTGACCAACTGGGATGTCATTTTCGCCTAGTTTAAAGTCTTGGGCATGCTTGAGCCTAGGAAAAAGGTATTTAGAGAAATAAATGTCAGACTGTGAAACTGGGGAGTATGGGTAGGGGGTAGGTGTGCAGTAAGGGAATGTGGGTAAGCAGGGTCAAGGTCCGTTTTTTTAAATACAGTATCTCACAAAAGTGAGTACACCCCCCACATTTTTGTAAATATTTTATTATATCTTTTGATGTGACAACACTGAAGAAATGACACTTTGCTACAATGTAAAGTAGTGGGTGTACAGCTTGTATAACAGTGTAAATTTGCTGTCCCCTCAAAATAACTCAACACACAGCCATTAATGTTTTTTTTGGTGGTACAATAGGACCTGTCTACTATAAATAGTTGTGTTAACTGTTGTGTGGGTATAAGTCACATTGTAGGTACAGTATAATTTCGAAAACCCTCTCCCATGTTTCATCTGAAAGACTCCCCAAATCATATTCCTACCTAAGGTAACATAGTGTTGACAACTTGGATGTTATGTAATGAGTCTGACTGGTAGACATGAGAGATAAATGCTTTTTTATCTGTTGTATTGGCCAGTTTGTCTAGAGGGGCAGGGGACCAAGTTATTGGTTGGCTTTTGGCTTGTACCATCAGCACATGCCTCAATTGCAGATACTGGAAAATGTTTTGCTTGGGTAATTGAAATGCTGATTGCAATAACCAAACGTTTTTGAGTGTGTAATCAGAATACAATTGAAACAGATATTTAACCTCGGAATAGTATCATGAGTAAAAACTCTAGTTTTACCAAATAAAAATCGTACCCTAGTAGGGTATAATGAATATATTCCATATAGTGCCAAATGTTTTAATTTCACGCCATGTTTTTTTGCAACAGACCAACCTTCCTCCAATTGTGATATAAGAGGGCATTTGTTGAACCATTTTCTGGTTAGGGTCATCCATACATACCTCTCCCCACCCCACCAGGTGCTGTAGTTGGGAAGCTAACAATAGGTTTTCGCATTAGGAACTGACAATCCTCCCCTATCTTTAGGCACTTGGCAACTGTTTCTGAAGAACAGAGAGCTTAATGCAGGGGGTCCTGCCTTTCCAGATCAACCTGGACCTGGTGGTTATAAAACCTGACTGATCAGAGGGCACCGATATTTGTGCTACTGTAGCTAGCCTATTTGCTAAAACTTGCGCCAGTAGTTTAACATTAGAGATCAGTAAAGGAATTGGGCTGTAGGATGCCAGGAACAAGGCATTTTTACCTGGTTTTGGGATAACTATAATGAATGCCTCATTCATGGAATAAGGGAGGGGTCTTGCCTCAAATGCTTCATTTAACACCATGAGAAACTCCGCTTTAAGTACTTTTTAAAACTATCACTCCAAAATACATAAAGTAGTGCACAGAATACCATGGAAAATAACCAGCCTGCTGCTTTTTAATATGCTGCTGTCCTTCAAACCGTTGAGGTTATTTGTGTGCACCAAACTGTCAGACTGTTGAACAGTTATGCCATACCTTTTTATTGTTGCCATCCAAAAAAAAGTTGGCTATATGGACACTTTAAAGGTTCCCACACACATGCAGAATAACCATAGAAAAGACTGATATTACAACTTTTCTGTTAGTATCTGTATTATTTTGACAGGGTGGAAGAGTGAGCAGTATAATCTTTAACATTTTCTATAACATCACAACGGACAGCCAAATCAGGATACCGACAACCATCAAGGAACAATTTCATACTGCTTTGATTCTTGTCTGGGCTTATATGAGCTGCTTTAACGAATAACTCCCCTAACACTGGCAATCATCTAACTCTTACCAAAATGTTTTCACATTAATTGGATTTAGTTTAACCTTGTTGCAAAACCGCAGATCGCTCTGAAACAGCTAATCTTGCTTGATCAGTTTTTAAATATTGTTGAAGTGAAGATTGATTAACGAGGAGATGCAAATATTGACAGAAGAAAGCCAAGGTCACCTTATTTCTTCAAGGACAATAAATCACAATGTTCTTTAGAAGGGGATTTAATGCTTACATTGTTCTCTACAACCTGATCTTGTATTCATAGTATCATTTTATTAGTCTTGCACAAAGCACATTATTACATTGCGACTTCACAAGACTAGGCAAACAAAACGTGGAAGCTGCAGGGTATGAATGCACTGAAAATGCTGACTCCTGAAGCAATTAACAGACAGACCTAACGTAGGAGTGATTTCAGCACAATGCAATATAGAAGGTATAAGAAACATGCCATATATAATGTTTGAATGACATACAATGGTAGGATATGGATTCTGCCTTTGTAAGAGCCTTTATGACTATTATTATAGAGGACTCATATAATGCCAGAAATTTGTGCAGTGCTTTACAATATAAAAGGAGACTGTTCAGTTACTATACAAATCAAAAATAAAGGATTAGAAAGGTCGTGCTTGTGAAAGCTCCCAATCCAAAAGGGAGGAGCAAGTGCTAGGAAAGGGTAATAACTGTGTATGAATGTGTAAGGCTCCATTCACATTAATGCGTTTTTGATGCACTTTGCAGTAATGTAGGGACATTTTTTAACATGGGTTAGTATGGATCACATTCACATCAATGCATTTTTGTGCCTCTGCGTTTTTGGAAGGGGTCAGGACTTTTTTTTCCTGCAAAATGCAGTGTTTTGCATGTAATAGACTTCGATGGACCCGTATCCAAAACGCAAGTACCGTGTTTTACTGCATTTTTTCTGCAACTTGCATTTTTTATACTGTATTTAGCTGGTTGTTAAAGAGGAACTAAAGCCTCATTTTTTTATTTTATTTTTTTTAAATGTCACCTGCAAGGCAAGGGCATAATGAGCTAGTATGCATGGCATACTAGCTCATTATGAATAACTTACCTGAGAACGAAGCCCCCGAAGCAACCCTCGTCCACGTCCTCCTCCACCGCTATCAATCCCGGAGTGACTTCCGGGTCCCGCTGCTCCGGCGCTGTCATTCGCCGGAGCGACGATCACGTCACTCCCGCGCATGAGCACGGGAGCTACCGCGAGCGGCATATCAATGTGATCCGTGGCTTTTTCAGTGCGCCTGCGCGCCGCTGTCTACGCCGTAAACAGCGGTGTCTGTCTTTTTGCAAATATCTCCTAAACCGCGTAGGTTTAGGAGATATTTATTGGACCTACAGGTAAACCTTAATCTAGGCTTACCTGTAGGCCAAAGTGGTTTGTAAGGGTTTACAACCACTTTAAGGAGAGAGCTGTGAAGGCGGCCACCGTGTCTTTAAACAACTGACGAGTCATCAGCTGTCAGCGGGCTTCCCCGCTGACAGCTGAATGTAAAAAAGAGAATTGCTAGCTAAAAAAAAAAAAGCGTGAAAAAAACAGCGTGGGGTCCCCCCCCCCAGGTCCATACCAGGCCCTTGGGTCTAGTAACTTTTAAAAAAAATTGGCTTGGGGTCCCCTTCAAAATGCAGGAGCAAGCACCCCTCCTCCTGAACCATACCAGACCACATGCCCTGAACATGGGGGGGAGATTTGGGGCAGGGGGGCTCCCCATCCCAAAGCACCTTGCCCCTATGTTGATGGGGACAAGGGCCTCTTCCCAACAACCCTTGCCTGGTGGTTGTCAAGGTCTGCTGGTGGGGGGCTTATCAGAATCTGGAAGCCCCCTGTAGCAAGGGGGCCCCCAGATCCCACCCCCCCCTATGTGAATGGGTATCGGGTACATTGTACCCATATCCATTCACCAAAAAACTTAGTGTAGTGTGACAAAAGACAATAGACAGTTTTTGACAAGTCCTTTATTAAAAATGTCTTCTTCTTTCCCGCTTCTTCCTCCTCTGGGCTTCTCCTGCTTCTTCCTACAGTCTTCTCCTTCTTCTTCCGGTCTTCTTCTTTCTCCTATATTCTTTGTCCGGTCTTCTTCCTCCGCCGCCGCCGCCGACCCTCATCTGATGCTGCATCCGGCTGATCTGTCCGCGCCGATGTCAAGCATTTCCTAGATGGACCCCACGCCATTTTTTTTTTTTTATGATTTTTTGGGGAGTCCCCTCTGAACTCATACTAGACCCAAGGGCCTGGTATGGACCTGGGGGGACCCCAAACTGTTTTATTTTCACAATTTTTTTTTAGCCGCCAATTTTTCACTATGTTAAGTGGCCTTATTCTTACAACATGAGAAAAATACTAAACTATCTTAAAAACCAAAGCTTAACACAGACTCTCTTCAGCTCTGTATACACATCAGGAAGTGAGAGAAAAACAGGATTGTGTTTTTGTTGTATTTTATTGAGAGACACAGTATTCAGATATATTTGAGATATACTGTCACCTACAGGAAGATTTGGACAAAGAAAAAACAGTGGCCTGTATGATATAACCCCTTGCACTCCAAGTATGCCTCCGTTTTGTAACAAAGCAGTGCCCAAAAACAAGACCATAAACACAGAGGGGTGGGACTGATGTCTCTCAATATGCTCCAAGAAGAGCAGTACTAAAAAAAAAAATCATTTTTTTTTCTTGTTCATTGGGGGATGCAGGATTCAAAGACATTTGGGGCGTACAAAACCAGTCAAACTGAGGGGGTGGGTAACACATCAAACAACCAACTATAAACAAACTGGGGACTGCCTGATCAAAGAGCTGCCTATAGGACGTTATGTCCAAAGTTGGCTTTAGAACAGGCCACCTGGTGAAACATGTAAACAGATGACCAGCTGGAAGCCTTGCAAATCTAGGCACAGTTGCCTGATGCCGAAAGTCCAAAGAAGCACACACAGATATAGTAAAATGTGCTTTGACAGGAAAAGATGGAACCTAATCTTCAAGACCATATGCTAGAGTAGTGATTTGTCAAAGCCACAGAAAAATGGTGTAGTGCAAGGTTGGTTCACCTTTACAGGGACCTTTAGGGATTACAACGAGAGAGTCATTCTTTCTAATAGAGGCTGTGGCTGCAAGGTAGACATGTATAGCTCTAAATATATCCTGACAATGAAAGGAGCAACCTTCTTATATACTGAGGTCAGATGGAGGGATGGAAACACAAGTTCCTGGTTAAGGCAAAAAGCCAAAAACACCTTGAGAAAGTTGAGGCTGTAGGCCTTGTCCAAATCCTTGTGCAGAACCAGAAAGTGTTAATTACAGGTCAAAGTTGCAAGTTCAGAAACATGCCTTGCAGAGGTGATGGCAACACATGAGCATTTGAAGTAGAATATCCCTGACTGGTTCAAGTACTTAGGGTTTATTGTTGATCCAGCCCTGTTGTAAAGGTCAGGGTTCATCCCATGGAGTATTTTCTGAGATGAAAATGTCTTTACTCGCACCAAGCACATGCCTTCAATGTGCAGTATTAGATCTTTCAGGAAATGGACTTCCTGGCTTTTATATTGTCGAAAGCACCAATTCAGAGAGGCCCTTCTACCTCAAGGCCTGGACTTCAATGACCTTGCTATTAAACTGTGAAACTGAATGGTAAAACAGTGAAGGGGACAGAAGATCTGGTTGACCTGGAAGAGCCCATGGAGCGTCTACTAGAAGTCTAATTGGATCAAAGTTCTACATCTGCCTGGGCAAGTGAGGTGATATGGGGGTCACCAGAATGCCCTCCATTTTTTTTCTGAAAAAGCAGGCAAAAATGGAGATTTAGGTTGAGGAATGGCATAGATCAGGTTGTACTGATACCATGAGCCACCAGAGCAGTCCCTGCTTCCACCAGAAGATCTCTGAACCCAGAGACAAACCTGCACATTTTGTTGTAGAATCTGGAGGTTGGGAGATCCACATCTGTTGTCCCACCTGTGAAGCATATTCTAGAACACATTTGGATGTATTGACCATTTAATGATGCTGCCACCTGAGGTAGTCTCTCTGTCAACTGTTCATGCCTGGGATGTGAACAGGAAACAATGTTGGAACAGTAAGTTCTGCCCAAAACAGAGTCCTTTCCCCTTCCCTTGACATGGAAAGACTTCTGGTTCCTCCTTGATGGTTGGTATATGGTGTGGCAGCATCCAACCCCACTAAATATGTAACCAAACCTTAATAAAATTGAACTTATATGTGAAATATCAGCTGCAGTGATAATATACGCAACCAGAAATACAAATATATAATAAAGAAAATCACCCCGCTTCAGTGAGTTTGTGCCAAATCAATACACAGACCAATGAACAGATTGCTAATAGCAACAATACACTTCATCATAAACCAGTCCATAGCTGCAAAACATTTATCAAACAAGTACAACAGGTCCCTCACAGATCCGTCTTATAAGTGCTGTGCTCAAGGTGCCCCACATAGATGTACACACTGGATAATCACCGACACTTGCAGGACACCATAATCTCTAGTCCTCAGGCATTGGCTGAGAAAGAGGAAGAACAGTGAGAGGGCTCATAGCGTAAAACTGTTAAACTGTTTATTTAAAATTAGGGGGTGAAAATACACTCATGCGGTTGTGCCTGATTATACCTGGCACCTGGTGTGTACAGCATATGTGTGCGGTGGGCCCTAAGATGACGTCAGCTCAGCGGAAGTTGCACCAAGATGACGAGAATAAGCCTCAATGCATTTCAACTAGCAACAAATTCATCATCAGGATGCGTTCTATCCCAATTGGAAAACCTTCTAGTTGAGATGCCCATCATTGTAGATATATCCAAATAGCCTGAAGCTCCAGAATGTTGATCAATAGTCAGAATACCTCCTAGTCTCCTAGTCCTCTTCACTGACAGGGCGTGGAGTCCTCCTACTCAGCCTGTCAGGCTAGAGTCCATTGTGATGCTCTTCTAAGAGATCAGAAGGAAGGATTTCCCCAACTCCAGAGCTGGATTTCTGAGCCACCTAACTAGAGACAACCTGGTCTTTGGTGTCAGGTGAATTGTTTGTCCAGAAACTGATCAAACTTGTCCCACGACAACAGGAAGTTGAGTTTAAGTGAAACTGGGCATATGAGCTAGCCTCGAATAAGGCTGTCATCAGCTTAATGGAAAATTGACAAGTCGGTCAGCTCTTGGACTAAAGATTTCAGGTCCAGGAGTGGAGCGGTCACTGTTTTGTTTGGCAGTATACAAATCCTCCTGTGGATGGCAGCATAACCCAAATATCTTTGAATCCTGTTTCCCTTGATACACAACTGTTCTTATATACAGTACATATAATCAATGTGCTACAGTAGCCATAGGACATTTTGAGGAACATATAGATGAAAGGAAACACTGCTTATATAAAATCATGACATTGTATCGAATAAAACCACATAACTGAATGCAATATTAAAGCGGGGTTTCACCTTACAAAATTTTTTTTAAAAGTCAGCAGCTAAAAAAAAAGTAGCTGCTGACTTTTAAGAAGTACACTTACCCTCCCAGGGCGCCCGCGATGTCCGTCGTGGAGGACGAGCTGTCCCTCGGCGATCCGGTTCCAGCGCCGCCATCCTCGGTAAGGGAAACGGCTTCACGTTTCCTACTGCGCATGCGCGAGTCGCATGCGCGAGTCGGCGCGAGGCCGACTGCGCATGCGCGACTCTAATTTGTGAATGGGGAACGCAATGTGTTGTGGGACATAGTTCCCATAACACATCGCGCCCCATTCAACAGAAGACGGAAGAAGAGAAGATCACCGCGGAGCTGGAGGAGGCAGATTAGGACGATCTGCCTAGCAACAGCCATTTCTGGTAAGTAAAAAAAAAAATGTATTTATTTTTTTCATTTTAAATGGTTACTAACATATTTTTAAGTTTTTGTTTTCAGGGTGTCCCCCCACTTTAACATTAAAACATGTCTATTTTGTTGTTTACACAAATGTTTGAAACCAATGTAATCCACATGTAGACTCCTTTAGAATGATCTTCCTCAGGAGTACATGTGAATAATATCAATATAATGAAACAAATTATTTCTTTGGTAAAGTGAAGTGAAGCGTGCAGCAATCAAATGGAATCCACAAACTACGAGGTGTCCTTTTCCCATAGGGGGAGGAAAAAGAGAAATAAAGTCCTGATAGTAAGGTAGCAAACTATAAAAGATGTTATAAAATATCAAGGTATGTTGTAGATAACATCAGGTACCCACCGCCTTTTATTGGGCAAATGAGGAGACCTGGATTCCATGAGATACTTACAAAATATTTTGATGTAGAGAATGTTCTGATTAAACAATGTGGTTAAAGCTTGGATCCCTTTGATGCATAAGTGACCATCCAATACAGGCTGTGGAGACAACCCTGTAGGTCACCTTCTTTGCCCAACAAAGGGCGATGGGTACTTGATGATGTTTTTACCAAAGAAATTGAAGGTTTCATAATACTGATATTATTCATATGTACTCCTGAGGAAGATCAAGTCTAAATATGGATTACATTGGATCCATATATTTGTATAAACCCCAAAATAGACATGTTATAATTTTAATATTGCATTCAGTTATGGGGTTTTATTCGATATACAAATAATATTTCATGATTTTAAATAAGCCTTTCCTTTCATCTATATGTCCCTCAAAAAGTCCTATGGCACATTGGGGTTGATTTACTAAAGTCAAATAGACTGTGCACTTTGCAAAGTGCAGTGGCACTCTGCAAGTGCAGTTGCTCCAGAGCTTAGTAAATGAGGTAAAGCTGCACTTTACAAAGAATACCCAATGACATGCAAGAAAAAAAAAAAAAAACAGCATTTTTGCTTGCACGTTTACTAAGCTTTAAAGCAACTGCTCTTGCAGAGTGAAACAGTATATTTGGCTTTAGTAAATCAACCCCAATGTCTTTCAGCTACTGTACATCTCTAATCACTGGGTTTAAAGCTGGAAAGAGAAAATACTCCAGTTCTCAGCTCAAAGTAAACTTCTTTCACGCTTTGCATCAATGACGTTTCTGTTAAAAATGCATTGTTTTTCTTGAAATCTAGATTTGTAATTGTTCATTTATTTTACCAATCTCTGAGTAATCCTATGTTCAGCTCTCATTAAACACCATTAATTATCATTCTCCTTGCATACTTACTGCTCTTTTCATACACCTAACAATGCTTCCCATTTTGCACTATTGTCATTTGCAGAAATATTTACTCTAAGAAAACAAAAATGGTATTGCCAAAAGATTGACTTGAAATCTGCTAGTGTGACAAGCTTAACAAGAGCTCTGTGTTTTGCAGGAGGATTAGGAAGCAATAAAACAGCCAGTAATTTTTAATGAGCTTTCTTACCATGAGCTGCTCGATATGCACACCCTAGGCAGGCAGAGTTAGCTGTAGCAATGGTGTGCACTGGAGCATTGAATATGTCTGATAAGACCTGCACATAAAAGAGAAGAAAGAAAATAAAATCAGTTTGCATCACAAATTATACCACTGCGATAAGGAGCAAAATACTTCTTGTTTTTATTCTTAGCTTAAATAAAGAATATCAGTCTACTTTCGCTTTTTACAAGATACTCATGTGATATTTTTTTTCCGCCATCTGCTGCGAACTGGTGCAGCACTTGTTCTCTGAACATGTCAATGCTTTCCTTTTTTGCTTGTGAATAAGCCCACTGACATCATGGTGACAGTAGGATGCTCAATGTTACCAATCCATTAACGTTCAACATTAGGGAACATATTTTTAAAATAAAATAGTCCCCCAACAGGTGCCTAAAATAAAAAAAAAAACAGCTCAAACTGCAATATTTGCCTCCTCTCCAACATTGTCCCCGCAATAACCCTTTCCTGTTACTAGATGTCCTTAGTCTTCCAGGTTTATTGGCACCCAGTGTCATGGACCTGCCACCTGGAGATGTAATGATTCAAACAGTCCTCTAATGCCGCATACACACGACTGGACTTTTCGACAGCAAAGGTCTGACGGAACGAATCCGTCGGACAATTCGACCGTGTGTGGGCTCCATCGGACTTTTGCTGTCGAAAAATCTGACAGACTTTAGAAATAGAACACGCTTCAAATTTTTCCCAGTGACCCAGTTCCTATCGAGAAATTTGCTCGTCTATATGCTAGTCCGACAGACAAACAATGACGCAAGGGCAGCTATTGGCTACTGGCTACGAACTTCCTTATTCTAGTCCGGTCGTACGTCATCACCTTCGAATCCGTCAGACTTTAGTGTGATTGTGTGTGGCCAAGTCCGTTCATTCGGAAAGTTTGTCGGAACTCCTTTGAAATTCCTTCGAAAAGACTGTTGGACCTAGTCCGTCGAAAAGTCCACTTGTGTGTACGTGGCATTACACTAAGATAAACAGCTTAATTGGAAAAGGACTTTGTGGTTAACCCCAGAAGACCCAAATATAGAAGAAAACTGCAAAAAAAATGTTTTCACCTTTTAGATATTGTTGTAGGAGGCCTCTATTGCAGAAATCAATGGGTTTTAACATTTTTGAAATTTTAGAATGTTTTTAGGCGAACGTTGAAATTTTGCAACATTGGGCCTGTTTGGTAGCAGAATTTTGGTAATTTTACTCATACTGTCAGAATAAATGTAGAGACCAACAAAGGGTTTATTTGAAGGGCTTTCTGCTTGATAATTCCTTCATCAGTACCCTATATATCTATACAGTAAATATCACAAAATAATAATGATACAATCATATTTTTTATTAATAATCATTTATTATAAAGCTATGTTCAAACTGTTTTTACAAAGCTTACTGCATTGAAGGAAAACTTTGACATTTATTATGTTTAGCTATGTTTATAGCCAAGCTCAGTTATGATAGTCCCAAAGGCAGTTCTTGTCCTCTGAGAAGCAGAGGTGGACATTGCACTTGCTGCAAAGGTTGTTGGTATATCCTTTACCATATTGTCTGCAGCATCCTCTACTTGTTTTTATAGAGAAATGTACATACATGTCCTTGCAAATGTCTTTTGGTGGATGTAGAGTTGACCTTTTGGCTGGGGTGCCATTTGAAGGACTCCCTTTTACTGTGTATGGTTTCTTCCTGTGATTTAGGGGGCTCCCAGTTTGCGGAATGGAGCTCCCGTGGATTAAACCTGGTCGCCCTCTCTTTGGTTTTATGACAGTTGTGCCAACTAGGATGAGAGAGGATGCTAACTGCGCTTGAAACAGCCTCCTGTTTAGTATTTTTTTCTTGGGAGCATTCAGTGCTTTGCAGTCCCATTTGTACAGCAGTCATGCATTGATCACAGCTAGGATGATGGTGTGCCAGAAGATGTAAATGTACAAGTGGCGGAATCTTAAAGGAAATTATATTTTGCTGCAAATGAGTCCAACATATCCACACCGCCCATGAATTTGTTATAGACACCCATGTAAGGCCTCTCAATCTTTTCCACTGGTTCTGGGCCAGCAGGAGATGACACAAGTGTGACCTCCCTGTTGTCAAGCCATTTCAATGCACAGATGTTGTGGCTTGCCTCCACTCTGACATCAAAGTTTCCTCTGCCCTTTTTCTTTAGGCTTTTCTCACTATCAAGGTTACAGTTGGGGGAGGCATGCCTGCCTGGCTGTTCCAGTGTAATGACACACATTAAAGTCACACAGTATGCCAGAGATGCCTGTCCTTACCCACACCTTGAACCCCCATGGATGTGGCTTGCCAGGGCCGATCCTAGGCAGGGTGCGTGGGGTGCTCTGCACCCAGGCGCCGCAGAGGTGGGAGCACCGAAGCTCCAGAGTGCTGCTCCCCTCCCTCCTCCTTGTCTGTGTCCAGAGGCGGAGGTGAAGTGCATGTAGTGGGTGCTGCGGTTCCCCATCCCGCTGGCAACTGACAAGAGCGCATACCGCTCCTGCTGTCCCCGGAATCCGTGCTGTCTGAGTACTGCTGTGGAGCCTAGTACCGGAACACGTTCCAGTACTAGACTCCACTAATCTTTCTGTCCGTTGCGCATGGAGCAGTGTCTTGTCTGCCCCGCCCCCTCTGTGTGTGTCAGGTCTTCTCTTCTGGGTTTGCCGGAGCTGCTGACAATCATCCAGTGCACTGACAGAAATGCTGTTTGAGTGCCACCCTCCTAGTAACCAAAGATGCCACGTATGCCCCGCCCCCTGCAACGTGCACGGTGCTTCTTCTCCCAGCGCGCCCGAGCTACAGGGATCTATTGGACAGGTACTGATCTATGGGGACACCTGCTGTGGGCGGGCTCTGATGGGGGAACACCTGCTGTGGGGGGGCTCTGATGGGGGAACACTTGCTGTGGGGGGGCTCTGATGGGGGAACACCTGCTGTGGGGGGGGGCTCGGATGGGGGAACACCTGCTGTGGGGGGGCTCTGATGGGGGACACCTGCTGTGGGGGGGCTGTGATGGGGGACGCCTGCCGTGGGGGGCTCTGATGGGGGACACCTGCTGTGGGGGGGGGCTCTGATGGGGGACACCTGCTTGGGGGGGCTCTGATGGGGGACACCTGCTTGGGGGGGCTCTGATGGGCACTTTGATATAACCTGCGCATGTCACAGGTCACCCTGTTATCAACGGGAAGAGAGTTCTCTGTGTTTGCTGCCCCTCCCCCCCCCTCCTGTCAGAGGAGGAGAGCGAAGCAGCCGGAGATCGGAGCGCCCATGTCTGAGTGGAGAGAGAGCAGCTGCAGGCTCTTAGACCCCCCCTCCCTCTCCTCCTCGCACTGCTGTACTAGTGAGCGGCGCTTGCCAGATCAGCTGCCCGCTATGTTTCTTCTCCCTTCCTTCATATTGGCCAGGGAAGAAATACAATAAAAAGGAGCAGAGAAGAGGATTGTGGGACATGTAGTCCCAAGGACTGGTGGCCCCATTGTGACCCGGAAACTGCTACCCACAATGCATGCTCAGCTGAATAAAAGAGGGGGGGGAGAGAGAGAGAGAAAGCGCCAGGAGCCCAGGAAAGCTTTCGGGGAAGTGCACCCAGGACTCCAGGGAGAGGACAGTGCTGAGGGGACGCCATCAGAGAGAGAACCCTGCTGCCCTGTACCACCAGAGGGAAAGCCGCACAGCCTGGCGCCATCTCTGGTGAAGAAAGGAATGGAGTCATTGCCAGAATACAGATCTGAGCACTACCCAGCGGAGTCGCCATGGGCAACCCAGAGTGAGCTGACTCCTGATCAGAAGAACTGATGTTGCTGTACCGCCGGGTCTGGTGTGAAGGCTGGTCGGTCATTATCTACTGCCATCCTTAGGAACTGCAGTCTCTGACCATCTCTTGCAGTATGTCTGCATTCTCTGATCATCTCCTGTATTATGTCTGCAGTCTCTGACCATCTCCTGTATCAAGTCTGCAGTATGTCTGGGGGCTCTTTCTAACAGACTATCTAACAGAAGCCCTCTCTGTGTGCATTAGAGAGACCCCCCTCCAGGTCCCATTAGTGTACTAATTTTCTTTATTGTTAAAAGATCATGGGAGCATCCCAGGGTAATGAAGACTTCTTAGGGGAGCATCTCTGTGTTTGAGTCGTAGCCATAGAAACATTTGTAAAGGGGAGGCGTTAGTAAGATGACCATGCCCATGTGGGGGCGCCAGAAGAATTTCTGCACCCAGGCGTCTGTGACCCTAGGATTGGCCCTGTGGCTTGCCACATATGTATTGCTTGATGCTGCTAAATTTCCCCCTAAAAGGAATCATCATTTCATCCACAGAGTTGTGTTCTTCTGGTACCACCTGCAGGCATTTCTCCCTGGATGCATCAAGCCATGGTCTGAGTTTCCAAAGTTTGTGTTTTTTTTCCATCTCAGACACTGTCAAATTGTTTACAAAATGTAATTTCTAATTTTAAGACTTCACACATTCCAATCAATTAACACAATCCACAGAGGAAACACAATACTGTCTGGCTAGCCTGTTATGCTCTATACTTATTATGCGATTAGCAAATATAGCCCCTCCATATACCAGAACATTATCACCTGTCCCTTATGTAGCAAGCAGATATTTAGGCAATGGCCAGAAAGCACAACAGGACAAGTTAAGTATATACATACAGTACATTAAAAGATAAATAATAAATAAATAATGTATTCCTTAATTTAAACTTTACATTTTCAATAATAACCATTACATTTTGATCTAATCTCAAGCTGGTATTGTGAATGATAAAAAACTGTATTTCTATGGCTTTTTTTACCACATGGAACAGGTGAAAACTGCAAGGTGCACAGGCAAATTCTGCTACTCCTCTAACCCAATGTTGTAAAATTACAACACAGACATAACAAGCTCAAAATCTAATAAGATCAATGCATTTAACAGTACCGTGATATATGCATGATCTAGACATGTTATTAATCACAGAAAAAAATATTTCCGGCAGTTTACTTATTTTAATCTTGCATTATCAAGCCCAGTTGTGTGCTTCAAGGCAAGTTCACAGGTTGACTGAGTCCATGTCCAGGTAAACCAGTGCTAGGCTGAACAATAGGACCTACTAATTAAGTAGGCAAAAAATTACTAATTAGGCAAAAAAAAATTGCTGGGTAATATTAGTTAAAAGTGATGTTGTAATATTATATATTATGATACAACAGAGGGCCTTACAGGGTTAAAGCAACTAGTCTGAAAATGTCTGAGAAAAGTAAATATAGATACATGAAAGCCAAAAATACATACTGGGGGTTCTTTTGGGGGGAGGGGGGGCTGTCCACTGAAGGTGGGAGAGAAAGTCGCAGGTCCTGCTCAAGAGCCATTTTACCATTGTAAATTTACAGTAGGTAAGCGCATTATTTATTTAGTCATTTTTAATACCATTTATATAGAAAGATAAGAGCTTGAACCTCTATACCAGGGGTCGGCAATCCCCGCCACGAGTGACAGACATGGCTGTGTTTATGGAGGCACACGAGCCGAGTATTGCTGTCTACTGCGGCATGCAATCCCTGCCTCTACCATTGATTCCTGCAGTCCTGTGGCACTTGGAAGCTGGGACACACTGTGAAGGAGGGGCGACTGCCCTCTCCAGTAGCTGGTGTGTGTAAGCATTTTGTCTGCTGTCATTTTTTGTATCGGTACTTGCTGGCTTGGCTTTTTGCTTATGTTTTTTTACTACTTCTTCAGTCTGGGTCCATGGGGTTTGTTTTCTCTGCTTTTGGGTATGTGGCTAAGATGCTATGAATGCAGGTGGACAGGGTTGGCTGGCACTGTATTGTTTCATGAATGGGGTGTTGTGACTTTGCAAGTTTCGTGTCTGGCATGTGGGCAAATATGTTGTAGTATGTGTATGTATGTGCGTGTGCAGTTGTGCGTGGGTAAGTGTATGTGTATGCATGTACAGGAATGTTGTGCATGCAAGTGCATGTTTTATGTGCTGGTGTATATGTGGTTGCAGTGTGGCATGGGTGGGTATGTATGCACGTGCAAATGTGTCGGCATAGATGGTGGTGTGTGTGTTTTGGTTGGTGATCGGATTGTCACAGATGGGGTTATGTGTATGTGCATGTTTTTGCATTGGTGATTGGATGTGGGTTTGTATGTGAGGGTGCATGTGTGAGCACCCATGTATGGGTGGTTTGGACATGGTAAGGTTTATGTGGTTATTATGGGTGGTGGAGTATAGGGCATTTTAGATACTGCTTGGTTGGATAGAAGGTAGGATATGCTTGGTGGAGTTATGGTTTGATGAGTGAGATTATGGGGGTTATAGTTGCATGCGGTATATGGTCTAAGTATGATGGAGTTTTTATGTAAATCAGACAACTCGGGGGACCCTGATAGGAGCAAAAAAAACGGCAGCGTTTTAGCTTTAAAAACGTGGCATAAAAGACGCGAATTGAGAGCATATTGTACAAAGTTTAGGCAAGTCTATGAGAGTTTAAGAGCATTTTATTTTATAGACGTTTTTTGCACTACACTCCCAAAATAAGCATTTCACAGCCTTTTTTTGCTGGGTGCCATTTTGGACAAAAAGAGCAAAGGATATTGTGAGCAGAGATTCCTGAGCCATGAAGAGCCATGCCACTCTACTCTTCAATTCTACTCTTCCGAATACTCAGGGTGCTCCAGTTCATGCTATCTCCTCCCAGGATGAATGTTTTATAATTCTGTCTTTATAATCTGGGTGAGATTTATCCCAGAGGTTGGCATGTCCTTGCACAGCTGCAATCAACTGATGTTGTGTGACCTCCCTCCTGGTCATGTCTGAATGTGTGACTCTCTTATAGAAAGATGGAGATGACAGACAGGGTCAAAAGATACTTCCTGTAAAGCCAGGAAATGATGTACAGTGACAACACACCTTTTTTTACTAAAGAGGAGTTTAGGAGAGACTGACGTTTTTACAGCTCCTAAACTTCTCTAGAAAATGCGATAGAGAAGGTTTTTCTTTTCCCTGAATAGAAGTGCTTCTAGAGGCAGGTGAAAAAAACGTCAAACGCCTGTAAAATCAACGTTTTTTTAAGTCCAGTGTGCATGGAACCTTAAGGTGCAGGAATGTGGGTAATCTGTAGTGTGAAGGTGCAGGAAGTGGGGTGATCTGCAAAAGTCCTTGGCTGGCATATTAATTTCAACCTTACCGTACACGCCTTGCAGCACACATCTTTTCAAGAAATGGTAAATTATCATTGATCTTTGGAATCACAATGTTAATTTCTTACTATTATTCAAGTAATGTTTTCTTTTTAGTCAGTGAGAGCGTGAAGTTGACTTTTTTTTATAACCGTTACTCTCAACTTTCTATAACTGCTTCCAGACTGCCCTCTGTCGATTGACGGTGGCAGAATGGCTCCCCTGCGCAAATCGCCGTAGCTGTATGGTGGCCGATTTAAGGGGATCAGGGAAGGCCCGTGCGCATGCCCACCGCGTCACTGAGGAGCGATGTCCGCCGGCACACTCGCGATCGTTCCTGACAGAAATCCACGTCCTGTCAGGGGAGAGAAGACAGATTGTGTGTTCATAGTATATAGGAACACTGATCAGTCTCCTTCCCTAGTCAGTCCCATCCCCCTACTGTTAGAACACACACAGGGAACACAGTTAACCCCTTGATCGCCCCTAGTGTTACATAGGAGGAGGAGTGCATCATTCCCTGATCCTTACCAGCCTTGAATCAGCATCCGAGTCCCCCCCTCCCCTAGGCACTAGGACCGGGTACGCGACCCCCCGGCCCCTCACGATCACCTTACCTTCCTCAGCGCCCGTCACCGCCGATTCTCCCAGCCCGCCAGCCTCGCCGGGTAGGCGGTCAGGAAACACTGCAGCTCCGGCCTAGTCCCCGCAGCTAGCACCCACGCCAGCGGGTACCCACGCTCATCGGACCCCCCCCCCCTCATCCACGACCGCCTCCTCACCCACCGGGCAGCCGAGACCAGGCTAACCCGTGGCTCCGGCCTAGTCGGCAGCCATCTTGGTACACCCAGTCCACCCAGATTCAGCCAGGACATCACCAGGACCCCCCAGCAGGTGCTAATGGGAACTGCTCCAATTCAGGTCAGTCACCTGGGTGGGCAACATCCACAGCCGCCGTCACCTCTGCTCTAGCTTGCTAGACGAGGAAGAAAGCAGCTGCGGCTGAGACCCAGCCCACGCCATCCCACCTCTCAGCTACCCTTATTTCCTTTTTGCAAGCCGGCATGCCCTTCCCTCTCAGAACACCACTCCCGTAGCAACCGGACTTCACCGCAGAGGCACCAGGTCACACAGCAAGCGCCGCTGGGATTATCTCCAATCAGGTAAGTTCCCAGTATCCCCCCCCCCTACTAGTCGTTGATCTAGGGCCCTGTGGTCCGACCACCTTCGGGGGTCAGGAAGGAATTTTTTCCCCTACTGAGCGATTGGCCGGCACAGTTAGGGGTTTTTCGCCTTCCTCTGGATCAAACGGGAGGGCGGTAGGTTCAACAGGCCCCCCATCACCCCTACCGGAACGATTCGCACCAGCACAAGATACCACAGCGGTCACCAGCAGTATTCTTCTGGTCCAGGATCTGCGCTACAAGCAGAGGCAGCTGGAACAGCCAGGAATTAGCGACCCAACTCAACAAAATCCTTCCACATAGGGCACTACATGATCAACTTGCACGCTTACAAATAGCCTCAACACGGCGGCAAGTCTGATACCTAGAACTGATAACAGGAAAAACCCGGATCAGGATCATCAGCACTGTCTTCCTAGTGCCATCAACTTCACCCTCCCGCCATGTGCTACTTCAAATATTCAGCAGAAGTTCTCCACAGGCTAAGGAATGCCACCTCAACATTGCCAGCCTCCATTCAAAAAATTCTATGGAAAGAACAACTACTAAAGACCGACCGAAGATCAACCATCAAACACAGGAAGATACCAACTCAACCTCAGCAATTAGCATGCGCCATGATCAACACCAGATCTGCAGTCAAACACAGACTGGAAGTACATGACTTCATCACCCAAAACAACATAGATTGCCTCTTCATCACGGAAAGCTGGCTAACTCCCGACTGCAACACCATCCTTACCGAATTGGTGCCGGAGAACTACAGGATCCTAACTGAGCATCGGATAGGAAAAAAAGGAGGAGGCCTAGCAGTGACTTCGCACCTGGTGCTCACCAAACCGATTTTGCAGAACTCAATGCCTTTTATGGAGACACTGATGCTACATCTTCAATCAACACCCCATCACACCACTCACTTTCTACTCTGCTATAGACCACCAGGACCAAAGACCAATTTTCTTACTCCCCTCACGGAATTCATTTCAATACACACCCTGAAATCCAAAAACCTCCTGGTACTTGGAGACTTTAATCTCTGGGCAAATTCTACCCAAGACCCTATCGCAACCGCCTGCATCAACCAACTGGAAGAACTGGGTCTTCAGCAACTGATAAAGACTGATAAAGACTCCAACACATGGCTCAGGACACACCCTGGACCTTATCTTCAAACAAAATTTGAACATCAACATACTCGACAACCTACCACTACCATGGACGGACCACCATGCCATCAAATTTAAAATCTCCACTAATACCACCCAGCAAAAACAGAAACCGGCAACAACAACTCATTGGACCAGATCGCAGAAGAAACTACACTCCGAAACCTTCAAAATCACGTTAGCAAACAAAATACGCTGAATTTAACCCACTCAACGGAACAAAAACTCAGCTCCCTAAACAAGGTATTACTACAATCAGCAGACTCAGTGGCTCCAAAACGCAGAACACTCATCCGGAGGAAAAACTCTGGATGGTTTAATAGCTCTCTCACTCAAGCAAGAACGCAGAAGAGCCGAAAGAGCATGGAGAAGAAATCCTACCAAGGAAAATGAGACAAACTACAAAGGACTCACAGAGAATTATCACAAAGCAATCTTCAAAGCTAAAAAAGATTATTTCGCAAATACCATCTCATCGGCACTAAACCGCCCTCGGGAACTTTTTAAAATAGTTTCTCAGTCGATGAACCCGGTATGCTTAGAGCCCCCAGCAAACGAAACCCAAGATTTCTGCAATGAGTTATCAGATTTTTTCATTGACAAAATCGACAACATCGGGAAAATAATTCATCTGAAAAAAACTTCCAACCTCAGTCAACCAGAGCAAAAATAAGATATCGTCACGAATATCCCACATCCACCAAAGTTTTCTTTGATCCCAATCACCACGGACACCACTAAAAACATCATCAAAAACCTCAGAGACAGCACATCTATTGACATCATCCCCACAAAACTCCTGAAAGAATGCTCCGACATCTTGGCGCCTACTCTAACTCACCTCATAAATCAATCTTTCAAAGAAGGGATTGTTCCAGGCGTCCTCAAACAAGGCATCATCAAACCCCTGCTAAAGAAACCCAACCTCAACCCTCAGGACCCTAACCACCGCAGACCGATAACAAGCCTCAACACCATCTCCAAGATTATGGAGAAAGCAGTAGTACAACAGCTACATCGCCACCTAGACACACACAAACTCCTGGACCCTCTACAATCAGGCTTCCGCCCGGGCCATGGTACAGAAACGGCACTCCTGAAGATTTGGGATGATGCCCTCGAAGCAGCAGATGGCGGAGATTCATGTCTCCTGGTGCTGTTGGACCTCAGCGCAGCGTTTGATACTGTGGACCACAATACTCTACTCATCCGCCTTACAGAAGTAGCAGGAGTCACAAACGCAGATCTACAATGGTTCGCATCCTTCTTAGGAAATCGCTCTCAGACAGTGAAACTAGGAGCTTTCACCTCTGAAACACGGGCAATTTCTTGTGGAGTCCCTCAAGGATCACCCTTGTCGCCAGTGCTCTTCAACATATACATCCGCCCACTCCTCAAAATCATCAGAAGATCAGACCTCTGCTTCCACTCATACGCTGATGACACCCAATTATATTTTCGTATTACCGGACAAAAAGACCATTATCAGCAATTAGAAAACTGCCTCACTCTGATAGACGACTGGATGACTGCCAGCTCTCTTAAACTCAATGAATCAAAAACAGAACTTCTTATTCTACATGCAAACCAAAACTCCCGAACCAAGATCCCTTGGACACCTCCTACCATCTTTGGACAGACCATCTCCCCAAGGACCAAGGCCAAGAGCCTCGGAGTCATTTTTGACTCAAAAATGTCAATGGATGCACAAATAGGATCGGTAGTTAGCGGATCTCACCATCTCCTTCGCCTGCTACGCAGACTCATCCCCTTCATTCCAAAGGAGGACAAAGCAGTGGTAGTTGGAACAGTCATTAATTCAAGACTTGAGTATGCAAACTCCCTTTACATAGGATTACCCCAATATCAACTTGCGCGCTTACAACTTATCCAAAACACGGCGGCAAGGCTGATAACAGGAAAAAAAACGTGGGAATCCATCTCCCCTTCCCTGAGAAGCCTACATTGGCTAACCGTAAAGAATCGGGTCATTTTCAAGACCCTCTGCTTCACCCACAAATGCACCCACGGAGACGCTCCTCAATACCTTCTCGAGAAAATAAAACACTACACATCCAATCGCAGTCTTCAATCGTCCGACCAAAACCTCCTCCTCATCCCCAAGTCCCGCTACAAATCAAAAGGGGAACGAAGATTCGCTGTCCAAGGACCACGGCTATGGAATGCACTACCAACCTACATCCGCATGGAAGAAAACCATCAGGCCTTCAGGAAAAAACTCAAGACCCACCTCTTCTAAGAAGCTTGACAACAAAGCACTAATACAGCGCCTTGAGGCGATTCGGTTCGCATTGTAACGCTATACAAATTATTCATTCATTCATAGTGTTAACCCCTTCCCTGCCAATGACATTTATACAGTAATCAGTGGCTATTTAAAGCACTAATTGCTGTATAAATGTCAATGGTCCCAAAATAGTGTCAAACGTGTCCGATCTGTCCGCAAAATGTTGTAGTCCTGATAAAAATCGTAGATCGCTGCCATTACTAGTTTAAAGAAAAAATTATAAAAATGCCATAAATCTATCCCCCATTTTGTAGACGCTATAACTTTTGTGCAAACCAATCAATATACGCTTATTGCGATTTTTTTTAATTATTTTTTTACCAAAAATATTTAGAATATATATCGGCCTAAACTTAGGAAGAAATTTGTTTTGTTTTTAAAAAAATTGGGATAATTATTATAGCAAAAAGTTAATTATAGTGTGTTTTTTTTTCAAAATGATCACTCTTTTTTTGTTTATTGCGCAAAAAAAAACGCAGGAGTGATCAAATACCACCAAAATAAAGCTCTGTTTGTGGATAACAAAGGACATCATTTTTTTGGGGGTACAACATCGCACGACTGCGCAATTGTCAGTTAAAGCGATGCAGTACCGTATCGCAAAAAAAAGGCCCAGTCAGGAAGGGGGTAAATCCTTTCGGGGCTGAAGTGGTTAAAAAAAATGCCACGCTGTGCTCAAAAGGTTGCCTACCCCTGCTCTATACCATGATGAGTGCAAATTGTGACATTGCTTGACTTTGATATTTACAAAATATTATTTTTGGTTCAATAGTACATATATGATATATAATATTGTCAATCCAATTGGTGTTAGTAAATATAGAATGTATCTTTCTCTCATCTCTGCAACCACATGGCAGTAAAAAGTATAAATCTTTAAAATTTTAGTGGAGCTGTTATGTATTGCTTGACAGGTGAGAAACCAACTTTCCAAATAACATCTCTTTCCCCTCGAGCCAGAGATTTGCTTTTGTAATAAAACCTTGTACTATTTACCATTAAATCTCTTGTGTCTTGCCTCTACTTTATGTCCTTCAAAAGTACGAGCCATCTCAAATGCCATCTTAAATGCCCCTTTAGACAATCAGGAGTCATATGTTAAGTTTAGAGAAGAATATATCCTGTTTCAGTCTCTGTGTTGTTTGTGCACTAATCCAAAAAAAAACTACGTTCACACCTATGCATTTTACCTACCCTACCTTCACACCTATGCGTTTTATGGAACGTTTTGCAGAAACGCACTACAATCTATTCAACATGGTTTCCTATGGATGTAGTTCACATCTGTGCGTTTTGCGGGGCTGCGTTTTTTGGAAAGGGTCAGGGATGTTTTTTCCCACAGCAGATTGCGTTTTGCATGTAATAGACTTCAATGAAGCCACACCAAAAACGCAAGTGCTGGTTTTCAAACCGTATGGCAGGAAGCTGGCTCCTTAGCAACTGATGACTCATCAAAAAAAAAAAGCAGGAGAAAAACAACGTCAAAATGTAAAAAAAAAAATGGCATGGGACCCCTCCCCCCCAAATGGTGTGGATTTTGGGGGGGACCCCACAACATTTATTTTTTAACGTTTTGGTGTGGTGTTCCCCGTAAAACTCATAGTGCCTGGTATGAATTAACCCCCACACTGTTTTTTTTTCACATTTTTGTATTGCCGTCTGACGGCTGATGACCGTTGTTAAGGACACAGCAGCCGGCTTCCCAGCCCACTCCTTAACAACCAGCAATTCACTGTGCCTTGACTGGGCAAAGCCTTGCACCTGACCAGTGGTCAGGTGCATTGCTTCAGCCAATCAGGGCTTATAATGCACTGTGCATTCGCTGAGCTCCTAGCAAATTCAGGTGTGCGCCGAACAGGCGATGTTCACGCCAAACCTATGCTTGTTCCGATCTGCTTACCCAACACTAATCACTAAGGACAGGTTAAATCCACCTGGAGACTGGATAATGCTGCACCAACTATACAAGCCATGCAAGTTACACATCATGCATACAAGGTGTCGGTGGTTCCTATGGAAATCTGCACATTGACATTGGTATACTACTAAAGACAGGTTAAACACACCTGGAGACAGGATGGTGTTGCACCTACTACCATATACTGTATATTTCCTCGGTGGTCCCTGTTAAAGTGTATTTATGGGCATCCTTTTCTTTGTTAAATCACAGGTTAAATCCACCTTGTGACCTTTCTCACACCTGGATCACTTAAATTCTTTGGATAACAACATTACAACATTCATAGATTGGCAATATCACTTCGATGTGCTAGTTTAAACCTTTTGAGGTGCTACATCCTCAGCAACACAGGAAGCTTTTACTGAGCCCTTCTGGAATACCATCTGGATGATAGACCACTCTAATTTGTCCATGGAAGAAGCTGATGATTCAGCATATTGTTGATTTGCTAACAAAAAAAGGGGGAGCCGTGTGATGCGCTGAATCACCCTCTACCACAGCTAGGAATGGACAGCTGCCGGAGTAGTAGAGCAATCCAGCAGCTCTCCATTCCTATGTGAATTCCTGTTATGTGGCCCAGTTCCTAGCAGGTCATGGAACAGTACCGGTCCCCAGCTGGGGGTTGGCGACCTCTGGTATAGGGGGTTGAAAAAAAGCACTTTTCCTCACCCGATCCAATGTTCCCCTGAGGCTACAGGGACTGGTCTAGCTGTGTGGAGTGGAGGGTCAGGTAAGTAAGACTAATTTACCTGGTCGACTCCCGAATTGGTCTTTAGACGAGCTACATCTCTTAGAGATACTCTTACCTCTAGCCATTATACCTTTCCCCAAGCTAGACCCACCAGACCCTTATGGGGCACCTACCGGTGCGGCAATTGTAGCCGCTGCCCTTGGGTCACGGAGGGTCAAGGGATTAAGCTCCCGAATGGACAATGGCATCGTCTTCGCTGCCATGCCGATTGCACCACTCGGGGGGTTATCTATTTAATGCAATGTACATGCCAGGCATTCTATGTTGGAAAGACCATACGCGAATTCGGCCAACGTATCCGTGACCATGTCTATTGTTCAGGGTCTGGAAAGATTTTGACTTCAGTAACAAGACACATAGGTTTACACCATAGATTTGATAACAGTGCAGTATCCTTTTTTGTCCTTGAAGTTGTCCCTCCACACCCACGTGGTGGAGATTGGGATAATAAAATCCTAAGGGCAGAAACTCTATGGATCGAGAGACTATCGGCCACTATACACCCTGGCATTAACGAGAACAACTCTTACAAGCCCTTCTTGTAGGGATACATCTATCCCCTCACTAGTTCTCCCATTAGGGAGATTCTATCCTCCTGTATTTGCCACACTGGGTCCTCTCTCTGGATTTTTTCCGATGATCCCAGTCGTCTATATTGTATAGTCTGTTGTCTGTTATATGTTTGTTTCTCGTTTTTTGGTGTCTGAGTCGTGTTTTTCCCCCCCCCCCTTCCATTTTCCCCCCCCTCCCCCTTCCTTTTTTCCCCCCCCTAGATGTGGGCTTCCTTCGGTTTGTTCACAAAGCTCACACACACACGTTTCTATTTACCCGTCCCCACAAAGCCATATATACGTTTGGTTCCACTTTATTTTATATCATCATTTTCCTTTATTGTACCACTTATACATCTTCTTTAAATAAAATTTTAATTATCAGCATCCATGTTCCTGTGCCCAGTGTTGTGAGCAGTTTGCGACTTGCCATTTTTATTCATCTGGATTGTCGCAATTTGATGGCCATTTCCCTGGGCTGATATGCGATCTTTCCCCCTAGTGGTTCCATGTCCGCCCACCTTCGGGGCCGCGGTGTTTTGGTCCACCGAGTGGGAACATTAATGGCAGGTCCGACCGTTTGGTCACTGACCCCTGAGCCCCCTTTATGTCTACACTGCGTCCGCAGTGTCTCCATGATTGGCCGGCTCTCTGGCAGTTCTCCGTTCGCCTGGACACTATCTGCCACTTTTGCTTCACTGCGCATGCGCACCGCGCATGCGCAGTGTAGGATCGGGTCCGATGACGTCAATTGTATGGCGCCGACCGGCGCACGCATTGGCGTCATCTGGACAGGCGCCAGAGCTTACTATTTAAATGGACCTTACGTCCATAGCTTCTAGGTGTGTTGGGGGCCATTGAGTGGGTTTTTGGCGGTGCTGGCTGGCGATCTCTGTATCTACCTTCGGCTGTCTTCAGGTATGTGCATGTTCTTGTCATCCATACCTATTCATTTTGACTCCCCAAAAGAAATCCTTCCTTTTTTATATATACATATTTTTATGGTTTTCAGCTATTGACTGGTTGATTCCATTACCCATGCTTTCTTCATGACTGCCCCAAACCAGTTGCTCAGAGCCAGATATCTACTCTGCAGGTTTGCATTGTCATTGTATGACTGTGTATTCGATCTTTCATAGTTCTCTATACATTTGATTACTTGTTCCTTACCCTCTAATTATCTACATATTCTTTTCCATCCTGGTGCTAAAAGTATGTGCCTTGTCTCAAAATAAACCTGTTTACCTACAGGTCTTAGTATTCCAGCTGATTTTCTCTGAAACCACTGATCTTTTGGTGATGCTTCTTGCTGACATATAGCACTATCTTGGTGAGTCAAATGTCTGTTTGCTGGTTATCGCATTAATCTAGCTTTGGTGGCTGAGCTAGCCCACCTGTGTTTAAGATACTGTTATCTTATACCTTTTCTTATATTGAACTCTGCCATGTATACATATACATGCGCATATCCATCTATATATGCGCATGTGTTTGTATATACAATTTCTTTCAGCTTGCCCGCCTCTCTAGAATACCCCCCCTGTCGAGGTGAAAATCCCGCACATCCTAGGTCATCTTTTGTGACTGAATTTTGTATTCTTGGTATGTATTTTATATCTCTTTCTTATTCTCCATTATCCAGATGGACCCGTCCATTATGCTATATACACTGTCTAGTTTGCTGCACCCTATGGTATCTCATGGATGCCCCATACCGACATAAATGTTCTCATCATTCCAACTATGTATCTAATTTATGTCTCTCTTGTTGACAGCATTACTACTATATATCTATAAGTACCTATCTTACCCTACTCTGGCTCCCATATCAGCCCGGGAACCTGCCCCTATCCTTAGGGGCTTGCAGCCTCACTTGCACCCTTCAATGGTAAGTCGCAATATGCTCTTTTATACACATATGCACAAAATGGATGAAATATAATTTTTTTTTTCTTCCTTTTTTCTACTTCATACAATTATGCTTTCTGACATGCATTTTCTGTGAGCTGGGATATCGCCGTCTTTCCTGATGGCAGAATCAGGTCGGCGCTCCCTAGGTTGTCTCCAGGTGCATTGTTCATTATCTACTCTACTTTCTCATATTTATATGATATTAACCCCCCTCCAATTTATTTTTCCCCCCTTTCAGAGACAACTCTACAGATATATTCTTTCTTAATACATACTCCTGAAGAAGCGGCTAGTCCGCGAAACATGTCGAGTGCCATCCTGTGACAGTTCAAATACCACTATATTGCTTCCACTATCAGGGACCAATAACTCAGTGCGGCACTGTCCATTCAAAGGAAAGATTCTATATTGTATTATCTTAATATTGTCTCTTGGTTTTAAATCCTTCTTTGTTTCTTTTATTATATGACTTGAAGTTTGTTTTCTATTATATTGTTGTAATAAATCTTTATATATTTTTCTATACACATTGCTATGTGAGTCCTTATTCGTACCATGAAAGTCCACAGTTGCCTCAGTTTTTCTGCCATCCCCATTTTTTCTAAAAATTAAGGACGACGGTACTTTATGTCTATTCCTATCATACAGTAGCATTATTTACATATATAAAGGGTGGATAACACACCCATAGGCACATCTCTTTTTGCTTTAGCTACTTATGTTTTTTCTATTGATATCCTAACATTATATTTGAAGTGGCATCTATATAGACTAACGTCTATTTGCCATATACCTAAACGTCAGGCTTCGGCCTTTTTTTTGGCCTCCCCATTGTCGGTTTTTCTGTCTCTTGTGACAACCGAACTAACCTACCCCCCCTTTTTTTTTTTTTTTTTTTTTTTTTTTTTTCGATATACCAGACGCCTAATTTGAAACTATGGACCTTCATGGTACGGCTTGGACGGGCTTTATGTCTGACATACAATCAAATGTCGACACCTGTAAAAAGGATGACGGTGATCTCTCTCTCTATCTTGGTCGTATCCAGGGCTTATTGAAGCGTAAGTCTCATTTATATTGGCACATAGATTACTTTCAAAAATATGTTGACGAGGATATCAATCCACAAGGGTTGCGCCTCAACATTTTTCCCACTATTAAAAATCCCACTGAAGAATTCAAGAAGTCTTGGGAAGATGTCTTGAATATAGGGAGTAAAAGTTTAATGCTACTCTTGATCAAACAATACACCCTTGATATGAGTCTTCTAGACAGAGAGATTGATTCACTCAATGAACAATATCCACATGTCTTTGTATTAACTAGTTTTGGTGTCAAATGGAAAGAGATCAGGGACCGGTTGGAAATTATGAACAAGGAAATTGTTACCAAAAAACAAAAGAAATTTAATCTTGATAAATTGGCTTTTTCACAGGGCTATGCGTACAAATGGCAGAATAAAAATACAGGTAGAGGATCGGGCAGAAGGCCTGGTATATATAACCAGTCGCATGTTGAAGATACTACTGAATCTGACTCCTCTCTATCCATGTTTCCTCTTCCACAGGGACACAACCGCCACTCGGCAGCACAGACGGCGCGACCAGTTAAGCGCACTCGGCACGGTGGCGGGTCTTCACCCTCTGACCCAAAAACCAAAAAACGTTCGGATAAAGCCCCACAGTCAAAAGAACAAGGGACCACCGGTAATTTAACTCCAGCTCTACAGAATATCCTTCAGAAAGGTACTACCAATGCTAATAGTTCTAACCGCGGTGCATTAGTTGATGATTTTTTAGACCCAACATTGGCCCTTCAGGAGGCCAAAAAACAGAGCAATCTCAGTGCATATATGGTACGGCCCGGGAATCCTTAAAACACCCAGACCAACCCGATCTGAATATTATCAATTTAACTTCCTTAGTGTTCACACCTCTGCAGAAATCTATTCTTCAGCTTGGCTTGGGCTTCTGTCCATCCCAACCGATTAACATATCCGAGACTATAAAGGATTTATATTTATTCGCACGTCGCCTGACCTATAAATTCATGTTTGACTCCCAACGTAAGCAAAAACGATTAGAAATCGAGCTTACAGAACAGATTAAGAATTTTACTATGCAAGAGTTCAGAGCCCTTCGTGATCTTATGCTCCTATACGAGGAATCATCCGGTGATCCATCGATACCCGGTACCACCGATGTTTCAGACACTAGTTACTACACCAAACCTCGTAAAGAATTCAAACCTAAATCCCGCCACTTTCCTGATCTTTTGACCTGCCCCAAGATTTGGGCCTTCTTACAATTGACTATCCGTGACCTGAAAACACGTACTTGGTCTAAACCGCTCTCCAATCTTACCCCGGAACAAATAGAAGCCCTAGAATCCTTAAAATCATGCAAGGACTGTGTAATCAAACCATCCGACAAGGGTGGCAACATCGTTGTGATGTCCCACCCCCAATATCAAAAAATGTGTCTAGACATTCTAAAAAATAAGCATTGGTATGTTTGTATTGGTGAAAATCAAGTGGCCTCATATTCGGAGGAACTCAGATTACTATGTATCGAGGCATATTCTCAAGGTCTTATTGACATAAAAACTTTTGAATATCTTAACCCCAAGTTTACCTGCATTGCTACCTTCTATGCCTTACCTAAGGTGCACAAACACCTTACCAATCCCCCAGGCCGTCCCATCATTTCGGGCAATGAGTCCCTTACCGAGAAGGCGAGCCGGTATGTGGACTCAGTGCTTATGCCACATGTAACCTGCCTGCCTTCATATATTAGGGATACTTCTGATCTTTTGAGGCATCTGGAGGGGACTCATGCTCCCCCGGGTGCCCTGCTCGTTGCAGTGGATATAGAGGCATTGTACTCTAGCATCCCGCACGAGCCGGGCATCCGGGTGATCGGGTCCTTCCTTGATGAACAGGATGATACCACTTGGCCTCATAATCATTTCATCCTAAAATTGTTACGTTTCATTCTGACGCACAATTATTTTACTTTTATGGACAAATTGTATCTTCAACGCCAGGGTGTGGCCATGGGCACATGTTGTGCTCCTTCTTACGCCAATCTCTATCTTGGTGGTTGGGAAAGATGGCTTTTCTCTGATGAACGTTATGATAGATGGATGACCTATGTCCTTTATTGGTTCCGTTATATCGATGATTTATTGATTATATGGACAGGCACCACTGATGAATTGTTACTTTTCCTTGATACATTGAATAATAATGAGTTCAACCTACGTTTTACCCATACCTTCAGCTCCGAATACATTTCGTTTCTGGACCTCTCCATTAAAATAGATGCGGCTGGTAGTCTGACAACTAATTTATACCGCAAACCCAGTGCCGGCAACACCATTCTGCACGCGTCCAGTGCACATCCCTCCCCTTTGATTCGGAGTATCCCGTATGCACAGTACCTGCGTTTACGTAGGAACTGTTCATCGGACCAAGACTTCTTTGAACAAGCTGACCTGCTACAAAATAGACTTCTGAAGAGAGGCTATTCTAGGTCACTCCTTAGAAAAGCCTTTAATAAAGCTAAATTAAGGTCCAGGTTTGATCTCTTATACAAAACTCCGTCGGACACTAAAATCCAAACAGTTAAATTTATTACTAAATTTTCTGCGCATCAAGACCCGTTACGAGCTTCACTATCTCGCCATTGGCATTTACTTACTGAAGATCAAACTCTTTCCAAATACGTCAGATCGACTCCCGAATTGGTCTTTAGACGAGCTACATCTCTTAGAGATACTCTTACCTCTAGCCATTATACCTTTCCCCAAGCTAGACCCACCAGACCCTTATGGGGCACCTACCGGTGCGGCAATTGTAGCCGCTGCCCTTGGGTCACGGAGGGTCAAGGGATTAAGCTCCCGAATGGACAATCGTCTTCGCTGCCATGCCGATTGCACCACTCGGGGGGTTATCTATTTAATGCAATGTACATGCCAGGCATTCTATGTTGGAAAGACCATACGCGAATTCGGCCAACGTATCCGTGACCATGTCTATTGTTCAGGGTCTGGAAAGATTTTGACTTCAGTAACAAGACACATAGGTTTACACCATAGATTTGATAACAGTGCAGTATCCTTTTTTGTCCTTGAAGTTGTCCCTCCACACCCACGTGGTGGAGATTGGGATAATAAAATCCTAAGGGCAGAAACTCTATGGATCGAGAGACTATCGGCCACTATACACCCTGGCATTAACGAGAACAACTCTTACAAGCCCTTCTTGTAGGGATACATCTATCCCCTCACTAGTTCTCCCATTAGGGAGATTCTATCCTCCTGTATTTGCCACACTGGGTCCTCTCTCTGGATTTTTTCCGATGATCCCAGTCGTCTATATTGTATAGTCTGTTGTCTGTTATATGTTTGTTTCTCGTTTTTTGGTGTCTGAGTCGTGTTTTTTCCCCCCCCCCCTTCCATTTTCCCCCCCTCCCCCTTCCTTTTTTCCCCCCCCTAGATGTGGGCTTCCTTCGGTTTGTTCACAAAGCTCACACACACACGTTTCTATTTACCCGTCCCCACAAAGCCATATATACGTTTGGTTCCACTTTATTTTATATCATCATTTTCCTTTATTGTACCACTTATACATCTTCTTTAAATAAAATTTTAATTATCAGCATCCATGTTCCTGTGCCCAGTGTTGTGAGCAGTTTGCGACTTGCCATTTTTATTCATCTGGATTGTCGCAATTTGATGGCCATTTCCCTGGGCTGATATGCGATCTTTCCCCCCTAGTGGTTCCATGTCCGCCCACCTTCGGGGCCGCGGTGTTTTGGTCCACCGAGTGGGAACATTAATGGCAGGTCCGACCGTTTGGTCACTGACCCCTGAGCCCCCTTTATGTCTACACTGCGTCCGCAGTGTCTCCATGATTGGCCGGCTCTCTGGCAGTTCTCCGTTCGCCTGGACACTATCTGCCACTTTTGCTTCACTGCGCATGCGCACCGCGCATGCGCAGTGTAGGATCGGGTCCGATGACGTCAATTGTATGGCGCCGACCGGCGCACGCATTGGCGTCATCTGGACAGGCGCCAGAGCTTACTATTTAAATGGACCTTACGTCCATAGCTTCTAGGTGTGTTGGGGGCCATTGAGTGGGTTTTTGGCGGTGCTGGCTGGCGATCTCTGTATCTACCTTCGGCTGTCTTCAGGTATGTGCATGTTCTTGTCATCCATACCTATTCATTTTGACTCCCCAAAAGAAATCCTTCCTTTTTTATATATACATATTTTTATGGTTTTCAGCTATTGACTGGTTGATTCCATTACCCATGCTTTCTTCATGACTGCCCCAAACCAGTTGCTCAGAGCCAGATATCTACTCTGCAGGTTTGCATTGTCATTGTATGACTGTGTATTCGATCTTTCATAGTTCTCTATACATTTGATTACTTGTTCCTTACCCTCTAATTATCTACATATTCTTTTCCATCCTGGTGCTAAAAGTATGTGCCTTGTCTCAAAATAAACCTGTTTACCTACAGGTCTTAGTATTCCAGCTGATTTTCTCTGAAACCACTGATCTTTTGGTGATGCTTCTTGCTGACATATAGCACTATCTTGGTGAGTCAAATGTCTGTTTGCTGGTTATCGCATTAATCTAGCTTTGGTGGCTGAGCTAGCCCACCTGTGTTTAAGATACTGTTATCTTATACCTTTTCTTATATTGAACTCTGCCATGTATACATATACATGCGCATATCCATCTATATATGCGCATGTGTTTGTATATACAATTTCTTTCAGCTTGCCCGCCTCTCTAGAATACCCCCCCTGTCGAGGTGAAAATCCCGCACATCCTAGGTCATCTTTTGTGACTGAATTTTGTATTCTTGGTATGTATTTTATATCTCTTTCTTATTCTCCATTATCCAGATGGACCCGTCCATTATGCTATATACACTGTCTAGTTTGCTGCACCCTATGGTATCTCATGGATGCCCCATACCGACATAAATGTTCTCATCATTCCAACTATGTATCTAATTTATGTCTCTCTTGTTGACAGCATTACTACTATATATCTATAAGTACCTATCTTACCCTACTCTGGCTCCCATATCAGCCCGGGAACCTGCCCCTATCCTTAGGGGCTTGCAGCCTCACTTGCACCCTTCAATGGTAAGTCGCAATATGCTCTTTTATACACATATGCACAAAATGGATGAAATATAATTTTTTTTTTCTTCCTTTTTTCTACTTCATACAATTATGCTTTCTGACATGCATTTTCTGTGAGCTGGGATATCGCCGTCTTTCCTGATGGCAGAATCAGGTCGGCGCTCCCTAGGTTGTCTCCAGGTGCATTGTTCATTATCTACTCTACTTTCTCATATTTATATGATATTAACCCCCCTCCAATTTATTTTTCCCCCCTTTCAGAGACAACTCTACAGATATATTCTTTCTTAATACATACTCCTGAAGAAGCGGCTAGTCCGCGAAACATGTCGAGTGCCATCCTGTGACAGTTCAAATACCACTATATTGCTTCCACTATCAGGGACCAATAACTCAGTGCGGCACTGTCCATTCAAAGGAAAGATTCTATATTGTATTATCTTAATATTGTCTCTTGGTTTTAAATCCTTCTTTGTTTCTTTTATTATATGACTTGAAGTTTGTTTTCTATTATATTGTTGTAATAAATCTTTATATATTTTTCTATACACATTGCTATGTGAGTCCTTATTCGTACCATGAAAGTCCACAGTTGCCTCAGTTTTTCTGCCATCCCCATTTTTTCTAATTTACCTGGTCCCCCATGCAATTAATCCTTGCAGTGCAGCTCCAGGACTTTTAGCTTAACCATGTTTAGCTTTAAACATTCTTTTATCATTCAACTTGATTGTCTACATTTCTGACAGCTTTAATCAAGGACAAGGTATATAGAGGAATTGGGCCTTCTTCCTTAGAACCAGAAATTATTTGTACACTGTAGGTTTAATTCACTTTATTTACAGCTCAACGGACAATGCCTTTTTACTGGAATAAGCTATAAATCACAAGTTTACACGGACCACATCACATCTTATTTTTGTGAAAACAGTTTTTACAGTGTACTTGTCAGCTGTGGGAAAAGTTATAATGCCAAGATAAAATGTCTGCACCCTCAAGGCAATATTGAGCCAGTGAAGACAACTTCACAAGTGACATCACGTCATTGCTTCTCTTGGCAGAGAAGTGCGTGTTATGATTATTATTACAAAAAAAAATCCAGTGAGAATTAGGCCTCTGCTGTTGCTAGCAGTTAGATTTCTTTGTTTACCACAATGGCGGAGATTTACTAAAACTGGAGCACTCAGAATCTGGTGCAGCTGTGCATGGTAGTCAATCAGCTTCTTAATTCAGCTTGTTCAATTAAGCTTTCCCAATAAACCCTGGAAGCTGATTGGTTTCTATGCAGAGCTGCACTAGATTTTGCACTCTCCAGTTCTAGTAAGGCCCCTTTCACACGGGCGGTCCGTTCAGGTCCGCCTGTCAGTTTTTTTGGCGGACCTCTCCCTCTATGGAGGGACGGATGTCAGCGGCGACATGTCCGCTGACATCCGACCCGCTCTGATCCGAAAAAAGTGTGACGGAGGAAAAAGCTATTTTTCCATCCGTCTGCGGATCGGATGACGACGGACTATACGGTCCGTCGTCAACCGTTCCCCCATAGGGGAGAGCGGCGCTCTGACAGGTCCGTCCCTGCACAGAGTGCAGAGACAGACCTGTCATCTTCGTGCACAGCGGGGGATCGACGGAGCGATACCCCGCTGTGCAGAGTGGGCTCCGTACATGGACACGTCCATGTGAAAGAGCCCTAACTCTTCTCCCTTGCGACATCTTAATGTTTAATGATTTATTAAACAGTATAAACATACCTGTAAAATATCCTGATTACATGATGCGCCACCAGTGGCCAGTATCCTTGTCTGCGGCACTAGAAAAAAAGATAAATTGGGGTAAATATCAGTAACATTAAAATAAGTGATGCCCATTTCAAGGGAAACTATATCCTTTTTATTTTTCAGTTATTGGTAATTTATAAAGGTTTTGTACTTGTTTTCTTTCTTATTGTTTAGAAGTTAAATAAGAAGTATGTTTTATTTTTATTTTTTAGCAGATTCATACTTGCCTAGGCCCAATGCTGCATCTGTCCTCCGCCGGCTCTAACACTGAGAACCGAGAAATCAAACACTGACGATCGCTCAGTTCTCTCTGCTCTGCCCCCCTCCCACTTCGCGCTCACTGGAGGACTAGGGGACTGTGGAGGGGGCCGGAGCAGCTGGCTCAGGCTCTCTTCAGCTCACTGAGAGGCTGAGCCGGGCATTGGTTCAGGCATGTGGGCGGATCCTGACCATATGGTCGCGATCTTGCCAAAGCCTGGACCAGCTCTGTGATGTCAGCCGACAGCGGGCTTCAACTGAAAGCAGGTCACAGGAGTGCAGAACGAACTGTACTCCTGTGATCCACAGGAGAAGTACAGCCAAACGAGCTTTGGCTGTACTTCTCTTTTAAAATGAATAAAGTAGACATGTCAGTAACTTTACAAGTCTGCATTTATAAACTCCTGACAATAAACAGCAACTGTATAGTTTTTCAAACAAGCTCCATCATTTATCGTGACAAGTTGTCCTTATTTTCCACTAAGTGACTATTAGGGATGGGCCGAACAGACCCCTGTTCGGTTCGCAACAGAACAATCGAACACCGCGAAAGTTCGGCTCCTTATAACGAACCCCATTAAAGTCAACGGGACCCGAATGTCAAAAATCAAAAGTGCCCATTTTGAAGGCTTATATGCAAGTAATTGGGAATACAATGGTTTTAGGGGTCCAGGGTCCTGCCCTGGGGGACATGTATCAATAAAAGGAAAGTTTGTGAAAAACGTCATTTTTCAATGAGCAGTGATTTTTAGATTTTTAAAGTGAAAGCATACAAATTAAAAATTCCTTACAATATAGTGCCTGGGGGGTCTCCTTAGGCTGGATTCACACCTATGCAGTTTTTGTGCTTTTTGCATTTTGCAGATTTGGACTACAGTCCATTTAACATGGTTTCCTATGGAACACGTTCTGTAGTGCAAATCTGCAAAATGCAAAAAGCACTAAAAATGCATAGGTGTGAATCCAGCCTAAGTCTAAAGCCCCATACACAGGCGCTGATTATCCGAGGACCAGGTCCGTCAGATCATGTCCGTCGTACTTTGTCCGATGTTGGTGTTGCGTAAACACGGTCGGACAAAGTTGTCGGAAAATCTGATCATTCTGAACGTGGTGACGTTTGTTGCCTACGACGGAACTACGTAGAGGCTAGTAGCCAATAGCTTTGGTCTTGTAATGTGATCTGAGCATGCGTAGCACTTTGTCCGTCAGAATTCGATACACACGATCGGATTTGGTGTGATCGGACTTTGTTGTCGAAAAATCTATCCAGCAGGAGATAGGACTTTGTCCGTCGGACAATCCGACGTACACTGTCCGATGGTGCCTACACACGGTCGGATTTTCCGACAACATTGTCAGATAGGACAGAATCCATGGGAAAATCCGACCGTGTGTATGGGGCTTAACTGTAAAGTGGCAGATCTGTACCATGTCTAGAATCTGCTGCAGCAATAATTGAATTTATAAAGCCAAAAAAAAAAGACATTTTCCCTGCAAGCTGCCTTTATTTTGCTCAGCAACTGCTGGGGAGCCAGTGTAGTGCACTGGGAACAAGATTAGAGATTTTTTGGATACATTCTGGTGTCACTTTGACTTTGGAAAGAAGTAACAGGTGCATAAAAATTGGTCTTTGGGTGGCGGTGGAGCCTTCCCACCGTAACCCTATAGAGGTAATTTTAAAGTAAGCAAGAATTGACTTTGCTGTAAAAAAATTGCAATGATATGCACCTGTCATACAGGTGCATACAGGTGCAGAAAAATTGGTCTCCTCAATCATCATCATTACCACTGGAGACAACTTGGCAATACACTGTGGCTAGGGGAACATGAATGCCAATTTGTCTACCAGTGTTCTCCCCTCTCTCTAGACTCATGTTCCTGTCATCCTCAACCACAGAACCAACATCTGAATCCAGTAATGACTGGACATTATCAAGGATCAAGTGGCTGTTGCTGTGGTCAAATAGCTCAGCTGACTCCTCCATGGCTGATGTTGGGGCTATGGCAGGAATAGATGTGGACAAGGAGGCAGGTTTATCCACTCTGGCAACTGCAGGGGACTGCACACTTGTCTCTGCTTACGTGACAGAGGATGAGGAGGATGAGGAAGGTTTAATAAGCCAGTCCACCACCTCCTCTGCATGCTGTGGCTGGATAGCATTGGCAAACTCACTAAACAAAGGAAATGATGCCCTGCCTGAGGACTGACCACCAAATCCACCTTTGCCTCTGGACACATTTGTTGTGGCCCCCATACAGTGCCAAGGGAACGTCTGCCTCTCCTTGTTGTCCTCTCAGACATTATTGGGAGGGAGGGGGCGGTGCTTATAAGCAAATGTAAAGAAGAAATGGAAATCTCTACGCAGATGCACTTTAATCAATGTAAAGTGGAGTTTGGTGCACTTTGATTTGAGTACTCACACTACACAGACACCCTCCATGGATACACTATAATATACTGCAATATAATGTGCCAAACGTACAGTGACGCACACAGAACTATATAGCGTTAAACTGGCAGTAACACACACAGAAGTAAATGGTGTTAAAGTGGCAGTAACGCACAAAAAACTATATGGCGTTAAACTGGCAGTAACACACACAGAACTATATGGTGTTAAACTGGCAGTAACTAACAAAAAACTATATGGCGTTAAACTGGCAGTAACGGACACAGAACTGATGTATATAGCGTTAAACTGGCAGTAACGCACACAGAAGTAAATGGCAATGAACTGGCATTAACGCAATCAAATAGACGGTGTTCAACCATCACTACACTGATGCTATCTGAACTGCCCCAACTCTAGCTATACACTAATGTAAAGATAACTGACACGGTCTCACTACACTACACTGAAACTATATGAGCTGTCCCTACTATAGCACACTAACTAATAGCACTGAACAGAGCCATGTTCTATCTCTCCCCATGCCGAAATCACACTAGAAATGGCCCCCGAGGGCTTTCACACTTGAGCGGTGCACTGGCAGGATGCTAAAAAAAAGTCCTGCTAGCAGCATCTTTGGAGCTGTGAAGGAGCGTTGTATACACTGCTCCTTCACCTCTCCTGCCCATTGAAATCAGTGGCTATATAAGCTGGTAAAGCTCTGCTGCAGGTAAAAATAGTAAAAATAATAGTAAAAATAGTGCCGCTTTACCTCTGACGCCCAGGCGCTGGCAGTGTGAAAGGGGCCTTAGATTGGGAAGAGAACATCTTTATATTGGTGGTCAGTAAAATAAGCCCCTTAGATTGATAGTCAGTGAGAGTTGCGGCCCCTTACACTGGGGGTTAGTGGAGAAGGGGTTCCTTACATTGGGTATCAGTTTAGTGCCCCCTTAGACCCCTTTCACACTGAGGCAGTTTTCAGGCATTTTAGCGCTAGAAATAGCGCCTGTAAAGCACCTGAAAACTGCCTCTCATTCATTGCTTACACACCCAGGCGGTGCGCTTGCAGGAAATTAGAAAAAGTCCTGATCATGTATATGATTGGCCTTGTTTTGGGTTTGAGGTGCGTGTACACCCCTCCCCCCCCCGCCAACCTGTGCTGTGATTGGACACAGCACAAGTTTGGCAGCAATGATTTTGGGCTAAAATCAATCAGTTGATTGGCTGTGTCCAATCACACACAAAGTTCACACACAGAGTTTACAAAAACAAAGACAATGAGTTCACTGTACCCCTGTATAATGGATGACATGTAACCCTGAGAATGTACTGGGTCTTCTATGCATGATATCAATTGAGATCATTTATATATGTTTAAAAGCTTTCTTTTCATATCCAAAAATACAACCTGATACTTGTATTTATGTATTATTGATAGTCATATGCATATAATAAATATCTTAATTTTCTCTCTTGTTAATATTGCATATTCTCTGTTCATAAAGTTATTCAGAAGTTAAAGTGATACTAAAGTCTCTTTTTTTTCTATAAAAATAACACCCCCCCCCCCCCCCATGAGACCAGCTTGCTCTGGGTGGATGTGTCACTCAGCTACTGTGCCTATTATATCTAATATAATATATCTGTGTCCAGCAGCACCCCCTCCCCCCCCCCTATCATCATCATCAGACCAGCTCGGGGGGGGGGTGGCTTACTTACCTGCTCTGTGCAGTGGTTTTGCATAGATAAGCCCAGATCCTCCTCTTCTTGGATCCCTCGCTGGCACTCCTGGCTCCTCCCTTTTGTTGAGTGCCCGCACAGAAAGCAGTTTTCTATGGGGGCACCCAAGCTGAACCGCAGCTCCGTGTATCCATTCAGACACGGAGCTGCGGTTCAGCCCCGCCCCATCTCTCTCCTCATTGGCTAACTTACTTTGACAGAACCGGGAGCCAATGGAGTCACTACTGTGTCTCAGCCAATCAGAAGGGAGAGTCCCGGACGGCCGGGGCACTCGTGGACATCCCTGGATGGAGATGGGTCTCAGGTAAGTATTAGGGGGGCTGAGGGTGGCTGCTGCACCCACAAGGCTTTTTATCTTATGCATAGAACGCATTAAGATAAAAATACCTTCTGACTTTACAACCACTTTAAGGAAAATGTTGATGATCTGTAGAAGAGAAGTTTTCTGCAGTGCTGATTCAGAAATGCTCTGCAGTGTTATGGAAGGGTTAAGGAAATCCTATCGGGATGAAATTAAGCATCTGCTCATTAGTTAATCTATAAAATCAGACATTTAAGCAGCCCCAAGCTGCCTTAGAAGCCAGTGTAAAGCCCTAAAGTCTCATCTTAAATCCAAGCGTTGTTTTTTTCTAGGGTATACTCAATATTCCCAGAGCACCACAGCACATAATGCAGCATTATGCGGAATTAAAGAGCTGCTAGAAAAAAAGTAATGGTCTGCTACAAACTTACACAAAACAGGTTGTACTAAAATTGTCTTATAATGGAATTTTGCCCAATTGTTCTTGTGACATTCTAAGGCTCAATGCAACTATCAGTGGGTCAGAGAATCGAAAGGTGATATTTAATTATAAATGGAGGCTTAGTCAGCCCCTGGCTCCTTATACTGTATAGCTATACTATATACAGTGTATATATTGGATACTCCCAATGGGAGATCCCCTTGCTTTCGACTGGGAGTATTTGGCTTTTATACTCATGCAAGCAGTTGGATGTGAAATGTTTTATGTTTTGTTAAAATTTTATGTTGTTTCCCTACTATAATATTGCTTGCAGGTAAGGGTTAATACTGCTGTCCAGGTTTTTCTGCACTTATTGGGGACGTACCACCCTCTGCTGGAGCAAATATATAAAAAGAGAGGCAACCACCTCTTGGGGGCACCACAGTTAGTAAGACGGCCAGAGATACAGTTCCAGGAGGTCCAGCACCAATGAAAAATAGCACTGCTTGCTGATACATGAAGCAGGACTACAGCAAAATGGCAGCGGGATTTAGTATATAAACAGCAGAGCGACGTGGTGGGCAATTATATCCCCCTGAGGAAGAATATAACTGGAACATACAGTAAACTTATATGTACATACAGTATGGTGCACTGGGAGCACCATTATTATGTGAGTTTGTTACCTGGAGTTTTTTATATTCATAAATGAATGTGTTTTTAAGGATAAAGCACTTTTTTGCGTTTTTATATTCATATGGCTGGCTGGCTGGAGGAGCAGAGGGCTGATTAGAGGGAGGAAGTACCTCTTATTACTGATACCCTGGAGGAGCACCTCTAGTCCCCTTGGGAGGGATAAAAGTATTAATAGATCATATCTTTGTATATGATCCATTACCCCAGGTGAGAGCATAACCGGTGGAGGGGAAGCACATGGCATGAAGCACGTTTATACAACACAGTGGAGTGTGGCCAGAAGAGCACGGAGCTATATTGTGGACTGCACTATATGTTTTATTTATCTGGTTCTGTACATAGGTGGTTGTGGTTCTATTTAATTTTTTGACACCTAGAATCACTTTGAAGTGTAATGTTCACTACTCAACTATTGCATATGATTTAAGTAATCATCTGTTATTATATGTTATTTTATGTTGTTTTAACATTTCCAGGTTACAGTACTTCAGTAAGGAACAAGGAGGACATTGGAGATGTAATTTCTACTTGTTCCTTAACCACCCCTTGTGGAAACCCAGTCAGGGTTCCAGGGGTATGGATGCTTTTGACTCAAGGATTGTAAAGGACTTTTTGCACCTATTCAAGTTATGACTACCTCATGGGGCATGATGTACAAGAATGTTTATTGAAAACATCTTTGTGAACTGTTCATATGTTTTATTTGCACAACTTCAGTAAAAGAACTTTTGTTGTTGTTTACTTTGCCTAGTCTGAAGTTACTTGACAACATGCAAGTGATATGAAAGGCTGAGTTTTTTTTTTCTTTTAAAATAACAAACATGTAACATACTTACCTTCTCTGTGCTGTGGTTTTGCACAGAGCAGCCCCAATCCTCCTCTTTTCAGGTCCCCCGCCAGCACCCCTGGCCCCTCCTTCCTACCAAATGCCTCGTTAGCATGCACCTTCCTATGGGGCATACGAGCAGGCTTGCTCCTGAGCCACTGCTCTGTCTATCCATTCAGACACAGAGCGCGACTTGGCCCTGCCTCTGCTCTTTCATTGGCTGTGATTGACAGTAGCGGGAGCTATTGGCTCCTGCTGATGTCTCAGCCAATGAGGAGGCAGAGAACCCAGAGAGCCACTGCTCTCGTGCACATCGCTGGATTGAGATGGGGCTCAGGTAAATGTTAGGAGGGGCTGCTAAACACAGAAGGTTTTTACTTTCATGCATAGAATACATGAAGGTAAAAAACCTTGAGCCTTTAAGACCACTTCAAAGGGGTGCATGAATGCTTGGCATATGACAGAACAGTGTTTATTACAGTGGACAAGCTGAGAGAAGATGCAGTACAACTGTCTACAATGCAGTGAAGCTATTCAGAGGAGGCTATATTGATGTTGCCAAAGACTACAATACTAGTGTTGAGTGCATAAGCAACAAACCTGTCGGGAATAGGTGTGACTTGGCTTAGGTGACAGAGGACCCTGGTAGTGATGCAGCTAGTGGTCTTATGCTCCTTGCCTAGAGGCCAGTACCCCAATTTGGGACCGACATTGCGGCACAGGGCATCCTAGGGACCCAGCCTGGAAGTCATGGAAGATGAAGTGAGGCCTCAGGAAAAGTATAAGCATGTGTTCTGTACAAGGTTGAGCTTCCTACTATTCAAGTGTAATGGACAGATCGATGTCACAGGTGACAGGTTACTGGACTGGTGGAGTCCAGTACCAGTTCAGAAATGCTGCACAATACAGAAAGAAGAGTTGCGTATGTACTCAAGAACTTCTATTCATAGGGGTTTATTTACTATAGCGCCTACGCGCGAATGCAAATGGCTAAAACCGGGCACATTTACATGAAAATGGAATTTACTATAGCGCTCTGGAAAAAGTCTATAGCATCCTGTAAGTCTTTAGAGCATTGGGATGATATAGAGGACATCCAAATGTTATTGTATATTTCCATAAAGTAGTATTAAATCCTTATCACAACACAGTGGTCAGTAATAAAATTAGATTTTTTAGTTTGCTGTCAAATAATTGCAGGCTGCTAAAAACACAAATGGCATAAATGTACGGTATATCTATATATATTCCACAAAATACAGTATATGCCACAGCACAATTGTTAAACGTGTGGACCAGTACTCTGCACCAAGAAATGCTAACGCTTAGCACACAGTAATTCATGTTCAATTCTCTTTACATACACTATGTATTGTCAGCACATACAGCAATTATGATTTACAGTATGTTTGTTTTTTGGCAAATGTCTTAATTGCTTACCCTAGAAAATATTTCCAGCACATATGGTAACATAATAATAGTATTAAAATGCAAGGTCTGCTTAACTTTTGTTCCCCCCAGCCCATGTGAAAAGGCAGCATTTACAAAATAAAAACCTAAACAGCAAATCAAAAAGCAAAAATATGCCTACTTAACATTTGTGTCCAACTATTGCACCTAGGCAGGGTGACGACACTAAATTTTTGGCGAGTTCCTGGGAAAGTTGATGAAGCCAAATCCCGTGAGAAGATGCCCCTGCATATTTTCTGGAGTATGGAGTCATTTCAAACATTATTTGGGAACTTCAGCTTTCACAGTATCAGGGCAGAGTAGCTTTTTATTTTTAGTTTAAAAAGTGCCCCACATATAAACCTTAAAAATAGATATAAAAAATGTTTGATACAGAAGTGAACCCAACCCATGCTGCTAAATTTGGCCTGGGGTTGTAGGCATTAATAACCTTTGATCATGAAAGGGTTAAAAAAGAAGGAAAAGCAATAAATTAAATTAATTAAAAAACAAGGGCTGCCTGTCTTAAGGGGGTATTTCTCCCGAAATATTTTTTAAAAATTAAAAATACAATTTCCTAAGATACTTTTCTGTGACCTGACTGACACATTAAAGTATAATACATTGACCAGTTAAACTTGAAAATGTACAATAAAAACGGCTTTGCTCATAATAACTACAATACTTACTTCATGTACATAAATAGTTAAACTAGCTTATCATTTTACTCTGCTGAAAAATGTTGCTTCACTTCTAGTCATATTTTGGTAGCTTCCTAATTAACATGGTTTTGCATTTGTTTTTCTATAAATTTTAATTTTTTTTCATGGTTGACTTAAGCTATGCAACATTTCCAAATTACATTTTCAAAATCACATCTTTTCATTTGATCATATTCATGGATGTTTACCAAAAATACAATACAAAAATGAACGCAAATAATATATATTATATACTAATAAAATGAAATGAATATGTTCTCTGTCATTTATGAGATGCTAAAAAATGATAGGGATGAGAATTAACCATAAAAATTCAACATTACGTTTGGTAAGTAAATTATAACAGGAATGAAATGAAGACATACAAGCCCATACCAAAATTAATGACCGTGAAATTGAGCAAATGTTTTACCCTGTACTGATGAGTCACACTGGAGTCTAGTAAATTTTCTCCACCGTTGCGAGTTTGAAAAACTTCTGAAAATGAAATTAAAAATAGCCTCTAATATCTACAGGCATAGCTGAAAGCCACAGGGCCCTGTTCAAGAATTGACCTGACCTTCCTAAAAAAAAAAAAAAACGTTACCAGTCAGCCAGGCTCCTAATTTTTAGTAACATAAGATATGGTTTAGTTTTATTAAAGTTAGGAGAAAATAAAATACATTTTTTGGCATGCAAAAAATGATGTGAGCTCTGGACCGGTAAGTCCTAATGAACCCAGTTATGGTTGTACCCTCCATACTTCATATAGTCTAGACCAGTGAAGGGGAACCTTGGCACCCCAGATTTTGGAACTACATTTCCCATGATGCTCAACTACACTGCAGAGTGCATCATGGGAAATGTAGTTCCAAAACATCTGGGGTGCAAAGGTTCACCATTACTTGTCTAGACCCTCTCAAAATAGCAGCATAATTAACCACATGCCGACCGGGCCATAGCCGAAAGACGGCTACAACGCGGTCGGCTTATCCTGGGTGGACGTCCTACAGAAACCCTGGGGCGCGCACTCGGGAACATCCGTGACCGCCGGGTCCTCGGATCATCACGGATCACGGTAAACGGACGCTGATAACGGCCGTTTAACACGTGATCGCTCCATCAAATGACGGAGCAATCACATGTACACAAACCGGCGTCACGTCATGACGCCGGTTCCTCTTTCCCCTCTCTGTACCGATCGGTACAGTGAGAGGGGAGAAGCGCGCAGGGGGGGAGATGGGACCAGCGCTGTGGGCTGGATGTGTAGTGCCCACAGCGCTGGTCAGTGACAGCTATACTGCCATCACTGTGCAACACTCTGCCACCACTGTGCAATGCTCTGCCCCCACTGTGCAATAGTCTGCCACCACTGTGCAACGCTCTGCCACCACTGTGCAATACTCTGCCCCCACTGTGCAATACTCTGCCCCCACTATGCAACACTCTGCAACCACTGTGCAACGCTCTGCAACCACTGTGCAACGCTCTGCCCCCACTGTGCAACGCTCTGCCCCCACTGTGCAATACTCTGCCCCCACTGTGCAATGCTCTGCCACCACTGTGCAACGCTCTGCCACCACTGTGCAACGCTCTGCCACCACTGCAATGCTCTGCCACCACTGCAATGCTCTGCCACCACTGTGCAATACTGTGCAACACTGCAATACTCCGCCAGTACTCGCCAATACTCTGCCAATACCTGCCAATACTCGCCAATACTCTGCCAATACTCTGCCAATACTCGCCAATACTCGCCAATAAATTTTAATAGAAACAAAGATATTTTTTTTACCGAATTTGCAGTATATTTTGATTTATAGCGCAAAAATTTAAAAACCCAGCGGTGATTAACTACCACCAAAAGAAAGCTCTATTTGTGTTAAAAAAAAGGACACAAAATTCATTTGGGTACAGTGTTGCATGACTGAGTAATTGTCATTCAAAGTGTGAGAGCACCAAAAGCTGAAAATTGGTCTGGTTAGGAAGGGGGTTTAAGTGCCCAGTGGTCAAGTGGTTAAAGTCACCCTGTCACTATACAGTCTAAAATAAACAAAACCCACTTTGTAAAAGAAGGACATGTATACTCACCTTGGCAGCAGCCCAAGTCATCAAATGCCCCTGCAGGTATTTGCACCTCCAGGTGTGTCAAATACCTACTCCTGCCTTCACAGTTCCACCCACTGGTGGATACATCATGACAGTACACCAGAAATAAGTGTAGAGTATCTGCTTTAACACTTAACAGTGCTTTGTTTACTTTGGACTTCACTAATATCCTCCACGCCCAAATAAAAAGCACTTCATGAAAAATAAAGCATGTTTAAAAAAAAAAAGACCTAATACCTTCCCAGTCTTAGTACGTAGGGTTCAATATTGAGTTGACCCACCCTTTGCAGCTATAACAGCTTCAACTCTTCTGGGAAGGCTGTCCACAATGTTTAGGAGTGTGTCTATGGGAATGTGTGACCATTCTACCAGAACCACATTTGTGAGGTCAGGCACTGATGTGGCCGCCAAGGCCTGGCTCGCATTCTCCACTCTAATTCATCTCCAAGGTGTTCTATCGGGTTGAGGTCAGGACTCTCCACAGGCCAGTCAAGTTCCTCCACCCCAAACTCGCTCTTCCATGTCTTTATGGACCTTGTGCACTGGTCCAAATCATTTGTTGGAAGGGGGATTAAGGTGTGGGGTTATTTTTCAAGGGTTGGTCTTGGCCCCTCAGTTCCAGTGAAGGGAACTCTTAAGGCATCAGCATACCAAGACATTTTGGACAGATTCATGCTCTCAACTTTGTGGGAACAGTTTGGGGATGGCCCCTTCCTGTTCCAACACGACTGCTCACCAGTGCACAAAGCAAGGTCCATAAAGACATGGATGAGTGAGTTTGGGGTGGAGAAACTTGACTGGCCTGCACAGTCCAGACCTCAACTTGATAGAACACCTTTGGGATGAATTTGAGCGGAGACTGCGAGCCAGGACTTCTCATCCAACATCAGTGCCTGACCTCACAAATGCACTTCTGGAAGAATGGTCAAACACTCCCATAAACACACTCCTAAACCTTGTGGACAGCCTTCCCAGAAAAGTTGAAGCTGTTATAGCTGCAAAGGATGGGCCAACTCAATATTGAACCCTATGGACTAAGACTGAGATGATATTAAAGTTCATGTGCATGTAAAGGCAGGCATCCCAATACTTTTGAAAATATAGTGTATGTGAAAGCCTCAGGGACCATGCCCCCCCTGACATGTTTCTCCCCCTATGATTAAGTCCCGGTGGGGCGAAACATGTCAAGGAGCATGGTATGAGGAGTAGCATTGACTGAGGCTTTCACATGTATACATCCATACTAGGATCGATTATGGAGAGTGGTGGTTTATAGCTAAAATACACACATGTTTTGTCTAGCATATCTATTTTAAACTGAATGGATTGTTTTATACAGTGAGGATTCACATACAGTTTAAGCCAGGGTATTATTCTTTTGAAAATGATTCTTATTATTTGTTCTTATTCTTATTATTTTTTTACAGCTTTTAACCAAGTATTTTTGATGTCAGATTTGTGTGACAAATACCTTGTTTAAAAAAAAAACAGACCTGGATGTGCTCACATACAGTAAAATGTAGTAAATATTCCTTCCCGTGCTTTGCGTTTGCTCTTTTGCAAAATCAATGGTTTATAACAGTGATAAAACCTACTAATCTACTGGTAGCTATTGAATCTCAACCATTACAGCAATACTTTACACTATGCTATGCAGTCTTCTGTAACTGCCTTCTAATCCTTCTGCCCTTTTTCCAGTATGTTCCACTCTAATACACTTAATTAAACTACAGTAAGGAAAGCTCTTTTCATTTCCGCACAATGTTACAGAGCAGCCACAATCAGCTCTTATCTGTGCTTCCCCACACACCATTTACATAGTGGTAAGTCTTTGCATTGTTTCTGTAAAGCATCAGCCAATATATTGACGTCCGTGTCGAGAGATCCAAGTTGGGCTTTCAAGAACATGTAAATGGAAATGGTTATAGGTCGATGCATAGTCTAAGTAAGCTGTCCTTGCTATAATTAAAGAAAGGTTTATTTGCTTGAGGAAGTTATATTGTCTATGAAAACAGTCATCTAAATTAGTTTTTATAGCTGTGTGGTTTCTGCCTAATCCTTACTTTGCACAGTAAATAAGCTGTGAATTGATTCTAAAATGAAAGCATATGTCTTTCTTTGTAGACGTTGTGTTGGGTCTCAAAGTTAACCTGTCTCAAATATGGTTACTTCACTCGGGGTATATGATTGAAAAAAATCCTAAGCAGAGGTTACCTTGCGTGAAAACAGAATGACAAAATGATTAGTAGATAAGAAATAAAAACTGCTGAATTATTTATATTGTTAAAGGTAAAATTCTCTTCCTAAATGTCATTTTTACTGCACAGGTTTCAAAATAATTGGTAATTTGGAGCAAAAATACAATTTACCGGTAGCACATCTTTAACACGTGAGGATTATGTTGCTTATTATTATTATTGTGCTTATGAGTTGGGTGTGGTGAGAATACGTTACCGGTCAGGTTTTGAACCAGCCTTGTTTACAGACAATTAAAGAGGAAGTAAACTCTGATGGGTTTACTTCCTCTTGTTTCCCTTCGACGGTAAAGCATAATGGACCATAATGGCGGCATAATGCATCGCATAGTAGCCCATTATGTGTCACTTAACTGACACAGGAGCCAGCGATGTCACAGCTGTCCCCTCTTCCACATAGCGTCCATCTTCTTTCCGGGTATAGCTGCTCCGGCGCTGTGAGTGGCCGGAGCAGCGATGACATCACTCAGGGGCATGCGCGCAGGAGCTGTAAGTGACGGCATTATTGCCTTCACTTGCGGCGCTTGCGCGCCCGTAGACAGCGGTGCCCCTTTTTTGTAAAATATCTCCTTAACCGTGCAGGTTAAGGAGATATTTCTTGGACCTACAGGTAAGCCTTAACCTCTTTATGACCGCCCACAGTCATATGACGGCGGCAAGAAACATCTGTTGTTCCAAGCCGACGTCATATGGCGGCATTTCCTTTGCGGCCGCTAGGGGGTGTGTGCCCACCGCGTTGCTGGGGACCCAATGTGCTTGCCCGGCAGCCGCAATATCCCCCGGGCACCCGCGATTGCCCAGTAACAGAGCAGGACGTGGATCTGTGTGTGTAAACACACAGATCCACGTGCTGTCAGAGGAGAGGAGACCGATGGTGTGTCCCTTGTACATAGGGACACCGATCTGTCTCCTCCCCCAGTCAGTCCCCTCCCCCCACAGTTAGAATCACTCCCATAGGGAACATATTAACCCCTTGATCACCCCCTAGTGTTAACTCCTTCCCTGCCAGTCACATTTATACAGTAATCAATGCATTTTTATAGCACGGATCGCTGTATAAATGTGAATGGCACCAAAAATTTGTCAAAAGTGTCCGAAATGTCCGCCGCAATAGCGCAGTCATGATAAAAATCGCAGATCGCCGCCATTACTAGTAAAAAAAAAATTATTATAAAAATGCTATAAATCTATCCCCTATTTTGTAGACGCTATAACTTTTGCGCAAACCAATCTATATATACGCTTATTGCGATTTTTTTTAACAAAAATATGTAGAAGAATACGTATCGGCCTAAACTGAGGAAAAAATTTGTTTAAAAAAAAAAAATTGGATATTTATTATAGTAAAAAATATTGCGTTTTTTCAAACTTGTCCCTCTTCTTTTGTTTATAGCGCAAGAAATAAAAGGCGCAGAGGTGATCCTATACCACCAAAAGAAAGCTCTATTTGTGGGGAAAAAATGATACAAATGTTATTTGGATACAGCGTTGCATGACCGCACAATTGTCATTCAAAATGCGACAGCGCTGAAAGCTGAAAAATGGCTTGGTCAGGAAGGGGGTGTTCGTGCCTGGTAGGCAAGTGGTTAATCTAGGCTTACCTGTAGGTCAAAGTGGTCTGTAAGGGTTTACAACCACTTTAACTTCCATTTTACAGCTAATTCCAATCAACACCCAGGTTTGGACTTGGTAAAAATGGCAGTTATGGGTAAGTGGACATAAGGAAGACATACAGTATACTGTAGCAACTGTTATAACTTTTTAACATCAAACACTGCTCAACTGTGGGAAAATATGGGCATGCAATAGAAGAAATTGCCGGCAACCCAAAGCTTCTTCTTCTAAGGATTTTATTTGGCACAATCACAGTGTACAATCCACATAAAGCATTATGTGGATTGTTCCCTGCTATTGTGCCAAATAAAATCCTTATAAGAAGAAGTTTTGGGTTGCCGGCAATTCCTTCTATTATGGACCCACAGTGAACTAGACAGCCAGTGCACCAACTTCGCTCATGAACTTCCATATAGCAGTAGAGCTTGGGTGAGTCTTTTCCTTATATGGGCATGTAGTTCAAAAAAGGGCAAGTGCTATAGATATTAATATAAATGAGTCTACACTGTGGGGTTTATTTACTAGAGCTGGAGAGTGCAAAATTAGACTCACTTCTGCATAGAAACCAATCAGCTTCCAGGTTTTATTGCCAAAGCTTAATTGAACAATCTGAGGTTAGAAGCTGATTGGCTACCATGCACAGCTGCACCAGATTCTGAGTGCAAGTTTTAGTAAATGTACACCAGTATTTCTCTAACTAGTTGGAGTTAAATTCGACTCAAACAGTTAAATACACAGTACAAACTCATTCAGGCATATAAATGCCAATAATAATAGTAATAATAATATCAGTATTAAATACATAATTACATAGTTAAATGGTACATCCCTGTACATTGTGTTTGCTAAGATGCAAATCCTAAAGTTTTTGGAACTTATCTACTCTCGCTGCTGACACCACCAACTGTACAAAGGAGTTCCACATCCTTACAGCTTACAATTTAGGATTGAACTGCTTCTTGACCAATTTCATTGTGTGACCACGTGAGATGGTCATCTAGATCTAGAGACTTTAGAATAAATAGTTTTCTCCTAGTGATGCAGTCATCGTTTAAAGATTTGTATATTGTGATCATGTCCCCTCTTAAAGAGGAAGTAAATTTCCTCTGCTGACATTTACCTATAGGTAGGCCTATAGTAAGGCTTATCTATAGGTAGTGTAAATAGCTCGTAAACGCGTACCTTTTAGGAGATATTTACATTACATGCAGCCAGTGACATCACTGGCACATGCACTCTGAAGGAACAGCCATGGGTGCCATTCCTTCTGAGCCCTGTGCTGTGAATGGCTGCTCCAGCGTGCATGCACGGGAGTGACGTCATTGCGACTCTGGCCACTCACAGTGCCAGAGCCCGCAAACCCAGAAGTAACTCAAGCAAAGATGTCAGCCATCTCAGTGTGTGGGCACCGCTGGCAGCCTTCGTTCTAAGGTAAGTATTTCATAATGACCAGGTGGGAGGAGACAAGAGTGGCAGCGTAGGACCCTAAAAGAGGAGGATCCAGGCTGCTGTGTGCAAAACCATTGCACAGAGTGGGTAAGTATAAAATGTTTGTTATTTTAAAGGAAAAAAAAACAAGACTACACACTGAGGCGCTGGTGGTAAAGCGGCGCTATATTTAGCGGAGCTTTACCGTTGTTTTAGCTGTGCTTTTCGGCCGCTAGCGGGGCAGTGTTAACCCCCGCTTGTGGCCGAAAAAGGGTTAAAACCGGGTTAAAAGGGTTTGGAGAGCTGCGGGCGCTTTAGGAGCAGTAAATACACCGCTCCTACAGTGCTCCAAAGATGCGGCTTGCAGGACATTTTTCAGCGTCCTGCAAGCGCTCCGATCCAGTGTGAAAGCCCTCGGGCTTTCACACTGGAGAGACAGCAGCGGCTCTTTGAGGGCGCTTTGCAGGCGCTATTTTTAGCACTTTAGCGCCTGCAAAGCGCCTCAGTGTGAAAGGGGCCTTAAATATCCCTTTAAATGTTCCATTATTTTTTTTGTAATATCTGCCCAAAGTTTGGCTTTAACGAACCGCACGTTTCATAGTGGTAGATGTGTGACTGCATAAAACATATAGGCTGGAAAACCCCTGGCAGGATTCCAAACACTGCCAGGCAGCAGCCAAATCCCAGGCTTTGTACAGGGAAAGGCTTAATTTAGTACTTAAACTAGAAAATTCGTGTAGACTTTTTTGGCATCGAAATGTATTCAAACTGTCCAATTTCACACCATATCACCTATCTAATTTTTATGTGACTCATCACAAAATTGTTATATTATACATCTGGTGGAACACTTTGAGACTATTTAGGCCCAGAGGTACCTATGAAAATGCATGACAGCTGTTTTAAACATAAATGCTGCAGGTTTAAAAGTAAGAGGTTTTATTGTGTTATAAATAGCAAGAAAGATCATTTCAGCACAACTTCTGTACTTTACCGGTCATAACTTCTATTCAATATCTCCCAGATTATTAGTCCCCTGACCCAGTTCTAGTATTTCATCAGGATCCTAACCTTTAGAATTAATTCCAAGCAGTATGTCTGCCCACTTAAGAACATAATGTTCTTTTATGTGGAGTGTAAATTGAAATTCACATATATAATAAACAGGTTCACAAGTGCAATGGGCGTTGTTCTTACACAGCATGTTAATTTTTAGCAGAGATTACATAGAACACCAGCATTATGCTCTTTTCTCTGTCAGAGGCACTCGCTACCCATAGTGTCTTTGTACATTTCCATTAATTACTTGCTGCAGACCTTCCAGTAGTTACAAAATCTTTATTCAAACACACTCCCTGACTCTCATCTAAGATGCCATAAGAGGTCAAATAGCTATGTATTTGTAAAGAATACATCTAAATGAAATTCATTTTTACCTTAGAAAACCAATTTGTAAAATCCCTTATGTGTACAATTTTTCTTTTTCAAAAAGGTTTTCACTGCTTGTAAGATGGAGTGTTGCTGTCAAACTGAAGTCTTCTTAAAGCTGTATGTTTAATATCTGCCAACGTGTAGAAGTTTTGGGATGAACAGGTGTATGGAATAATAAAGAGTCCTGTTACTTCTCAGCTATGGACTTTAAAGTGCAAGTCCACTCAAAAGCGATAATTCAGTCTTTGGCTTTTGCTGCAGAGTTAAAGAAGAGCTCCAGCTTTTAGTGAAGTTTAAATAATTTGTTTGGACTAAATTGGTCCAAACAAATTATTACCTTCTCTAACAGGCACATCGTCTGTGTGAGCTGTGTAAACTGTAAGTAGCCTCATCTACATACAGTATACAATAAGGTGTTCTGACAGCCTGGTGGGAACTTCCTGTCCTGCTTCCAGGACAAATTTGAGTTGGGCTCAACACAGCTCATCCATTCACAAGAAGCTTTGTATTCTATAAATGAATACAAAGCTTTCTCTGACTGGCTGAGAAGAAGCGGTGGGCAGAGGACATCAAATTCCCAGCCATGGGAAAGGGCAGCTGGAGATGCAGAGTCAGATTTCTGAAGCCAGGTTTCAATAACAGCAAGTTAGTTAAGGGAGTTGGAGATAAAAAGGTCAAGAACAGAGGTGAGCTTGTTACAGACAGAGTGGGAATCGGTGGCACATGAGAAGGGGGACTAGTTCTTGAAAGGTTCCTGGTGTGAGGGTGAAAGTTGGAAAGGAAAAGGACAGTTTTGGGTGAAATATCCCCAGAACCCAGGAGATGCAGGAGAGTGAGTAAAGTGAGACAGAGGGGTGAGTTATATGAGTGCACATGCCCCAGTCTTCTGGTTGTTATTATTATTATTATTAATTAAGGTACTTATATAGCGCTGTCAATTTACATAGCGCTTTACATATACATTGTACATTCACATCGGTCCCTACCCTCAAGGAGCTTACAATCTAAGGTCCCTAACTCACATTCATATCCTAGGGCCAATTTAGACAGAAGCCAATTAACCTACCAGCATGTATTTGGAGTGTGGCAGGAAACCGGAGTACCCGGAGGAAACCAGCGCAGGCACAGGGGGAACATGCAAACTCCAGGCAGGTAGTGTAGTGGTTGGGATTCGAACCAGCAGACCTTTTTACTGCTAGGCTACCCACTACACCACTGTTATGTCAGCATGTGGCTTCTGAATGAGAAGGAGGTCATGAGTGCAGTAATAGGGAAAGGGTAGGAGTGAGGGTGATATGTCTAAGCTGCAGAGTGAAAAAGAAAGGTGCCGTTCTTCATTATGTGTTCATTTTGAGGAGTTTGTTTTTTGTTCTTTTTTGCTTATTTGCTCCTGTTTTCATATGCAGCACATGTTGGTCGTCTGGGAATGATGTGTTGATTTTTCTTATACTGATTTTTTTTTCTCCACTATTGTATACTCTGAATATCTTAAATAAAGATTTTTTTTTTTTTTCAAAAAGGAAGGTGTAGGAATGAGTGTTTAAGGAGAGAAGACACTATTGTGAGAAAGAGAGGTAGATTACAGGGTGAACTGAGAAGTATTCAGACTGGAAAACTAAGGGAAATGTATGTTCACCTGCAGTCTATCAGGATCAGAGTTTGCTTGCCTGTTTCTGCCTTAGTAAGGTGTTAAGTTTAGAGTGCAAGGACACTGTTAAAAATTGGCACTTTGGCTAAAAATTTACATTGACTTTTCCAAAAGCTGCTTTAAATATACAGTATAGGAATGTGGGATGGGTGTGTTTACGAATTGTTCAATTAGGAATTGATAAACGACAGACTAAAGAACAGATTGGTGCAAAAGCAAACTTTTCACACAAATCAACCCAAGGCCATAAAGTTGGCAAACAAAACAGAAAGGTAATTAATCCCTATAATAGACATAAGTTAGGATGAGTATCACATTGACAATCAGTAAAGCAGAGGCAATCAGCTACAGTTACTGTCAGGATATTCTAACAGCCGCAGGAGATATTCTTTCATCCACACAGTTTAGGGTAGATGGGGAACCTATGGATTTATGGAAAAATCTCTTTATATGCATTGCTAGCTTTAAACTACTTTACAGATATATATTTCAAAATGAGTTCTGAGACTTGCACACGAGTAAGGGTGGAAACACTCAGAAATGGACAGAAACACTCCAACCTCCAAGAGTGAAAGGGACAGAGCCAGTAACTATGACAGAAACCTTTCACTACTAGGGACCACAAGATAAATAAGAAGCAAAGAGGTGACTCAAGCAACCAGACTTTACTGGTATGTGAAATATGTCTATAGCATCAACTGCCTTTTTAAATGAACTATAGGCATTAGGTAATGACCTTAACTCTGGCTAAAGTTGTCCACATTTGAAAAGGAACAATCCAACTCTCATGAAATGCCACTTTAAAGATTAATTTCAGCCACACGTAAATATATTCCCTAATAGCCACAAAGAATATGAACCCACTTCCTATGCATCAAAAGCCTTTGCAAACCCAACTAATACTTGTTGCAAACTCAACTAAAAATGTTGTTGAGTTCATAACTCTGCTACAGCCAGTGCAGAGGGCAGAGCTGTGTGAAGGACAGAGAAATACACTGTCCTGTAGGATGCCTGCAGGAAACTGCAGGGGGATGGACACAAGGCAAGTTGCCCTGCACAGGAAAAAAGAACAGTTATGACCAGTCTATATAGCAGGAATCTGCTGTAGTGAGGCAAAGTGTGGTAGTTATTTCATGTGGGATTACTGCAGATGATCTCATTATTCCCCTTAAAACTAAACAAGACAGCCATGATTTAATGGTGGAGGATATAGAGAACAGAAAATAACAACATTTGCATTATGAGGATGGGGCAGGCCTTGCGGTCCCAAATGCTTGGAGTTATTTCTCAGTCAAACAACTACAGCAACTGGTGGAGTATGGGGATGACCCCAATCAAGCTGTATTATTGACATGTGTTCCAACATGTGCCCTGGAAATAGGCACCTTTCCTAAAAACTCTCACCACCCAAGCCTGCCCCTTCTGCACAAGTTGTGGACCTAAGAAGGATCAGCTTTAAATCACACAGGTTTCAATAATTGTATTCCCCTTTGGAAAAATAACCTGTAGATAGCATCGATTGGTAAACTACAACATTTTGATTCTCAGAAAGCCCTTGGTATTACATACTATACCTACATCAATTATATTCAAATACTATTCCTAAATCCCTCCAGACACTTAAAGTGGGAATTAAAAAAAATAAAAAATTCAATGTCTCCAACTCAGACATGCGTTTTCAGCTCAATCTACAACATTTCCTTTGAGGCCCCACCAGTCAGCTCTGTTTAAGCTGGTGATCTGAGCATCTAATACAAGAAGCCTTACTTCAACTATTTATACAAACTTAAGGGCTCATGCACACTGGGCTTAAAAATTTTGCTTTTATAGGCTTTTGGCATTTTTTTATGAGCCTATAAAAGCATCTCTATGTTAGCCTATGTGTTCATTCATTCAGACATTACAAGAGTGTAAGAGGAGGACCATTTACAGGCTGAAATAAAATGAAAAAACATCACCAGCATGTTCTGGAGAGGCGCTGAAGCCCAAACTAAATGCTAGACAGGACTAAATGCGTGTACACAAGCCTAAATACTAGACGCATCTAGCGTTTGGCCATTAATTTCAATGGTCAGAGTAAATTAATATTCTGGAATCCATTAACGCTGAAACACCTGTTATGAATTTATGAAGAAATATATTTACTATTCAATGACAGAAATGTATAATGTCAAAAAGACACGTGAACTGTGAGGTCACCATAATTGACCTTTCGAAAACCTCTAAGACACAGGAAACTCATGTATTCTAAATTACTACAACCATTCTATTCAAGGGGTTTTTACAAGCCTGTATTGAAGCCAAAAAGAGAACAGGAACAATGGTAGCCTTTGTCACCAAACACAAGGTGTGTACTTATTTTTGTTGATTAGTTTGAGAAGTCCAAATTTATGAGGTGTCATCACTTGGAGGTGGTCCTGACTGGGAAGAATCCTTTGTGCTGAAGTAAAGGTTGTTTGGACAATTTACAACCATCACTACAAAAATTCTAAAGCCAACACCTTGCCCGACAAAGCCTATTATGTGGAGTCCTAGGAATTGTGTACATAGCTAAGCTATCAAAACATGAATCGGACTGTTCAAAGTCCATTTCAAAACATGATTTTAAAAATAGAGGCAAACCGACCTATGTTAAAAATATATATATATATATTCAGAAGACAGTGAATATAAATCATTCAGAATATCTGTGAGATGCGTAGGTCACAAAAGAAAACTATGAGTTAGTATCTGATGAGTTGATGAAATCGGTTATAAAGAAAACATAATAAATATAGGGTGATTATTAATAGAATTGTTTTAGGAACAAATTAGTATTAAGACAAATATATGATTATGATATGAATGTATTAGAATTAAAATGCTTAGATAAACAAATATTGATTGGATACCCAAATTATACAGGTATCCAGGTAGATAAAAACTGTATGTGATGTTGATTAATATATATATATATATATATATACACATATAACTTGTGTCCTTTTCAAATGGACTAAATTTGCAGATATACAATGATATGCATATATATCACCATTTTATGCAAGTGATTGATCAATAATTATGCTAGGCAATTTGATAGTATGGGGTTAGTTGAATTCCCAAATATTAAAGATATAGATATTTCCACTAAAGTAAAATATACAGTATAAAATAAAATATATTACTTTACAGAGCAGCCCCAAAACACATGTGAGACCCCTGGTGGTTGAAGGCGCAATTACATTTACAACAGTTAGGCCTATAGGAAAGAGACACATACCTCTTGGGCTGAACATATTACAAATTTTATGATCTTATTGTGTGAGAGGATATTTAAGAAGCTAGATAGATAGTGAGAGAGGACAGCTCGGGGGAACCTGAGAGCTCAGGGACCCACCCTGGGGAAGGGACACTGGGAGAGAAACATCTTCCCAGATAGACTGACAGCCATGACTGGAAATATACTTTAACCTCCAAGGAGATTCCTGAACCCGGTAGCTATCTTAAATCCAGACTAATAGCCATTTTGGAATGGATAAATATGCCATGTTGATTTTATCTTGTATGTTCTCTTAACCATTGATGTATTGAATATTCTAGTATTGATAATCATTCTCCAGAATCAATAATCGCCTTTTCATAGATTTTTCTCTAATATTCAATTTTTATTATATATTACTTTTTGCATAGTTGCAATAGTTGCAGTTTTTATTGACAAACAAATGTCTAAAGTATTTCGCATTGTTCAACGTTGCTTACCTGCAGCATAGTAACGGCTGGGTGTGTGAAATTCAGACATTCTGTTAAATTGTCAAATATAAGGTTATTGATTCTACTGAAGAAGTTATCATGGTGATATTGTGTCCAAGGTACTATTACGCCCATTTTGAGGGTATTTCCATTAATTGTCAAATGTTCAAATAATGCAATCTGTATTTTAATTTCATGTAAATATTTGTTTTCTGTCAACCAATAAATGTGACTATTAAGTATGATCACCCGTCTCCGTGAACAAGTTTCGCATATATAGACTGTGTCGTATCGATTGATCTTGTATCTTAAAAATATCTTCGTTAAAAATTACTTAATAAAAATGTGCGGGAAACTTTCCTTAAAAAAGCACAACATATTAAATGGAGGCACTGCGTGAGATAACGTCGATATTTTGTACAGGATCAGTCATAGTTACGGTGGTGACAGAAATAATATTTTGCATGAAATTATTAATTATTAATTTTTTAAAAAAAAATATTTTTGCCAAGAAAAATGTCTGGTCAAAGTGAATTTTATGTTGATGGGGATTATCAAGAGTCAGTCCTTAGTGGTAATATGAGTACTCAGACAAATTTGATACAAGTACAGGAAATGTTGGATATGTTTTCAAAAATTAACATGACAAATCATGCCGAAAAAAGTTTGTCTAACGAGACTAGTCTAGAAGCAGGCATTGAAGGCCTTATAAACCACGCCCGTCAGTTAATAAAAGACGTGTGGAACGTGGAAGGTCAAAGCGATGAACTCACAGACAGCTCCTCTGAGACAAAGGAAATAGAAAGGCCTGATCCCATGCATTTTGAATTAAGCGATAACCTGATGTATCTTTATAGTGAGTTTAAAAGTCAATATACCCAACAGGAGAGTGATATCTTAGAACCCCAGTCCCATTTAATAGAAGGGGAATATGAGCCCACTAAAAAGCTAAATGAAATTAATGACAAGACAGATTGTTATGATGAATCTACAGTGACAATGATGAAATATGAAATAAAACAGATGCAAAATAATGCAATAATAATGCTGTAAGAATGTCACCAATTAAATAAAGAGTGTAAACAATTAAGAGAGAAGGAGAGTTTTCTGCAGGAAAACGAGTCTCCTGACGAAAGTTGCAGAGTAATAGGCAGTGGAAATTTAAAAAGTTGCCGAGTAATAGGCAGTGGAAATTTAAAAAGTTGCAGAGTAATATGCAGTGGAAATTTAAAAGAAGAAACAAATCAGCTTAGGTCAGGACAGGAATCCCTAATTAAGCAACAAGAAGAATTAAAAGAACAAGGGAAGTTTATGCCCCAGAATAATGCTCAGATGCTTAACCCTGAAAGTATAGAATCTGATAATACTCCAAAATTTGACTCTCAACCTAAAGTTTGGGAGTTACATAATGAAGAGGAATTAGAAAAAGTTACCATGTTCTACCCCAAGCCATCTGTAGAGCAAAGGGGGGTAAAAATTGAACCACCACATAAAAGTAGGTCTAATCAGTTTTCTTTGGGATCAGAGAAAACTACAGGCACCCCTAAACAGGACGCCTCAGAAATAATAGAATTTTTAAAAGATGCTGTCCCAGTGTTTAAGGAAGAGGGATCCGTGTGCATTATTGACCACATTGAGGCCTATGAAAATGCTTTATCAGCTTTAGGCCTAAATGATGACCAATCTAGGATTAATTTCTTACCGTGGGTATTTGAAACCAAACACCGTCCATTTTGCGAAGATTTAAAAAGTCTGTTGGGTACTGCCTGGCAAGAAATTAAAAACGTCTGTCATCTAGAATTTGTCACGCACAAAAATGTTAATGCGGCTAGCGCGGATATACACAATATCACATGTACCAATAATGAAAGCCCCTTTGAATTTATGGCTGTGCTCAAAAGTGATGACCACTTAGCAGAAAAGGAGCCAGGTTATGATAAACCTGGGTTTGAACCCATGTTCTTCGAGGCCCCGCCTACCCACGTAAAAGTAAATTTAGCGAAAGATTACAAAGGGGGGTGTTCACTGGAGTCTTTGGTAAAAGAGAGTAACAATTTGTACTCTATCCAACAGACTGGTGAAAACAATGGAAGGCCTGAAAGCCCTATAATGAAATTTGTGGATGAATTTTATGTATCTCCTCAATCATTACAGTCCAAAACCAAGAAAAAGAGATACGCTGATATAGTCAGAAGAGAGATGCTACCGAGTTTCCCCAGTGGGAAACCAATGTCCCCACCCATCAGAAGGGGGGAGCAGAGAGTACCCTTTAGAGGGGGAGTTCAAAGACCACCTCAGGAGTCTCATCCAAAGGATCCAGACCCGAGGTTTAGGAGAAACTATAGGGTATACCTCCAACGGGTCAGATTTAAACCTAAGGGTAGACACCCTCACCTTTACCGGTGTAATTGGCTTCGGGGGCCTACACGGGTAAATAGGGAGAAACTACAGGGTAGGACACCTCAAAATCCCCAGAACAATAGGGAACAACTAAGGCCCAGACAACTATCCCAAAATCAAGACAATGTTTCTGATGGTGATATGTCTGATCAAACTGAGCCAGTAGTCCCCAGAAAGTACAGAAACCGGGTCCCACAACCAAATTCTGATCAGTTTATAAGCAATACAGAAACCAAAATAGACAAAATTACGGATATGTTACACGGTTTGAATAAGTACTGAATGCATGTACTCAAGCGCTACTATGAATTTAAAATCAGAGATGCAACCGATATTTAAGATAACCAAATGATGTAGCTGCAACCCATATAATAGTGTTCCCACACGTAAAATAAGTTAAAGACAAGTACACATTTTTGTGTAATAGGTGCGCTTAAATCAACCTTAAAAACTCAATAGATTGTTTAAAATAAGTTATCTAGGAGACCTCTGCGCAAAACGTGAATAATATGTGATATATGAATACGTGATAAAATAAATAATACAGTGTTTAGTGTATTAAAACTTCCTTCAAAAGGGGAATTTGCTGAGGTATAGATGGCTGCAGTGCGCATAAACCTCATACAATATATGGTTTGATAATCCGTGCAAACCGAAGCTTGGTAAAATTAGGAACAGATATATAGGATCTAAAATGTTGAACTTTCTATAGTACACCGGCAAATGGTGTGGACCAATTGGTTACTTTAGTTCAGTGTGTTGTGCCAATTTGTGAAATAAATAAATAGATTGACTTAATTAATTGAATAGATTAAAAACCACGAGTGTATCAATGGTTTCATGGCTAAAATGAACATGAAAAGAAATCCTTCAAGGGGCAAATCCTGTGGCCAGCCAAGGGCCACAGAGCCTTTTAAGCGCCTATGTTAAAATAAATCAGAGGAATGCACTGAATAAAGATATAGGAAGCAGAGGTTCTAACACTATGTTTCTCCCAGGTCACAGTAATGAGGATCCTGAAATCCCTTCCGGGGGATTGTGGTTGTTAGATATTAATTATTCTCCTATTTTTCAGTGGTCACTTCATTCCTCTGACATAAACAGGTCGCTCCAAACAGCCTAATTTCAAGAAGTCGACGAAGACGGTAATTCCAGAGGAAGACCGAATCCTAAAGACATTAATATCAGGAGGCCTAAATGGTTTGATATTTTGGTAAAAGATGAGGAGTCACCCGCATAAGGTAGTTTGATTGCCTCAAATGAGTTATATTGACACCCCAAAGGGGGAGAATTTATTTGTTTTATTCCTCACAAGTAGAAGGTTGACTATAATGCCAAATATCTTATTACTGACAGTGAGTTGTCACTTACATGTCAAACTGAAATGCTTTTATTGTTACTCCAGAACCAATTAAGCTAAAAAAAAAAAAAAATGGTTCTGAAGAACATAAGTCAGTCATAAATGTCTGGTATCCACAGCTATTAATAAATGTCCTCATGATAATGAGCCCTGGAGCTTGGTCTCCCATAGCAAATGTGTCATACATTGTCTTTATATCCAAGGTGTTTAGTTAAAGGACTGATAACACAATGGGAAAGAGGGGGGCTCAGAGGAAGCCCAGGATACCTGCTTGACATGGATATCTCAAAATCATATAAAAAGAAAAAGGACATATATGTTTTTCTCATGGAATCTATTTTCCTTTACAGAACCAATATGTCCATGAGCCGGTCAACAGAACCGAGAGTCCAACATGTGTGAAACATCCAGAGAAGGAACCGTATGTGGAATCCAGGGACATCATTGATGGCCAGTCTACAGGGACAAAACCCACCAGGACAGCCAAGAACCAAAAGGTGCCCGGAGTGATCCATTTCCCGCCAAAGAACGGATGACGGCCCTGAGATGCACACATCGATCACAAACCCATTTTTGTTTTCCAAAAAAAAATTACACCCATCTGCAGGTGTCTATACCTTCTAAATATATCCACAATCCGGATCCATTTTCACAACTCGACTTACAAGGCCCAAACAAAGCCATATTTCTTCAATAAGTTGCATTGGGAAAATCTGTCAGATGACTTCCGGCAACCGACAAATTTCCAAGGGGGGCTTTGTTATGAATTTATGAAGAAATATATTTACTATTCAATGACAGAAATGTATAATGTCAAAAAGACACGTGAACTGTGAGGTCACCATAATTGACCTTTCGAAAACCTCTAAGACACAGGAAACTCATGTATTCTAAATTACTACAACCATTCTATTCAAGGGGTTTTTACAAGCCTGTATTGAAGCCAAAAAGAGAACAGGAACAATGGTAGCCTTTGTCACCAAACACAAGGTGTGTACTTATTTTTGTTGATTAGTTTGAGAAGTCCAAATTTATGAGGTGTCATCACTTGGAGGTGGTCCTGACTGGGAAGAATCCTTTGTGCTGAAGTAAAGGTTGTTTGGACAATTTACAACCATCACTACAAAAATTCTAAAGCCAACACCTTGCCCGACAAAGCCTATTATGTGGAGTCCTAGGAATTGTGTACATAGCTAAGCTATCAAAACATGAATCGGACTGTTCAAAGTCCATTTCAAAACATGATTTTAAAAATAGAGGCAAACCGACCTATGTTAAAAATATATATATATATATTCAGAAGACAGTGAATATAAATCATTCAGAATATCTGTGAGATGCGTAGGTCACAAAAGAAAACTATGAGTTAGTATCTGATGAGTTGATGAAATCGGTTATAAAGAAAACATAATAAATATAGGGTGATTATTAATAGAATTGTTTTAGGAACAAATTAGTATTAAGACAAATATATGATTATGATATGAATGTATTAGAATTGAAATGCTTAGATAAACAAATATTGATTGGATACCCAAATTATACAGGTATCCAGGTAGATAAAAACTGTATGTGATGTTGATTAATATATATATATATATATATACACATATAACTTGTGTCCTTTTCAAATGGACTAAATTTGCAGATATACAATGATATGCATATATATCACCATTTTATGCAAGTGATTGATCAATAATTATGCTAGGCAATTTGATAGTATGGGGTTAGTTGAATTCCCAAATATTAAAGATATAGATATTTCCACTAAAGTAAAATATACAGTATAAAATAAAATATATTACTTTACAGAGCAGCCCCAAAACACATGTGAGACCCCTGGTGGTTGAAGGCGCAATTACATTTACAACAGTTAGGCCTATAGGAAAGAGACACATACCTCTTGGGCTGAACATATTACAAATTTTATGATCTTATTGTGTGAGAGGATATTTAAGAAGCTAGATAGATAGTGAGAGAGGACAGCTCGGGGGAACCTGAGAGCTCAGGGACCCACCCTGGGGAAGGGACACTGGGAGAGAAACATCTTCCCAGATAGACTGACAGCCATGACTGGAAATATACTTTAACCTCCAAGGAGATTCCTGAACCCGGTAGCTATCTTAAATCCAGACTAATAGCCATTTTGGAATGGGTAAATATGCCATGTTGATTTTATCTTGTATGTTCTCTTAACCATTGATGTATTGAATATTCTAGTATTGATAATCATTCTCCAGAATCAATAATCGCCTTTTCATAGATTTTTCTCTAATATTCAATTTTTATTATATATTACTTTTTGCATAGTTGCTTTTTATTGACAAACAAATGTCTAAAGTATTTCGCATTGTTCAACGTTGCTTACCTGCAGCATAGTAACGGCTGGGTGTGTGAAATTCAGACATTCTGTTAAATTGTCAAATATAAGGTTATTGATTCTACTGAAGAAGTTATCATGGTGATATTGTGTCCAAGGTACTATTACGCCCATTTTGAGGGTATTTCCATTAATTGTCAAATGTTCAAATAATGCAATCTGTATTTTAATTTCATGTAAATATTTGTTTTCTGTCAACCAATAAATGTGACTATTAAGTATGATCACCCGTCTCCGTGAACAAGTTTCGCATATATAGACTGTGTCGTATCGATTGATCTTGTATCTTAAAAATATCTTCGTTAAAAATTACTTAATAAAAATGTGCGGGAAACTTTCCTTAAAAAAGCACAACACACCTGACATACCTAAACACGTGTGTAAAAAGCTTAAGGCATGTTTTTTAAGCCGCTTTTCTCCTGCTAGCAGTGCTGACATTCAGAGGAGAAAAGAAAAAGCACCCTGTGTGCGTATGTTGGGAATGGGTGGGAAAGGGGTTTGAGAAATGTCTGTTGGTTTTGTATGTAACGATAAAGATTTTGTGAAAAAATTATATTAATAAATTAAACAATATAAACTGTATCTTTTATGAAACGGCTGGGAAAATATTAGTAATCCCTGCTCTGAAGGATATCTCTGAGTTTGCCATAGTGCTGTGTTTTACAACAGACAAAACAATTCTGACGAATACGGGATGTTCATCAGCTTTACAGATTTATAAATCCTCACTTTATATGCAATAAAAGTAAGGATATTGGCGTTTTAAGCACGTAACACTCTCTTTAAAATGCCGCTAGGATTGTTAGTCTTTAGACAATGTCATAAATGTTCCCTGTAATTCATGACTTACACCTAAGCGCTCAACAACAGTAAATATTGTTTTTATATGGCTAAGTGTTTGAAATAGCTGTAAGGTTAATCTATAGTTCTATATATCTGGAAGCCTTTCCCTTACGCACAGTAATAAGATGTGAAAGGTAAATCAGTTCGAATAATGGTGTTTGATGACAGCTTAGCTACCGAAATGTGTTTATTGTTAACTAAAGATTTATATCTGAGAAAAACCAAGGTATACTGTACTGTATGCTAACCTTACAAATAGTCTTCTGTATACTTTCACTAGACCTCTGGCATGGATTTTTTTTCACTACCTCTGTGTGGAAAATAGAGCTGTGTAGTATTAGATGTAAATACTTTCTTGGTTCCTTATATGCAGTCCAGGAATGTCCATGTCCACTGAACCCTAACTGCCCCCTTTGCTTAGGAACCACAGACTTTTTCCGTCAGAATTTCCGACGGAAAAAATTTGAGAGCAGGATCTCAAATTTTCCGACAACAAAATCCGATCTGACTTTTTCCGATAGTGTGTAGACAATTCCGACGGACAAAGTGCCACGCATGCTCAGAATAAATTACGACACGAAAGCTATTGGTTACTGGCCTCTTTATAGTCCCGTTGTACGTGTTTTATGTCACCGCGTTCTGATCAATCAGATTTTCCGACAACCGTGTGTATGCAAGACAAGTTTGGGCCAAAATCCGTCGAAAAAAATTGGCGGATTTTGTCGTCGGAATGTCCGACCGTGTGTACTGGACATAAGGCTGGTCATACGTGCTTCGAATTAACGTGCTTCGAATTAATTCAGCAGGAACTGGCCGATATTTGAACTGTTAATGGCCAGGCTAAATGTACCAAGTCGATTGATCAATCAACTTGAGTATAAGCAGACTGCTTGCAGGATTCTCTTACGATTATAGTACTACTATAGCAGCTACCAGTGATAATCACTGACTTCTCCAGGTGAGCACGGCTTCCCCCCCACCACCTGGGAGAAGGCAATTGCTTGGCTTCCCCTGTCAGCACTGTCTGTGTTGATGGGGGAATCATGCAAATTTCTTTCCTGCAACCCGTAGTTGCAGGAAAGAAATTTGCACTGTGTATGGCCTCCCTTAGCCTTTAAGATTACTATGCACTTTTGAAATGCAGGATAACAATTACAGACATATTCCTTTTTCTTAATAAGTAAACCATGCCATTTTTCTTTAAATCAAATCTAACAGTTCCTGTGCAAGGAAGCTTTTCATTGCTCCCACTCTCCTGTCACAGCTAACAATCCCCAGATAGCAGTTGTGAAAAGATAAAGTGCTTCGAAAGGTTTCCCTTTTTCAAATAATACACATGTTATACTTACCTGCTCTGTGCAATTGTATACTCCTCTTCTGGGGTCCACCATTGGCACTCACAGCTCCTCCCTTTCTTTGTGCTAATGGCTCCTGCTGCTGCCTCTGTGAAGAGGGCGAGAGAGCAGCGCTGGCTGAAGATGGGCACAGTGCTGGCTGCAGATGGGCACAGTGCTGGATCAATTAAAGACTAAGTATAAAGGGAGGTGATGGGGCAATACATTTGTTAAAACATTTTCATGGTTTTAAAGGTAAAAAATTTCTTTCCTTTAAAACTACTTTAAACTGGTCATACATCAACATTTGGAAGGCTCAGCAGGGAGCAGATGAATTTAGATCAGTGTGTGGCAGTTACTGCTGAATCATTGACTTCTGTTGAAGGGCTATGCTGGATTTTATCTACAATCGCAGTGTATCCAGACGCTAGAGGGTGCTGCTATTAGAATAGAGAATAGAGTGTTTTTGTACCTCATTTGTACATATAGAGGAATCCACTGGCTGAACAAAAAAACAAAAAATAAACAACAACAGCATGTGGCTAGCTTTAGACTGGAAATCATACTGGTGAAAGGTAAAGTTAGATTTTGCAGATCTTTTTTTCCCCATATAAAATTACATCTTCCCCCCTGTTCCTATTGGCTGGAACTTTATTCATTTAGTTTTGCAAGCACAGCCAATATTAAAAATAAATGATTCCACCCAATGAGGACAAGAGGGAACTGAAGACCTTATAGATAGTGATAATCAGGAAGTTGTGTAGCTATGCACACTTCCACATATGAACTAATGCAGGAAAATGGCTTTGAGACTACAAAAGCACAAACAATTACCATGCATTACTCTTTTGATTCTAAAGTGAGCCAAGCATCAGACATAAAGTATACAAAGAGATGACAGCGCCCCCCCCCCCCCCCCGACAATACCCTAATTTTCTATAGACATATTACAAATAATAAGCCCCTATGCAAGACAAAATTTTCAGCCCCCTCCCCATTGAACTGTTGGATAGAGTAAAACAAAAAAAACGTAATGTACAAATCTGAGTGACAGCAAGGAAGATCCCAACATCCATCTGATCCAGATCTAGCAAAAATTGACCCCTAAGTCCCAGAGGGATCCTGTACAGCTGCATGGACTGCACAAATGGTATGTCCACCCCCAGCTAAAAATACACTTAATGCCCAAAGGTTAAACTTTTTAAAACTGATTGAACCCATTACCCAAGCACTAATTAAATCCTATATTGCTACATACTCATCTCATCCTGTACCAGGAGCCACTCTGCACTGAAAACTAGTAGGCCCCACAATGAAACCAGAGTGCAGAGATTATGGTACAAGAGCAAACTGATCTGTGAAATGTAACCCCTGAATGTCTCCTTTTCTTAACTGTTAAAGAAAAATTTTGACAAGCTACTACAAGAACAAATCTTCATATTTTCAAACACTTCACTTTTTCCATTCTGAAAAAAAGTGTTTTGGAGCAGAACCACAGGGTATTCTGTAGGGAAAGTGCCTTTAACATGTTTATTTTCTTGACAGCTTAAAGTGATTGACCAATAAAAGAGGCTGGTAAAATAAAGAGTTCAATTTATTAAGGACAAAAATAACATATTAGCTTGTCAGCACGTTGGGCCTGATATATCATGCTATGCTATCATAAGCCGCATGCTAAAAGGGATATCGCATGCACTGTTATCGCATGTGATAATAGCTCTTTATTCATCATCACTAATAATAATAAATAAAAAAATAATAAAATGAACAAATTAATGAAATAAAATAAAAATAAACAACAATAAAGTAAAAACATTAACCTAAAACACATCAAATAAAAATATTATTCTAGCTTGCCTGTGCATTGGGCCCGATGTACCAAGAAGCATTCTATAAGTGACATTCCATGCATTATCATAATTTGTATCATAAATCAGGAGAACCATGATTTATTAGTAAAGCATTTTTGAAACAATATTTATTTTAGCTAATCCTAATCCTGATGGGGATAAAAAAGTAAATATCAAATCATTTTTTAAACACATCACATTTGTGCATTTAGCTAACATACATACAGTACTTAAATGTGTCTAGTAATTTCCTACCAGCAATATGAGCAAATCCACTAGTAGTGGACATATTGACATGAGTAGAGAGCAAAATTAAAGGGATGTGTTCATTCTGCTCTGTCCTCATGGGTATGTTTCCTCTCTAAATCTGAACACCCCTACTGAATGTGTTCTTGACCAAGCTTTGCTGCTACTGCAGCGGAGGACCTGCCTGTGTTATCTATAATTATGAAATGTAAATCATATGCCTATGGTTGCTACTTATTTTTCTTTCTTCCAAATACGCACCAGGGTTGATTTACTAAAATCGGAGAGTGCAAACTCTGGTGCAGCTTTGCATAGAAACCAATCAGCTTCCAGGTTTTTTTGTCAAAGCTTAATTGAACAAGCTGATCTTAGAAGCTGATTGGCTACCATGCATAGCTGCACAAGATTCAGCGTGCTGCAGTTTTAGTAAATCTCCCCCATAGTTTACTATGACACCTATGGCATGGTATTCACGTGGCTTTGTTTATAAAAAAAAAATCAATATCAGTGACAACTACAACTGCATTTCTTTGCAAGTGCACATCTAGACATCTATGACCTCTGTTAGCTGCTCCTATTCACCCGCACTTCTCACAAACTTACTTCTTTATTACTTTGAGCATTTATACACTACATGTTTATTTTTACTCTGTTTTGTTGTTTGTTTTTTTTTTTTTTTTTGGGGAATACATATTTGAATGTTTTTTTTTTTTTTTTTTTTGGAGGGGGGTTGTGTGTCTCAAATTACCAAAAACACATTATTTACATTTGTATTTCTTGCTTAAATTTACTAGGAGGTTGTTTGTTGTTGTTGCCCTTGTTAATTCTACTTTAGGATTAGTGAAATGTACCAGCCTACTCAAAGAAAAACTGTCATTGTAGCAAAGTAAAACACAATAGTCAATGATTATTTCAAATCAAAAAAACCTTTATTTAGGTCACACCAACAAACCAAAGAGGAACGCAGCCATGGTGAAACTTGGGGAATTTGCAAAGTCTTGGCCCCCCCACGGCAACCATCTCTGTTCGATCGTACTCAGCCTCGATCTTTCTGCCACTGTCATGGTCGTGTGTGTGTGCATTTCGATCGTACGCAACCTCGATCGTTCGGCCACTTATAATACGATGTTTGGTGTTTTTTTTGGGGAAAGGAAGTTTGTTCTCACTAGAAATGTCATCAAGAATGTAAAGCCAATTTATTCAATGTAAAGGAGAGGTCACTCAGTAGCTGTTTACCCATCTGACTCTAGAGCACTAGTGCTGGGACACCCAAACCCCCTTTTTATTATGCTTTTCCACACATGTGCTCCAGTGGATACTAGAGGGGGGTCTCCATCACACAAACTTCTACCAAAAAGCTAGTCAGTTTAGCACCTTTACAAAGTGACTTCATTCATGTAGTTGACATTTGTAACTGGCCAAACTAAAATAGTGTCCGAGCAATGTTTGTCATTTCCTATTTCTGCCCTCAATAGCTTGTGTTGCTAAATCTTCCTTTTGGACATTCTCATAGGGGAGCGAAAACTTGGGCCGTCTGAGGAAACCCCCAAACCAACACCTACCAAAAAAGGGGAAAGAGCAGAAGCAGAGGAGGAGGAGGAGGAGGAGAGATCATCGAACTTGGAGAAATTGTCACCACAACAGGTGAGTGTGGGAGAACACAGCTACTGGTAAGCTAATCCATGTATGGCTGCCTCATTTCCAACACCCCATTTTTTGTTTGTTTGTGGTTTTTAGGTGACGTGGATGTTGTGGAAGAAAAATCGCACTTTACCACAGAGAGTGCCCACGAACTCACAATCACAAAAGTCAGGGTCTAAGAATGCCAGGAGCTGGTAAAATACAAATCAGCATATCTCCTAATCCAGATACTGAGAAAAATTTGTTTTCTCTGCCCACTCTTCTTTAAAGTGGAGTTCCAGTCTGGGGGGAAAAAATTAGAAGTCAGCAGCTACAAATACTGTAGCTTCTAACTTTTAATACAAGGACACTTACTTGTCCAGATATCCCGCAATGTCAGCACCCCAAGCCGATTCGTCCATCGGCTTTAAGTGCAGGTGCCGGCATTGCAAGTAAGGGAAACCAGCAGTGAAGCCTTCCGTCTTCACAGTTGGTTTCCTACTGCGCATGCACGAGTCGCGCTGCACTTTGTGAACGCTGTCTTCTCGGACACACACAGGTCCCAGAAGGCATCGGGGGAAGGAGGAGGGGCCATATTTGACATAGATCACCTTGCGGTGATCTTACCAGGAAGTAGGGAGCAGGTACCTGTCAAAACCAGGTACCCACTCTCCCCTCCCCCCCAAAAAAGTGCCAAATGTGACAGTGGAGGGGAGGAGGGTGCGAACAAGTGGATCTTTTCCTTTTGGGTGGCGCCCTGCTTTAAAGTAACTCATTCACTTTAACAACAGACAAACAAGCTTCTGACAGGCAGAGATTCCTGCACATACTGTATCTGCAGCAGCTTGCTGTGTCTTTGAGCTGCCCAAATGTGGGGTAGGTCTAGTTCCATCCATTCCTGATCAAGTCAAATAACTTTTTCTCTCACCCTATATATTCTACTTGGTCTATGACTATGAAGGGCTGTCTCAGTGACCATTTTAAATGTGTGGTAGGTGGGAATGTGTGGGCAAGCTTGGCACTACCATGAAATGCCAAAGCCTTGCCTGATGCGAGCTGCCCGGCAAAGACAGGCAAAGACACTGTGCTTAAAGAAGCACAGGGGCAAACCCAAAGAATCTTAGTTCACAGGAAAATTGCAGAATGGCTGTAATGAGGTCATCATGTTCTGTTCCAATGTGACGTAGTTTGCACAAAGCCTAAAAAAGACCAAATACTTTGGGTAGGTTACTGCTGCCTAGCACTAGTTTTGTGTTCTGTGTGCCAGCAGAAAATGGCAGAGTACAGTTAAACTAGCAGATAAAAGCATTCTTCATTTGTCAAAAGTAATGAAACATGTCAGCTCCAGTTGAAATGCAGCAGGGAAAAGAGCAGGTCTGTGACAATTTATTTGAATGACAAGGTCAGAACATTTTCTCCTTTGCTTTCTTTCCAGTTCTACACTAAATGTTCAAGGTGATGTAAATGAATTTGTTAAATTGCACACAAGTTCTCTGATATGATTAACTCAATGCATGTATGCACTTCAAATTAAATAGGAAAATGCCTGCAGCAATTTCATGGGAGATGTAATATATATATAAAAAAAAAAAAAAAGCGAGAGTTTATGTCAGGTGATCTGAAATTGAAAAATGACAAACTGACCACTTACAGGTCAGTGACACTCAGTTATATATTAGTTATACATGACAGATGTTACTGCAGTGTTATCCTTATAACTTGGTTATATCTCCAGAAAACAGGAGATCACATTTACACCAGAGAGGGTCACCTTAAGGGTAAAGCTGCCTATACATTTAAAAGGACAATCAAATGTGCAATTATGAATCGACCGACCTCAGGACAAAGGATGGCACTTGCTGCAGATGAAGATACAAAACTGCAGGCATGGCCTTGCAAATTCAGCAGAGTGGGTAGGGGGCAAAGCAAGGAGTTGACTTTGATTTAACGGTGACACAACAGTAGTAATCAGGGCTGGCTTTCCAACCTGTTTAGTCAATATTTCCTATCCAAAGACATGGGATCTTAGTGGGTCTGAAAATGGGTGAATTATGCAACTGTTATGTTGAGTCTGTGTATACCCAGAGGCAAATGACAATGTTGTTTTAAAGCCCAACTTCAGGCTCACCAGTTTAATTTGCACTGGCACTGTGATCTTCATCTGCTTCTCCCGCTTTAGCTTTTAAAAGGTAAGATTTTTTAAATTGCCACAAAATCTTTATCTTCGAGTTTATTAAAGGACACTGGAATGTAGGTATTCAAATATGCTCAGGTTATACTCCTACAGTTGATTGGAACACTAGCAAACAGAATAAACCACTGTGCCAGTGCCCTTATAACCCACCCTCTACCCGCGATGCCTCAGTTTTGAGAACAAGCAGCACATAATAACACAGAGAGTGAGTGGTCAACAATTGAGTGTCCCTATTTTCCTGCTTGGTGGGAAGTATCCATGATTGGAGGGTCCTGTGTTTCCCTTGATGGTCAGCAGACAAGATTCACAGGGACTCTACTGCAGTTTTCCCCTATGTGGGATAGTTTAGGTATGTGTCCCTTAATGAACTTCAAGAAAAAAGATTTTATGATACAAAAACAAAATTTTCTTTATCTTCTGTAGCGTGACAGGAAGTTAGGACAAAGAAAGACCATGTCAAACAGGGGAACTTTCATGACCAAGGGGGGAGCACCAAGGGTCAACCTGGTGTTCCAGCGAGAATCACCTCTAGGAGAAACTAGTGCATGAAGAAACCATGAGCCCCATTTAGTGAAACTGGAGAAAAAGAAACAAAAATCCAGCAACAAAACATGCAGAAAAAGCACCACTTGAACAAGCAGATAAAACTAGACCAACACACAACATTGTCAGGACATTTACTGAATAAAAAAAAAAAATCCTGAACTTTGACTTCTGGAAAAGGAAGAACCATGACAACCATAGAGTCACAATCACACAACCAATTTCACAATAAGCCAGATATGGATGGGATATTCTTCACCAATGGTTAAAGTAAATGGGCCAAAAGACTGGTAAATATTGAAAGGTAATAAACCTGAATCCCTAAAGGAGATAGTTGGGTGATAACAACATCTTCACAAAGGCAAGGCAGTAATGAAGGTATACCAAACCCTAGTATGGTGTACAAGAACAGCATGATCAGAAGGAAGAGGGTCCTTCCAACCAAGCACTAAGATGTGTTCTTAAAGTGTAATAGACCACACTGTACCCCTGCCTTACAAGTTACCAATAGTATGATTCTAAGAATTAAGTAAGCCACCTCTAAAGAGAGTAGCATTTTCAGCTATGGAGCGAGGGGTAAAAATCCTAATGTTACTATTAGAAACTTTCACCTGACTGAGGTTCAAAGGAAAAGAATCTATGGGGATATCCCCAAAAATCTGCAACTTGGCTGCAAACAGAGAACCTATATTCAGGTGATCAGGTCCCCTGTAACCAATGAAATTGCATGTGTGCCCCCTTCACCCCCCCACTGCTTACTACGAGGTAAGCCCCTTGCTGTTTGTTATTGCAGGGGTGATCGCCGAGTGAGAGCTGGGAGCCGCGAGGTATGATGTGCTATACGTGCCCCTTCAGCAAGACTCCCGGTGCAGCTCTCGTCCGCTGCAGCTTGTTACCTCCTAATCCCTGCCTGCCACAAGGTATGTGGGGTGTTTTCAGGAGCACTCTGATTTTCACACACATTTTCTTATAAGGGGCACACCGATGGGCACATTTATTGTAAGGTTCACACAAAAAAGTTTGCCCATCAGAGTGCCCCTTAACCACTTCATGCCCGGAAGATTTGGCTGCTCAATGACCAGGCCATTTTTTGCGATATGGCACTGCTTTAACTGACAATTGCACGGTCGTGCGGCGCTGTACCGAAACAAAATTGATGTCCTTTTTTCCCCACAAATAGAGCTTTCTTTTGGAGTTTTCTTTTGGTGGTATTTGATCACCTCTGCAGGTTTTTTTTTTTTTTTGCACTATAAACAAAAAAAATGAAACGCTTCTCGATGAAAAACAAGATATCGACAAAATACAGGAAGAATTAACTTTTTTTTTTGAAAATAACGAATCAAAAGACATTTCAGACTCTACACTTTGGGAAACACATAAGGCATACATTAGGGGTATTTTTATCGCAATGGGCTCAGGGAAAATAAAAGAGAGAACAAACAAAATTAAAAAGATATCGGAAGAAATATTTAGATTAGAGCAACTTCACAAGAACTCAGATGGCCAACATCAGGACATATATCATCGCCTTATAATAAAAAGAGAAGAACTAAAAGACATACTGACGCAAGATACAAAAAGGGTTTTTAATGCAATCTTGAAAGAAAAATATGTATGGGGCAATAAAACCAGAAAACACCTAGCCAAAACCTTGAAGAAGAAAAAAGCCAGAAATGATATTGAGAAAATTCGTAATAAACAAGGCGACCTGGTTTTTAAGTCCAAGGATATTGCAGAGGTCTTCCAACATTATTACAAAACCCTATATAATGTGAACGAAGGGAATATAGACATGGGAAAAAATAAAAATAAAATAACAGACTTCTTAAAGAATTCAGGGATCACCCAAATCTCCCCAGAAGAAATGATAGACCTAGAGGCCCCCATTTCGGAAAATGAGCTCCTTGGTGCCATTGCAGATACAAAGTCTGGGAAAATTCCGGGACCAGACGGATTCCCGATTGTGTACCTCAAAAAATTTAGTAAGACCTTGGTGCCAAGATTATGCAGATACTTTAACGGACTGGGTGTAGAATACGGACTGAGTCGAGAGGCACAGAAAGCTTTAATAACCCTTATTTTGAAAGAGGGGAAGGATGACAGCTGTTGTTCAAGCTTTAGACCGATATCTTTACTCAATTTTGACACAAAACTATATGCAAAAATCCTTGCAAATAGGCTAAAAAATCTCATGAATGGTTTGATCCATGTAGATCAAGTAGGCTTCGTGACCTCCAGGGAAGGACGGGATAATGGTATCAGAACGCTATTATTACTACAAAAATTAAAAACAGATGGGCCCCCAGGTCTATTCCTGTCGATAGATGCCGAGAAGGCATTCGACAGGGTAGACTGGGGGCTCATGATGGAAACTTTAAAGTATATAGGCTTAGGGACTAGGATGCTCCAGAGAATTGGAGTTCTCTATGAGAATCCAACTGCAACAATGAAAATTAACGGAGACCATTCAGCCCCTTTTTCTATGAGCAACGGGACAAGACAGGGTTGTCCCCTGTCCCCGTTTGTTATTTGTTCTTTCATTAGAACCATTGCTGGCAACCATCAGAGCGGATAATAACATAAAAGGAATTAAAATAGGAGACACCGAACATAAGATAGCAGCATTCGCCGACGATTTATTGTTTTACGTGACGGAACCCAGGACATCAATGCCAAAATGATTCGAGGTACTAAAAAGATACAGAGAGGTAGCGAACTTTAAAATAAATGTTAATAAGTCAGAGATCTTAAATATAAATATAGGGAAAAAAGACGCTCTGGTATTACAAAGAGAGTTCCAGTTCCCATGGAAAAAAAAGGGGGTTAAAATACCTAGGGATTAAACTAGCAAACTCTATAGAAAAATTATATAGGGAGAATTTTATCCCGCTATTAGATGAAATAAGAAATGAAATAAAAAAAATCCATTATAGGCCCCTTTCCTGGGTAGGTAGAATAAATACGGTGAAAATGCTGCTTCTTCCCAAAATTACTTATAAGTTCCATATGATCCCAATCCCCCTCTCCGATTACTATTTTCAAACCCTAACATCTATCATAAACAAGTTCCTGTGGCAAAACAAGAAACCCAGAATATCAGAAAAATTTTTGAAACAAAACAAAGATCAGGGGGGCCTTGGGGTCCCTGATATAAAAAAAGTACTATTAAGCGGTAATACTCTCAAGAGCTGTAGAATGGTCACGGAAGGAAAGTCAAAAACAATGGGTGCACTTAGAAGAAGATATAAGTGAATTGGATCTAAGAACGGCGATTTGGAGCCCAGCGAAATTTAGGGACATGGGAGCAAAGACACAAAGAATCACTAGACACGTGTTTAAGATTTGGGACTTAGTTCACAAACAACATAGTTGGAGTTACAATTCACCACTAATGATTACTTCCCCCCAGGAAAAAAAGAGATGGGAGGACACTGGATAGGAGAAAACACACAATTAGGCGAGCTGATAGAGAAAGGGAAAATAAAATCATGGTTAGAAATACAACAGAATATAGCACATATAAAGTTAAATGAATGGCGCTACCTCCAGCTGACAAACTTCGTAAAGGAAACTTCCATATCCAATTAGAACGAAGGATAACTATACACCATTGGAGAAAATATGCGTAGCAAAAGGGTTAAAAAAAAAAAGATACATCCCACCTATACAAAATGCTTCTCGCAGAAGGTCGACCGGAGGTACCCCCATTCTTCATAAAATGGGGAAATTAATTGGACTCACATGGATACAAATATAACTTTAAAAAAATATTAAAATTAACACACAGAACAGCGATAGACAGTAGATCTGCGGAAACGAACTATAAATGTCTTTCAAGATGGTATATTACACCGAATAGAAAATTTAAATTTCAGCCTGGGAACTCGCAAGATTGTTGGAGAGGGTGTGGTCAGCGGGGTACAATGGCCCACATTTGGTGGGAGTGTCCAAAAATCAGGGAATATTGGAAAGTAGTTTTGGACCTTATAAATGAAATTACTGGTATTAAAATAAAGGATGACCCCTGGGTATGTCTATTCCATAATACATCAGATTCAATAAAAATATATATGAAGACCTTAATACCGTGTATGCTGAACGCGGCAAAGGCACTGATTCCTAGGAGGTGGCAACAAGAGCACCCACCGATGGACCTAGAGTGGGTAGGAAAGATGGGTGAGATCTATCAATTGGAAAAACTTAGGTATAACGGTGAAGAGGAGGGTGAAGACGCCATGATTAAATAGAAATGTTGGCAGGATTTTAAACAAACTTGGAGGTATGCTGAAATAATAACATAATCAGGGAAAGACTAGATATTGTAAAATATAAAGTGAGGAGATTAATAAGAGAGACTCCGAGGGAGGGATGGGGAAGGGTAAGGGAGGGGGGTAAGAAACCAGGATGATTGGAACCAATAAAGATGTTAAGGAAAGATAAGGGGAATATGTCCTTGACGCAGGCAAAGTCTTTTTGTTTTTTCCCTGCTTTTCACATTTATATATATTTGTATTGTTTTCAATAAGAAATGAAAAAGTTCCACAATGATGAATATAACATAAGAGATATGAATGAATGTTAAATTGAACAAAAAATCTCTTTAATGGTTTCTGACGTGGAAGAAAAAAAAAAATAAAAATAAAAAAATAAAACAAAAAAAGAGCGAACAATTTTGAAAAAAACACAATATCTTTTACTTTTTGCTATAATAAATATCCCACATTTAAAAAAAAAATATGTTTTTCCTCAGTTTAGGCCGATATGTATTCTTCTACATATTTTTGGTAAAAAAATCGCAATAAGCGTATATTGATTGGTTTGCGCAAAAGTTATAGTGTCTACAATATACTGTCTTACGGTGTCTTTTTGGGACCACTGACAATTATACAGTGATCAGCGCTATAAAAATGCACTGATTACTGTATAAATTTCACTGACAGGAAAGGGGTTAACACTAGGGGCAATGAAGGGGTTAACTGTGTTCCCTAGGTGTATTCTAATTGTAGGGGGATCGAACTTACTAGGGGAAGAGAGAGATCGGTGTTCATACTTAGTATGAACACATGATCTGTCTCCTCTCCCCTGGGCACATTTTATGTTAAGGGGCACTCTGATGGGCATTTTAAATATTAAATGTTAAGGGGCACTCCGATGGACACATTTTATGTTAAGGGGCACTCTGATGGGCATATTTTATGTTAAGGGGCACGTAACGTAAATGTACCTATCAGTGTGCCCCTTAACATAAAATAAGGGGCATGCTGATGGGCACATTTTATGTTAAGGGGCACACTGATGGGCACATATGTTAGTGGGGCACAGTAATGGGAACACCTGATGTAAGGTGGCACTAGGATGGGGACGCCTGATGTAAAGGGGCACTCTGATGGGGACACCTGATGTAAAGGGGCACTCTGATGGGAACACCTGATGTAAAGAGGCACTCTGATGGGGGCATCTTATGTAAAGAGGCACTCTGATGGGGGCACCTGATGTAAAGGGGAACTCTAATGGGGACACCTAATGTAAAGAAGCACTCTGATGGGCACACCTAATGTGATGAAGAAACCTAATGTAAGAGGGTACTCTGACAGTGGCAACTGATTTATGGGGGTAGTCTGATGGGGGCACCCAATGTAATGAATTACTGTGGTAGGGGCGCCTGATGTAAGGGGGAACACTATTGGGGACATTTACATTTACATGTAAATTAGCAGAGTGTGTGGAGGAAACAGTAAGAAAAGTGCCAGAAAGCGTGGCTTGCGCCAAAGAAAAAAAAGATTAGGTAAAAGGTAGACACATACAATCTTTCATGGCACAGACTTGTGATTCGGATCTCGGCCGAAATTTTTGTTACTGGACCTCCTTTTTTTAAATTCAGTAATTTTTTTTATTGATTTTCTTTGCACACATATATACAAAATACACATTTCAAATACATACATTAGATACACACTTTCCAGATGCAGCTATTATCCATCCCCCGAAACGAAAAAAAAAAAATCATTAATCTCCTCTTTCCCCCTCCTTCCCCCCGCCTCTCCCCCCCCCCCCATCCCCACATAACCAACATCAACCATGATCCATTACCTCTCCCCATCCCCTCCAAATGGCCTCAAACTTCCCATTATTATTTCTATGTAAATAAATATATTTCTCTTTAACCATGGTTTCTCTTATTTGTGTCCTCCATTCCTCCACCGTTGGCGGGTATTTAGACACCCATTTACGAGCCTGAAACAGGCATCTTGTTATTGTAGTATAAGTGTTATCTAATATACTCGGATCTTTTACTATATTTAAGAAGCATATTTTAGGATCCAATGTCAAGTTTATACCCAGTATATTATTTATGTTTTTAATTATATCCTGCCAGTAACGGTGGAGCTTGGGACACCTCCATAGCATATGTATTAAATTGGCCGGTGTACCTTTACATCTTGGACATAGGGGAGATCCCTTACATTTCCATCTAAACAGTTTTTCTGGAGTGTAGTATGACCTATGTAGAATAAACAATTGTGTTAACTTTTGGGACGGGGACAATGAGACCTGTATTATTGCTGAAAGAGCTTCTGCCCACTGTATATCTGAGAGGGTGTCCAAGTCTCGTTCCCATTGTGACCTAGCTGGCAACATATTCTTTTCATTGATTTTACTGTTCAATATCTGGTAAATTTTTGATATAAGGGATTTTTTTCCCCCTCCCTTTTAAGTAATACTATAATTTTAGAGTTGTTACATTTAAATTCCGATTTACGTGTTTGAACCTGTACGGCATGTCTAAGTTGCAAACATTGGAAGAACCTTTGTCTTGGTATGTCAAATTCGACAGACAACTGGGCAAAAGATTTTAAACTATCATTCAAAAATAATTGCTCCAAGTACCTAAGTCCTCTAATCTGCCAAAGCTCAAACCTGCTTCATTTCTGTAATTCTACATAGTTTTCATTATTCCAAATTGGGGTAAATGAAGTATAACCTACAGTATTCATAATCCGTTTAATTTCTTGCCATACCTTAACATATAGCTTACCTGACTGGAATTTTTTGCTACTCTGCATGTTTCTTGTCTCCAGTGTGGATAGCAATGTATGTCTATTACCCAATGGAAGAAGTCATCTCTGTATAGGGTCATCTTTCCTAATCACTGACCACCCGAAAAATTGTTGTATCTGCGAAGCCAAAAAATAATTCTTTGGATGAGGTATACCAAGTCCACCCTGTTCTTTGGGTAGCATTAAAGTTGTTAATTTAATCTGGGCTTGTTTTTTCCTCCAAATGAGTTCCCGAAACAGGGATTCTATCCTACGGAACCAAAACATTGCTATCCACACTGGAGAATTATGAAAAACATACAGTAGTTGTGGAGCCCAAATCATTTGTAACAAATTGGCTCTTCCTATAACCGTTAATGGGAGTGTACACCAACTTCGACATTTATCTTTAAGCTTGGTTAACAGTGGTTTAAGATTTAAATCTATATAATCACCTACATTTCGAGTTACCTCGATTCCCAAATACTTAATTTTATGATTTCTTTTAATTTGTTTAGCACAATCTGGTAACGTGATGACCTCGTTATGTATGGGCATTAGGATTGATTTTTCCCAATTAATGCGAAATCCTGAGATTTGTCCATATGTACTTACAAGGGTCATCAATTCCTCTAGGGATTTTCTAGGGTCGTTTAGAAAAATAAGAGCGTCGTCTGCATATAAAGCTATTTTTTCTTCTCGCCCTGCGTGCTGAAATCCCCCTATCCCCTCTGACTGTCTGATTGCAAGAGCCAATGGCTCAATTGCTAACGAATGTTACCAGACCTCCTTGAATTTTAATTCACTACCCCTGCCTTATAATAACACAATTCACAGGTTATAGATTACAGGCATCAGTCCCTTCCAGGTATACCAGTAAACACCCCCAGAATCACTGGGAGGCAGTGGGCTGAGGTCACTGCTGCAGCAGGACTGTAATCTGTCAGTCTTTGAGAAGACATGATGCACCCCGAAGATGAAAACAACTAGGCCCATTATGAGGACTCATGTACCCTCAAACCCAAGCAACTGTTGAGGGTCTCAGGCAGCTGGAGGTGGTGGAATGAGATTGAATGATCCACGCAGGAAAACAAACACAGAGCACACACATCGGCACATAAAGCCTTTTATTTCTCTTCACTTTTAGTCATCTGTTCCCTTTTTGGGATGTCTGTAATGATCAAATTATCTCTAATCTAGAGGGTTACATCATAATGGAATTGGTGGGTGTTATAAAACTACCAAGCTCGCTCACTGACAACAAACATTATGTTCTACTTCATGGGACATGTAGACATGTTACTTCAGTGTCCTGTCTTAGAATCTGGGTTAAAAAATTGCATAGCAGAAAGGTTGAAGTTATACAGTATGTATACTAACACTAAAATGTGCAAGACAAGTGTGGCTCGATGATGCATTCCTTGACAAGCATAGGTCATGGGAAGATGGTCTAATGATGCTGGGTATTACATAGTTACATACTAGGTGAGGTTGAAAAAAGACACACGTCCATCCAGTTCAACCTGTGTGTACGTTTATGTTAATAGTACAAATGTATGCCCCTGTATGTTGTGATCGTTAAGATACCCATCTAATCAATTTTTTTAATTATCGATGCTCCCTGCTGAGACTACTGCTTGTGGAAGAGAATTCCACGTTCTCACCGCTCTGACAGTAAAGAACCCTCTATAGCCACACTCCAAATATTCACCTTTATTGAAAAGTAAAATCAAGGCATCAAAGGTAAGTACAGACTAATTTATCGGCTAAATGTTTCTCTAGCCTTAGCAATTATATGGGGCGACTCTGGTGCAATTTTAGTAGAAAATAGAAAAATTTATGTATTTAGTTATTGTAACATAGTAACTTTGTCATTATACGAAAATATGGATATGAATTAATATTGAGGAGGGACTGCATCATCTTTGAGCAGATTAGATAATTTTGAGCTACATGCACCACCATTACTACACAGGGGGATGGGCGTTTTGGTATTATTTTATGTGTCATGTCTTTCTTTTTTAGGTTGCACCGGTGTTTCTTTTTCCTAAAATATGAGATTGTTCATGTCTTTTGCTATATTTGATATGTTTTTGATATGTTAAAGTGGTTGTAAACCCTTACAAACCACTTGAACCTACAGGTAAGCCTGTCTTTTGGTAAATATCTCCTAACCGTGTAGGTTTAGGAGATATTTGCCAAAAGACAGGCACCGCTGTCTACGGCGCAGCGGCTCGTAGGCGCACTGAGAAAGCTGATCTCAGCGGCGATATGCCGTGAGTGGCGGCTCACGTGCGCATGCGCGGGTGTGACGTAATCGCGGCGCCGTCGAATGACAGTGCCGGAGCCGCGAGACCCACCAGGAAGATGGAGGCTCCATACACAAGGTGACAGCGGTGACTTTTCTGGCTCCTGTGTCAGGTAAGTGACACATAATGGACTACTATACGATGCATAGTAGTCCATTATGCTTTACCTTTGCAGGGAGACAAAGAGGAAGTAAACCCATTAGGGTTTACTTCCTCTTTAATCTCCAGCAGGGTGGGGGGGGGGGTGTTCTCCATCTGCTTAATGGTTAAACTTTTTACAGCATACATGTTTTGTCTATTTGTCTAATTACCTAGGTTTATTTATATATCTGTATGTATCTGTGGCACTTTAGCTATGACTAAGCCCCTTGCCTGGTGTGAAATATGTCAGTGGCTGTGCAGTTAGTCTGTACTTACCTTTGATGCCTTGATTTTACTTTTCAATAAAGGTGAGTATTTGGAGTGCGGCTATCCAGCAATTTATTTATTTTTTCTATTATCTCTGTTGCAAACAGAGCCACCACACTGTTTGACTGTGGAGACAGCTGACCTTGTGGAGCTCCAGGATATGTATACCATCTTGTATCTGTTACACAGCTTACATTTGGAAAGCCATAGTTCGATCATGCTATGAGTGGTTACCCACCTTCAAGAAATTTATGTTATTCCTGTAGGCTTTGTTCAGTTTATATATTTTTGAACTCTATTATATGGACTTGATCTAGTGTTGATTTTAACATTTGTTTCTATGTTTAATAAATTACTTTTTTATACCATTATACCTATATGGTCGTGCCTATAAAGTCCAAGCCCTTTCTTCCTAAATTTATGCTATGAAAATTAACATTACCGTCTTGGATACTGTATCCCCCCAGTTTCCCTTGTGAAGACCGAGGAGAAGAATTTATTCAAAACCTTCGCCATCTCTCTGTCTTTTGTAACCAGATTACCTTCATCGTCCTTTATGGGGCCAACATTATTCAACCAGAAAGAGAACCCGTACTAAACAATGGATGAAGACGTGTGGAACAGTGCTTGTTTCGGAGAGAGTAAGTACTGATTGACATTTTTATATAGGAGGGAGTGTGGGGTCAAAAAATAACAACAATTGGGCTTATAAACCCCATAATCAGTATTTGCCTGGGGCATTACATTTTGTTAAAAGGCCCTGGCTCCTGGAGCTTTTGAATTGCATAGTTTGATGATATGAGTGTGCTGCCATTTGTAAGACACATCTATAAATGTTACAGTGCTTGTAGAATCTTGTAGAACCCAGGAATTAACAATGGTTTGAGTGAAGGTCATTTGAAGCCTCCACGGAGCCTCAGAACTAATGTTCTGGTGAATTGCATGGCAGCTGACCACCTGTTTCCTTTTTTTTTCGTTTCATAAATATTTTAGAAAGAGTCAATGCGGTACACAGAAGGCTAAAAGGCCATAGAACAGAGGACCATAAGAAACCAAGACGAGACAGTGAAGTGTGTCAGCCCATTCCTCTGCTTCCAGGGTAGGGGTGCAACAACTTATAAAGGGAGTGGTGAGCCGAGTGCCTGGTGCAATTATGGTAGCGTCAATAGAGCAATTCTCCAACAGCAACAGTGAGAGGGAGTCTTTTTTTTTGTTTGAATACTTTGGGGAAGGGTAGGAACATAGTGTCTTCTTTATTACTGTTGGTACTGGCATTATTAACATGATAAGTGTACTAAAATAAATAACCTACAGTATAATGAGGACTGAGTCCCTTTGATGAAAAGCAAGTGGCTTTTTTTTTTTTTTTCTATAGAGAGGGGTGGGAGTTTTGTGAGGTAGTGGCACTAATTGGCTAGTCAAGCAGAGGCAGTCAGTGGTAGAAAATCCTTTGTTAGTTGGATGAAATTATTTTTTTTTTTTGATAATGCATTTCAGAACTATGGATAAAACTATGGATACAAACAGGAAAATCCATCTTTCATTTTTTTCAGGATTCTCAAAGCGTTAGTGACTATCTAAGCCCCCATTAACACCTTGCAAATTTTTATTGAATCACTCAATAAAAGCAACTCCGATAATTGCCCCATTTTAGTAACAAGCCACAGTGTTCACCCATACAAAGTCTAAGCCTTTCTGATGAATTTCTCCCAGTTTCTTCTAATTGACGTACATTATACGTGCCTTATAACAGTGAGACATCTCTATTGACTGAAGTTTTTTCCTCACTTCCTTTTCCATCTTAAGACACAAAGCAAAGTGTCATTCAATTAAAGCAAGTTGTCAATACTGACATATTCTGAAATGTCAGCCTGACAACTTGGTAAATTACACTAGTGCTTTATAACTATACCAATTTTGATACAGTAACAGACTGTAGTTGAACTTTGAACATAGACAGTGGATATATTTATTTAAACTATGCATATGGCTCAATCATTTTTTATCTCAATGAACTACTGAAAGTTGTAAAAGGGCAGAATAAGCAAGGTAAGTAAATCCAAATGCTATTGTAAAATTATGTGCAGCCCAGAGAACTGCACAAATATAAATTAAAATGTTCCTCAATTGCTAAATAAAATAAAATGTAAAAATATAATAAAGTAATTCAGTTGACAATCAGCACCATATCCAGAGAAAAATTATACAAGAGACAACAAGATATTGGGACTTAGTATATAGTCGCAAATACAAGATTAATGCATATCACTGTAGTTTTACTTTTACATAGTAATTATAAAAACTTACATTTAGTGAATATTGATTTTGGAAGGCCCCCCTAAGGACAATACACATTCCTGCCAGTGCACTCTAAGATGGACCAGGCATCTGTCTATATCAGGTGAGTCTGAAGTCAGATAGAGAGGTTTGTCCCAAAAGCCCAAAAAAAGGGTCCAATACAGTGGGTGTAAGTGCCCTGTATTGAAGTAGTTAAATTAAAACCATAAGTGTAGTTCATTAGCAAGTCCACAATAATAACATCCTTAAAAAAGTGCTGGTACTTCGGTGACTCCCACCACCTCTCAACCTATGCGCTCACCTCTCCTTTTGAACTCCCTTACTAGGTCAAATTACGCCTTTTCTTATGCTGGGGTATGCAAGGTAGGCTCCTCTATCATTCTCCTCCTCCTCCTTTATTCCACCTGATGTCCTGACACTCTGTCCTTAATTGGGTGTTTGGCCCTTTGATATTGTGGTTTTCTCCGTGTGGTGGCCCATGTAAGAAAGGGTATCCTCATAGTGTAGTAGTTTAAAATTGGCATTTATATAAAAAGTAATAACTTACATAGCAGTAAAAAACTAACAGCTCCCTAAACTGACAGTGGGGCTCGGAGGCTCCCATGTCACTTCCGATATCGGCAGCCTCACCCGGCTCCACCCTTCACAACTTAGTAGAATTTTTGGTGTATTATTCCAACCAAAAACGACAGTTGCAGTTGACATTGTTACCAATTTTTTATTGAATGCTTCTAAATTCCATGTATTATAATGGCAATTAATTAGAAATGAACCTCGTCTTATAATTGTGTCTGTGCCCACCACCTTCATTATGAACACCAAAACATTATCAGTGACATGCTTTGCAGAAAGCATGACATAAGAAGGGTATTTTTTGTGCATTTTGTATTAGAACCACAAACAGCAGACTTTTTTCCTTTTTTTTTTAGTTATACTTTTGAGTAGTTTTTCTAAAATGACATTGGGTTATGTAATGTGGCCAGCATAGATGCAATTATTGCTTTACAGGTTCTCCTTTAAGTAGCAGAACACAAGGAAACTCCTCATCAGAATTGTGATCACACCTAACATTAGTTGGATATAATTGGTATGATAAATTATTCATGACACTTCATTTCAACATTTCTTAGGAATGAATTCTCTTTAACGGACATATAGTATACACATAGTATTTCTCTTGAAGTTGCTAGTTGCCCCATTTTCCTACGTCCTTCACATTGTCCTTTGTGTCCTGCTTTAATCAAACCTCCAAAGATGCCATTGAAGCACTGTTCACAAAGCGGCAATTAGAAATAGATAGACAAGGATGTCGTGTTTGTCACCCAAGCTGTGGTGCTTAGACACATCTAATGCAATGCTTTGTTTCTTAAGTTAAATCAAAAATCAAAGCAGATGACGTATAATTGTAATTTGTTCTGCCTCACCAGTCAGGGGAAATACAGAAAAAAAAAAGTCCAAGTCAATGCTTCAGTTCACACCATTTGCATCCCTTTGTGTAGACAGCTAATTTAACTACAACAATGGTAGAAAGCAAACTAATAAATATCGAAACCGTAACATAATGAGTTGTTTTGGTGGTTACAGCTACCATTATCTCTCATCTCAGATATTATAATTATCATAAATAATGTCATTTTGACTAAATAGTCTGCGACAGCACAGGAAACTGTCAAAACAACAAAGAACAAAACTTTCTGTGTTTTTGTATGCTTAAAGCTGATCTCCAGGCAAACAGCTAAATACAGTATCTCACAAAAGTTACACCCCTCACTTTTTTGTGAATATTTTATTATATCTTTTCATGTGACAACATTGAAGAAATGACACTGCTACAATGTAAATCCTCCACCTTCCGTTTGAGGATGCCCCACAGATGCTCAATAGGGTTTAGGTCTGGAGACATGCTTGGCCAGTCCATCACCTTTACCCTCAGCTTCTTTAGCAAGACAGTGGTTGTCTTGGAGATGTGTTTGGGGTCATTATCATGTTGGAATACTGCCCTGTGGCCCAGTATCCGAAGGGAGGGGATCATGCACTGCTTCAGTATGTCACAGTACAGTACATGTTGGCATTCATGGTTCCCTCAATGAACTGTAGTTCCCCAGTGTTGTCAGCACTCGTGCAGCCCCTGACCATGACACTCCCACCACCATGCTTGACTGTAGGCAGGAAAAACTTGTCTTTGTACTCCTCACCTGGTTGCCGCCACACACGCTTGACACCATCTGAACCAAATAAGTTTATCTAGTTCTCATCAGACCACAAGACATGGTTCCAGTAATCCATGTCCTTAGTCTGCTTGTCTTCAGCAAACTGTGTGCGTGCTTTCTTGTGCATCATCTTTAGAAGAGGATTCGTTCTGGGATGACAGTCATGCAGACCAATTTGATGCAGTGTGTGGCGTATGGTCTGAGCACTGACAGGCTGACTCCCCACCCCAACCTCTGCAGCAATGCTGGCAGCACTCATACGTCGTCTATTTCCCAAAGACAACCTCTAAATATGACGCTGAGCATGTGCACTCAACCTCTCTGGACGACCACGACGGGGCCCGTTTTGAATGGAACCTGTCCTGTTAAACCACTGTATGGTCTTGGCTACCGTGCTGCAGCTCAGTTTAAGGGTCTTGGCAATCTTATTATAGCCTAGGCAAACTTTACGTAGGGCAACAATTATTTTTTTATAGATCTTCAGAGAGTTCTTTGCCATGAGGTGCCATGTTGAACTTCCAGTGACCAGTATGAGAGAGTGAGCTAACACACATGCTCCCCAGTCACACCTGAGTCTGTGTAACACTAACGAGTCACATGACACCGGGGAGGGAAAATGGCTAATTGGGCTCAATTTGGACATTTTCACTTAGGGGTGTACTCACCTTTGTTGCCAGCAGTTTAGACATTAATGGCTGTGTGTTGAGTTATTTTGAGGGGACAGAAAATTTACACTGCTGTACACTTACTACTTTACATTGTAGCATAGTGTAATTTCTTCAGTGTTGTCACATGAAAAGATATAAAAAAAATTTACAAAACTCTGAGGGGTGTACTCACTTTTGTGAGATACTGTACATAGCTAAAATACATATATGGGACATGTTGTACCTGCCAAAGGATTTTAATTTCTGTCCATTTAGCCCTGAGAATATATACATAGCTTTGCTACACCACACAGCCATGTCTTATATGGCAGAAAACCTGATTTCAAGTTGGTACAGTTTAGTAAGAAGGAATTATTATAGAAATACTGCGCTATACACATAAATAAACAATAGCAGCCAGCACTACAATCTTAACAAAAATTGTGTGAATGAATAAAGTGAAAAAAATCAAATGTTGAGTATTGACATATCAATATACTGTGAAATACAAAATAAATTGTAAATTAGCATATACAAAAAACTGTAACACCATCATTTGATTGATACTGTCTTGCACTGTGCAAAATGTAAATCAACATTGGTAGTAGAGTCCCATTGGTGATTAAAACATTAATCCATTAGTATATATTGATGGGAAGGAATCCAGGAGTGTAGGACTAAAAGAGTCACCGCTGTGTGTGCATCCGCCACCCAGGGGAGAAGATTAAATACGCTAACGAGAAGATAGCATCAATCAGGCATGCGATATCAAATGAAAAAAACGTATGGCTATGGGTTTATTTGGAATAAATAGGCATTACACAGATTCCAAGATGTATTGCATCAAGTAAAAAATCTCCTCTGTGATCACAAAAGCATAAAATTCAAAAAGGCACAATGGCATGGAAAGGACTCATCAAACCCGACGTGTTTCGTCTACAAAGACTTCAACTGGGGTCCACATCCATGCATTGCGCAATAACATACACTCAATAATAAATAATAATTAAACAAACCTGTATACAACATAATGACATGTGGCCATATTCGACATGGTATCCAGCGTGTGTTCCAAGTCTCAATGTGACCACCAATGATGATAGGTGCTAAACCACAGCGAGGCCCGGATAGAGGCAAGCCTCAATGTGACCACCAACAATGATAGGTGCTAAACCACAGCGAGGCTTGGATAGAGCCAATCTCCAGATATCACTTCATGGCAATGGTGGGTCTGCATTCATGGCATCGGTGTGGCTGCATTTATGGCAATGGTGGGTCTGCATTCAGGGCAACGGTGGGTCTGCATTCATGGCAACGGTGGGTCTGCATTCATGGCAACGGTGGGTCTGCATTCATGGCAACGGTGGGTCTGAAGAGGGCACTGACCCTTATTTTGCTTCACAGTTCTTCATTTCAAATTACATTTTTTTCCTGAAACTTCCCTCTTAAAGTGAAGGTGCGTTTTATAGGCTGATAAATACAGTATAGCCAAATATCACACCCAAGCTCATTTCTTCACCACACACAGCCACAAAGGCAAGAGAATTCTTGTTGGGCAGTGTATTAGTGCTCGGATAAACACACTTAGACCGAATTGTAAAAGTTCAAAGGATGTTAGGCAAAATGGTCGGCCCTCACACACGTTCACTTCATCAAATCTGGCCAGCTTTCAAAAAAGTTTGGACACACCTGCTTTAGATTGTGAAAAAATATGGGTCTACTGGGAGGTTACGTCAGCAGAATGGCACGATTTTTTAGATCTATATATATATTTATTTGCACTTTGTTTTCTTCTTTCACATTAGGTATAATCACATTTGATTGTAAACAATGGAGAAGCGGGCCGATGATGTCACACTCTTGATTTTGTCCAATCTGAGAATGCTTTGCATTCATTCAGAAAATGTCTGTGCCAAGCGGCCAATCACCTGTGTACAGAATGCAGCAGGCCAGCCAATTAGCAGGGGATCTGGAAGCAAGTGGAGATCACTGGAGTAGCAGTGTTTCTTTTATTGATTTTTAGTTACCAGTGGGCATCAGCCAGGTATGGTTCATACATAGTTACATTGGACCAAGCTGGACCAATGTAACTATGTAAATCATATACATACCTGGAATTAATCTGTAAGTGTTACTGTAGCTTTCTGAATCAGGGTCATACATAGTTGTATGACATCTGACTGGTGGAAACACTGAATTCAGATCCACTGTACTGTGTATAACAGACTGAAATCAAGACTCCTAATTCCATGAAAAAAATATATACAGTTGTGTGAAAAAGTATTTGCCCACTTCCTGATTTATTTTATTTTTTGCATATTTCTCACACTTAAATGATTCAGATCATCAAACAAATTTTAATATTACACAAAGATAACCGGAGTAAATCCAAGATGCAGTTTTTAAATCATTATTTCATTTATTAATGGAAAAAAAGCTGTTCAAACCTGCTTGGCCCTATGCGAAAAAATAATTGCTGCCTCCCATGCTGAATCATGAATGAACTGTGATTAACCACCATTTTTCACTTGCCACACCCAGGCCTGATTACTGCCAGACCTGTTGAATCAAGAAATCACATAAATAGAAGCTGTCTGACAAAGTGAAACATGCTAACAGATCACAAAAAGACACATCATGCCACAACCTAAAAAAAAATCAAGAACAGATTATAAACAAAGTAATGTACATGTATCAGTCTAGAAAGGGTTTCAAAGCCATTTTAAGGCTTTGGAACTCCAGTGAACCATTATCCACAAATGGAGATAACTTGGAACAGTGGTGAACCTTCCCAGGAGTACAAAAATTACTCCAAGAGCAGGACGACAACTCATACAGGAGGTCAAAAAAGAACCCAGAACAACATCTAAAGAACTGCGGGCATCACTTGCCTCAGGTAAGATCAGTGTTCATGATTCAACAATAATAAAGGGACTGTGCAAAAATGGCATTCAACAGGAGAGTTCCAAGGCCAAAGCCACTGCTGACCAAAAAGAACACAAAGGCCCATCTCACATGTAAACAAAAAACATCTTGATTATCCTCAAGACTTTAAGGCAAATATTTTGTGGACTGATGAGACAAAAATGTTACTTTTTGGAAGGTGTGCGTCCAGTTACATCTAGCATAAAATGAATACAGCATTTCCTAACAAGAACATTATACCAACAATCAGACATGGTGATGGTAGCATGATGGTCTGGGGCTGCTTTTAAGCTTCAGGACCTGGACGACTTATCATAATTGATGCAACCATGAATTCTGAGCTCTACCAGAAAATCCTAAAGAAGAATGTTCGGCCATCAGTTTGTGACCTCAAGCTCAAGTGCACTTGGGTTATGCAGCAGGACAATGATTCGAAACACAACAGCAAGTCCACCTCCAATAGGTTCAAACAACACACAATTTAGGTTTTGGAGTGGCCTAGTCAAAGCCCCAAAACTTAAATCCAATTGAGATGCTGTATTATGACCTTACACAGGCCATTCATGCTGGAAAACCCTCCAATGTGGCTGAATTAAAACAATTCTGCAAAGAAAAGTGGGCCAAAATTGCTCCGAAGCAATGTGAAAGACTCATTGCCAGTTATCGCAAACGCTTGATTGCAGTTGTTGCCGCCAAGAGTGGCACAACCGGTTATTACGTTTAGGGGGCAATTACTTTTTTACATAAAGCCAGGCAGGTTTGGACAGCTTTTTTGCCTTAATAACTGAAACCATCATTTAAAAACTGCATTTTGTATTTACTCAGGTTATCTTTGTGCAATAATAAAATTTGTTTGATGATCTGAGTCATTAAAAGTGTGACAAATATGCAAAAAAAAATAAAAAAATCAGAAAGAGGGCAAATACTTTTTCACACAATTGTATAGGGTGCTGTGACAACAGGGAGGCCCATCAGGTTATTACATAGAATGGACTAAGATGGTTGCAGAATTTAACAGAAAATGGAAATCACTTCAAATAACATCAGGCATGTATGAGTTTGAGTACATTAGTAAGCATGCCTGATGATGCAAACTTTGTCATGATATGTAGTTTAAATATAAGAGAAAAATATAATTTCTTTCCTTATGCAGTTTGAAATGCCCATAAGAGATGTAAGTAATGTCTCTTTGTGCAGTTCCTGGAAATGCTTATGGGCAATGTAAGATTAAATATCAACAGCCCATTACGTTCTCCCTTTTCATTATCACTGAAAAAAAAACTTTAATTGATTCCAAAAGTATTTCTTTTTCATAAGTAAGCCTAACGTCAAGTCTATAGCATGAGTTTTTTGCCCTAGAGATAGAAAAAAAATCCATTTAATGCACAGAATACTTGACATGTCTATTATGGAAAATACTGCATTTCCCTAATCAACTGCTGCTTTTAAAATCAGTAATCTTTTGTCATTAAGAGCTACTTACAACCCGTATTTTCTGACTGAGATAATTCCACCAGAAGTCCAAGTATACAGATAAGAGATTACACTATATGATTTTCAAGGCAGGAGCAAAAGTCTTTGTGTAACCTGTGGCCGCTGTGCAAGAAATATTCAGCGTTCCAAAATGTTGTTTTCCAGATACAGTACAATGACAACCAATTTAAAAAACAAATCCAGACCCATATCTGTATATAAAAATGTCCATTGTTTATCTTTTCCTTTAAAAGCCATTCAATAAGAAGGCCATAGATTATGTGATTTTCTTGCTTGCAACCACAAGTTGCATGAAAGAATATCGCTCGATTCACCTAGTAACACAGTCAGTCCCTCCTGCAGAGCTATTGTGTTCTCCCAGCAGGGGGCGCAAGGGGCACAGGGAGCCACCCCTGCTGGGAGAATACAGTGATTATTGCTAGCGGCCATAGCCACTTGCTATAATCGCATGCAAAGCTTTGACATGCTGGTTGTACCCAAGTTGATCAATGGATTGTTTTGGGTACAATCACCCTGTCCATGGATGATTCAGTTCCTGCTAAACGAGCCAAGATTCAAACCATCTATGGCCAGCTTTAGTGTACTTAAAGCGGTGTTCCAGCTGTAGCTGCTGACTTTTAATAAGCATACTTACCTGTCCAGGGTGCCCACGATGTCGGCCAACCAAGGCCGATACGTCCATCAGCCATTCGAACTAAGGGAAACAGGCAGTGGAGCCTTACGGCTTCACTGCCCGTTTCCTACTGCTCATGCGCGAGTCGCACAGCACTTTGTAAATGGCCGGCTGTGTTCTGGGACACACACAGGTCCCAGAAGACAGCGCGCCCCATTCCCCAGAAGACAACGTGAGGAGGAGAAGAATGAAGACTACCGGGGAATAGGAAGTGGCAGATTAGGACGATCTGCCTAGCAACAGCCATTTCTGGTAAGTAAAATTTTTTTTTTTCACATTTTTTTTTCTGAATTTTTGGAGCCTCTTTAAGTTTTTTTTTTTTTTTTTTAGGGTGGACCTCCGCTTTAATTATGAGTTCATTATAAGACTTCCAGATAATGAACAGAAAGCAAAAGTACAGAAATAGGCAGAAAAGGATGCACTGTTCTTTTTAAAGCTGAGCTTAATTGCATCTGAGCCCCACAAACTAAAATTGCTTTTTATTTCATTTTTATTATTTGAAACAAACTCACCCATCCATTCACGTCTCAATGCTTTATTCTGTTAAAAAAATAACTTTGAAAAACACCCCTAGCAGTTTTTGCTGCAGCCATCTTGATTAAGGGCATATGATTTATGTAACATTTACTTTCTGGAATCCATCTGCCCTTAGCTCAAGCATGCAGGCAGGAGGGTGGGCTTAGATAAGAAAGCCCCTCCTCTCCTCCAGATGAAAGAAAAAAATTTCATGAAGACTCCTGGGATGTATGACATCTTTTGGCCTCTAATTATCCTCTCTTATCTATTTAATAATGTTAATAATAACATAATATTAATAATAAAGTAGCATAAGGATTAAAATTAGTTATTGTTGGTTAAGAGAGTAACCTTGACAGTACAAATTAAACAGCACGTAAATATTATCATTTTTTATGTAGGGTAGCGCGTTGACTCAATAACCAGTTGCGCCTTTTGCAGCATCCATTCCTTGGTTACCTTTCTCCCCTTAAATCACTAGCAGTCCAAAGAAATGTTAACTGAACAATATATGGGCGAATGTGGATTGTAAAATTTAACATAAGTAAATATTAAGACGAATAAATCCACTCTCTGGTAAAGGTAACACCTACAATGCCAGCTTTTGGTGTCAGTAAATATGTAATGTATTTTTCAACTTTCTAAAATAAAAAAAGAGGGACTTCCTTTAAAACCAAGCCTGAAGACACACTGGGGTTGATTTACTAAAGGCAAATAGACTGTACACTTTGCAAAGTGCAGTTGCCCTCTGCAAGTGCAGTTTATCCAGAGCTTAGTAAATGAGGTAAGGCTTCACTTTGCAAAATCATGTGCAAGGAAAATAAAAAAAAACAGCATTTTTGCTTGCACACGATTGGATGATTTTGATTAGTTTCTACTCATTTACAAAGTTTTGGAGCAACTGCACTTGCAGAGTGCAAAGTGCATAGTCTTTTTCCCTTTAGCATATAAACCACACTCTTGGCACACAACCACCACACTTGCAAATGCATAAAATATTATTTAGGGTGCATTTACACCTATTTGTTGAAAAATGTGCATGCCACACAGCAGTGGGCATATGTGGCCAACTTCCAGCGTGGCAGGCTCGGGGAAAGCTGCTCCGTTGTCCTCTCCTGGAGCAGCTTCCGCAGTGTCTCCTCTCTGCTCCTCTCAGCGCTAGGCATCCAATAGGATCGCCTGACATTTTGGCCAATCAGGAAACAGGTTTCATACCTGCTTCCCAATTGGCCAGGAGGAGGATCAGCAAATTTTCATTTGCTGTTGCAACACACCTGGGTGGGCTCCAGACTAAATGCTCTATGTCCCGAGTCCGTCCTATTTTGAAGCCTATTAGAGCCTCTAGCTCTAATCGGGTTCTTCAAAAAAAAAAAACCTGGCTGCTGTAATTCATATGCCCGGTGACCCGAAAGAGGCCGGACACATGAATAGGGGCGGCCACGGATAGATTCATGCTATACATGAATCTATCCACTGCATATAGGGAGGTGGCTGGAGAGAGGGGTGGCGCTCAGGTGCCCCTAATGGACGGGCCGCCACTGCATCCCAACACACTAGAACAGGGGTCTCCAAACTGTGGCCCACAGGCCAGATGCGGCCATTTGGTTGCCTTTATCTGGCCCTTGGGACACTATTCCTTCCATGTGACCAAGGTGTTTGTTGATGCCGCCCTCCTATATAAACACCGCTCTGCGCTAAATGATGATAAATATTTACGGTATGTGAGATTTAAAATCACTAAAATCTCTGTGTATTTAATATGTGTACTCAAAAATAAATATAAATAAATATAGAGGTGCTATAAATAAATATAAATAAACGTATGTGCAAAATGTGCAGTAATTAAAGGAAATGTGGGTGTGTTAAATTCCCGATTTCCCCAATGTGCTAGTGGTTGTCCCTATATACACATTGGTCAGCAGCTGCTTGATAAATAGAACAGTGGAATATTACAATGAAAGAAATTATGCTGGTGTGCGTTTTTTCCAAAATTGTAGCAGCGCTTAGATACTCAATAAATTAATCAATTCCCATAAATGAATCAATAAATAAATGAGTAAAACAAATTAAAAATATTTATATAAATATGAATTCATCCATTTTGGATGAATTCATATTTATACATATATTTTTAATTTGTTTTACTCATTTATTTATTGATTAATTTATGGGAATTGATTCATTTATTGAGTATCTGAGCGCTGCTACAATTTTGGAAAAAACGCACACCAGCATAATTTCTTTCATTGTAATATTCCACTACACTATTCCTTCCACTGATACCAAAGACTGAGCACTATTCCTCCCACTGACACCGGAGATGGGGAACAGATTCTTCCACTGACACCAATGATGGGGCGCTATTTTACACATTGACACCAATAATGTAATTTCTTAACTCCCACTGACCACTAAGGCATTTTCTACTCCCACTGGCCACAGTCCGGCCCCCCTAAAATTTGTAGGGCAGCAAACTGGCCCTTTGTTTTGAAAGTTTGGAGACCCCTGTATTAGAAAAAAAAAGCACTTGGGTTGTAGTGCATTACAACACAGATTAATACACTACCATGCCACATGGAAACAAAAGATGTACGTCAAATTTGTGGCCTGTTATGGTGTATTGGCATGCCAAAATGCTACAACATGCGTTAATGCAGCACAGAGGACCAAATAGATCTGAATGGGCCCTTACAATTGTCTAGAACTGTAAAGATTAGAAAAAGAGGTAGATTACTGGATATGAATATTGATTTATAAAGGTAAACACTTTGTATTTTGTTCTTTTAGAAAGTTTCTAACCTATTTCATAGCTATGCACACTAGAGTCAGTTCTTGTGGAAAACAATTCCACAGTGTCATAAATCGTACAGCAAAGAACTATTTTCTCAGCTGGAGATAAATCTTTTCCTTCCAGTCTCAGTATGTGCCCTCATATCTTTTGCAGCAACCTTTAACTAAACAGCTTGCCACTGAATTTTCCATACAGATCATTCTTATATGCTGACCACCTCTCCAAAGTAATCCAGCTCAGTCTTTTCTTATAACGGAGGTCCTCTATGCTCCTTATCAATTTAGCTGTCCTTCTCTACATCTAAAATAAAGCATAGTTTCAATTGTCCCATTTTTGCAAGTCAGTTTGCCAACGTGAGCATTTGTCCCACTATGTCCTGGTAGATGTTTACCCACAAAATGATACCCACTGGGTTTTTGAGATAGTTTGTTTTCAGGACATTAGGGTGGGAGTTATATGGCCATTTGAGAGAATTTGAGAGAATTGCATACATGCAGTACGTTAGTAATATTTGGACAGGTATCCTCACTTAAAGCTTGGATTTGTTGAATCTATATATTTTCATTTAATGCAGAGTTACTTTGTATTATCTCGAATGTAACCCAAGTGCCGGTTCACACTGAGGCAGCACGACTTGCAGCGCGACTGCCTCAGGCGACCTGGACACGACAGCAGCGGCCACTTGCAAAACAACTTCTCTATATAAGTCAATGCAAGTCGCCTCAAGTCGCCCACCAAGTCGTACAGGAACCTTTTTCTAAGTCGGAGCGACTTGTGTCGCTCCGATTAGAACGGTTCCATTGTACAGAACGGGACGCGACTTGTCAGGCGGCTAAGTCGCCTGACAAGTCGTCCCAGTGTGAACCGGCTCTTAGGTAAGGGACTGAAAACCAACCCAAAACTGTCAAAAGGCCCAGCTCCTGCTCCTTTTTGTGCGACAAGTTTTGCGTGATGCGGTTTGCCACGATTGCAGCGCGATTTATCGCTCAACAATTGCAGCAGATGCGCACCTGCGTAGGTACCATTGAAAATGAATGCCCACTGAACAAGCGTGGTGTGATTTCTCAGTTTTTCAGAGTGTTTTGGGATCGATTTTTGCAAACGCCCAGTTGTAAACGGGGCTTTACTGCTTGATAAAATTACAATACTTGACCTAGAAAATATGACATATATAGGCAGAAAGGTGTGTCACAGTAAACTCAACCCTCCAAGACCATGCCCACCTTTTTGGCTTTTTAGACCCTCTAATCCAGGGGTGCTCAACCCTTTGAAGAGTGAAGGCCACTTAAGTGATTTGGTAACTTATCCTGGGCCACGATGAAATTAAATGTTTTCGAATTTTGAATAGCAAATGGAAGATTTTAAATAACAATCAGGACCATCATTTTCTGTGGGACCAATCCCTGTTGGATGTTTACCCACTCACCCAATCACAATCACAAAAATAGAGTGGATGACACTAGTGTGAACACTGACTTTGCTTATTTTTTACAAGGATTCTATGGGGTTGATTTACTAAAACTGGAGAGTGCAAAATTTGGGGCAGCTCTGCATAAAAACCAATCAGCTTCCATGTTTTTTTCTCAAAGCCTAATTGAACAAACTGAAGTTAGAAGCTGATTGGCTACCACGCAGAGCTGCACCAGATTTTGCATTCTCGAGTTTTAGTAAATCAACCCCACTGTCTATTTCAGCAGTTGTAGGAAAATGGAGAGGATCAGTTCCTGTATATGCCACCCCTGCAGTCCCAAGTTCAAAACAAAATGTGACAGGGAGGCCACACAGCGAAACACGTTGGGGGCATGGCCTGGAGAGAGTCCAGGTTGAGGTTGTCTCTTATCACCACCATAGGACTCTGTGGATGTGCGGCACCAGGGATTTTTCCTCTCTCCCTTTCAATCAATCCAGCTAGCCAGCACAGAAAACCACATATAAACTGTTAAATATTACAAATCAAATGGAGGTTTTTGTTTCATTTTCAAACATGTACAGAGGTATTATGCCATTCCAAGACACCTCTACAAAGTGTGATACTTCTCTTATCAGTGTCACCACCAAAACTTAGACATGGAGGAAGCCCCATCCGCTAAAAAAATACTGTAACACACCAGATGTCCACACTGAAAACCTACAGTATATAATTATCCCAAACACAACATAGCAGAGAGCAGCAGTATGGTTGCCACCTTTCCTTCAAGCCAAACCCGAACAATTTAGCAGCGCATGGCATGGCACCCCAACCGCGGCATGATTTTGCTGCGATTGTCACCCAACCGCGCAAAATCACACAAACAGAATCGTGGGATGCCTGTCACCCAAAAGAAGTTTCGCTTCACGATTGGGGTGCCATTATCCCCTCCCCTCCTATCAAAAATCTTCTTCCCCTACCAGCACAACACCTCCTCCCCCAATACACCCATGGCAGCCAACAGGGGGTACCACGGGGCCTCCTGTCGGGGCCCCAGCACACACGGAAAGCAGGGGGATCGGAGCGGCGGGCGGGGTAATTACAGAGGATTTAAAACATAAGGGAAAGAAAGAGGCGCCAGGTAGCTGCTGGTGCAGCAGTTTTTAATAAATTAAAGTCTGTGAAGTCCGCTGCCCCATTCTCCCCACCGATCCACGCTGCTGTTATCACTGAATTGCTGGAGGAAACAGAGAGCCGTGGGAAACTCATGTGAACTGTCAGCCTCTGATGATGGAGGCGTGGTTAAGCATCCGGATTGCTCTGATTGGTCACAGCGTCCCAGGCTATCTGACAGCTCACTGCAGTTTCCCCGCAGCTCTGTATCCTTGGCTTCCTCCAGCGATTCAGTGAAACAGCAGCTTGGATCGGGAGAATTGGGCAGCGGACTTCACAGACTGACATGCCTAAAGCTTTGACATGGAGAGTTAGTGGATTGTTTTTAAACATTTAATTTATTAAAAAATACTGCACCAGCAACTGCCTCTCACCTCTCTCTCTCCTTTATGTTTTGACTCCTCTGTAACTGCCCCCTGCCACTCTGATCCCCCTGCTGTCCAGGTCCACCTGTGCGCTGGGGCCCCTACAGGAGGCCCCATGGTACCCCCTGTCAGCGGCACTGGTATCCAGGTCTCAGGCAGCGGGAAACCCGGGCACAGCATTTTAAACTCATATTGTCCAGGTCAAAACCGGACAGGTAGCAACCCTAAGCAGCAGCCTTTCAAAATTTATAACCAGTAGTGGGAAGGTGACTCAGTGGGGCAAAAACATTTCAAATTCTCTCCAATACATAATACATAATACAGCTAGCCACCACACACAACCTTTATATATCCTAATTCTAATACCCTGTACACACGGTCAGATTTTCTGACGGGAAATGTTTGATGGGAGCTTGTTGTCGGAAATTCCGAACCCGTATAGGCTCCATCGGACATTTTCCATCGGAAATTTCTGACAAACAAAAATTTGAGGTCTGGATCTCAAATTTTGCGACAACAAAATCCGTTGTCAGATATTCCGATCATGTGTACACAATTCCAAAGCAAAAAATTCCACGCATGCTCGGAATCAAGCAGAAGAGCCGCACTGGCTATTGAACTTCAATTTTCTCGGCTCGTCATACGTCATCGCGTACTTGACGTTTAGAATTTCCGACAAGATTTGTGTGATCGTGTGTACGCAAGACAAGTTTGAGCCAACGTTGTTGTCGGAATGTGCGATCGTGTGTACGAGGTATAACAGTAACGTTAAAAGCAGACATTTTTGTTTTATACATTTTCAAATATATATGTAGTCACTCACCAAGGGACCTCTGCCAAGTTTAATCCCTAATTCAATGTGAGCACCCAGACAGCGAACTGACTGACCAGCATAATAAAACTGTGGGCTGGATACCAGCAACCCTAGGGATTTAGATAGCAGAGCAATGAGACACAGAAGATGGATGCTAAAATAAAAATGACAGGCCTTTAGCAGGTAGTCTGTGTCTCCTGAGTCAGTTAAATGCAAAATGTTCATGTTAGATTAGAATACTCCTTCAGACATAGGAACATGAAACACAACCTTGCTCTTTAACTATAACAAGGCATTCACTTTCTCTCTTTCTCATTTTCTGCTGCTCACCGGAGCTTGTAAGTCCCACGCTGCCTGCTTGGTGTCTATCTTACATAAGACAGTTGTGACTGGAAGCCATGATGTTTCTGGGCAGCTGCAGGCTGCGGTTGTCAAGTAATGGAAATGTTTCTCAATATCTTGATGAGAATTAATGCTGTTTAAATATTTGTTTGCTGACTAAATACAGAAGGCAATTGGCAGTGATGATACTTTTTTAACACGCCAGGCAAGAAAAAAAAGTGGAGTATTGTGATGTCTAAGCTGTCAAGGATTTCAGAAGCTCGCTGACACATGTAACCGGGCTGCTAAAAACACTGTATATGATTGGAGGTTTTCTTGTACTATGTAGAGAGGAAAAATGAAAAATTGTATTTATTCAACTATATAAAGCACAGACAAGTTCAGCCTTTGGGGATCCCAGATGGTTTAGGATTGCTTTAGAAGTACCCAATAATAGTTGGAGTCTGAAGTGTAAACCCATCGGCTCACCAGGATTCTCCTGCAAGAACAAGTGGTCTGAAAATGAATGCATTTATTTAAAGAAATGTTCCCCTGATTAGATCAAGTCTTCAGTAAAAGGTTAGAATAGCGTATATATCAGCCGAAATATAGCACCACATTCCGGATTGAATAGAACAAAAAGAAACAGAGTAATGGGACTTTTAGATGCAAAACCCTCCTAATGGAATAATATATAACACAGTGATGTATAAAAATAACAACATTTTATTAAATACAGTGCCTTGCAAAGGTATTCACCCCTCAGCTTTTTACCTATTTTGTTACATTACAGCCTTTAGTTCAATGTTTTTTTAATCTGAATTATATGTGATGTATCAGAACACAATAGTCTAAGTTGGTGAAGTCAAATTAGAAAAATGTATACTGTACATAAAACAAATTTTCTGAAATAAAAAAAACGATAATTGGCATGTGCGTATGTATTCACCCCCTTTGTTATGAAGCCCATAAAAAGCTCTGGTGCAACCAATTACCTTCAGAAGTCACATAATTAGTGAAATGATGTCCACCTGTGTGCAATCTAAGTGTCACATGATCTGTCATTACATATACACGCCTTTTTGAAAGGCCCCAGAGGCTGCAACACCTAAGCAAGAGGCACCACTAACCAAACACTGCCATGAAGACCAAGGAACTCTCCAAACAAATAAGGTACAATGTTGTTGAGAAGTACAAGTCAGGGTTAGGTTATCAAAAAATATCCAAATCTTTGATGATCCCTAGGAGCACCCTCAAATCTATCATAACCAAATGGAAAAAAACATGGCAAAACAGCAAACCTGCCAAGAGACGGCCTCACACACCAAAACTCACGGATTGGGCAAGGACGGCATTAATCAGAGAGGCAGCACAGAGACCTAAGGTAACCCTGGTGGAGCTGTAGAGTTCCACAGCAGAGACTGGAGTATCTGTACAAAGGGAGAACAATAAGCCGTATGCAGCATAGAGTCGGGCTTTATGGCAGAGTGGCCAGAAGAAAACAATTACTTTCAGCAAAAAACAAAATGGCACATTTTGAGTTTGTGGAAAGGCATGTGGGGGACTCCCAAAATGTATGGAGGAAGGTGCTCTGTTCTGATGAGACAAACATTTAACTTTTTGGCCATCAAAGAAAAAGCTATGTCTGGCGCAAACCCAACACATCACATCACCCAAAGAACACCATCCCCACAGTGAAACATGGTGGTGGCAGCATCATGCTGTGGGGATGTTTTTCAGCAGTCGGACTGGGAAACTGGTCAGAGTTGAGGGAAAGATTGATGGTGCTAAATACAGGGGTATTCTTGAGCAAAACCTGTACCACTCTGTGTGTGATTTGAGGCTAGGATGGAGGTTCACCTTCCAGCAGGACAATGACCCCAAACACACTGCTAAAGCAACACTTGAGTGGTTTAAGGGGAAACATGTAAATGTGTTGGAATGGCCTAGTCAAAGCACAGACCTCAATCCAATAGAAAATCTGTGGTCCGACTGAAAGATTGCTGTTCAGAAGTGCAAACCATCCAACTTGAAGGAGCTGCAGCAGTTTTGCAAGGAGGAATAGGCAAAAATCCCAGTGGTAAGATGTGGCAAGCTCATAGACACTTATCCAAAGCGACTTGGAGCTGTGATAGCCGCAAAAGGTTGCTATACAAAGTATTAATTTTAGGGGGGTGAATAGTTATGCACATTGACTTTTTCTGTTATTTTGTCCTATTTGTTGTGGGCATGTTCTGTAAATTAAATGATGCAAATCCTGAACCAATCCATGTTAATTCCAGGCTGTGAGGCAACAAAACACAAAAAAAGGCCAAGGGGGTGAATACTTTTGCAAGGCACTGTACATAAAAATGTCTTATATCGTTTAAGACATGTGTAAAAAAAATATGAAACAGCAAACTCTGTATACACCTGTAAACAGCCCCTGCAACAAGGTGAGCGATTTCCTTAATAGTCACAAAAATGTGTAATCATGAACTATGATAAACACTCAGGACCAAAGTATGCGAAAAGAGGCACTATAATAAGGCATACCTGTAGGTACTGTGAATATCTCTTAAAACTGCACTGTTTAGGAGATATTCCCACTAAATGCAGCTGGGGATGTCACCGGCGAATGCGTTCTGAAGGGATGGCATAGCCGTGCTGTCCCTTCAGAGCCCCAATGCCATGGTCCATGACATCATTGCAGTGCGGCCAATCAATTGACGGCTGCCCGTGAACCCAGAAGGAAGACCGAGTGAAGATGGAAGCCCTCTCAGCAGTGACAGCACGCTGTAGGAGGGTTTCGTTCTAAGGTAAGTATTTCATAATGTGCTAGTATGCAAAGCATACTTGCACATTAAGCCTTTACCTTGTAGGGTTTTCAAAAAAAGTGACCCGTTTACTACCACTTTAACAAAGTGAAGAATACAAAGCAAATATGCTACAGATAAACAAATAAAGGAGGTAAACCTGAACTTTAATGCATATTTGTCATGTATGATGGGCAAAGGGTAGTATATTTTTCTATATAGTGCAGATATTATTTGTATAGGCCCAGCTCTCTGAGAAGATCTTTGATAAAGACACCAGAAATAGTTTGTTACTGTTTCAGCCTCTACACTTTGGACTAGAATCTTGCTTTATTTTTTAAAAGAGCATGACAGGTTCCCTTTAAAACGGCCACTGGCAGGTCTTTCTTATATGGAAGCAGTCAGGAAAAGGAATGTTTAAGAATATGAATTAGGTTGTGTTCTTTAACTGTCAAAGCAGAAATGTCAGCCAAGTTGTAAGGTCCACTTGCCATCTAATGTCTCCCTTCTAAGCTCAGGGCTAATAATTACGTACTGTCAATTAACAAAGCCTTTAGGTTTCTTTCATATTTTTCTGGCAAAACCTTTGTTATGTGAAACTTTTTTTTCAGTGGTTTAGCTCAGGCAGGTCTATTTATTACATACAATTTTGCACCACCACAATGAACAATTGATGTATTTTGTCAAATATAATTATTTCCTATGATTATCAGTGCCATCTAGTGGCAATCATGCTGTATTTTTCCTGATTGAAGTAGACTAGAAGGAGTTTACGGGTATAGGAAAAAAATCACCTTACACAAAATCATCTTACACCTAATGTACACATGATCGGATATTGCGACAACAAAATCCATGTTTTTTTTCCGACGGATGTTGGCTCAAACTTGTCTTGCATACACACGGTAACACAAAGTTGGTCGGAAATTCCGAACGCCAAGAACGCAGCACGTACCACAAGCCGAGAAAAATTTATTTCAAAAGCCAGTGCTGCTCTTTTGCTTGATTTGGAGCATGCGTGGCACTTTGTGCGTCGGAATTGTGTACACACGATCGGAATTGTGTACACACGGATTTTGTTGTTGAAAAATTTGAGATCCAGATCTCAAAGTTTGTTTGTCGGAAATTCAGATGGAAAATGTCCGATGGAGCCTACACACCCATCAAACATTTCTCTTTGGAAAATCCAACCATGTGTACGCGGCATTAGAATTAGTATATATAAAGGTTGTGTGTGGTGGCTAGCTGTATTATGTATTATGTATTGGAGAGCATTTGAAATGTTTGGAGCCTATACATGGTCGGAATTTTCGACAACAAGCTCCGATCGCACATTTTCCTGTCGGAAAGTCCGACCGTGAGTACGGGGCATAATTGTCACCCTTCTGTTCCAACAGGGAGGCAATACAAGTAAATAATAATTATACTTTTACAGCTGGAAAATTGTAAAAGGTTGTAGACAATCAGGTGATAGACATGTAAGATCACAAGATAGAATATCCCAAAAAATAGGACGCTACGCTCACACGATCTGCGCATGCGCGATCGCCTACACACATTTGTGTGTGTATATTTATACTTGCAAGGAATCCTTTTATTTTAATTTGCATTGTTTGAGTCAGAATACCTGTATGAAGCACTGCAATTTTTACCATTAAATATACCTTAAACAGACAATACTGCACTATTGGAGTCTTTGCTTCTTTGAATGTTTGCACCTCCTGATATCTGGATATCTGTCTTGGTCTGACCATCACCTGGTATGTGGAGGCTTCTAGTGAGAGACACTCAGGACATCTGGACATCCTTCTACGGGATCATTGATCCAACAAGTGCTTTGTGACCCCCCCTGAATAAGGGTGGTCGCTGGATTTCCGGTAAGGCTTCTACCTCACTGTGGTGAAGGGTATCACGTGATCCAGGCTTTATATCTCACGTGGGATTTTTTCTTTAAACTCCAGCCATTTAACCACTTCAGCCCCGGACCAATTGGCAGCCAAAGGACCAGGCCCCTTTTTTTTGCGATTCGGCACTACGTCGCTTTAACTGACAATTGCGCGGTCGTGCGACTTGGCTCCCAAACAAAATTGGCGTCCTTTTTTTCCCACAAATAGAGCTTTCTTTTGGTGGTATTTGATCGCCCCTGCGGTTTTTATTTTTGCGCTATAAACAAAAATAGAGCGACAATTTTGAAAACAATGCAATATTTTTTGCTTTTTGCTATAATAAATATCCCCAAAAAATATATAAAAACATTTTTTTTTCCTCAGTTTAGGTTGATACGTATGCTTCTACATATTTTTGGTAAAAATAATCGCAATTAGCGATTATTGATTGGTTTGCGCAAAAGTTTTAGCGTTTACAAAATAGGGGATAGTTTTATAGCATTTTTAATAATATTTTTTATTTACTAGTAATGGCGGCGATCATCGATTTTTATTGTGACTGCGACATTATGGCGTACACATCGGACATTTTTGACACATTTTTGAGACCATTGTCATTTATACAGCAATCAATGCTATTTAAATGCATTGATTCCTGTATAAATGACAGTTGTAGTGAAAGAGTTAACCACTAGGGGGAGGGGAGGGGTTTCGGGCTGTGACGTGTGTGTGTTTTTTTACATTAGGGGGCGGGGCTGACGTCTGACGTCATTGATCGGCTTTCCCGATGACCGGGAAAAGCCAATCAATGACAGGCAGAGTAGGAAGCGCGGGGAGAGGTTTGTTTACACATACCTCTCCCCGTTCTTCAGCTCCGTGACCCGATCGCGGGACACCAGCGGCGATTGGGTCCGCTGGTCCCGCGGCCGGGGTCATGGAGCTCCCGACCGGGTCGCGAGCGCGCCGCCGGTGGCACGCGCGCGACCCACGGGCAGGCATTTAAAGGGTCACGTACAGGTACGTGATTTTGCCTACCCGTGCCATTCTGCTGACGTATATATGCAGTGGGCAGTCGGGAAGCGGTTAATGAACTTTTCACTAAATGATACATTTTTTGCCAGTTTATATGCTATTGCAATTTATAATTGCATTTTATAATACAATGTATGTTTTTTCTGTATTTGGTTGGTCACATGCATAGTTAGTATCTCACAGTAATTGCAATACATTTTTCACATTTGCACTTTATAGATATTATATGCCATATTTACATATGCATTATCTTTGATCCATATTTGAAGTGCTGCACTTTATATTTTTATACATTGTGTTGCAATGTACTATTTTGCATAGAGTGTCATTTTGTAACATTTCAATGCAGTTAAGGCCCCTTTCACACATGCGGACCGTATGTCCGTATTTCATCCATCCGTTTTCATGCATCCCTATGGGATAGCGGGTGTCAGTGGATGAACATCCGCTGACACCCAATATCGTCCGATTCCGCTATGGTCCGATTCTGCAGACGGAGGAAAACCCTATTTTTCTATCCGTCTGCAGATCGGATCAGATGAACACGGACAGACGGTATGTGTTCATCTGATCCTTCATAGAGGAGAGTGGAGATCTGACAGGGCGGTCCCTGCACAGTGTGCAGGGACCGCCCTGTCATCCGCCAGCTCAGCAGGACTAGTTATAACACTTGCTGATTTGAACACTCCCTTACTGCTGACATTCAGTCCTTTATTGTTTTGCTATTATTTAAACCACATCTGTATTGCAGATAACTGTTTTTGCAGGTACAGGCAACATTGAGCAACTGTATACACATATACTCGTGCTGGTCAGATTGCATCACATTTGCCACTGACCAACCAACAACTTAATTTCCCATGTTTTAAAAGAAAATCTCGCTCCTGTTGGGCGAGCCTGCGCAACAAAAGCTTGTCACATAAATCCGCAGCAACCTTTCCCACATACACTGTAATTATAATTAGACATCGGAGCCGTCAAAAAATTTGTTTTGTTTCGTTCCGTTCTGTTTCGTATAAAAAAAAAATCGTAATTCGTGTACGAATTTGAATTCGGATTCGTACGAAATACGAATTTCGTACGAATCATTACGAATCGTTAATAACGTTACGAATCTTTATGAATATCGACACTCTACGAATAATAACGAATTATCCGAAAACTTATTAACGTTACATAACACAAGTCTATTGTCTATTGTTCACCAATCAGAGGAAGGAGGATATATGAAATTTCGTTTACGAATACGAAATCATTTGAATCATTCGTTATATCCGCTAAATTTCTTTCATATTAGTTGAAATTCGTCATTTGGTAGTTTGGATTCGGATAATTTGGATCCGAAATTCGTAAACGAAATTTCGTATTTCGTACAGAATTCGTAAAAATTCGTAATTCGGATTCGTACGAATTTCGAAAAATTCGTACGAATTTCCGATTCGTACGAAACTAATCGCACATGTCTAATTATCATATTCATGTAAAATTCACTGGTGCCAATCACTTCTAAACACTCGCCATTTTCATGGTGAATAAATACGGCAGAATCTAGACATACATCAATATTTTTTTTTTATAAATAGGCCCCTTAGATATGAATTCTACAGGTATATATACTGTGTATATGTGTATTTATGTGTGTGTATATATATATATATATATATATATATATATATATATCAATCTATATATATCTCTCTCTCTCTCTCTATATATATATATATATATATATATATATATATATATATATATATATATATATATATATATAAATTTATATTTATTTTGGCACAACATAAAGAACATAACATCTGGTAAGACACTCGCATTAAAAGAAAATAATAATAAACATAAAATAAAAGAACTGAACATGCCGTTGGGCACTGTGTGAAATTTCATAAAATAGAAGTACCTGGGTAGCCATAGCAACCAAAGAGTTTCCCCTTCCATACTGTAACATATTTAACAATATTGACAGCAGGAATCTGATTGGATGCCATGGGCAAACTAGATAATTTTTCATACGCACGGCTCTTTTTTATTTTTCTAAGGGGTTTTCTTCAAGCCCATTCCATACAACAATTACAATCCCTCAGTGAACTGTGAATGTAATCCATATATTACTGCAACTGTGCTAAAGGCAAGAAGTCTGCTAAATGTATCTTTATTAGGAACCTGTTTCTGGAAAATCTTCTATAAGTTAAAGAACCAAGATATAGAAAGGTGCCAGTACAATCAATGACTTCTCTCCTTGAAACACTATACTTCTGTAGTATATTATGAAAATCACTTTTTTGTATTATGTTATACAATATCTTCCTTCTATAGCAGATAGTAGTGAAATCTCGGTCAGTGTGATGTCACCACGCAACTCTGGTGGCCCTGCCTGACCCACCCTGGACATGGACTTCCATCCCTCTGGGCTATTGGACTATGAAATAGGAGCTGGCAAGCATGGATTGCACACAGCATGAGGATTGCAACAACCCCCTTCTGTGAGACATGAGGTGGTGAGCATTCTGATGTACAGCGGGCAGCGGCTATATGCTGCCCAGTGAATGCTATATGGGACTTGTGTGATGAATCCTCACCAGTCTCTTTCTCTCTCTCTCTCTCTCTCTCTCTCTCTCTCTCTCTCTCTATATATATATATCCAGCGATATCTGGCTGTGAATCTCCTGTTGTGGAGTTGACCTATACCAACTTCTGTGACTGGTTTTGCTCTTTATCTATAGACCCTATCCAAGATACAGCCAGCTACTCCCATTTCCATCCCACTCTTATCTCCCCATCCAGCCTGCATTACCCTCATTGCGGTTTAGCTAAAAATTCAGCCTCAGTGACATTCTATGTGGATTGCTATACTCTTTGATTGGAAGATTTCCAGGGTTTTGGTCTCTGTGGATTGAGTGGCTTTGCCATTAGAATAATCTCATCCTTTCTCATCCCACTGACTGTGGAAGAGACTGTGTATCCCCATAGACTTATTGCAGTGTGGACTATATGTGGTGGGTGTATGAGGTGTGCTGCCGGCAGGTCTTTTTAATGTTTGCATCAGTGGTAGTTTTTTGCATGAATTCATTTTAACCATATTCAATAAAGTTGATTTTTTAAGTCCATGGTGTTCCTTTATTAGGTTTCTTTGTGATCTCTAATCCCCATTTTCTTCATGTTTATGCATGACCTTAAGGAACCACGCCTGTCATTTTAGTTGGGGGCCTCAGCATAGGGATGAAGTTCTGACTTGGAACTACCCCGTGCACTAATTAATTATTGGTCTGCCTGGGTGTCTTTTTATACATGTTTTTGAGTTAATTACAGGAAATAGCCTCACATCACAAGGGCTTATTTACGAAGACTGGAGAGTAAAAAATCTGGTGCAGCTCTGCATGGTAGCCAATTAGCTTCTAACTTCAGCTTGTTCAATTAAGCTTTAACAAAAAATTCTGGAAGCTGATTGGTCTCTATCTGCTTCAGCCCCGGAAGATTTTACCCGCTTCCTGACCAGATCACTTTTTACAATTTGACACTGCGTCGCTTTACTGACAATTGTGCAGTGGTGACATCCTTTTTTTCCCACAAATAGAGCTTTCTTTCGGTGGTATTTGATCACCTCTACGGTTTTTATTTTTTGGGCTATAAACAAAAAAAGAGCAACAATTTTGAAGAAAAAAACAATAAATTTTTGTTATAATAAATATCCACAAAAAGTTTTTAAAATAAATAATTTATTCATCAGTTTAGGCCAATATGTATTCGTCTACATATTTTTGGTAAAAAAAAATAAGCGTATAGTGATTGGTTTGCGCAAAATTTATAGCGTCTACAAAAAAGGGGATAGATTTATGGCATTTTAAAAAATGTTTTACTAGTAATGGTGGAGATCTGCGATTTTTCTTGGGACCATTGACATTTATACAGCGATCAGAGCTATAAAAATGCACTGATTACTGTGTAAATGCCACTGGCAGGGAAGGGGTTAACACTAGGGGGCGATCAAGGGGTTAAATGTGTTCCCTCGTTAGTGTTTCTAACTGTATGGGGATAGGACTGACTGAGGGAGAAGACATATCCCTGTTCCTACTTAGTAGGAACAAATGATATGCCTCCTCTCCCCTGACAGAACAGGGTTTTGTATGTTTACACACACAAATCTCCGTGCTGGCACTCGTGCATGCAATCGCGGGTAGCCGGTGGCCGCCGGTCATGTGCATCGGGACCCCCGCCCCTAGCGGCTCCTAAAGGACGGTGCCAAAATTAAAGAATTTTAAAGGACCTTTTTTTTTTAAATGTCTTTGGCAGATGCAACAACTAGAAAATAAATATAATATAAATGGGTGAAATAGTACTATTGGCACTACTTTAATACAGTTCAAAAGGGAGAGATGTGCATGACGGAAAAATTATTTTAATTTTGGATCCATTTGTTAAGTTAAAAATTTAATTTCATCATATTTGTTATGTTAGAATAATTTATTTTCAGAATTTGATTTGTTATTCTGAATCAATTTGTATTTTCGGAAGTTATTTCAGACTATTCCAATTCATTCAATATGATATGATCCAGGGATCCACCTCCATCCAACCCAAACACAATAAGTAGAAATCATCTTTTTTTCACTCAATTATACTTTACTGTAACTATTTATTGCAATATGTTTCTATTTCATATGTATTATGTAGTGCATTTTTTTCCCACTTGAACAGAAATAAAAACAGAATAGATCTGATAGAATAGATCAATTCGGATCATTTTTTATGTCGTTATTTTGGATGCTTCAAACATCAACAAAAGGTCCAAACTATTGCATTATGTCATCCAAATGAAACAAATAAATACGAATGAATTGAGACTCCTTGAAATTTGTTACTATTGTGAATCAGAGATTCGGATACCTCCGAATCTCCGAATAACAAAAATGTTGACCAAATTTTGATTCGGAACTAAATTAATCACACATGTCGATCAATAAGCTTTATTATTTTAACAGATTTATTAATACTATAATCAGTATAAAGTACACAGCCCTCCTGAGGGATATGCCCACAAACTTTACTTCCTGCCCCTTTTATCCTTACCCCCCCCCCCCCTTTTGTCATCTAGCCTTCCCTCCCCTCCTTCATCACTCTAACCCCCTTTCTTTATATATTCTGCTCCTGCCCCCTTCCATCCTCTCTCTTCTTCATTGCCAAGCCCTGACACCTCCCACTTCCCTGTTGTTTCAAAAATAATTTATTAGGTCATATGCAGAGGGGCACAATGGATATCCTGGTATTACAGTACGGTATAGGTACACAGGCATGTTGCATTTACTACCAAAGTCACAGTGATTCTGCACAAAGCGCAGAGAATAGGATAGCAAACACTGCCTGTGGGGTCTGCTCCTCTAAGGCAGTAACAATAGCATCTGTGGGGGAAGGAAGGAAACCCACTTCCTTGTTGTAGAACTTACCTACATACGTGCCTACAGACAGGCTTCACCCTTTACCCCCATCCAAACACCACCCACCTCTCGTTACCAAAACTCCAAAGTTTTACCCCAGGATTTTTTTTAATTAAGAGCATGTGCATTATACAACCTTGTGTGTGATTTAATGAATGGTATCCAATGTAGGGTTACCAATGTTATTGCTATGTGACATGCAAGGTTCTTGTGCCCAGGCGACAACATGATCTGGGCTACACCTCAATGTTCTATATTTTGACAAATTTTAGTAAGGTAAGCTTTTGTCTTTTGTACATGTCTCTAGTTTATAGCTAAATATTAGACATGTGCATTCGTTTTCGTCCGAATGCATTTTCGTCCGAATTTCAGGTATTTTCGTTATCGCTTTAACAAACGATAACGAAAGTGCAGAATCCGAAAAACGAAAGATCCGACATAAACAAATGCTTTATTTTCGTTGTAACAACAGTTCGATATAGATAGGAGATTCGACGCTGACAATAACAATCTGTGTCCATTGAACATGTGGTCCAATGTGCCTAAACTTAACTCTATTAGTCCAAGATTATTCTACATAGAGAGAAAAGATTCGACGTAGAAAGGAAAGATTCGACGTAGAAAGGAAAGATTCGACGTAGAAAGGAAAGATTCGACGCAGAAAGGAAAAATTTGACGTAGAGAGGAAAGATTGCTGCTGGAATTGGGTGGAATTGGAGCTAAACTATACAGAGTCATACAGTTTAGCTGCTCCGTCGAATCTTGTTTGAACATTCGACAGACACCATAAGCCTTCAATGACAGATTCGACCTTAATTCATTTGAATTTTCGGACGAATGCAATTTTTAACGAAAAACGAAATAAATAAAAACGAATTTCGGGAGTAACTAAATAAAAAAAATTTTCGGACGAAAACGAAATTCCGAAACGAAATATTTCAGTGTGCACATGTCTACTAAATATAGCTCATAACTATAGCTAAATACAACATTAACAACAAAAAAAGTTAACACAAGCAGATGCTTATGGCAAGTGGTAATCCAGTACATGGAGGCACCCACCATTAAACTGAAGTTCTTTGAATCTTGCTTTACTAAGAAATGTAACCAATCAACTTAATGGCAGTGCGTTGTAAATGTCTTGGTTTAGCCCCTGACCAAAAGAGCAGTAAGCAACAAGGCAAGATATACAAGTCTTGATAAACAGATAAGGATATCCAGGTCAGGGTGCAAACATCAGCTTACTGACGAGGTTTGATACCTGGATGGTGGATTCTAGAAACCTAAAAATCTTGCTCAAGCATTGACAGGGGAAGCACTGAGAATTCTTATATTTTGAGGCCTGATGTAGTCATAGGTATACTTATAGGATGGATCATTCTATTTAGGCCAACAGATGACAGAAAATGTATATATGACCGGTCATAGAATACAGCAAAGCGAAATCTGAATGAACAAAGGAATAGGCAAAGTGGGAGTCACCAATTCTTGGTAACATTGTTTTTTAGTATGTATCCTTCTGCAGTAACAAAACCTTTACCAAATACCCTTTGTATGTGGTTTGTATTAAAGTATGCAGTAAATGTGTAAATTTTTCCCCATAGTCATCAAAAAAGTATATATATACTTTAGAAGCAATCCCTCACACTTTAAAATAACTAAAGTTGTTAATGTAGTTTGTTTAAGAAATCTAATAAACTTTCAATGTGTTATATTTAATTTAATTTGAAAAGCAGGAACACCCTTTAAACCTGTAATAAATTCTCCTTGGGATACATGTATCACAGGTTGAGAAATTCTGCTTTACACCTTGCAATCAATAAAACCTGAAGTGCCTGTAATAACATCACTTTTATTCAAACACAAGTAGCACACTACAAATGTAAGAGATGTTCAAAGCAAAGAGCTGCAAATTATGTAATGAGATTGTGCATTGTGTTACACTTATCTAGCTTTTCTGCTCAGCATAACTGTAACGCATTGCTAAATATTGCTAATGGTAGATTGCCCTCTACTGTCAGGAGAGAAGTTACCTTAGCAGTACAAAACAGTCGGAATACAGTAGTGGTGTTAGATACAGTATCTCACAAATGTGAATACACCCCTCACAGCGCTTTAGACATTAATGGCTGTGTGTTGAGTTATTTTGAGGGGACAGCAAATGTACACTGTTATACAAGCTGTACACTCACTACTTTACATTGTAGCAAAGTGTAATTTCTTCAGTGTTGTCACATTTACAAAAATGTGAGGGGTGTACTCCCTTTGTGAGATCCTGTATATATATATATATATATATATATATATATATATATATATATATATATATATATATATATATATATATATATGAGGGAAGGAAATCTTCTACAACAGATCACAACACTTATGCCACGTACACACGATCGCACATTTCGACAACAAAATCCATGTTTTTTCAGACGGATGTTGGCTTAAACTTGTCTTGCATACACACGGTCACACAAATCTTGTCGGAAATTCTGATCGCCAAGAACGCAGTGACGAACAACACTATGACAAGCTGAGAAAAATTAAGTACAATAGCCAGTGTGGTTCTTCTGCTTGATTCCAAGCATGCGTGGAACTTTGTGCGTCGGAATTGTGTGCACACGGTCGGAATTTACGACAATGGATGTTGTCGGAAAATTTGAGATCCAGATCTCAAATTCTGTTTGTCGTAAACTCTGACGGAAAATGTCTGATAGAGCCTACACACGGTCGGAATTTCCAACAACAAGCTCCCATCAAACATTTCCCACCGGAAAATCTGACCGTGTGTACGTGGCATTTGAGTGGTTATGAACCCAAAATAAGAAGATTTGCTCTGTTATATGTAGAAACTTTAATTAGCAGTATCCTGAAAAATTTGTCTTGCATTCCTCCTGAAAAACAGAAATGTACTTCATGTGCCTAGACACTCTTGTACCCTGAGCCTCATGGCTATATTTTTGTGGTGTGAATTTAAGGTACTGCTGCCTGTGATTGTTAATCTTGCAAGATTCGGAAGCCAGTTTGATAGTGTCTATACTCTGCTGCTCACGGTTCTCAATGGTGCAAAGAAATCTGTACCAGAGGACCTGCCATGCAAGCGTCTCCCTGATTATACTAAATACATTCTGTAGATTGGTGTTATTTGCACCTCTCCTGCTGCATCCTGAATACTATACCACAGGTCATCAGGGAGGCAATCCTGACATGAGGACAAGATGGACTACTCAACACAGAGACACAGGGGTTGATTTACTAAAACTAGAGAGTGCAAAATCTGGCATAGCCCAGCATAGAAACCAATCAGCTTCCAGCTTTTTTTTTTGTTCAAGCCTAATTAAACAAGCTGAAGTTAGAAACTGATTGGCTACCATGCACAGCTGCACCAGACTTCGCACTCTCCAGTTTTAGTAAATCAACCCCACAGTGTGGTGCAAGTCAATAACGGGGAACATCAGCTTCAGGGAAACCCCAGGCAATACTGGTGACTACTAGTTCTTCGTCCCCTTCCACAGTCAAGGTCCTCTTTAAAACAACTTACCTAAAACTTGTATTTTATTGGATGGTCACAGTGGAGGAAATCACAAACTAGGATCTTAAAAAGATGGCCATACATAGATCGAAATTCATTGGGTTCAGCAGAGACTGGGCGGATTTTGATCCATGTATGGGCACTGTGGTTGAACAGAAGTCAATCTACTGATAGATTTCTGTTCAACCAGCCTGTTGGAAAATTCCCATTTGGTCAGCACTGTAACAAAATAAGGCTAAAGGAGTTAATGCAGATTTTTTTAATCTTAATGCATTAAGATAAAAAGCCTTCTGTGTGTAGCAGCCTCCCCAGCACCCACTAAAACTTACCTGAGCCCCCTCTCTGTCCAGAGATGTCCACAAATCCCTTGGCCCTCCGGAACTCTCCCTCCTGATTGGCTGAGACATAGCAGCGGTGCCATTGGCTCCCGTGGCTGTCAAAGTCAGTTAGCAAAACAGGGGAGAGAGGGGACGGGGCCGAATGGCAGCTCCATGTCTGAATGGACACACAGAGCTGCAGCTCGAGTCGGGTGCCCCCATAGCAAGCTGCTTATTGTGGGGGGCACTCGTTAGGACGAAGGGGTCAGGAGCAGAAAAGAGGGACCCGAGAAGAAAAGGATCTGGGCTGCTCTGTGCAAATCCATTACACAGAGCAGGTAAGTATAACATGTTTGTTATTTATTTATTTTAAAACAAGCCTTTACAATCACTTAATCCTATTTGAATACAGTGCTTAATACAATGTAACAAAGATTAAACATAAATAAACAGAAAGTGAAAGTAAAAAAAATTGTCCTTTCAGTGTACAGAGTCAATCAGCATTAACTCTGTACACTGAAAGGACACTTTTTTTTTTTTCTTTGTTACATGTGCTGTATTCGAATTGGATTAGCCTTACTTTTGTTACCGTATTTATCGGCGAATAACATGCACCCCAAGTTTAGGAGGGCATTTTAAGGAAAAAACGTTTTAGGAGGGAAAAAAACTTACATTTAAGCGTCATTTGCAGCTTGCCCAGCGTCATTTGCAGCTTGCCCAGCGCCATTTGCAGCCTTGCCCAGCGCCATTTGCAGCTTGCCCAGCGTCATTTGCAGCTTGCCCAGTGTCATTTGCAGCTTGCCAGCATCATTTGCAGCCTTGCCCACGTTTAAATTTCCCGCCGCCGAGACATACCGTGCGAGCGCCGTCGAAAAAGACAGAAGCGCAGACGAAAAAGACCAAAGCGCAGATGAAAAAGACAGAGCCGGCTGTTCGGCTCCGCTCGCAGTCCCGCCTCCCTGCTGTTTCGAGAGCGAGCTCAGGGAGGCAGGACTGTGAGCAGAGCCGAACAGTCGGCTCTGTCTTTTTCGGCGGTGCTTCGGTCTTTTTCGGCGGCGCTTCGTCTTTTTCGGCGGTGTTCGTTTTGTCACTTTTTTTGGGGGGATCGGCGTATAACACGCACCCACGACTTTCCCCCGATTTTAAGGGGGAAAAAGTGCGTGTTATACGCCGATAAATACGGTATATATTATGTGCGTTTTGTTTACATACAGCTGCTTGTAGATAGATTTATTTGAGCTTGTTCTTTATTTTTTTTTCTTCATATATTTGTTGTGGGTTTAATTTATGCATCTATAGTGCAGAGTGGAGTTATACATTTTGACTGTAGGCTGTATCAGATCAGGGTATTTTGATGGCAGGGAAGTTCCACCTTGATAATAGGGTAATCAAGTCAGTTTTTTTAATTTAACCTGCTGGTTGAACGAAAAAAAACGGACTAATTTATGGCCAACCTTGGTCATTAGAACTCCAGCTGCAAAATACTGTAAACATTTTAATCAGATACAGGTGCATTATCCACTTACATGGAGGTTAAGGAAGTAAGGCACAAGTCCATCCACACTGGCGTGGGGTTCACTGCAGAGCGGCGTTCAGAACACCTGATTTTTCTGCCTATGGGGGAGAAATCCTAGCCAGCAGGATCTCTGGGACTACGGCGATGAAACCGAGGCTTGGATCAGGCCGATGGTGAGGGCTGGAATGCGGCGCCGGATGCAATGACGTCACTGGTGGGTTGCAATGGTGTTTCGGAGCATGTGCACTGGTAGATGGGACTCAGGGCACACTCCTTTGTCAAACTTGAAAAAGGAGCACGCCCTGACTCCCACCTGCCAGTGCACATGCTCCAAAACGCTGTTGCAACCCACCAGTGTCATCCTCATGTCTGGCGCCACGTTCCAGCCCTCACTATTGGCCTGATCCTATTCAACATACTAAGTTCTCTTCTGTCCTAGCAAGCATTTGGATACTCCACCCATCCAGCATATATGTCCAGTCTATATTATGCACCGGGTGGCTTCCATGCATGCAACAATGCATTGTATATTATATCGTAGATTATTCCTTTCAACAATAAAAAAATCATATATATATATATATATATATATATATATATATATATATATATATATATATATATATATATATATATATATATGTATATAGTTTCCTTCCCCATCTACTAAGATGTAAAGGCAGCTGATTGATTGATCACACACTTTTAAACTTAACATGAAAAGACCCTAACTTACAGTCCCTGTACAGCAGAGTTTAGACAGGGAGAGGAAGAAGCAGCAAACCGAGCAAATCAGTTGTCTTACGGTGCTTATGTACTAACAAGAAATATGCAAGGAAGGAGAGAGCAGAGTGACAGACGTGAGCTCATCAGTTTGCTACTTCTCCTTTGCTGTCTAGTCACAAGCAGGACAATAGCTTGTTTTTTCAGGCTAGTGTTCCATTATTTAAATTTTTTTACAGCAATGATCAATAACAAAATCATTTTTATAACATTGCAATGCAATGGTTGAAGAACACAATAACAGAAAGTTGCAGAGGACAATCGACTATAATGGAAAGAAACATGCATGCTGGATAGGGATGAGCCGAACACACCCCCCCCCCCCCAGAACCTGCGAACGGACCTAAACTTCATGTGAACTTTAGAACCCTATTAAAGTCTATGGGACTCAAACGTTCAAAATCAAAAGTGCTAATTTTAAGGGCTTATATGCAAGTTATTGCCCTAAAAAGTTTTCGGAGACCTGGGTCCTTCCCCAGGGGACATGTATCAATGCAAAAATAAAAAAAAAAATGGCCATTTTTTCAGGAGCAGTGATTTTAATAATGCTTAAAGTGAAACAATAAAAGTGTAATATTCCTTTAAATTTTGTACCTGGGGGGTGTGTATAGTATGCCTGTAAAGGGGCGCATGTTTCCTGTGCTTAGAACTGTCCCTGCACAAAGTGTCAGGCTAGCGGCTATAATGAATTGCCGGCTCCCCATAATACAGAGAACAGTCATTGAAAGTCATTGATAAAAAAGAAAAAAATATGCGTGGGGTTCCCCCCAAATTCAATTACCAGGCCCTTCAGGTCTGGTATGGATATTAAGGGGAACCCCGGGGCAAATTAAAAAAAAATGAAGTTTTTAAAACTTTTTTTTGCATTGATACATGTCCCCTGGGGCAGGACCCAGGTCCCCAAACACTTTTTATGACAATAACTTGCATATAAGCCTTTAAAATTAGCACTTTAGATTTCTCCCATAGACTTTTACAGGGTGTTCGCGGCTTTTCGAATTTGCCGCAAACAATTGCTGTTCAGTGAACAGGCGAACAGGCAATGTTCGACTCGAGCATGAGTTTGACTCAAACTCGAAGCTCATTCCTAATGCTGGAGGAACATAAGTGAAGCAACAACAGAAGAATAAACATGCCTTATTATTAGTGAACGCACATGTCTCATAGCAAACCAAAATGCATAAATGTGCGTTGTAGTTAAGTTGGCCAAAATTGTGCAAGTGCATTTTTTTTGTGTGTTTGGACTCATTTAGAGCCCATATAAAATTGAATGGGCTGCCTTAAAGCAACACAAATTGGAGGATTAATTAACGCCAAGATTTGAATGGAAGTGAGGTATGGTACATTAGGTGACTTATGTACCATTGATGTCCCTAGATCTCAGAGAAATATGAGGCTACATTCTTTTAGACTGGCCACACAATGGATGATTTTCCCTAAATTAATTAGGGAAAAACGAATTAAACACAGTAATAAACAAAATTACCTAATTTAGTAATGGGAGATAAATCTTAAAAGCAGCCATGTGAATTTTAATTGGCTGCTATGGGTTACTGCACTTGATAATTTGCATCTATTTTGAATAGGACCTTTACAGTTGTCTCAGCTAATGTCTGGCTGACTTTAGGTATTTGTTACCTCCACATAACAGCTGCAGACATGTTTTTAAAAAAGGCAGTTGGCTAAATAGCAAGTAGGAGCAATTGACTTACTTATTTTATATCCAAGTCGTTCTGCATAGATTCTCTTAGCCATGAACTGTCCCTCGATAAGAGCTCGAATTTCCACATCATTTGGGAATTCTGATACCTAAAAAAAAATGTAGAAACAAGTAATCTTTCCAACCATTCAACATTCCCTAATATTTGACTACTAAATTGAGAACGGTTACAGAAATTTTCCTAGAACAGCACACACTTTTATAACAGTTGCAAACATATACTGTAAATTCCTTCTTAACAACCATTCCCAGATGATCCCTTACGTAAATGGGAATCAGAACTGAGATTGGAATTTACACCAACCCAATTGCAAAAAATTATAAAATGATTTCATGTATCCTCAATCAACTGTAAGACCCAAGAGTCTTGCTTCAAATTTTTCTCCTGCTGGTATAAAACACCTTCACGGCCAGCCAAGATCTTCCCTGTAGCAGATTTCAGATGTTGGTGGGGACACACCCAGGTACATACCTGCATCTATGGTGGCATTGCCTCAAAATGTTGTAAGGAAATTTCTCCTTGGATTCAGAAAACTACCCTTTTCCCACTCAATTCTCCACTCTTCGCTATCTATTTCATACCACCCCTTACTCCCTCATGTCACACCACACCTTTTAAATGCTGCTTGGAGTCTTGTACCCAAAGTTTGGAAACAGACCCAAAGCCCTACACTGCAAGATTTTCAGCAAGAGGTAGAAAAGGTCATAGAGGCTGCAAGGTGGGTTTTCACCTCTAAAAATAAACAGGAACAAATTTCACGATATCTGGTCTGTCTGGATATATTACTCACTGGAAATCGACAAACTAAACCAACATAACCCTTAACTACAGGATGGCTACTTCCTGACTGTTGGTGGCTCTGCAGGGTATTACTGCCTTTATTTCTCTGGAGATGCCTCCCTGAGAAAGTATAATGCCTTATGAAACATGACTACGCACCAACAATAGGGCACTATTCCTCCCACTGCCATCAATTATGGGGCACTATTAGTCCTAATGCCACCAACAATAGAGCACTATCCCTCCCACTGCTACCAATGATAGGGCCCTATTTCTCCCACTGCAGCCAACGATGGGGTACTATTCCTCCCACTGCCACCAACAATGGGGCACTATTCCTCCCACTGCTACCAACAATGGGGCGCTATTCCTCCCACTGACACCAATTATGGGGCACTATTCCCCCCACTGCTACCAACAATGGGGCACTATTCTTCCCACTGCCACCAACAATGGGGAACAATTCCTCCCACTGCCACCAACAATGGAGCACTATTGCTCCCACTGCCACCAACAATGGAGCACTATTGCTCCCACTACCACCAACAATGGAGCACTATTGCTACCACTGCCACCAACAATGGAGCACTATCCCTCCCACTGCTTCCAATGATAGGGCACTATTTCTCCCACTGCAGCCAGCGATGGGGCACTATTCCTCCTACTGCCACCAACAATGGAGCACTATTCCTCCCACTGCTACCAACAATGGGGCACTATTCCTCCCACTGACACCAACAATGGAGCACTATTCCTTCCACTGCTACCAACAATGGGGCACTATTCCTCCCACTGCCACAAATTATGGGGCACTATTCCTCCCAATGCCACCAATATTGGGGCATTATTCCTCCCACTGCCACCAACAATGGGGCACTATTCCTGCCACCAATTACGGGGCACTATTCCTCCCACTGCTACCAACAATGGGGCACTATTCCTCTCACTGCCACCAACAATGGAGCACAATTGTTCCCACTGCCACCAACAATGGAGCACTATTGCTCCCACTGCCACCAATTATGGGGCACTATTCCTCCCACTGCCCCCAATGATGGGGCCCTTTTGCCTAAGATGCACTGTTTACTCCCACTGACTCCAGGACAATTTCTACTACCAATGGCCACGGTCCAGTCCCCCTAATATCTGAAGGACAGTAAACTGGCCATTTGTTTAGAAAGTTTGGAGACCCCTCGCCTAGACCAAGTTGATCTTTACTTATGTGTTAAACTTTCCTTTAACAGCCAATGCTGCTATGTATCATCCAGGTTTTTCCACAACTGTATTATTTTTCTTTAATATATGTACCCATACTGTATATACTGCTGTAACTGTTAAAATACAGAAATGATTTACACAACCTATTTCTTTCCTTGCTGTAAGGGATTATGCACACAGAACTTTTTTACAGCTGCTGTTAGGGGCATCTAAATGTTTTTTTTTACTGCCTCTAAACGTTCCTCCATGTTAGCCTATGTGTCCATGCACCCATAAACTGTCAGAGGCGTTTGGAGGAATAAGCGTTTAGGGGCAGTAGAAAAAAAAAAAAAACAACAGCTAGGAGCAGAGGTTGTTAAGTTGTAAAATAGCAAAACATCAAAAAAAAATGCGGCTAAACGCTGTAACATGCGCTTAGCCGATTTTGGCATTTTTACATTATAGGGAGTGTTTTTACTGTAAAAACGCACATCACCATTCTGGGTTCCAAGGATGCTTTGAAATGAAAAGTCAAAAGATGCATGCAGGAACCAGGAGGTGCCAGCTACAGTATGGAAATCTATTAGACATTTTATGTGGTCACAAATCCACTTTAATGTTCTTTTTTTTTTTTACAGTACAACCTACCTTCTGGTTTGCACCATTGAACCTGTGAACACCAACTGCATGTGGAGTGATTTCCATAACATCAAAATAAAAGCCTACGAAGAAAATGGCAATATAATTAAAACCATTAAAGTTATGGTAAACCCTCACCTTATACAGCAAACTATTCCATTTAAAATAGAAATGAAAGATAAAACATTTGTGTAGAGATATAAAAAAGGTTTTAAATTACTTTTTTTTTCCATTTTTTTTTATAAGTGATTACATAACCTCTGTTCTCAGCTGCATACAAGCTAGGGGAGGTGAAACAGCAGCACACTCATCTTCCCAGTGAAAGGCTGGTGGGGTGTCAAGACAAGGCGGACATGGAGGGGAGAGTCCCCAGCACTGTTAAGCCCCATACACACTATCAGTTTTTCTGCTGATTTTTTCCTTCAGGTTTACAAAAACCATATAATATGAGGTCAAACCTTAGGAGTTTCAATTTGTATGCAATCAGGCAGGCCCTTACACTACATGGTTTTGGTTTTGGTAAACCTGAAGGAAAAACTCAGCAGAAAAACTGATAGTGTGTATAGGGCTTTAGAGAACAGACAACGATGTGCTCTCCTGCTTAGAGTGGTCAGTTATTAATGGGAAAGCAGAGGGACTGACAGGAACACCAGGGATTTCACACAAAGGAAGCAATACAAAGAGAACCGGATACTTTCTCATACAAGTACATGGTACAGAAGGCACATATCAGGAATATGAAGTGCTGGGTTTACATACTCTTGAGTATGAATGTCTAACCTTTATTCATTGAAAGAATGGTTCATATCTATCTATATTAAAGCAATTCTTTCATCACCCCATACAATTGCTCAAAAGCACAATCATGAAAAAAAAAAAGAGATAGGGCTCTTTTACACGGGGCGGATCAGTGCAGATCCGCCCCGTGGATATCCGCTTGCTCAGCGGGGATCGCCGGAGCGATCTCCGCTGAGCAGGAAGATGACAGGTCCTCTGTGCAGGGACGGACCTGTCACAGCGCCGCTCTCCCCTATGGTAGATCGGGTGACGACGGACCGTAGAGTCCGTCGTCATCCGATCTGCTCTGCAGACGGATGGAAAAATAGGGTTTTCCTCCACCTGCAGAAATGGACCATAGCGGGCACGGACGAGATCGGGTGTCAGCGGATGTTCATCCCATAGGGATACATGTATGTCCGTTTTGCATCCGAAAACGGAAGGATGCAAAACGAACATATGGACCGTCCGTGTGAAAGAGCCCATAATCAGGCTGATCCACCAAAGTAGCTGAAAGTCTTCAAAAGATAAATAACTTCTAATCAAGTGGAAAGCAAATTTCTGCTCCCTTTGAATACTGAACCATGTGCAAATGAAGTCAACAGGAATTATTAGTGACTAAATGACTGAACGTAATGTTCACACAATTTAATGCATGAAGTTTTTCGACTCTTTTAGTAAAACAGCCTTATTATACTTAGATCTCCGGTGGTATGTGTCAGTTCTTCCATCGCTCTGTTGAAGTCTCTGTCAGAACTATCAGTATCCAACATTTCCAAAAACTTCCGATTCCTATGCCCCTTTTTGTGCACTGTGATTCCATCCACTGACTCCGACATCACTACAGAACTCAGTACAATGAAGGAGTAGCAGCAGACATCTTAAAGTGGACTTCTCTCCTCCTCCCATAATCAATCTAACTACATAAATACAATCTATGTAGTGAAATTAACAACATATGTACTTACCTGCCTCCTCAACTCCGGTTTCCCAAGTCTCTGTGCTTTGTTCCTCATGCAGGATAGAAAAAGCATGGCTCCATTTTATTTAAAAAGTAATTGGTGGCTGGCTTATTATCTGCTTGCTCACTGATGACAGCATGGGTCATACATTATCTTACACTCATCACCCCCCCATTCCCAAAATTCCTCGCAAGATTTAGGGGTTCAGCCAGATCAGTGCAATGTCATACAGAGCATGTGCAAGATGAGCCAATGATTGGATGAGGTGGATTGTGCCATCACTGCCCTGCATTTCCACCTCAACCAATTGGAGAACATTTTGCATTCACTGAGGAAGTGCAAAATGTTACCTGGTGCCTGCGCAAAGCGAGCAATCTCCTGTATTCACTAAGCAACAGGGAAGCTGCTTGGCATGGGACTTGGAAGCTGATGGAGATTACTGTAGTAGCAATGTCTATCTTCAATGGGGACCCCACAGGTATGGCACACGCATACTTACCATAGTCCAAGTTGGACCAATGTAACTACCATATTTATCGGCGTATAACACTCACTTTTTTCTCCTTAAAATCAGGGGAAAATCAGGGGTGCGTGTTATACGCCGATCCCCCACCGATCCCCCGCCGTTGTGAGGCTCCGGGCGGCTTTCAGTCGCCTTCGGCCCTTCTCATCGGCTTTCGATAGCCGCCTTCGGCCTTTCTCTGCAACTTTCGGCCGTTCTCGCCCGCCATCGGCCTTTCTCGGCAGCTTTCGGCCTCTTTCGGCCGTTCTCGGCGGCCGAAAGCTGCCGAGAAAGGCCAAAGGCGGCCGAGAAAGGCCAAAGGCGGCCGAGAACGGCCAATAGCGCCAATTTTAAAACTGCAGGTGACACGGATATGTCACTGCAGTTTAACTGCAGCCTGGACAAGGCTGCAAATGTCACTAAGGAGGCTGCAGATGGACGCTGCAAGACTGCAAGACATGTCACTGCAGTTTATTTGCAGCTTGGGCAAGGCTGCAAATGACACTAAGAAGGCTGCAAATGACACTGAGAAGGCTGCAAGGCTGCAAATGACACTGACAAGCATGCAGATAGACGCTGTGCAAGGCTGCATTGATGGGCATTTAAATGTAAATTTTTTTTTTTAAAACGTTTTTTTTCTTAAAATTTCCTCCTAAACTTGGGGTGCGTGTTATACGCCGGTGCGTGTTATACACCGATAAATACGGTATGTAACAATTGCCATACCTAAACTTCAGCTTTAATTTATCTTTGTGGAGCAATCAATTACCAGATATATGCTCATTGAGATGCTCATTGAACAATATGACACACAGAACTTTAATGCTATTCTAGTTTTACATTGTTTCAGTTTTATATAAGCCTGGCTGGACCAAAGCAAGATACCAAGATACACCGTATTTATATCACTACCTACCTAGACAGCCATTGTTTCCAGTGGGGGTCAATCTCAGCACTTTAGCAAACTCTTCCCAGGAGCCGGATGAACACTTGTCCCTGATTTTCTCTCTCGTGAGGGAGCCGTTTTTAAAACTACGAAGCAAAGAGAGACCATTAAGATGGGATAAAACTGTTCTGCCACGTGTGTCTCATCCCTGTAATGAAATGTTGACCTCTCTGTGCCTCCAAAACAAACCAGTTTTGAAAACTGCACCTGTCCCTGGAGACCGATAAACACAGGAGCTGTAACTGAGATATGGCGATAGTAATGCACAAATGATTCGATCGTGCCAGATGATCCACTGAAAACAGGACGATCGTCTCAGGAATAAATTCATCCCTACCTGTATTTATGGTCTTATTAATGCTCATTGTAAATCATAGTTATTGACTCTGTCAAATTTAGAGTTCTTCTCAAACTAAAAGCAAAATGGAAATACTTAGCAAAAAACAGAAGCAGTATCATAGTGAGGTATGTTTGTAATGAACAAATGCTTTTTTGGTCACTATCCTGTCTCTTAAAACTGAAATCCAGGAAGGCAATTAAATGCACAGTTGAAAAGAATATACTAAAATAGTTTTATCTGTATGTACTTCTGACCGATTATTCATGCCCACCTAGTGTATATTTATGCCAACTTATATACTATGCCTTTTTGTACTTTACTATTTTACTTTGTAACATTGTGTTTTGTAGAACAGATTAGAGCAAATGGCGGAGATGGTCTATGTGACGGACAGAATTTCTGCATTCACTAACACTTGGGCAACACTAATGCCGCGTACACACGAGCGGAAATTCTGCCAGCAAAAGTCAGATGAGAGCTTTTGGTCCGAAAATGCGACCGTGTGTATGCTCCATGGGACTTTTACTGCCAGAATTCCAGCCAGCAAAAGATTAAGAGCACGTTCCCAATTTTTTGGTCAGAAAAAGTTCTGATCGGAAATTCCAATTGTTTGTACCAATTCCGACGTGCAAAATTCCTACGCATGCTCGGAAACAATTTGACGCATGATCGGAAGCATTGAACTTAATTTTCTCGGCTCGTCATAGTGTTGTACGTCACCGCGTTCTTGACGGTTGAAAGTTCAGCGAACTTTTGACCATGTGTATGCAAGCCAAGCTTGAGCAGAATTCCATAGGAAAAACCATCCAAGATTTTTCTGACCGAAATTCCGCTCGTGTGTACGCGGCATAATATTTAAAAACCATGCAGGAATACGAAAGCTTTCTGGGCCAGAGCTGAACCATTGGAGGGCCGTAGGTTGTCCTCGAGGGTGACCATCCTGTGGGGCCAGTCCTTTGGCTGGGACCAAGATGGTAGTGGAAGTTAATTGTAGACTCAGCTAATTTTTCCACCCAGCCTGTCCTCAGGGCATAATGGTTAGGGGCATTGGAGAGCTTGCTTGGTCTTCCTACACTGGGTTGTAATTCACCCTTACTTTGGGGCGGCTGCCTTTTTCCTTCCTTTGTCTGGACTTTTCCCTCCTTTAACTTAAACCTCAACACCCCCCCCCCCCCCCCACACCCACACCCACACACTTATTTTTTCCTTTTGATACATTAAGTTGGGGCTGGCACTGAGTGAGTGGTCACTTGGAATTTTCTTCTGTAGGCAAAACACATACTGCTTAATGGGAATTTTCATTCATAGAAAAGTAGAAAAGTGGCGGCAGAAAAAAAGACACAGTCGTCCATTGAGTCTGCCTTTTGACTGGTATTTGACTGGTATTGAACCAGGCATGTGCCTGAGCTCAGGGTCTGCTTTTTTTTTTCTTTTTTTTTTCTGTTTTGTTTTGGCTTTTATTACTGTGTATAATATCCCTAGACCCTTAACCGTCTAGTCTCAGTGGATGATCTGTGATTCTGAAGTGGCTGCTTAAGCTTGTATTTGTCCATCTTTTGTAATTAAGATAGTGTTTGCACTTATGGTATGTCTGTTTTGTATGTGAAAAATTCTTTAAAAAAAAAAAAAAAAAGGTCATAATCTTTATATATATATATATATATATATATATATATATATATATATATATATATATATGAAAAAAAATATTGTATTTTGTATGCTTATGTCATGCAAACTCAACACAATAACAATGATCTGTTAACAACAAATTGCTTTATCTGCCAAAGGATTTGTGCAGCTAGTTGTTGATACAGCCTCCCTGCTACACCACATAGCTAGATCCTAGACCCTGGACTTACACTGCCAATTCACTGCTAGGGCACAAATACACCCACACCCTACTGATTAGACAATGAAGGAATAGTACACTCAGATAAGGCATGGTCTGTTCTCCTATAGACAGTTCACTTTCTGCACATATGCACTAAGCAAAGCCTGATTGGCCCCCAATGCAGGCCCTCCCTATGCCTCTCTAAATGCTATTACAGGAGACAAATTGAGGTACGTACCTTAGTTGGATTCACAAAATACATTTTAATTGGGACTAAAGCACAAAAAAAATTCTTAGTTTTGAAAAAAGGAGAATGGTTTGAACTTCCCTTTAATTCCTATTTCAATTGCATAACATCAATAAAAAAAACTGTACTACAAACACAAAGAAAAGACCACCATTCAACCACGTTACAGTATGTACTCCCTAAAAAATAAACATATTTTTAATACATATGTGAAAGTGTGCCAAATATTTTTAATGCAGTTAGTACAGGTGCCTGAATCTGATAATTACACGGTATATAGTAGGACTAATGCCCCGTACACACGGTCGGATTTTCCTACGGAAAATGTCCTATCGGACCATGTTGTCGGAAAATCCGACCGTGTGTGGGCTCCATCTGACTTTTTCCGTCGGAATTTCCGACGGAAAAAGTTTGAGATCCTGCTTTCAAATTTTCCGGACTTTTTCCGATCGTGTGTAGCGAATTCCGATGGACAAAGTGCCACGCATGCTCAGATCACATTACAAGACCAAAGCTATTGGCTACTAGCCTCTACGTAGTCCCGTCGTACAGAACGAACGTCACCACGTTCAGGAAGATCGGATTTTCCGACAACTTTGTCCGACCGTGTGTATGCAACACCAGTGTTGGACAAAATCAGTCGGAAAAAATCCGACGGATTCTGTGGTCGGAATTTCCGACCGTGTATGGGGCAAAAGAATGGGAGCTGTATATCGATCACAACACAGACTAAACAAGATTGCAAATGTTTTTCGTAAGCAAAATAGTTCACAAATGTTAATTTCAACACTGTATTTAGCTGATTGTCTTAACTTCAGCACAAGCAGTGACAGTAAATTGCCACTGAATCTTTATATAGTGGTTGGAAAAATATAAAGAGTGCCTTGAACAAGTATTCATACCCCTTTAAATTGAAATACAGGAGCTGTCTTGAAGCTGTCATTACCAACAAAGGATTTTGTACGAAGTATTAAATAAATTTCAGTTAGCTTGCTCAATACTTTTTCCCTGTGTCACTCCATTTTATTACCCATATTTTCATTTCTGAATGTATTTGTTTTGGTTTCTTTGTATGTATAGATTGTTACCGACATGCGGTAAAAAAATGTAATGTCAATAGCACCTTTAGAAATATATTTACCTAGAAAAATGGTTAAGTGTTCAATACTTATTTTACTCACTGTGTATATATATCTATATATATATATATATATATATATATATATATATATATATATATATATATATATATATATATATATATATATAATAGATAGATAGATATATATATATATATATATATATATTAGTGCCTTGAAAAAGTATTCATACCCCTTGACATTTTCCACATTTTGTAATGCTACAACCAAAAACATAAAGTATTTTATTGGAATTTTATGTAAACCAACACAAAGTAGCACATACTTATGAAGTGAAAAGTAATGATAAATGGTTTTCTAAATTTTTTACAAAATAAATATCTGTAAAGTGTAGCGTGCATTTGTATTCAGCCCCCCTAAATCAATACTTTGTAGAAGCACCATTCCCTGCAATTACAGCATCAAGTCTTTTTGGGGATGTCTCTACCAGCTTTGCACATATACAGTGACATTTTTGCCCATTCTTCACTGCAAAATAGCTCAAGCTCTGTTAGATTGGATGGAGAGCGTCTGTCTACAGTAACTTTCAAGTCTTGCCACAGATTCTCAATTGGATTTAGGTCTGAACTTTGACTGGGCCATTCTAACACATGAATATGCTTTAATCGAAACCATTCCATTATAGCTCTGGCTGTATGTTTAGGGCTGTGGTCCTGCAAGAAGGTGAACCTTCCAATGGAGTTCCACTGAAACTGTCTTGCCTACACACGATCACACCAAAGTCCGACCATCTAGAACGCGGTGACGTACAACGCGTACGACGGGACTAGAAAAAGGAAGTTCAATATCCAGTAGTCAATAGCTTCCATCTCGTACTTGCTTCAGAGCATGCAGCGTTTTTGGTCCGTCAGAACAGCATACAGATGAGCAGTTTTCCCGATAGGAATTGATTCCGTTGGAAATATTTAGAACATGTTCCATTTCTAGGTCCGTCAGAATTTTCGAAAAAAAAAAGTCAGATGAGGCCCACACACGATCGGAATATCCAATGAAAAGATTCCGTCTGACTTTTTCTGCCGGAAAGTCCGACCATGTGTATGCGGCATTACAGGTTTTCTTCTAAGTTTGCCTTGTATTTGTCTCCATCCATCTTCCCATCAACTCTTTTCCTGCTGAAGAAAAGCATCCCCACAACATGATGCTGCCACCACCATGTTTCACGGTGGGGATGGTGTGTTCAGGGTGATGTGCAGGGTTAGTTTTCTGCAACATATAGCGTTTTGCTTTTAGGCCAAAAAGTTAAATTTTGGTCCTTTCTGACCAGAGCACCTTCTTTCACATGTCTGCCGTCCCCCCCCCCCCCCCCCACATGGCTTCTCGCAAACTGCAAACAGGACTTCTTATTGCTTTCTTTCAATAGTGGCTTTCTTCTTGCCACTCTTCCATAAAGTTGTCCTGTACACAGATATTCCCACCTGAGCTTTGGATCTCTGCAGCTCCTACAGAGTCACCATGGACCTCTTGGCTGCTTCTCTAATTAATGCACTCCTTGCCCGTCCTGTCAAATTGGGTGGACGGCCATGTCTTGGTAGGTTTGCAGTTGTGCCATACTCTTTCCATTTTTGGATGATGCATTGAACAGTGCTCTGTGAGATGTTCCAAGCTTGGGATGTTTTTTATAACCTAACCCTGCTTTAAACTTCTCCACAACTTTATCCCTAACCTGTCTGGTGTGTTCCTTGGCCTTCATTATGCGGTTTGTTCACTAAGGTACTCTAACAAACCTCTGAGGGCTGTATTTATACTGTGATAAAATTACACACAGGTGGGCTCTATTTACTAATTAGGTGACTTCTAAAGGCAATTGGTTCCACTAGATTTTAGTTAGGGGTATCAGAATAAAGGGTGCTGAATACAAATGCATGCCACACTTTTCAGATATTTATTTGTAAAAAAATTTGAAAACCATTTATCATTTTCCTTCCACCTTTACGTGCCACTTTGTGTTGGTTTGTCACATAAAATCCCAATTAAATACATTAATGTTTTTGGTTGTAACTCTACAAAATGTGGAAAATGTCAAGAGGTATGAATACTTTTGCAAGGCACTGTGTATATTATATACATATATACATATATACATATATATATAATATATATATATATATACATATCAAGTCATTTTATAGCAAAAAAAATTATGATTTTTTACATGTAGGAGAGAAATGTCAGAATCGGTCTGGCAAGCACTAGTTGAATTTGTCAATCAATTAATAATCTCATCAATGCCTGGTCATATTTTAAAAACCTAACATTTTACACTGCTGTGCTGTCTTTTTAGCATACCCATAGAACTCTGGGAAATCTTGGTTAAGTAGTTATAAAGCCTAACCATTTTTTAACTTAACGCATTTCTTGCCTTTTTTTTTTCCTTTTTAGTTTTGGATAGAGGGGAGATTGATTAGAACAAATGTCAGTTTTTGCTGTCTTTGTCCCCATTAGGGAGATTTACCCTCTTCTGTTTACAATTATTATTGAAAGTGAAAGTAAAAGAAAATCCCAGCGCTGTGTCCATCTGAAACACTTTTCTGCCCTCACTTCCTGGTCTCACTGGATTTGCTGAGGCAGTGGGAGGTATTGGCTTCCGCCACTATCAATCGAAGCCAGTGACAAGATAGGGGGGTGGGCCGATTTCCGCTGTCTATGTCAATAGTTGCAGACAGCGAGGCTTGCGAGTGAGCCAACAAGAGTGCCCCCCTAGAAAGTGGCTTTTTATAGGTGATATTCGGTGGAGGGGAGAAGCCAGGAGCGCTGGCAGGGGACCCAAGAAGTGGCGGTTCGGGGCGGCTCTGTGCAATGGAATGGAAACAGGTAAGTATAAACCTGTTATTTAAAATAAAAACATTTACAATGACTTTAAGTTGTTGTTTACATGAGGAAAGACATGAATGCTTATCACATGTACATGCTGTGCTTACTGTTAGTAGTTGTTGGATGTGTTGCACATAATTCTATACAGGGGCGTATCATGAAATGAGTGGGCCCGTGTGCAAGATAAAAAGTGGGCCCCAGGCATAGATAAAATAAAATGTGGCGCACACAGTGGCAACATGTGGGTGTGGCTTAAATTGTGGGAAAAAAAATGAGAGTGGCGTAAAGGGGTGTGGTTTAATAGAGTCTGAGATTACTTACATAATGCAGAACGTTTTAATGTTAAATAGGGAATGTACAGTGCAGAGTGTAAGGCAAGGGGTAGTATGTGCAGGAGAGGGGTGCGGAGTATATAGGTGGGAAGTATGTGTGAGAGAGGAGTGCAGAGTGTATGGAGGTGGGTAGTATGTGTAGGAGAGGAGTGTGGAGTGTATGGGGGTGGGTATTATGGCCAGAAGATGAGTATGGAGTGTATGGAGGTTGGTATTATGTGCAGGAGAGGAGTATGCAGTGTATGGAGGTGGGTATTATGTGCAGGAGAGGAGTGTGGAGTGTATGGTGGTGTTAGTCATTTTTTTATTTTATATTCTTAAATATTCTTCTATTTTTACCCATTATTATTATTTTTTATCATTGTTTTACAATTTTTTTGGGAGATATATATATATATATATATATATATATATATATATATATATATCAATTGGGGGGCTTTGGTGACATGTCAGGGGTCTGAACAAACCCCTGACATCTCCCCTTTGAGTCAGAGAAAGAGGCTGAGGACACAGATTCCCCAGTCCCTTTCTTAGCACTGAAGTTGAATGGATATGAGACAGAGGTTCCTTTTCATTCATAAACTGAAGCTCAGTTATTACAGGACATAGAGAACGTTCGGTAGCGATCACTCTCTATGTCCAATTCAGAAAAGGAAGGAGCTGGTAAATGACATATTTACCGGCTCCTTCCTCCGCTCTCCATCCTGACATCCCCCACAGCTTACGGGAGAGGAGAGAGTCGGCTGTGGGGGAACGAGGGGGGCGGAGAAAGAGGACAAGGGACCAGAGAACACAGGGCTGGAGGAGGAGGAGGACATATCGGTTGGAGGAGGAGGAGGATAAGGTGAGGAGAACACAAGGCTGGAGGAGAAGGACACGGCAGACATTGGGGGATGATCGGTGTGGCAGAGGGACAGTTGCAAGCACCGATCTCCCTGTACGGCATTTCAGCTGACAGCCACAGGAGGAAGAGGAGGAGAAGCGGCTGTCTGAAAAGCCATGCAGGGAGATTGATGCTCACAGCTGTCCCCCCGCCACACCGATCATCGTCCCGATCAAGGAACAATCATCCATGTGTGCAGTGTGGGTCGCAGTGCCCCCCCCCCCTCAGGGGCTGGTGTGCAGTGAACACCCTGCACATATGGATGATACACCACTGGTTCTATAGTGTTCCTCATTTCCCAAAGCAAGTCTGTGTTTCTGCTTAGACCCCAAATGATTTGTACTATATTGAATAGTACTGTTTTTATGTGGCTTACCCTCACACCTCTCCCTAATATCTATAACATAAAAGGGAGGTATTCTGTAGTTCAGCAAGAGAGAACTCACATAGGGCTGACAACATGGCTTGGTATTTCAGTGCAGCAGAGTCGATATTGTAAGCTAACTACAGAAAATTAGGAGCACATTGAATTTCTGACATGATCAACATGTAATTCCCTGTGCTTGCAGCATTTATAATGAGATAAAATACAGGGACATGTACATAAAGTATATTGCAGAGATGTGCTGAATATGTTTTTCTTCTTTTGCTTCTTTTATTTAATTTATGTTAGTGCAGCAATCAATTACAGAGGATGCTGATTGCACAGTATAACATAGAGAGCCACTAGAAATCTACAAAACTGTATATGAAATACGATCATGAAAAAGAGCAGAGCAAGCAAGCATAAATCTGAAAGGCATATAAAAATGAGGTGAAGATAAATACGCAATATTAACACACTGAGGATAAAATATAATCTGGTTTAAAGACAACAAGTTGAGTATTACAGTGCTCATTGACACTTTTGTTCTTTGGACTATCTACATTTTCCGGGCTTTGACATCTCCCTCCTTCACGTAGCAGGTGCACTACGAGTCCAAATAAAGCTTTGCTGAATACTGCAATACTCATGTTATCCTGAGACATTATGTACATTCTGTAAAGAAGAATTCCAATCTAATTTAAACAATGACATTACATTGTTTTAAAATGTAGAGTCGATGAAACACGACTAATTAACCTCTTTTCCTCGCATTTTTGCCCTCCTGAAAATTTTGTTCATTTTTCCACATTGTCCACTACATCATGCTTTTGGACAATTCAGCTTACACAGTGAAAATCATTCAAAGCCTGCCATAGTATACACTGCCTAATTTTTTCTTGGTTCAAACCATCAGCTGAGGCTTATAGAGGAGGAGAAATGACCACAGAACTCAATAAACTCAAAGTTTTCTGCGCGTTTCCTTGGACAAGTTAGGATTTCTTGTGCATGCTAAATTGTTAAGCCTCGTACACACGATCGGATTGTTGGCCAAAAAAAACGTGGACTTTTGTCAGAAGGGCGTTGGCCCAAACTTGTCTTGTATATAAACGGCAAGGAAACACGAACGTAGTGACATACTACGTGGTTTTTCAGCTCTTTAGCGCCACCCTTTGGGCTCCTTCTTCACCTTTGGGATCAAATACAGTGGAGACTGCGAGCCAGGCCTTCTCGTCCACATCAGTGCCTGACCTCACAAATGCGCTTCTGGAAGAATGGTCAAACATTCCCATAGACACACTCCTAAACCTTGTGGGCTTTCCCAGAAGAGTTGAAGCTGTTCTAGCTGAAAAGGGTAAGCCAACTCAATATTGAACCCTATGGACTAAGACTGGGATGCCATTAAAGTTCATGTGCGTGTAAAGCCAGGTGTCCCAATACTTTTGGTAATATAATGTATATTGGGGCAGTGACTCTTTCCCATTAGATTTCTCCATCTGAGAATTGAAGTAGAAAAGATGCCTGAAAGTAGATAACAACTGCTTTGCTCTCTCTTTAGCTAACTGATTGCACTCTGGGAATCCTTAATTATGTACATTGGAACTTCGGATTACGAGCATAATCCGTTCCAGGAGAATGCTCGTAATTCAATGTACTCGCATATCAAAGCAAGTTTTCCCATTGAAGTCAATGGAAACTAAAATAATTAGTTCCGCATTGACTTCAATGGGATGCAATACCGCATGCGGCCAGAGGCGGGGGGCGCCAGAGAGCCTCGGAAACTGACAAAAAGGCCCGAGCACACTTCGGCTGACCTCGGCAAAAGACTCCGTTCACAAGCCTTTCCGAGGTTTGCCGAGGTCAGTCGAAGTGTGCTCGGGCCTTTCCGTGCATTTCCGAACGGCACTGTTCAGTTCTGGCGCCCCCACCTCCGGCCAATAGCGGTACTGCACAGCGCTTTTGGCCTGAATCCTCGTTTTGCGAGACAACACTCGCAAACCGAGTTAGGATTTTTAGAAATACAGTGCTTGTTTTGTGAAACGCTCATTAACCGCATTACTCACAAACTGAGGTTCCACTGTATTAGGTTTGTATATTTATATGAGTTTAAAAACTTATGAACTTAAAGCGGTATTAAACCTAAAGCCAAAAATTTAAAATATTGCAGCTTAGATGTGGCGGTTGCATTTGTTTTCGTTTTAATCTTTTTTCACCTGGTGCTCCGGCCAGTAACACGCCTCCTATATTAGATGGCCCCCACTCTGGATGAAGGAGCACATGGGCACCTTTTGATACTAGCATTATCAGTCTGGGGGGAGGGGAATGTTAGATATACTAGCAGATTTAAATACACCAACAAATTGAAGCCAAGCTCCAGCTCACACTGCAGTTACAGCAACATTTCTTTTTTCTTTTGGGGTGAAGGTTTTACATGAATTGCTAAGCTGCAAAATAATAAATGTTTGCTTTTGGGTTTAGTAACGCTTTATTAAATATTAAATAAAAAGGACAGTGATGTCATATCAGAAGATTGGATGAAGAAGTGATAAAACGTTTGGGAGGTTAAACAGTTTCAAAATATATATATATATATATGACATATGTGTAAGCCCGAAGATCAGCTTTAAATGCTGATAAATGCTGATCAATGATCATAATGGTCAATGATGATGCATAAAGTGAGGACACTCAGAAATTAATACGATTTTACCGTGAATGGTTGATAGTAAACAACGCAAGATTACTGCACATTATACATTGCCTTATCTTATTAAATAAGAATTAAGTCTAAAGAAAAAGACAAGAAATATAAGTACATGGATGTATAAATGTTGTCATAAGCATTATCCTAATCATTTACTTTGAATTAAAATAAGAAAAGGACATGCTGCTTTTCAAGTGGTTTTATCGTCAGCTAACTACCTTTATTGATGCTTCTGCATAGTAATCAATAGTTTATTAATTAGAATAATAGCAGCCACATGGTGATATGCATCTGCACATTATCCAATATACAGAACAGAATACACACCATCAAGACATGGTATTAAACTGTCACTGCTTTAAAAGGAAATTATAGTCTATTTTCAGTGAGTATGCATTTTAAGTTATTGTTGTAAAGTTTATTTTAAAGCTGTTTATATATAAAATTAAAGCTGTTTAATCTCCTTATATGTTGCCTTCCCTGTTTTTTTTCCCTTCATCAATATCCTAATGAAATGTCCTAAATAAAATCTTTCTGTTTTCGTTACATACTTTATTTTGGACCCAGTGACATCATCATTTGGGTCTCTGTCCTTCTATGCAATGCAGGCAGTTAATGGCTGGTGGGAGGCGCAAGCAGGGGGCTGTATATAGCTTCCTGGAAACATTACAATCCTCTGCCTAAGTACACCTCTAAGCAACTCAGTGCCCATCAGGGACACCAATCAATGCCCATCAATGATACCAATCAGTGCCCATTAGTGATGCCAGTCAGTGCTGACTTTCAGTGTCCATCAGTGCCGCCCAGTGCCCATCAGTGCCACCTATCTGTGCTGCCTATCACTGTCCACCAGTGCCGCCAATCAGTGCCCATCAGTGCTGCTATCAGTGCCTATCAGTGCCGTTCAGTGCGACGTATTAGTGCATCCTCATCAGTGCCACCTAAGCAGTGCCCATAAGTGTCACCTTATCAGTGCAGCCTATCAGTGCCCATCAGTGAAGGAGAAAAATTACTTATTTACAAAATTTACAGACAGAAACAAGAAAAACATTTTTTTTCCAAAATTTGGGCTCTTTTTTTTTTAGCAAAAAATAAAAAAAAACAGCAGTGATTAAATACCACCAAAAGAAAGCTCTATTTGCGTGAAAAAAATTATAAAAGTTTCATTTGGGTAGAGTGTTGCATGGCCGCGCAATTGTCATTCAAAGTGTGACAGTGCTAAAAGCTGAAAATTGGCCAAGGCAGGAAGAGGGTAAAAGTACCCAGTAGGCATTATTAACCTTCCTACCTGCGCCTTGTGTTTTCACATGTATAAGAAGTGCATTGATCATGTAGTTTCATGGTCTCATTTGGTGGGCTGTTTGCACAGCCTATAGTAAGTAAGTAATATGTAAAGTAAATCTTTACATTCCTTTGTCAGCAGTTTCTGCTTGTGTTCAAACATGAGACATGCCACATGACACTGTACAGGTTAGTGCATGATCTCTCTCTGTAGTTCTGTGAAGAAACTACATACCCCAAAATTCCCGGGTTTCTCAGTCTAATGCTCAGGTGAAAGCTAAACCATAAATAGATCTGACACATCCATAAGCAGGCTAGGCGATGAAGTGATAACATGAATTTCATCACATTTGTGATGCAAGACAGAGGGAATAGACAGGCATGGATGGGATGCTGTGTGACCCAGCGCAATAAGTTGTCTGTCCCTTAAGCAAAAAGGGGCAAGCTAAGCTAATGAATACATGGACATAGGGGGCAGCTACAGGCACCGCAATGTACCAGTATGTCGCTGCCTGTTTCCGGCCCTGCCCACCTACTCCCCTGTGATTTGAGTAAGTCAGCAGATCCCAGCCAATGATTCATGGCTGGGACCTGCTGATCAGCTGTGTTGAATCACAGCCTAGAGCTCTGTGTTTGTAAATAGCTCCACAATTGCCTGTCTTTGCACATTACATCACGGGTACTGTTTCCTTCCTGCTGTACTCCAAAATGTAAATATACCTGCCGTCTGGACACATTCCAGGTGTCCTGTTCCATATTTTACCTAAAAAAGAAAAATTATTTGCGATACTTACAGTTGACATTTGTGTAACATTAAAAAGCATGTCCAGATGTAGACGAAGGTCTACAAACAGTGTTTGTTTAAAATTGTCCCTTGCTTTCCTACTCCATCAACAGTGGATGTACCAAATGTTACAGACCCAACCGGGACAGGGGCATTTTTAGGGGACTGCAGGCTAGCCTCTCGCCTACTGAGTATGGGCCCTGGCATTTGAAGGGTTCTATTTTTTGGGAGGTGTGCCTGGGGGACCTTTGGAGTAGTTTTTACTTCAGATTAAAGTCCATGCCTCCCTGAAACACACAGACTCTGGGAACCTAGGACCTGGATACAGATTTGGGGCCTCTATGCCCAAACCATCAATGACCTAAACTCTGAGACTCAGAGTAGATGTTAAGATAATCAGCTCAAAACAACCTGATTATGGCGGTCTCCTGCTATAATCTGTTTAAGGTGATACGTGTGAATTCCCATTGTTAATTGTGTTAACTGAGTCACCTATTTTTTTCTGTCTGTTGGCTAAACTTCCTTAAGGTTCCTACAGGATAGGATTAGTCTTTTATCTACTTTGCCTCATTATCAAACCATTGTGGGATGTTTATGTATTTATGTTTATGATAATGTGTAATGTACTTTGTGTATCCAGGGTTGCGGGATTGTTGCTGGATTGTCTGGGCACCCCCTGACTAATCAGGGCAACAAGAACAAAAAGTTCTAATCGGAAATTCCGATTGTCTGTAGCAATTCCAACACGCAAAATGCCTATGCATGCTCTGAAACAATTTGACGCATGTTCGGAAGCATTGAACTTAATTTTCTCGGCTCGTCATTGTGTTGTACGTCACCGCGTTCTTGACGGTCGAAAGATCAGAGAACTGATCATGTGTATGCAAGACAAGCTTGAACGGAATTCCGTCGGAAAAACCATCCAAGATTTTTCCGACAGAAATTCCGCTTGTGTGTACGGGGCATTAGAAGTACAGCGGCAAAGCGGCCTCGCTGCGCTGGATCACATATCCAATACGTGATCCAGCATTTCTGGGTAGGGGCGTATGCACTCATGAACCAATTTCAGACTAATCAGCTATTTACTGCAGAAAGCATGACATTATGATATTACTTGGGTATGTCAAATGAATCAGCATAGGTGGTGGTTACTTACCATAGTAAGGCCATATAATCCTCAGACTGTACTGGGTTGCAGAATATATGCCCCTCCAGAGCAGGGGTAGGCTCCTGAATCCAAAGAAACAGAGTGTCACTTGTACCAAGGCTGACCTGTAGTAAGATAAGAATCTGGTTGGTTGAGATAAGAATACAGAAGGAGACTATATGGGGTTGATTTACTAATGGCAGATAGGCTGTAGACTTTCCAAGTGCACTAGCATTTATTTTCCACAGAGCTTGGTAAATATGGTAAAGCTTTGCTGATTTCTATCAGCCATTCCTGCGCAAAGAATTATTTTTTTTTTCCTTGCACCTGATTGGGTATTCTTTACAAAGTGAAGTTTGCCACATTTACTAAGAAAAATAAGTGCAACTGCACTTGCAAAATACACAATCTATTTGCCTACTTTGCTGTGCGACTTCAATGCGACTTGAAGCAAAGTCTGTGTAATCTTGAGGTCTATGTACCTCAAGTAGCATCAAAGTTGGACCAAAGTAGTACAGGAAGTACTTTAGGGCTCCTTTCACACTTGTACGACCTGAAAGTCACACGACTTTGACGCGACTTGAAGCAATGCCTGTGTAATCTTGAGGTCTATGGACCTCAAGTCGCATCAAAGATATGAACGGTACTCATTGGAAATCATGGGGTATGACTTTGCAGTCCCAAGTTGCAGGACAAGTCGCAGAAGTGTGAAAGGGACCCTAAACAAATACACTTTACTATTATTATTGCTTAGTATTAAAGTAACTATTAGCTTTAGGACCACGTCATCAGTAGCAGAATCACCAAAATGCAACTGCAAAATGCAAAATGCAACTGCAGCTTTCCCTAAGGCTATATTCGCACTGGAGATTAGGGACAGTACAAATTGCAGAGGTAGTTCCTTCTGCGGATATCAGCAGCTCTCAGAAAGTGGATGAGGCCACCGGCCCCATTCACTATCATGGTAAGTGGCAGCCATCAGCCGCAGTGATTCTCTGCACAGCCAGTCTGCAGAGGAGCCTAATGCGCCTACTTTGTTGACTTTGACAGCTGGACGCTGTACCCTTTTCTACGGTTTCTGTCACTCTATGGAGGTTTCCCTTTTAGACCCTTTAGTGACGACAGAACTACCATGAACGTAAAACGAAGCTCCATCCAAAAGGGGACGCTTATTTGCCTCCTTCCCCCATCCACTGCCACATTTGGCACCTTTCTGGATGGAGGGGAGAGTGGGTACCTGGTTTTGACAGGTACCCGCTCTCACTTCCGACTCACTTCGCCGTGGCAAAGTCATCCAGAAGTTCAGCCCCTCTCCTCCTTCCCCCGCTGCAGGGCCATTTACAATGCACAGCATGCATGGGCAATATGGAACCTACTCGAGATGGCAGTGGCAGTACCTGACAGCCAGTTGAAAAATCGGCTCAGGTGAAAACACTGCTGGATTTGTGGACAGGTAAGTGTCCTAACATAAAAAGTCAGCATCTACAGCATTTGTAGCTGATGACTTTTATTTTTCATCTGAAGAAGCCTGGAGCTCCTCTTTAAGCTGACCATACACTGAAGATTTATGTCGTTCAGCGTGGAAGGCCAGATCTCCTACTGCAGCTATGGCATTTTGACAGCTGGCCCCACCGGCTGTCAATATAACTAAGTAGTGGCTTTAACTGACTGGATGGAGCCATTGCTCAGCCAAAAATGTTCTGTCCTGTCAGTTGAAGGACATGGGAGGGGAGCGGCCTGATAGGATCAACTGCATAAAAAAATTCAGCTGATTCATTGGGAACAATGAACTGCATGAAATTTGCATGCTGTATGGCCAGCATTAGTTATGTAATACACAGTACTTATGCAAACAGATTATAATGGAATTATTTATTCTTTCCCTTCAATAACCCCATTTGAATGTAATAAGTCTTAATAAAGGTCATTAAAACTAACAGACATAACCTTTGCCCATAAACCTATTTATTCTATAAAAAACTGTTACTGGAAGCGCTATGCAAACAATAAACAAAGTTGTGCGGAGGCTGAAGGAGATAAGTGCTGCGCCAGTTCCAGCAACGAGGTCATCCCTATGTCCCGCTTCAATAAGACAACAAATTCATTAATGTGTGAAAGGCCTATTATTTTACAGGCCTCCTTATTAGATTATGGTTAGGCGTACTATTAGAGATGTGACCTTTAATTTTTTTCTGCTATTATGCAACAACGATGGATCCTTTAATAAGCAGAACTGCAGATTGCAAAGTTTGCTTAACCACTTCAGCCCCGGAGGATTTGGCTGCTCAATGACCAGAGCACTTTTTACAATTGGCACTGTTCTGCTTTAACTGGTAATTGCGTGGTCATGCAATGCTGTACCCAAATGAAGTTTGCGTACTTTTTTCCACAAGTAGCGTTTTCTTTTGATGGTATTTGATTGCCTCTGCGATTTTTATTTTTTGCGATATAAATGGAAAAAGACTGAAAGTTTTGAAAAAAAAAATATTTTCTACTTTTTGTTAAAAAAAAAATCCTATAAACTCAATTTTAGTCATACATTTAGGCCAAAAGTACGGGGATACCACATGTGTGGGACTTTTGGGCAGTCTAACCATGTAGGGGGGTTTTGTGCTATCTTGACATTTCAGGACCTCCGTAACTGTGATAGGTAGAGAGGAGTAAAATCACAATTTTATGCCTTTAGAAAGCCCGAAGGCAGTGATTGGTTTTTGAGGTCCTGTACGCAGCTAGGCTCCAAAAAATCCCACAAATGCGGTATCCGGTACTCAGAAGTAGCAGAATGTATTTTTGGGTGTAATTCCACATATAACCATGCCATGTTTGAACAATATATAATTTAGTGACAACTTTGTGTAAAAAAAATTTTTTAAATAGTGTAATTTTCCTGAAACTTGTGGCAAAATATAACATATTCCATGGATACAACATGCCTCTCAGCAAAAAGCTTGAAGTGTCTTATTTCCAAAATGGGGTAATTTGGGGGGTTTTGTGCTATATTGGCATTTTATGGCCTTCGAAACTGTGATAGGTAGTGAGGAGTGAAATCAAAAATTTACACTTTTTGAAATCCTGAAGGCTGTGCTTGGTTTTCAGGGTTGTACACGGCTAGGCTCCCAAAAAGTCTCACACATGTGGTATTCCCATACTCAGGAGAAGCAGCAGAATGTATTTTGGGGTGTAATTTCACATATGACCATGGCACGTGTGAGTAATATATCATTTGGTGACAACTTTGTGCACAAAAAAAAAAAGTTTGTAATTTCCCAGAAAACTTGTGGCAAAATATAAAATATTCAATGGACTCAACATGCCTATCAGCAAATAGCTTGGGGTGTCTACCAAAAAGGGGTCATTTGGGGGGTTTTGAACTGTCCTGACATTTTATGCACGACATTAGAAGCTTATGTCACACATCACCCACTCTTCTAACCACTTGAAGACAAAGCCCTTTCCGACACTTTTTGTTTACATGAAAAAAAAAAATCTTTTTTGCTAGAAAATTACTTTGAACCCCCCAAACATTATATATTTTTTTAAAGAAAAGGCCCTACAGATTAAAATGGTGGGTGTTGCAACTTTTTTTTTTTCACACAGTATTTGCGCAGTTTTTTTTTTTTTTTTTATTTTAATGCATTTATTTTTATGCCGAGTACATAGATACCAAACCCGACATGCTTTAAAATTGCGCACAAAAACGTGCAGCTGCGACAAACTACATACATTTTTAAAAGCCTTTAAAATCCTTTACAGGTTACCACTTTAGATTTACAGAGGAGTTCTACTGCTAAAATGACTGCCCTCGATCTGACCTTCACGATGATACCTCACATGCATGGTGCAATTGCTGTTTACATATGACACCAGACCGACGCGTGCGTTCACCTTTGCGGGTGAGCACGGGGGGACAGGGGTGCTTTTTTTATTATTATTTATTTAGCTTTTTTGTTTTATTTTTAAACTGTTCCTTTTATTAATTTTTTTATCATTTTTATTGTTATCTCAGGGAATGTAAATATCCCCTAGGATAGCAATAGGTAGTGGTACTCTTTTTTGAAAAAAATGGGGTCTATTAGACCCTAGATCTCTACTCTCAAAGCATCTGACCACACCAAGATCGGTGTGATAAAATGCTTTCCCAATTTCCCAATGGCGCTGTTTATATCTGGCGAAACCAAAGTCATGAAATGCTGGTAGCTTCCAGTTTCTTAGGCCATAGATATGATTGGAGCCATTCTGGTCTGCGATCAGCTCTATGGTCAGCTGGTGGCATTCTCGGTTTCCCTGTTGGGACAGGAGAGCACGAGAAAACCATGGGAGACGGTGGGAGGGGGGGGGGACATTTAATACATTGTAAAAGCAGTCTAGAGGCTAATTAGCCGCTAGGGTTGCTTTTACATGAAAGCTGACTGCTGGCTGAAAAGAATGATGCCAAGATAATACCTAAACTGGCAGGCATCATTCTGATATAACCACTCAGAGTCCAGCAACATACCAGTACGTTGCTGGTCCTTGTTGGGCATATATTGTAATGTTCTTTTTTTCATGCAGCCTGTGGGCTGGACGAAAAAAAAGAGATTGATCCTTTTGGTATGCCCACCATTAGAATACTGCCCTTCATCCACCCACTTCTAATGATAGGCATACATGCACCATTTTTATTTTAACTGTGGTGGTGAATTTACCTCCTACAGCGCCAGAGTCACTGATTTTCATATCATGAGAGCAAACGCTGTTTCTGTCAAAATAGATAAATCAGTGCTGCAGCTGAATGGAGTACCTGAAAAGCAAACAACGGTAATGTTAAAACATTAGCTCAATAAAACAACTTGATTTTTTTAACGCAATCTGTGCTAAAAAATATATGCCGAAGCATGGGGGGCAATCCGCTCTAATGTTAGGAGCAAATCGCTCCTCCACCCCTGCCCCCATACATATATGCTCTTTTTTTTAGCTGTGGTGGTGAAAATAAATATTTTTTGTTTTTGTGTGGTTTTTTTTTTTGCACTTTTATATAAACTGTAAACGTTCCAGATTAGGGTCTCTCAAAATGTGATGGCCATCTCATCTTTCGAGACCATGTGTAAGTGTGCCTAGGACTGTGCAATGCTGTACCCTACGCTAATACTCCACTAGTGTATGGTAGTGTTCGAAACAGTCACCAATGCAAAGACCAGGTTGGTCAGGACAGGAGGGACAATAAAAGTGGGTGTCACACCTATATCCGTGTTTTCAACAGACACAACATCTTCTTTGGGGATTTATTTGGGTAGGGGTACCAGGGAGGACATGCAGAAAATGCCTCCCATGCAGCCGGCTCACTGCATTTGGATTGGGAAGTTGGGCCACAGTACCATCTGGAAACAGAAGGGCTGTGATGATCTCTTCCTGGAATTTAAGGAAGGATCCAGTTCGTCCTGAAGCTTTGTATAGCACATAAGCATTTAGCAGAGCCAATTGGAATAAGATAAGTATACAGACACTTTTTTTATACCAGCGTCTGGCCTTATGGCAATTAGGTATGGCGCCAACAACTGGTCGTTGAGGTCCACCCCTCCCATATTAAAGTTAAATTCGTGGACACAGAGGGGTTTCTCCACAACACCAGTCGCCATAGGAATTTGGACCATCTTGTCTGCGTGAAGGGAGGACAGAACGAAAACATTCTTATTATCCCTCCACTTCACAGCGAGCAAATTATTATATCTCAAGCAGGTTCTCACCCCCAGCCTAATGCCCTGTACACACGGTCGGTCTTTCCGATGGAAAATGTGCGATCAGATCGTGTTGTCGGAAAATCCAATCATGTGTGGGCTCCATCTGACTTTTTCCATCTGAATTTCCGACACACAAAGTTTGAGAGCTGGATCTAAAATTTTCTGACAACAAAATCCGATCCTTTAAATTCCAATCGTGTGTAGACAATTCCGACGGACAAAGTGCCACGCATGCAGTGCCACGATAGGATTTTACAACAACTTTGTGCGACCGTGTGTATGCAAGACAAGTTTGGGCCAAAATCCGTTGGAAAAAATCTGATGGATTTTGTCGTCGGAATGTCCGACCGTGTGTACAGGGCATTAGACGGGAATCTACAAGCCCCTGGGGTAAGCCCCAGCGATTAGATTGCATGGTGCCACATGCGCCTATTCCATGATCAAACAAGTGACTAAAAAGTGGCATGCTTGTGTAATAATTCTAATTTCTAAATAAGGGTGACACCAAGTCCCACCCAATCTTACCAGCGATCCCGATGTAGCCTGGGCAGTTCTCCGGCTCTACGTAACTATCTCTTCCCTCGTAAACCATAACACTATATGTATAGCCTGTTGCCCTGTCACAGAGCTTATACATCTTGACCCCAGGTCTGGCACGCTTGCTAGGAAGATACTGTTTGAATGACAAGCGGCCAGAAAACTTAATCAGGGACTCATCAACGCAGACAACTTGATTGGGAGTAAACAAGGCTGCAAACTGCCGGTTGAAGTAGTTTACGAGGGGACAAATTTTGTAGAGCCGATCGTATTCAGGGTCACCGCGAAGACAGCAGGTCTTAAATTCTGAGACCGTCATAGGTCTCCAATCTCTGGCAAGGGTCAACTGGGGATTAGCGGCGATGAATTGAAGGTAAGTGGGCACCTGAGTGGGCAGTCAAGGCTTGATTTAGGATAGGGGCCCAGTGGGACTTTTTATCAAACATGAATTTGTTCTTTAACCACTTGCTTACCAGGCACTTAAACCCCCCTCCTATCCAGACCAATTTTCAGCTTTCGGTGCTCTCAGGCTTTGACTGACAATTACTCAGTCATGCAACACTGTACCCAAATTCATTTTTTGTCCTTTTTTTCCCACAAATAGAGCTTTCTTTTGGTGGTATTTGACCACCTCTGGGGGTTTTTTTTTTTGCGCTATAAATGAAAAAAGACCAAAAATTTTGAAAAAAAATGCATTTTTCTTTGTTTCTGTGATAAAATTTAGGAAATTATTAATTTTTCTTCATAAATTTTGGCCACAATTTATACTGCTACATATCTTTGGTAAAAAATAACCAAAATTAGTGGATATTATTTGGTCTTTGTGAAAGTTATAGAGTCTACAAGCAGTGGTGCAAATTATACAAAATTGATCACATCTGATGTACTGGTGGCCTATCTAATTTCTTGTGCCCCGAACAAGCCAGGAAAGTACAAATACCCCCCAAATGACCCTTTTTTTGAAAGTAGACATTCCAAGGTATTTAGTAAGAGGCATGGTGAGCTTTTTGATGTTGTCATTTTTTTCCCACAATTCTTTGCAAAATGAATTATTTTTTTATTTTTTTCTACAAAATTGTCATTGTAATAGGTTATTTCTCTCACATGGCATGTGTATACCACAAATGACACCCCAAAATAAATTCTGCTACTCCTCCTGAGTATTACGATACCATATGTGTGGGACTTTTTCACAACCTGGCCACTTAGAGAGGCCCAACATGAAGGGGGGGGGGGGCAATCACATGTTCTGGGAGCATAAATTACACATCTAACTTGTTGACTACCTATTACACTTTTGAAGGCCCTGGAGCACCAGGACAATGACACGTGACACTGACGTGGCACTGATGACACGTGACACTGATGACACGTGACACTGATGACAGATGGTACTAATACGGGGCACTGATGACACGTGACACTGATGAGAGATGGCACTAATATGTGGCACTGATGAGAGATGGCACTTATACGTGGCACTGATATCACGGGGCACTAATATGTGGCACTGATGAGAGATGGCACTAATACGTGGCACTGATGACAGACGCACTAATACGTGGCACTGATGACACGTGACACTGATGACAGATGGCACTGATATGTGGCATTGATGACAGGTGACACTGATAACAGATGGCACGTGACACTGACAGGTGGCACTGATGACAGATGGCACTAATACGTGACACTGATGACAGATGGCACTAATATGTGGCACTGATGACACGTGACACTGATATGGCACTGATGACAGATGGCACTGATTACAGATGGCACTATGTGGCACTGATGACATGTGGCACTATGTGGCACTGATGACATGTGGCACTGATGACAGGTGGCACTGATGACAGGTGGCACTGACTACAGATGGCACTGGCAGATGGCATTGGGGACAGATTGCACTGGCAGATGGCATTGGGGACAGATTGCACTGGCAGATGGCATTGGGGACAGATTGCAGTGGGGGCAGTGGGCACAGATGGCACATTTCGTTTTTTTTTTTTTTTCACACTTACGGCGCTGCAGCCGTTCATCTCCCCCTTCTCACACGCTGTCTCTGTGCGAGGAGGGGGAGCGGCGCTGAGAGATGATCTCATATGTTTACATATGAGATCATCTACCATTGGACACGCCGATCGCGCTGTAAACTGCCGCTGTGATTGGCCGTTTACAGCGATCTGTGATTGGCTGTGTCCGAGGGACACAGCCAACACAGAATTTCCCTGCTGTGCGCTCGTGAGCGCGCACAGGGAACGAGGAAAGGGGAGGCCGTCATATGACGGCCTCCCGGGAATTGACATCCGCGCCAAGGCCGTCATTCGGCTACGGCCGGATGTGAAGTGGTTAAAGTAGACATGCTTCAAATTAAGCAAAATATAGTGTGAAACCAACAACAGTTAAAAAAAATAAAAGGTCTACATCATTACATTGCTAAGCCATAAAATCTTAGGAAAATGTTAGTTCCAATACAGCAACTTACTTCTTGAGAATTGCAAATGTCTCTGGAGGTGAAAAAAACCCCATATAAAATCAAAATAAAAGATATTACGAGAATAAACAATAGAAAGAAAAAAACATATTGATCTGCAATTCCTATCTGGCTTATGCTCCAGGACCTGCTTAGCGCAGCTTACTGCTAGGTGTATTGAATTATAAGTGAATTTATTAAGTGTAACAGACAGAATCTACACATCTTTTATTACCTGCTAAAATACTTACTGCTATGTCACCTTCTTCTAGTCTCATTCCAGCCAAGGATGCTGGGTAAAAAAAAAATAACTTTGTTAAATTCATCTAGACGTATTTTATCAGATTTGATTACAATGTACATCTAAACATTCAAAAGATTCTATATATTTTCAGGCAACCCTTCCTTAGCAAAAATTTGAAACAAATACAGGAGATCCAAATAAGTGCAAGGTACACGGTTATAGTTGCATTTTCATGAGCTGATTTAATCACTTACTGAGTAAGCAGATTCTTTATCTTTTAATTCTTGCCTATGCTCCAGTCTAAGGTGGTACCATAACCACTGTTCCAATTTTTCTGTTTAGGGTGGCTCCTTTCTCTTGCAGCATCGTATGGAGTCACCTTTGCATGCAGAGACTAGAGTTGTATCTCCTTATACTGTGTGTCTCAACAGAGACACACAGCTCTACAGCCTAAGATGGCAAGGCACTCCCCTTCTCCTTCCTCCTCCTACCTCTCTTCTCCAAGCTCAACAACCGACTGGATTCAGCACTGTCCACTGGTAAAGTGTATGTTACCCTAAATATTTTTTTTCTATGTGTGTGTAAACATATGTGTGTTTTATAAATTCTAGTCTTTAACATTTTCATGTACTTATTTATTTAAAAGAACCTTGGTGATCCTGCCAGTAGAGTTGGGCCAAACACTACTTCGGTTTGCACCAAAACTCTCAAACATCGCAAAAGTTCGAACCTGAACCCCATTGAAGTCCCTGTTTTTTAAAAGGCTTATATGCAAGTTATTGGCCTTACAAAAGGGTATGGGGGCCCTGGTACTGCCCTGGGGGACATGTATCAATGCAATTTTTTTTTAAAAAAAAAAGATCGCTTTTACAAAAGCAGTGATTGTATGTAATGATGCTTAAATTGTTACAATAAAAATGAAAAATTCCTATAAATATAGTGCCGGGGGTCCCTTAGTCTGCCTGTAAAGTGGTGCCTCTGTACCGTGTATAGAACCTGCTGCAGCAAAACTGACATTCATGAAGAAAAAAAAAAGACTGGTATGGATTTAAAGGGGAACAACATGCCCCCCCCCCAGAATCTATACCAGACCCTTATCTGAGCATACATCCTGGCAGGTCAGGAGATGGGGGACAGGCAAGCACTCCCACTCCTTCTGAACCTTACCAGGCTACATGCCCTCAACATGAGGGGTTGCTTTGGGGCCCATCCCAAAGCACCTTGTCCCCATGTGGATGGCATGTAGCCTCGGTATGGGGATAAGGACCTCTTCCCGACAACCCTAGGCTGTGGTTGTGGGGGTCTGCGGGCAGGGGCTTATTTGAATCTGGAAGCCCCCTTTAACAAGGGGCCCCCAGATTCTGGCCCCCTCCCTATGTGAATGAGTATGGGGTACCCATTCACCAAAAAAAGTGTCAAAAATAAAGACAGTAGGCTGTTTTTGACAATTCCCATTATTAAAAAAAACGATGTCCCCCGATGTAGATCCATCTCAATCACGAGGCCCACTGCACTGCCTGACCCAAAAAAGAAAAAACACTTTGCCTGCGATGAAGGCTAACCGCCAAATACCTACTATTTGACAGTTCTTAAATAGGTAAGAGGAGGGGCTACCTAGTGACCTCACCTGGTGGCGCCGCCTCCTTGTGACGTCACCATGCTGGGTCGTTGAAATGCAACCGAGGTCTGCATTTCAGCACACTGGAACCACTCTCCATTCCAAAATGGTTTGCCAGCATCAATTACATTATTTTAATAGAGGAACTTAACGCACCTTAAAAAAAAAGACAGATTTGCATTTTAAGTGACCCCCAGGCCGATTCTGTCAATATTGTACTAATGAACTTACGTTAGTAAGATTTTTCCTGGTTTAACTCCATAGTAAGATACAAACACACCATACTATTAATATTCTTAATCCCCGTAACGCTCAATAGTTTTACAGGGTTTTTTTTTTTTAACCAACTTGTATAATTGGTCCCTTTTCTGATATTTCTGTTGAATTAGACAACGCTTTTTGGAGAAGCAATAAGATCTATAACTGTATTGATTGCAGATAAAGGTCACATCTCTAAAAACACACCTAACAACAATCTAATATAAGAAGGCCAGTAAAATCAACAAAGTAATGAATTTGTTGTTTTATTGAGGTGGGACATATGGGTGACCTTATTACGCACAATAAGTATCTCCTCTTCATCTCCTACAATTTCTAGATACTCTGTCTGTCTTTCCATCAATCTATATCACTCTCCTATGGCACGGCCTTATGCTATTCGTTATCTGAACATATAAAAATAAAAAAACCGGTTTCTTTCACAAGTTAAATTTTAAAAGCGTTGTCAAAGTGACCAGACCATTAAAGAAAAATCTGGTCACCAGTTCTGTGGCAAAACTGTAACTCTCAGGACTGGATAGACAGAAATACAAATATTGCCTTATATGTGTTTTAACTGTGAATTTTGCTGCTGCTTGGAGTTTTAACTTTAACTGGTACCCAAAATACATTTTTTACAGGCCAATAACTGGATACAAGTATGTTTGAAAAATTTTTAAGAGCTATCAGGCCTGAAATTTGACCTAAATATTCAAGTCTCTTCTGGATGATAGATATTCTCCACCTGTGTAAAATTATTAGATACTGTCAGCTAATATATTCATGGGCACCATAATTTATACCTACATATCTCCAAAGATGGTGGGGTATGGTATTTTTACACTCTCCCTTATTTTCACAAAGGAACTGTATCCCTGGAGATCTGCCAATGATTAAGTATTATGAGCTGGCACATTTTAAACAAATCCTCACCTGGATTATCCCCAGTGAATGCAACTACATGACAATCGCAATTAAATCCGAATCGCTGGATGAAATATCTAGAAACCGTTCCCTGGAGGTAAAGAAAAATGCACCGAAAGTTATTGTGACATATATTTTGACATACAGTATATTTTGAATTTTGAGAACACTTTAGGTAAAACAGCTCTTTTCAAATTGTGAAGGTGGATTGTTTCCTCTGGTCAGGTACACAAAAATGAAAGCCTATGAATTTGCCAGCTTTGGTCTCTAGCTAAATTCCATCCTACCCAGAGGCATTTTGTCAATAAGGCCATTATTATTACTAATAATACAAAAAAAAGGGGAGGCAAGGATAAATTGTATGTAAGGGCCCAACAGTGTCTCCAGATAGGAGAACCAAGCAACACCAGCCGATTCCTAGTGTCCTGGTTTAACACCAAGTGTATAAATATTTTTTGCTCACTAACTGTGGATGAAATGATGCAGTCTATACTTACTACACACTATATTCTGTTGGTTTAAAAAAAAAAAATAATAATAATTACAGTGTGCATTCCATTGACAGTGGTCTGTGAAAAGGTCCAGACTAATTGAGCATGGGCGGGGGGGGGGGGGGGGGGGGGGGGACGGTTGGGGTTGTAGAATATTTTTTGTGTATTCAAAAGTCACATGGGGGAGGAATTAACCGTTATTCTCTCTGGGGTCTTTCCCAGGAAATATTGATTTGTGGACCTATGTAGTGCTGAGCTTGATATAATCACAGATTTAGCTTCACTGAACTCCCTCCTTGGCCACTTTGCTACACAGGACACAGTGCCATCACTTTCCATTGCAGCCGTCTTTGATAAGGGGAGTGGCCAAAATGCTCCATCTCTCTCAGACACGGCCCGGATCACTCCTATTGGCTGACTAGGAGAAGTGACATGAGAAAAACACCCCCAGACATACTGGGTACAGCAGCAAGATCTGAAGGCAGTTCTCAGGGAGTAGGAAGTTGGTGAACCTCCCACTGTCCATATGGCATCAGGTACATCAGTAGGCGTGACAAAGAGGGAGAATGTCAGCCTTCTGCATATTTCCACTGCAGAGAAAGGACAGGCCAAGATAAGAATCAGGGGGCCATGGCTATGCTCTCTGTAGACATGTGGGGTGGGGTAAGGCTAGGAACTAGTATAAATGTAGGGGCTTGGTTGGGCCACCTGTCTGCTAAGTCTGTTGGTCAGTCATTTAAGGGCTACGCTTACAAACTAAATAGGTTTAAGACAGTGGTGCTGGGGACCACTGTCTCTGACAAATCAAATCAGAGATAAGACTCAGGGGTTGTCTGGGCTGAGCACATGGAGTTTGAGTGCAAACATTCAAAAACCACTGTTATCGAAAATAAATTTATGTTTTACAAAACTTTTATTTTTTTCTTGGATTAACTTTTTAACTATTGCTATCTCAAGGAATGAACAACATTCCTTGTGACAGCATGAGCCTTGAAAGGTAATCTTTGTGGACAGATCTGAGGTCAATTAGACTCTCTTCTCTGGCCTCCAATGCAGCTGATCAGACACAGATCGGCCTGATCGTCTGCTTTCCTGGCTGCTAACGACCAGATAAACAAGGAGGCGAAACTGGAAGTGACGACATAATTGTCAATCCCGGTTTCTGGGGTCACAGAGAGAGGGACAACATCAGTTCCTCTCTCTCCATTCTGTGCAGCCATTGCCACCAGCCGCAGGGCTCTTGGGCTTTGCGATCGAATGGTAGAGACCGGAAAAGGCGGCGGTGGTGGCGGCGGGAGGGGGTGGGACCCCATTCCACGACCCGCAGGAGTGATTGAGTGGCTGTTCAGCCACTCGAAACACTTTTGCTAAAGAGGGAATCGCAAGCTAAAAACTTCCATACTGGGATGATGCCTGTAGCTGCAGGCATCATCCAGGTATAATTACTTCAATCCAAGGACGTCCTACGGGTGGGAAGTAGTTTTAAAAATGAATAGACACAATTGCTGTTTGCCTGTTCTATTATGGAAGTACAAATCCAGTCAAATACTATCTAAGCTTAAACTTGCTCCCAAGCCCATTCTAATCCCTATACTAACTACCCTGTAAGGAAAGGTGTGTACTTACCGATTCTGTGGGCAAACTCCAGTCCTGTCACAAGATTGGCCCCCAGCATCTGCAACTGTGCCCATAAAATGCTGTCACTGTGCCCCATCAAATAGTGCCACTGTGCCCCATCAAATAGTGCCACTGTGCCCCATCAAATGCTGCCACTGTGCCCCATCAAATGCTGCCACTGTGCCCCAACAAATGCTGCCACTGTGCCCCATCAAATGCTGCCACTGTTCCCATCAAATTGTAACACTGTGCCCTATCAAATGCTGCCACTGTGCCCATCAAATAGTGCCACTGTGCCCATCAAATAGGGCCAATGTGATCCCCCCCACCCGCTCGCCGTCAGCCCTGCACTTACCCTGTCTTGGTGGCGGGTCATCGTAGCACATGTCCTTTCAGCCAATCAGGTGACGGGTAACAGACCTGCGCACCTGATTGGCTGAGAGGCGGTTCAGTGTTAGGAAAGCGAATATTCATTTGTTTTTCTAACACACCTGGGTGAACTGTGAGCGCAATGCTTTGTGCTCGCAGTTCACCTTTTTTGAAGCCTATTAGAGCCTTTGGCTCTAATCAGGTGCTTCAAAAACACACCCGCCGCTGAAATTCAGGTGTCCGGTGTCCGAAAAGGTGCCGGATGCCTGAATGGGTGGTCGCGGCAGCCATAGATAGATTCATGCAATGCAAAATGCATTATACACAGGGGGGGTGGCTGGAGAGAGGGGGCGGTGGAGGCTAAGTGTACTGCTGCCCCCCCCCACCTCTCTTAACCCCTCATGCAGCTTGTTTTACAATATATACACATATACTTTCATCTGGGCTTGGGGAGGAAGGTACAAACCCACCAGTACAGAGCTGGATGAAACAACTGGCCCTAGCTTCTCTCTGAGGCCGGGTGCACAGGCTTCAAGACACTTCTCATTCCAAGTCTTGTCATGAATGTCTAATAAGTTCATTCCAGAACCTGAAAAAAACAGAGGCACGTTTATTAGAGAGTAGCAGAATTTACAGCAATAATAAACTCTGGTTTAAAAAAAAAATATTATACTCAAGTATTCCTAAAGCAGAAGTTTGGAGATAAAGTGATTGTAAAGGTTCGTTTTTTTTTGAATAAAATATTTACCTCCTCTGTGCAAGGGTTTTGCACAGAGTGGCACCAATTCTCCTCTTCTGGGGTCCCCCAGCAGCGCTCCTGGCTCCTCCCTGCATCGAGTGCCCCATCGGAAACCTGCATTCCAAGGGGACACCTGTGCGGGCACACTCCCGAGTCCTGCTGCTGCGTCCATTGACACAGACAGCAGGATTAGGCCCTGCCCCCCCCCCCCCCAGCTCCCAGCTTGTTTGACAGAAGCAGGAGCCAATAGCTGTGCTGCTATCAATCTATCCAATGAGAACCCGAGACAGCGGCTGGAGCTGCTGTGCTTGTCCCTGTCGATGGATCGATCAGGTTCAGGTAAGTAAAAGGGGGGCTCTGGGGGGCTGCTGCACTACAGAAGGTTTTTCATCTTAATGCATAGAATGCATTAAGGTAAAAAACCTTGAGGGTTTACAACCCCTTTAACCACTTGACGACCACTACACGCCGATATACATTAGCACAATGGCAGCGGTGGGCAAATGGGGGTACCTGTACGTCCCCTTTAATTGGCGTGTCTGCCGGTGTCCCGGCGATCATGTCAAGGAGCTGCAGAACGGGGAGATGTCTATGTAAACAAGGCATTTCCCAGTTCTGCCTAGTGACATGACAGGGATCTACTGCTCCCCATCATCGGGAGCCGTGCTCGCTGCCATCTCAGTGGTAGCCCATCCCCCCACATTTAGAATCACTCCCTAGGACACACTTAACCCCTTGATCTCCCCCTAGTGTTTAACCCCTTCCCTGCCAGTGTCATTTACACAGTAATCAGTGCATTTTTATAGCACTAATTGCTGTATAAATGACAATGGTCCCAAAAAAGTGTCAAAAGTGTCCGATGTGTCCGCCATAATGTCGCAGTCATGATAAAAATCACCGCCATTGCTAATAAAAAAAATTATAATAAAAATGCCATAAAACTATGCCCTATTCTGTAGACGCTATAACTTTTGCGCAAACCAATCAATCATATACTTATTGTGATTTTACCAAAAATATGTAGAAGAATACATATCGGCCTAAACTGAGGAGAAAAATTAGTTTTTTATATATTTTTGGGGGATATATTATAGCAAAAAAGTACATAAATTTTGTTTGGGTGTAACGTCGCACGACCGCGCAATTGTCAGTTAAAGCGAATCGGTGCCGAATCGCAAAAAGTCCTCTAGTCAGGAAGGGGGTAAAATCTTCCGGGGCTGAAGCGGTTAAAGTACAACAGAGTGGAGATGGATTTGAGCACCTGTTATTATCAGTTATTAATGCTGTCTGTGCCCCTGTTGGTACGATTCACCCTCTTTACTTGTTATGTTTACCATTATCATTAAAAGTGAAAGTTAAAAAAATCCCACATTTTGGGCTGTTCCCAGAACAGTAATAGAGGGGAAATCTTCCAATGGGGACACTGGTTCTGGTGACCTGGAGGTCTCCAAGGGATTCCCTTAATTTGCAGGGATTTCCTATAACTTCCTGTTTTGGCTATGGGACAGGAATAGAAGGGAAATCTCCACAATAGTACACAGATGGTAAAAAATAAATTGACAAGGGTTATAACCCTTTCTTACTCTATCCAAAATGAAAAAAAAAAAAAAAAATTGTCTATACTTCTACTTTAACAAAAAAATAAACAAACACACATTTTCCCCTCTATGCTGCAGCTGTCCCACATCGGTTCTAAGCCCGAGAACTGTCTGACTGTCAGTCACCACTCTCCCTGGAACGGGGTGTGGGGGGATCGAGGGAAGGGCAGTTGGCTCTAACTATTATTTGATCACTGAGACCAAATGTCAATCAGGACCAGCTGTCAATCAGGTAGCTGGGTGGATCCCGACAATATGGTCAAGATTCTTCCAGAGCTTGGAGCGGCATGTGTGGTTCAGGAGCTCATAGAGCAGTGGTTCTCAACTCCTGTCCTCAGGACCCACTAACAGGCCAGATTTTAAGTTTTACCTTGGGGAGATGCAGACAAGAATACTGCAATCACTGAGCAGCAAATGATATCACCTGTGATGTATTTTAGTTATCTTGCAAACCTGGCCTGTTAGTGGGTCCTGAGGACAGGAGTTGAGAACCTCTGTCAAGATGTTACAAGGAGGTAGAAAAATATAGTAAGAAATTATTTAATGAAAAATCATTCACAGGCTCATTTAGTAGCCATCTAGGGCCTTTAAGTAGTGGATGTGTATGGATTAATTTTGTTGGATATATAAGACTTTAAAGGTGTAACATATAGAAATTCACTCAGACTTAATATAAAAATATACAAATTATTTATTAAGAAAAATATCAAAAAAGTAAGGAATATAGTTTAATCAAAGCCATAGGTATACACACACTGCCTATTATTTACAATGAGATACTGTAGTCACATACATATTTGCATCACGTCCAAATCTTGATGACTGTAAATCACCCACAAATCGAGTAAAACCCAAATGCAAAATACTCCCTACCTCTGTATTGAGCATGGGAGTTGATTCCACAGGGAAAATCCTCCTGAGTGGCCCCACAACCTCACACCCAGGACCAGTCCAAGCAATGCCAGATCTCCCGGCTACAGTATCTCATTGTCAACAATAGGCAGTGCGTGTATACCTATGGATTTGATTAAACTGTATTCCTTACTTGTTTAATATTAATTAAACAAATACATTTTAAATAATTTGTATATTTTTTAATTAAGTCTGAGTGAATTTCTATATGGTGCACCTTTACACCTTTAAAGTCCTATATATCCAACAAAATTGCTCTATAATTTCTAGGGATGTTGGTACCATATTTACCTTAATTTATTTGGTGCTGATTTCTGCCCATATCTTTGAACATGATGTGAATGGATTGTTTTGGAAGAATAAGGATGACGTTCAGTGTCACTTAAATTTTACTATAATCAAGTAGAGGAATCTCGGTGGTCTCTTGACATCATAAAACACCCCTACATAAGAAAACTTGTAATGTCTATACCAGCCTTTTACAACCAGGGTGCCCAGATACCCTGAGATGCCTTGAGGTTTCTTCAGGGGTGCCTTGACAAAATGCCTAAAAATTGCCCTGGAACCATTACGACCTGCGTCCTAACAACCAATAACCCCCCGCCCCTCACTGTAAGCGCTGGGGTTACTATAGCCGAGTGATGAAGAAATCTTATGGGAGAAGAGAAACATTGGAATACTAGTCAGGATCAGTGTGCAAAAATGTATTGATTTGGAAGAATAAATCACCTCTAACATTGGGTGTCCAACGTGTGTGGATGTTGATGTGTTATGTAAAACTATTAGAATAGTTGTTTACATTTTAGAATTAGGTGCCTCTAGACTGTCCATAATTTTAGAGGGTGCCTTGACTGAAAAAAGGTTGAGAAACACTGATCTATACTACCATATATATTCGAGTACAAGCCGAGTTTTTTAGCACATTTTTTTGTGCTGAAAATGCCCCCCTCGGCTTATACTCCAGTAAAGTACTTTTCTGCAGCAGAAAATGACATTTTCTGACCTGACTTTGGGGCCCCATATTTTGGGGTCACTTGGTGCTAGGAACCCTAAGTGAGATACGGGGCCCCAAAGTCAGTCAACTGTGTCCATCTGCAGCAATGTCATTCCAGAGACCCCAAATTTTGGCTGCAGCTAGGGGGCATTTAGGAACCCTTAACTACCAAGTTTGAAGTTTGGGGGACCTATGTCTGCAAATGGGCACAGTGAGGCATGCAAATGGGCACAGTGAGGCTGCAAATGGGCATTGTTGACCCTCTTTTCCACTTACAGTAGCTGCGCATTTCTCGCCCTAGGCTTATACTCGAGTCAATACGTTTTCCCAGTTGTTTGTGGTAAAATTAGGTGCCTCGGCTTATATTCGGGTCGGCTTATACTCGAGTATATACGGTATGTTTGGTTAAAGTGTTACTAAAGGTAAAAAAAAATGTAAGTTAAAATACTATACATGTTATTTTCATTTTTTTGTGCCTCCTGAGCCGTTTGTGTCTATGGAGCTGCGCTTGTGAAAAGGAAGAGGTTTAGCCCAGTCTTAACAATTTTTCTTTAAGTTTGTCCTAAACATATATCATCTTCTCCACTCATAAATCTTACCAATCCCAATTTAAAAAATGCTTCTGGCTATAATAGAAAGAAAAGTAATTTACCGTCACTGTAATCAATAGGAGCGTAATCCCCAATAAATAGGGATGCTGCAAAACTGCTGACCAGAGATATTCTCTGCAAAAAAGAAAGGTTTTATTTATTATCATAATATAAAATAAATAATAAGAAGAATCGTGAACATAGTTATAAGAAAAAATAGAAGAAAAGAAAGGGGAAGGGGTATTTTTGAGGCAGCAAACTAGATTCAAACTGTTTTTTTCAAACTGTAAGTTGTTTTTTTTATATTGTACATTTATCCTGCTTACCTAGTTCCCCCTCTCCCAATCAAAAGGTTCATATCCCCCCCACCTAGATATATACTAGATACTAGATATATACTTAGCTGCATATGATTGCTGCAGCTTTTGCAATGTTTGCAGCCTGTGGCCAAAATCATCCTTGCCCCTGGGCAGAGGATCTTATAGACCCCTATAGACCTGTCCTAAGAGGCTGGAGATGCTTGAAAAATGACCCGTGTTCCCCTATTTGTACCTGCCACTAGTGCCATCACAGCATACTTATGAATAGGCCACTCTATACACCTATTGAACAGTAATATGTCAATTTCTTTCATCTTACAGGGCGGTTGAACAGAAGTTGATCGGTAGATTGACTTTTATTCAACCGCAGTGGCCACACATGGATCGAAATTTGGCTGATTACTGCTAAACTGGTCAAATTTCAATCCATGTATGGCCGGCTTAAAGCGGGACTGTACTGAAAAAAAAAAAATTTAAAAGCCAGCAGCTACAAATACTGCAGCTGCTGGCTTTTAAAAAATGGACACTTACCTGTCCCTGGTTCCAGCGGTGTCGGCAGCAGAGGCCGATCGCTCGCTCGGCTCTCTGCTGTAGCCGGCGCCATTCTCAGTGAGGGAATCAGGAAGTGGCTTCACTTCCCGATTCCCTACTGCGCATGCGCGAGTCGCGCGGCGCAATGAGAATCTTCAGCGCTGTCTGCCGGGACACGTGTGTGTCCCAGCAGACAGCGCGCCGGGACAGGAACTTGCGTAAACTCCCACGGGAGTTTATGCCGGAAGTGGGTGCAGATACCTGTCTTAGACAGGTATCTGCACCCCCCTCCCCCTGAAAGGTGCCAAATGTGACACCGGAGGGGGGGAGGGTTCCGAAAAGCGGGAGTTCCACTTTAGGGTGGAATCCCGCTTTAAAGAGGAGCTTCAGTCTCACCCCAAAAAATTAAAAGTCAGCGGCTACAAATACTGTAGCTGCTGACTTTTAATAAAAGGACACTTATCTGTTCAGGGGTCCAGAGCTGTCCTCAACTGAGCCCGTTCTTTACTGGGCTTTCGGTCCAGGTGCCGGCATCTTAACTAAGGGAAACCATGAGCCGTGCTGTGCTTTATTAATGGTCCCACATTCTTCTGGGACCTGTGATGTGTCCCAGAAGGCTGAGGGTGAAGAAGGGGGGAGGGTGCACCTAGGCAAGCCTGGGTACCCAAACAACACAATACAATCTCCTGCGCTCGCCGTTTGTGATGTCCTCTGGTTCCTCCAAACATCTGGTCCAGGTTGCAGGCGTCTAGAGATACTGTTCGTAATTGCTGGAGTATTGATAAGCCTCATTTTAAAGCTTGTTTGTGAGTATTATTCTTGTTAGAATTTTTAAATAAATGTTATCTTTGGTAATGCACAAGGTTGATGCGCCCTCCTTCTCTTTTTGTATATAAACCTGGGTACCCAAAAACCACCCCCCGGAAAAGTGCCAAATGTAATAGAGGAGGGGGAAGAAGAAAATAAGTGGAACGTCCCCTTTTCGGTGAAGTTCTGTTTTAAGACAGCCAGGTAAGTAGAATTTTCAGAAGGCCAGAAATGACAGCCCTAGGGTTGCCACCTTTTCTCCAAGCCAAACCCGAACACTTTAGCAGTGCAGGGCAACTTTTTTTTGTAGTATACACTGTAGGATTACAAAAGACCTGGGACACGTTTGGGTGCCCCATGGAGAGTATTAATGTGACACTCAGAGCACGGCGAACAGTGGGTGTGGCCAAATTGCCTTTGCTGATATCATCGGCCTGCCCCCTTAAGTGATGCCAAACCTGCCCTCAGACAGCAGCCCGCAGCTCCCAGACAGCAGTAGATTTGTGTGTGTCTCATAATCTCGGTTACTTGGGGAGCCACAGCCGGTCAGAATAATGTGTCCGGGTTTCAGGCGGACTGAAACCCGGACATATGATTCAAAACCCAGACTGTCTGTGTGAATCCTGGACAGGTGGCAACCGTAGACAGCCCCCATATATCTTATTGCTGGTTTTCTTTAATTGCAATACAAACATGCAGAGGTGAATGGGATCTAAGGTGTAATGTGTTAGGCCGGCTTCACACTGGGGCGGTGTGGCCGGCGACGGTAAAGCAGCGCTATATTTAGCGCTGCTTTACCATCGTTTTAGCCGCGGTATGCGGCCGCTAGCGGGGTGGTTTTAACCCCCGCTGGCGGCCGCAAAAGGGTTAAAAACCTCCGCAAAGCGCCACTGCAGCGGCGCTTTGCCGGCGGTATCCCCACGGTGTCCCATTGATTTCAATGGGTAGGAGCGGTATAGGAGCGGTGAATACACCGCTCCTTCACCGCTCCAAAGATGCTGCTAGCAGGACTTTTTTTACCTGCTAGCGCACCGCTCCAGTGTGAAAGCCCTCGGGCTTTCACACTGGAGACACAACAGCTGTTTCGGGTCGGTTTGCAGGCGCTATTTTTAGCGCAATAGCGCCTGCAAACCGCCCCAGTGTGAAAGCAGCCTTACTAAATAAATTTGTTTAACTGTTGCCGCTCACGTAAAACAAATTTATCAATCAATCTGAGCTGAGCTGGCACTTGGTTGCCAGTAACACCAGGCTAAACAAATATTTTTCAGTTTTCTCAACTGCTATAACATTTCTTGTGATTGGTCAACTCAACAAGAGGCATGTAAATTCTTACCTAGCTCTCTGTGTTTTTTTGTGTATTTCTTCTTGAGCTGTGCAGTAATCCTGCATAAAAAAAAACCTTGCTTTGCTTTTGTGCAGGAGTTTGCGGTCATTGCTCCTCTCTCTCCTTGTGCTGGGTGACTGGTCCTGTATCCACCCCTCCTATAGTATCATGCAGGGAGCCTGCAGGGAGCCTTCTGGGTCCCCTCCCCACAGCTCTGCTCTTTTATACAGACTGTGTGCAGCACAGTGATGATGTGACTATGGCTTGCAATTTAAGGTAATAGCTGGGTTTACAAAGGCATTTGGTGCACACAAAGTGGATTTATATCTTTTGTGACTATTGAGGAATTTATTTCAATGGACATTTCTCTGCCTGGAGCTCAGCTTTAAGTTTATACTACAGGATAAAAAGAAATGTCGGCTAACCTGAGTTTTATAGTAAGCTTCTGGTTTCTGTTTGTAAATCTTGGCAATCTGATTTCCTGTGAAACGCTGAAACATAGCAAAAAAAAAAAAAAAAAAAAAATGTAAAAAAAAAAAAAACAGGCCAGTACATAAAACATATATACAGCAGAAAAGTCCAATACAGCATTTAAAAAAAGAAGGTGTCAACATGTCTTGCTTCCATTAAAAATCCCAAAACAGGTTTATTTCCCATTTTATCATAGTGAGCAGGGTCGTGCATATGTCCAGAAAATGTGTAACATTCCCAGATAACTTTCTCTGTCTATCCACTAGGTGGCAGACTTTGATTTGTTTATTTCTACAGTCATAAAGTTTGCAGAACAAGTGGGGTTAGTTTAGTTTTATACATACATATATACACACACACACATTAGGGTTGCCAATTTCCTGCAGCATTTTTTACTGACAAAACAAAACTGGAGGAGCACATTTTTTCCTGACAACCTGAAAAATTACAGGACTCCTATTGAAAACTAACAGAGTGAATATTGGAAAAGTATAAAAATGATATGGAAACACTGACAATACCTATAACAAAGTAATTTGCTTGATTTACACTTAAAAAGTCAAAACAGCATGAAATTATCAGCCCTGATATTTACTGGCAGTTGTAAAAAAATCACAGATTTTTACAAACTGTCAGTAAATTTACTGGTGGTTGGCAACCCTGATATATATATTATTACTGGTAAGACTGCCTTTGCACTGCTCTGTTGAAAAAACATGTCATTTCCAAAGAATCCAATCAGCTAGGATCCAACCTGAATGTTTGGGTTTGAAAATTTTGGAAGTGGATTTACAACCAATGTGGGACAAACCTCTCTCTTTCTGTATATATATGAAGATTAAGGTCTGGTATGGATATTAAGGGTAACCCTGCGCCAAATTTAAAAGAAAATGGCGTAGGTCCACCCCCCCAAATCCACACCAGACCCTTCAATGATGATAATGCCCCAGTTGAAGTCTTTGAGGACAAAACGTGCCAGGCTTGCTACGCTTGCTCCCCACATTACTTTTTATACTTTTATACTAATATACTTGTGATCACCAGTACTTGTACTCATCTATTGTACTGTCATTTTTAAATAAATACCTTCTGGGTTTTTTTTTCCCTCCATTTTCTTTTATTTTTATCCCGGTCTGATTGAGTCCATTGGATATACATCAACAACTTCCAGACGGCTCCCCCACAAGGTGGACATTTTATACTACTTTGGAGAGCCACAAGGATCCAGGATCTCCGGCTGGACCATCACGGATGAGGAGTGGAACTATCCCTTACAGAGTGACTGTCCTCCTGACAATCCTAAACCTGTGGCCCTTGGCCCACATAAGCTCAATTGACCCACTACCATGCGGTAAGTGGGTCCACCATATCTGGTAAGAGTACCCACCTTATTCCTTCTACAGAAGATTTCTTTATATTCACAACTGCACAGTTATTTGCACATTGTTTGTGTTGTCCGTGTTCAACTGAAGACCTGCTATCAAACACGTGACGGACATAATTTTTGAATTTTTATTAATTTCTCAGTCCTACTTCAGTGAACATTGGACTCTATATTAGTTTACTTATTCTTTATTATTATTTAATTGGGCATCACAGTTCATTGTTTTTCCTTGTAGCGCTACACTGTATATTTTTTATTTCGTTTGAACTTTGTTTGAGTGTTAGTTCCTCTTTGTTTTCCTTTGACACTATTGTGGTTTAACGCAGTAATTTCACCATAGTCCTTGCAGATCCTAAACCATGCCTATTAGGTAATTTAGATGATCTCCCAATCGAAGATATTCCGAAACAGGCTATAACTAGAGCCCCCATTCAGGCCCATAAACGAAGCCCCAGGCACTGGTAATCAGTCGACCCCCCCGTTGCTGAAAGAGTGGATTACGCAAATGGGGGGTGCATTGCGTTTGGAAAAATATATTTTTCAACACAGAGGGTGCCCAAGTAAATTTTACAAATTATGCCCCCCCCCCCCCCCCCCCCCCCCCCCCCCCATGGTTAGATACCCCAGGGCTTTCTCCGGTAGAATTAATTCTGTACAGACTATTTCTTTAAAATCACTTCAATAATTTTGGCCAAATCCACTGGTTATGGGATGCTACTGTGGTTCCATGGTGTGGCACAGTTGTCATGACCTTGAGGGTATGTGCTAATGTATCATTGGTGGAAATTGGAACTGTCAAATTCTTGTTTCTAATGAGCGCTATCTGTAACATGTATGAATCTGTCTTGTTTTTTTTTTAATAAACCTCTTTGACATACAATGCAATACGAAGCTCAGTCGCTACACCTTTAACCCTTTATTAGGACAGACAGTGTTCAAATCTAGTTATAATTGATAATGAAGATCTCAGATCACAGTATAGGGTTAATTATGGCTAACACAGCTGTCCAGCCCCCTCATAACCAAAGGAAACTACCTCAGATGTTCCCTTGATAGAGGGTTTAAAAACTTTTAGATTTTTTGTGTTAGGATATGTAATAAATAAAATGTAGGTTTTATCCTAATCTGCTGCGTTAGAAATTCTGTATATAGCCCTACAGACCAGACAGTGCACAGTCCACATGTAGTTTATCTACTGCTTAACTGCAGACAGGAAGCAGGAACTTTATTACAGGGAAAAGACATAGAGCATAACCATGGATGCAGCGACAAACTTATAAACACTGCCATCTACTGGTTGACAAATGTAAATACTACTAAATACAGATGTATAGTAGTTGTTGCACAAAATACAATTCTGTATTCCAAAAGGCTAAAAAGGTGAAAATACACTTTACGATAACAAGGAAGGTTGGCATCCTAATGGCTGTAGGTGTCTGCTACTCTATGCTACAATAACATTAGCTAAATATACGCTGATGCAGCTGCCTTTAATTTATCTACTGCCATTATGCAATCTGTTCCCTTCCCTCTGTATAAAAAAAGCTGAACAGCTGTCCATGCCCCTCCTCAGTGCTTTCTATATTAATACTAATTGGGAAAAGAGAAGCAAGACAAACATCAGATGGGGTACTTACAGAAAATACGGATTACTAACCACACTTACCTCATATGCTCTCGAACCAGTAATGTAAGCCAGTTCTTGGGGCCCACCAACAGACTTTTCAAGCTGGTGACACTCCTCACTTGTACTGGAGTCCATCCAGACAGGGCTGTCACAGATAGAGAAACAAGACTGCAAAGAAAGATACAACTGTCAATGAACACATGCCAACAAGCTGATAGTATTTGCAGTAATTTGTAACTGGATAAGTAGATGGCTTTTCACTTAAATATATTTTATAATTTCAGGAAGCCTTTGAATCCCTATAAGAACTCCAGTCTAATGTGAACACGGGTATAGAGTAAAAATGAGGCTGCCGTTTAACCACTTAAGGACTGCCTCCTGCACATTTACATCGGCAGAATGGCACAACAACGTACAGGTACATCGCTCTTTAAGAGCCCAGCCGTGGGTCGCATGTGCGCCGCCGGCGGTGGGCTCGCGACCCGCTCCTGAGCTCCATGGCTGCGGGACCCGTGGACCTGATCGCCGCCGATGTCCCGCGATCGGGTCCCAGAGCTGAAGAACGGGGAGAGGTAAGTGTAAACAAACCTCTCCCCGTGCTTCCTAGTCATAGGGAAAGACGATCAGTGATGTCACATGCCAAGCCACGCCGCCCTACAGTAAAAAAAACACACCTTTTTAATCACACTGATGGTTGTATTAATGCCAATGGTCACAAAAATGTGTCAAAATTGTCCGACGTGTCCGCCATAATGTCGCAGTCACAATAAAAATCGCTGATCGCCGCCATTACTAGTAAAAAAACATTATTAATGAAAATGCCATAAAACTATCCCCTATTTTGTAGACGCTATAACTTTTGCGCAAACCAATCAATAAACGCTTATTGCGATTTTTTTTTTTTTTTTTTTTTAAATATGTAGAAGAATATGTATCGGCCTAAACTGAGGGAAAAAAAAGTGTTTTTATATATTTTTTGGGGATATATTATAGCAAAAAGTTAAAAATATTGCATTTTTTTCAAACTTGTCGCTCTATTTTTGTTTATAGCGCAAAAAATAAAAACCGCAGAGGTGATCAAATACCACCAAAAGAAAGCTCTATTTGTGGGAAAAAAATACGCCAATTTTGTTTGGGAGCCACGTCGCACGACCGCGCAATTGTCAGTTAAAGCGACGCAGTGCCGGATCGCAAAAAGGGGCCTGGTCCTTTAGCTGCAAATTGGTCCGGGGCTTAAGTGGTTAACAAAAACCTCCAATACCCACTTTTTTTTTTATTCTTTACTTCTCATATCAGCATTAAACTGTGATTTAAATACTGCAATGCCTAGCCTTTCCCTTCATTCGCAGCTCCCACTTTTGGGCAAAGATCTGGCATATCTGGCACAAAACAGCTGGAGGGACTGCCCCACTCACCCAATACCAGTCACACCAGCCCCAGCTCCCAAAACATATCTATGGTGAATGTGTAAAATCATATATTAATTTCCACATTGTATTTCAGTTATTTCTAGCCTACTCCTATAAAAATCTGAATGATCTTGAAGTGTATAAACTTACTTTGTGAATATCCCCACACATTTACTTCCACACATTCTGTAACATGTATTCTCTATGCCATGTGAGTAGGCACTGCCTTGTCACACATCTCACAGAGCCTGCCCTCTGAACTACAGAGGAGCTGAGAGGATGAGTTTCAGGAGGCAGAGTCAGTAGGGGAATCACTGCTGGCAGACAGCAAGGTACCATGGGATATGTAGTCCTTAGAACTAAAAGTAAACAGCAGAGGAGAAGCTGCAAAGCATGCAGGGAATCCAGGAAGTTGTGGAAAGAGATGAAGGGAGATTTTTTCATGTAGGCTTATATTGGATTGTCAAATATACTGTAACTACTGTTTGTATTGCTATTACAATTCTGTTTTTTATATATATATATATATTTTTATATATATATATATATATATATAAAAGTGTACGCTGTGACCAATTATTTAAGGTCCATGTCACACAAGCAATCTTGACTCTGGTAACACCTTGAGAGCATCAGGATTGCTAAACGACTGCTTATGAGTGTCTATGGCAGTGTTTCTCAAAACATTTTCAGTTAAGGCCCACCTTTTAAAATTCTGCACCCCATTCTAAAATGTAATGAACTAAACTAATAGTTTTACATAATGCAGCAACATCTTTCAGTATGACACGAAATGTTACAGGTAATTTATTCTTCCAAAAATAAATACACATTTACACACTGGTACTAACTAGTAATGCAATGTTTCTCAACTCCCTCAGTGCTCATGGAAAGGGACAGGGAGGAGCAAACAACGATCCTGTGCAGGCACCTATTGTCCTCCTGATCAACCAATGACATCATTGGTTGTTAGGACTCCCGCAGCTGGAAGATTGTAATGGTGCACAATGAAAACCTGTGGCTTTCTATAACTAAAAGGCAGCCTTCATCCAACTGATGCTTGTATACAATTTTGGGAAATTTTTTAGGCATTTTGCCAAGGCACCCCAGAGTGGTTGAAAAAGACTGGTCTATGGAATCACTCCCTCACTAACTGGGCTAGTGAGATGTTGCTCCCTCAATTGTGCTCTCGATAGCAAGGGATATTTTGGGGCCAGTGAGGGAGCAATTGCACAAAGGTCAGTAGAATACTCTCCCACATTAAGATATTTTAGAGTTTAGGATACTGTAAATGTTAGGTGTAGAGATATGCTGGCCATACATTATACAATTTTATTATTCAATTTCCTTTAGATTTACCTTAGGCTATGTAGTGCAAGCACATACTTGATTGCATACAAATTGAAAGTGTTTAGGTTTGACCTCATATGATATGGTTTTGGTAAATCTAAAGGAAAATTGTACAATGTATAGCCAGCCTTACAGCGGGTCATTTACTAAAACTGCATGACGTAAAATCTGGTGCCGCTCTGCATAGAAACCAATCAGCTTCCTGGTTTTATTGACAAAGCTTAAATTGAGCATGGTAAAGTTAGAAGCTGATTGGCCAACATGCACATGTGCACCAGATTCTGAGTGCACCAGTTTTACTAAATATCCCCTACAGAGTTAGTTAAAGCACACCCTACAGGGTGTGCTTTAGTGCTATGGACACTGCATTATAAGGACAGCTAGGGGCCTAAAGCAGGGCCGTTTTTAAGGCAGGGCAAAAGGGGCAGCTGCCCTGGGCCCTGTCATTGTTGTGGGGCCCAAAGCAGCTGCCTCATGCTTGCCAACTATCCTGGTTTAAATTCCCTCGCTCCTTGAAGTTTTAGTCCTGTGCTGTGTCTCAATATCTCAGTGTGAGGTGCTGCTACTAGTGCTGCCCAGCTCTGCCCTATTGTTGCGTACAGATGACTCACCTGCAGACCTTGTGTTTACATGTAAATTACCGGCATTCATATGTAAATAGTGATGGCATTTATATGTAAATATTGACGGCTGGCAGCATTGATATGTATATTATGCCCCCCTGAGGTCATATCCACAGTAATCTCTAGCAACCAATCAACAAGTAGAAATCATGTGCTGTAACCTCTAGCAACTAATCAGTGAGCCGTAATGTGTGCTGTAACCTCTAGCAACCAGTCAGTGATCGGTAATGATACACTGTAACCTCTGGCAACCAATCGCAATAGCTGCCTGATCTAAATTAAGTAAACTAATTTTGAGTCTAGCTGCTATTTATTTTATGTCTCAGAGCAGGTTGAGAGCAAAACTGCATGGGGGGGGGGGGGGGGGGGCGAGAAAAGTCTTGATCAGGGTCCAATCAATATTAGACAGCCCTGGCCTAAAGGCTTTACACTTGTTTTATAATCTGCATAGAAAATGACCAGTGCCATGAGCTAATATACTGCGGTGTATGGGCTGAAAGGAACGGAATTCCAGTAGCAGGAAGAGCGCTGAATAAGCCAAGCTGCAGCAATAGCAGATTATTGCATAGATCAATATTTAGTTGTACTATGGACTAAACCTAATCGGGTTAGGTTTCTCTAGTGCTGCAATGGATATATCTCTTCCTGTAACTTCCACATCTTGATACACATTTCATCATACAATTCCCAGACAATTCCAATTGTAAATTTTATCACTAAGAGCACAGAAGTTTAACCACAATACTGTATTTTAAAATTAAAGAAAGGAAAATGTTTGTGTTGCTTCTAGCAATTGGTTAATCTGGCCATACACATATAGGCTTTTCTATTCAACCCGCAGACTGAATGGGGAAAATAAATCAAACCAATTGCTTTATTACTTATTGATTATTTTCTTATTCCTTTATTTTTGCTACACAACGCAGATGAACGAATCTCCCATTGTGGCTATTATATTTTGACAGCCAGATCCAAAATACACTGATTGGATACAGGCGCTGTTCCACTGACAATTTTCCACCCAGTTCCTTAGATTTTGAAATCAAGGGGTGTCAGGTGGGAGGTGGCTGCCCAGGTCCACCCACTGTTCATCCGGGAACCTGACGAAATTTGCCCCATGTATAATAGTTTAGATTGCATATACCATGGTTTATAGCATACCTCCCAACATTTTGAGATGGGAACGAGGGACACCTACTAGCAAACGTATGTAGGCATAGGACATGCCCCCTGCCACACCCCCTTAAAGGAGAATTAACCAAAAAAAAAAGGTTAATTAAATCCACTAGGCTTTTTTTTTTACTACTACTATTCCTTTATATTTGCTTTTAAAATTTACAAATGCAGCAATTTATAATTTGGATGAAAGGTTTAGCACTGGCAAACAGTTTTTGAATGATAAAAAGTGCATTTTATATACAACTACATAGATCAAACCAAAATGAGGGGCAAAGAGGGACATTGCTCCAAATCAGGGACAGTCCCTCCAAACCAGGGACAGTTGGGAGCTATGTTTCTAGTACAGGTGAAAAAAATTAAAGCAAACATCTAGTAACCTTCCTTAATTCCAGTTATAGACCTTTTATACTGACCTGCAGTGAAGTGTGCAGAGGACGCTCAGGTAGTAAACTATTTAAAATGACTCTGGAGCCTTCTTTCCAATACACGCTGCCATGTTGCTGTAATATGAATGGAAAACAACCATTGACCATAGCATTCCCAGAACTGAATAAATACATAAACTGTTGAGAATTGATGTATAGTCTGTCATATTGTAATGACATTGATGCATTATCTACAGGGCTTTGCAAATGATGAAATATGTATTAGAGGTCTGGCATTCAATAACTTACTGGTAAACAATCAAATACATCTACTGGGTAATATTATACACAATTGCTGTGACTATTGTGCTTGCAAATAACTTGTCTGAGCTCAGAACTAATTTAGAGACAGTTTTAGCTTAAAGGAGACGCTTAGGAATTTAAAAAAAAAAAAAAAAAAAACATACATACTCACCTGTATGCTGCAGCATCACTGTGATGCTGCAGCTGTCGCACGTCAGATCTAAGCCCAAGAACTGAGTGATCATATAACTACTGATCACTCAGTTTTCAGTCAGATCTGATGTCACTGTCAGTCTCCGCTCTGTGTTCTCCCCCTCCAGCTCTCTATGAAGCGGAGGGGGTGGGAGCGGCTGGCACTGTCAGATGATTCTCTGTCACAAAAGTGTACAAGTAAGTGCATTCCTGTGATCCACAAGAGAAGTATAGCCACAAAAGGTTTTAGCCATATTTCTAATTTAAATTGCTCTTAAAGGAACCCTGTATTGACAAAAAATAAATAAAAATGCAGGCCATTGCTGGCCTTTCATTTTAAAATTGGTGGTACCTGGCTGTCATGATGCTCCAAAAACTTCAGTAATTTTTAAGTCACCTACTCAGAAGAAGTATGGAGATCAGATAGTCTGACTTCACTTGCTGCATGCTTTTTCTAGGACAATGACTCATTGGACAATGGTTTACTAAACCTGGAGAGTGCAAAATTTGGTGCAGCTATGCATGGTAGCCAAGCAACCTCTAATTTCATCTTGTTCAATTAAGCTTTGACCAAAAAAAACCTGGAAACTGATTTGTTTCTATGCAGAGCTACACTAGATTTTGCACATTTGTAGTTTTAGTAAAGTGAACGCAGTGTAAAGAAGTCAGAGGCAGCTTGGTATCTAGCATTTTAGAAGGAAGATCAGCGATGGCAGCCCCTGTATTTCTCTTCGTATAGGATTACTTTAAATCAAAACTCCTATTAAATTAATATTAAAAATTGAAAAGCAAAAGAAAAAAAAAACAGCTTTTGCTGCAATTCTCACATTTAGTCTGAAGTTGTTCTCGCAGTACTTGTTTCCACCACAAGATGCCCTCAGTCTACCACGCAAACAAATTGCCAGGCATTCCTCCGGGTGTAATGAACTTACTCCCAGCTTGTAACTGGACAGTAAGGCTCCTTTCACAAGGGCACCTCTGCCTAATGGAATCTGCTTGTTCAGTGGGGGATCACTCCGCTGATCCCCGCAGAGTAGACAGATGTCAGGTCTGTCTCCACTCACTGTGCAGAGCGTACACGGACACAGTCCCACTTTTCTCTATGGGGGGGGATCGCCTGTCTGTTTTCATCCGATCCTATCTCATCCGATCTGCCAGATGGATGGAAAATAGGACCAGGATCAGATCGGATAGCAGCGGGTGTCATGGACATGTGTCCACTGACATCCGCTGCTCCATATAGGAGACTGCAAGGTCTGATCAGGTGGACCTGATTCAGAATTCGACCCATGTATGGCCTGCATTAGGCTCCATTCACACCTAAGTGTACTGGAATCGTGGGCAGAATCGCGCAATTTTGCTCTCAATTCCAGAATCGCTGCAAAAGACAGGACGCGTTTGCGATGCCATTGTTTCTTAATGGCACCCCAAACGCAGTGCAATTTTGCAGCAATTGATGAGTGAAAAAAACGCCCTAAAATCACAGCAAAAATCTCATTGCAAACGCTCCTGACTCTGTATCAAAATTTGGTACATGGGCTTCGTTGGAGCATAGGGAATGGTCCAACCCAAAAACGCACCACAAAATAAGCTAAAAAAAAACGTGACTGCACTACACTCTGCTTTCTCCTCCTATCAGCATACTCCTATCAAGACACGACTAGCCCCATATCCTGTTTCTTCTTCTCCTACTCTAAATCTTGCTGCTCAGGGAGAGCTACATGCTTGCATTTAAAAGAAATACATCTAATGCATTTAAGGATGTTTTAATGATTACAGAGCTGCATTAAATTGTGTCTTTTACACAGTACGTGGGCAGTGACAGCTAATCCTGTGTGAAAAGGTGAACTTACACTTTAAGCTTGCCATACACTAGTAGAATTTCATTCAAAAAATATCAGTTTAAAGACATTTGTTCAATTTACTAATCATTTCTGGTTCGAATTGGCGCTCGTTTTTTACCACAGTGATGAGAAATTAGAAGGAGCAGGGTGGAACAATTTTCTCAAATGAATTAATTTCTAAGAGTAAATGTGATTTTCATGTACAGTATCTCACAAAAGTGAGTACACCCCTCACATTTTTGTAAATATTTTATTATACCTTTTCATGTGACAACAGAAATTATACTTTGCTACAATGTAAAGTAATGAGGGTACAGCTTGTATAACAGTGTAAATGTGCTGTCCCCTCAAAATAACTCAACACACAGCCATTAATGTCTAAACCACTGGCAACAAAAGTGAGTACACCCCTAAGTGAAAATGTCCAAATTGGGCCCAATGTCAATATTTTGTGTGGCCACCATTATTTTCCAGCACTGCCTTAACCCACTTGGGCATGGAGTTCACCAGAGCTTCTCAGGTTGCCACTGGAGTCCTCTTCCACTCCTCCATGACGACATCACGGAGCTGGTGGATGTTAGAGACCTTGTGCTCCTCCACCTTCCATTTGAGGATGCCCCACAGATGCTCAATAGGGTTTAGGTCTGGAGACATGCTTGGCCAGTCCATCACCTTTATCCTCAGCTTCTTTAGCAAGGCAGTGGTCGTCTTGGAGCTGTGTTTGGGGTCGTTATCATGTTGGAATACTGCCTCATTCTGCTTCAGTATGTCACAGCACATGTTGGCATTCATGGTTCCCTCAATGAACTGTAGCTCCCCAGTGTCGGCAGCACTCATGCAGCCCTAGACCATGACACTCCCACCACCATTCTTGACTGTAGCCAAGACACACTTGTCTTTGTACTCCTCACCTGGTTGCCGCCACACATGCTTGACACCATCTGGACCAAATAAGTTTATCTTGGTCTCATCAGACCACAGGACATGGTTCCAGTAATCCATGTCCTTAGTCTGCTTGCCTTCAGCAAACTGTTTTCACCATCTTTAGAAAAGGCTTCCTTCTGGGACAACAGTCACGCAGATCAATTTGATGCAGTGTGCGGTGTATGGTCTGAGCACTGACAGGCTGACCCCCCACCCCTTCACCCTCTTTAGAAATGCTGGCAGCACTCATATGTCTATTTTCCAAAGACAACCTCTGTATATGACTCTGAGCACGTGCACTCAACTTCTTTGGTCAACCATGGCGAGGGCCTGTTCTGAGTGAAACCTGTCCTGTTAAACCGCTGTATGGTCTTGACCACCGTGCTGCAGCTCAGTTTCAGGGTCTTGGCAATCTTCTTATAGCTTAGGCCATCCTTTTATAGAGCAACAATTCTTATTTTCAGATCCTCAGGAAGTTCTTTGCCATGAGGTGCCATGTGCAAATTCCAGTGACCAGTATGATAGAGTGAGAGCGATAACACTAAATTTAACACACCTGCTCCCCATTCACACCTGAGACCTTGTAACACTAACAAGTCACATGACACCGGGGAGGGAAAATGGCTAATTGGGCCCAATTTGGACATTTTCACTTAGGGGTGTACTCACTTTTGTTGCCAGCGGTTTAGACATTAATGGCTGTGTGTTGAGTTATTTTGAGGGGACAGCAAATTTACACTTTTATACAAGCTGTACACTCACTACTTTACATTGTAGCAAAGTGTCATTTCTTCAGTGTTGTCACATGAAAAGATTTTGTGAGATACTGTATAAATTGCCTCCCTAGATTTAAAGAACAATTTATTCTAGAGTGTACAGAAACACAACTACTCCAGTCCTGTACACTGTATGGCCACAAACAGCGAACATTCATTTCAGGATTTCAGCACTTACCTGGCCTGTTCCTGACAAAGCTTTCACTTTGGAAAAGTCAAATGCAGAAGACTTCATTCTCTCCAAGATACAATCTAAAGCCTAAAAAAAAAAAAAAATACCACAAGAATTCCAAAAATTGGCAAACCCTAAAAACAACCGTAACAAATTGATTTAAAGGGTAATTCCACTTTTCTCAAGCGTAATGTAACATATAAATGAGTCACTTTTCAGTAATATAGGGTATAATTCACTAAAGCTAAAATACTGCACCAAAAACGGCAGTAAAATAGTAGCAGTATTTTCCTAAAACATTGTTAATACTTTATAAACATTCCTAAAATATTGAATGCGCTATTTCTTTAAATGGTGAGGAATTTTAGTTTTAAACTATGCAATCTTCTTTGCACTGACCAAACATGTCCATATTTGGTAAACTGGAGATGTCAGTAATGCTGCATACCCTCGGTCGGACTTTCCGGCAGAAAAAGTCCAACGGAATCTTTTCATCGGATATTCCGATCGTGTGTGGGCCTCATCTGACTTTTTTTTTTTCGAAAATTCTGACGGACCTAGAAATAGAAATTTTTTAAAATATTTCCGACGGAACCAATTCCTACCGGGAAAACCGCTTGTCTGTATGCTGTTCTGACGGACCAAAAACGACGCATGCTCTGAAGCAAGTACGAGACGGCAGCTATTGGCTACTGGCTATTGAACTTCCTTTTTCTAGTCTCGTCGTTCGTGTTGTCTGTTACCGCGCTCTAGACGGTCGGACTTTGGTGTGATTGTGTGTAGGCAACACAGTTTCAGCGGAACTCCGTCGGAAAAACCTTCGGAGTTTATTCCGACGGGAAAACCAGTCTTGTGTATGTGGCATTAGTGTGAAGATCACGATGGAATTGATCGGGTCTCCGCAGGCGTTGTGTTTTTTCTTTTTCAAGCAGGTTGTCAGCCATAGTACAACATGATTGACGTGGACGATGTGATTGAAGATGTATGTAGAAGATGTATGTACATCAGGGGACATTTTTTACTTTTTGAAATAAAGGACTTTTCAAAAACTGCTTTTTTTTGGTTTGTTTTTTTACTTGAATTTTTTGGTGAGTGGGTAGGGTTACTATGTTGTTACTTACTGTTAAAGATTCAACTGTTTCCAGATTCAATAAGCCCCCCACCTGCAGATCCCCACAGCCAGAGGGCCAGGGTTGTGGGGGAAATAGCCCTTGTCCTCATCAACATGGGGACAAGGTGCTTTGCCAGGGGGGTGGGGAGTAACCCCCCACATGTTGAGGGCATGTGGCCTGGTATGGTTCAGGAGGAGAGGGGTGCACGCTGGTCCTCCCCTCCCCTGGCTAGGCGGGCTGCATGCTCAGATAAGGGTCTGGTATGGAGTTCTTTTTTGGGGGGGGGGGGGGGGTGACTTGCAGCATTTTTCTTTTTGGCAATGTGTCCCATTAAAATTCACACCAGACCCTGTTTATAGACATGTTTATTTTTATATATTTGTTTTTAACCTCTTCGCGCCCACGCTATAGCCGAAAGACGGCTGCAGCGCGGACGCTCTCTGCTGGGAGGACGTCCCTGGACGTCCTGTTATTTACTTCCCTAATGCGCGCTCCTGAGAGCGCGCATCGGGGAAGTTCTGTGCTGGCCGTGTCCGTCGGACACAGCCGGTCACAGATCGCTGTAAACGGCCAATCACAGCGGCCGTTTACAGCGAGATCGGCGTGTCCAATGAGAGATGATCTCATATGGAAACATATGAGATCATCTGTCAGCGCCGCTCTCCCTCCTCACACAGACAGCGTGTGAGGAGAGAGAGAGATGAACGGCTGCAGCAGCCGTAAGTAAAAATAGAAATAAAAAAAAAATGGAATGTGCGATCTGTCTCCCCATCTGTGTCCCCATCCACCTGTCCCCACCTGTGTCCCCATCCATCTGTCCCCATCCACCTGTCCCCATCCATCTGTCCCCATCCATCTGTCCCCATCTGTGTCCCCATCCACCTGTCCCCACCTGTGTCCCCATACATCTGTCCCCATCCATCTGTCCCCATCCATCTGTCCCCATCCACCTGTCCCCATCCATCTGTCCCCATCCATCTGTCCCCATCTGTCCCCATCCATCTGTCCCCATCTGTGTCTCCATCCACCTGTCCCCATCTGTGTCTCCATCCACCTGTCCCCATCCACCTGTCCCCACCTGTGTCTCCATCCACCTGTCCCCATCCATCTGTCCCCATCTGTGTCTCCATCCACCTGTCCCCATCCATCTGTCCCCATCTGTGTCCCCATCCACCTGTCCCCATCTGTGTCTCCATCCACCTGTCCCCATCCACCTGTCCCCACCTGTGTCTCCATCCACCTGTCCCCATCCATCTGTCCCCATCTGTGTCCCCATCCACCTGTCCCCATCTGTGTCTCCATCCACCTGTCCCCATCCACCTGTCCCCACCTGTGTCTCCATCCATCTGTCCCCATCCATCTGTCCCCATCTGTGTCCCCATCCACCTGTCCCCACCTGTGTCTCCATCCATCTGTCCCCATCTGTGTCCCCATCCATCTGTCCCCATCCATCTGTCCCCATCCATCTGTCCCCATCTGTGTCCCCATTCATCTGTCCCCAGTGCACCTGTCCCCAGTGCCATCTGCCAGTGCCATCTGTCATCAGTGCCACGTCACTGCCATCTGTCATCAGTGCCATATCAGTGTCACGTGTCATCAGTGCTACATATTAGTGCCATCTGTCCTCAGTGCCACGTATCAGTGCCATCCGTCATCAGTGCCACCTGTCAGTGTCACGTGCCATCTGTTATCAGTGCCATCTGTCATCAGTGTCACGTGTCATCAATGCCACGTATCAGTGCCATCTGTCATCAGTGTCACGTGTCATCAGTGCCACGTGTCGGTGCCATGTGTCATCAGTGCCACCTGTCAGTGTCCGTGCCATCTGTTATCAGTGTCACGTGTCATCAATGCCACGTATCAGTGCCATCTGTCATCAGTGTCACGTGTCATCAATGCCACATATCAGTGCCATCTGTCATTAGTGTCACGTGTCGGTGCCATCTGTCATCAGTGCCACATATTAGTGCCATCTCTCATCAGTGCCACGTATTAGTGCCACGTGATATCAGTGCCACGTATTAGTGCCATCTGTCACCAGTGCCACATATTAGTGCCATCTGTCAGTGTCACATGTCATCAGTGCCCCGTATTAGTGCCGTCTGTCATCAGTGTCACGTGTCATTAGTGCCATCTGTCACCAGTGCCACATCAGTGTCACATGTCATCAGTGCCACGTATCAGTGCCACCTGTCATCAGTGCCACGTCAGTGTCACGTGTCATTGTCCTGGTGCTCCAGGGCCTTCAAAAGTGTAATAGGTAATCAACAAGTTAGATGTGTAATTTATGCTCCTAGAACACCTGATGGCGCTCCCTGCATGTTGGGCCTCTCTAAGTGGCCAGGCTGTGTAAAAGTCCCACATATGTGGTATCGTAATACTCAGGAGGAGTAGCAGAATTTATTTTAGGGTGTCATTTGTGGTATACACATTCCATGTGAGAGAAATAACCTATTACAATGACAATTTTGTGGAAAAAAATAAAAAATAAAAAAATAATTCATTTTGCAAAGAATTGTGGGAAAAAAATGACAACATCAAAAAGCTCACCATGCCTCTTACTAAATACCTTGGAATGTCTACTTTCAAAAAAGGGGTCATTTGGGGGGTATTTGTACTTTCCTGGCTTGTTCGGGTCACAAGAAATGAGATAGGTCACCAGTGCATCAGATGTGATCAATTTTGTATAATTCGCACCACAGTTTGTAGAGTCTGTAACTTTCACAAAGACCAAATAATATCCACTAATTTGGGTTATTTTTACCAAAGATATGTGGCAGTATAAATTGTGGCCAAAATTTATGAAGAAAAATTATTATCATTCACGCCTGAGTGTAGCGTTTTCAGGCAGAAAATCGCGTGAATTGCAGCGTTTTTTGCAGCGTTTTTTACTGCGATTCTCTGCGTTTTTTACCGCGTTTTGCCGCAATTTTGTACATAGCAAAAGGTCACCAATGTAAATAGAAGAAAAACGCCCAAATCTGCCAGATTCGAGTGACAAAAAAGGGTCCGGAACTTGTTTGAGCTTCAGGCGTAGGGCTTCAGGTGTTTTGGAGTGGAGATGTGAACCATCTCCATAGAGAATAATGTATTTTTTCCCCTCTATCGTTTTGAAGCTTCAGGCGACAAAATGCTCAGGTGTGAATGCAGCCTTAACACTCCCGGCATGCTGGGAATGTAACTGTTTTTTTTAACCGTTAAATCCAATAGGTTTAGTTCCGCTTAAAGTTAGCTGCCTTGAAGACACGGAATTTCCGACGGAAAAAGTCTGATCGGATTATGTTGTCGGAAAATCCGATCGTGTGTTGGCTCTATCGGACTTTTTTCGTCAGAATTTCCGACGGAAAAAGTTTGAGAGCTGTATCTAAAACTTTCTGACAACAAAATCCGATCAGACTTTTTCCGATCGTGTGTCGAGAATTCCGATGCACGAAGTGCCACGCATGCTCAGAAGAAATTTGGAGACGAAAGCTATTGGCTACTGGCCTCTACGTAGTCCCGTCATACGTTTTATACGTCACCTCGTTCTGAATGATCACATTTTCTGACGAGTTTCGGCCAAAATCCGTCGGAAAAAATCTGATGGATTTTGTGGTCGGAATGTCCGACCGTGTGTACAAGGCAAGCCACACCAGGCTTGATTTTCAGCTGATTCCTGTTAAATTCAGACAAAGATCAAATTGTGGGTGCCCCTGTTAGTACCACCTGGCTCATCAAACGTTTATTTTAAACTTGTGGCTGCCTGAATAAAATAAGCGTGGATGGAGGAATCCACTGATTTTCGCTCCTTTAGTCCATAGGTTGAATAAGGGAAATCTAACAGTGTATGGCTACTAATCTTACCTTTTCTCAGTGAACTTTCTCAACTGATCATTTTGTAGTCATGAAGCATCCCCAAGATTGGGGGACATTTCATACATCTACTGACTGTACAGAGCTGCAAAGCTTTGTTATTTTGTTGATGAAAAGCAGGTACTGTATGCTAGATCATACTTGTGTAAAACCACGTCCTTATGTCAGAGGTCAATGAATAATTAAATCAGTAAGAATTTCTTACCTTAACCCACATTAACACGGGTGAAGTTACGGTCAGCTTGTCACTGTGGACATGGACTCCACCTCGTGTCCTGAAAATATGCATAAACACAGATTTTTCACAGTGCTATTATCTCCATTACTACCCAGTAACTAAAGCCTCGTAAACACAATCGGATTTTCCACAGGAAATTTATTAGACTTTTGTCCAAAGGGCTTGTGCCATGAACTTGTCTTGCATTTGTACGGTACACATTTGTCGACCAACAAACACGAACGTAGTGACATACTACAAGGAATTTCAGCTCTTGAGCACCTTCTGCTAATGTCCTGTTTGGTGAGCATTGATTCCGAGCATGCGTGTTTGTACTTTGGACTTTTGTATGACGGACTTGTGTACACACAATAGGAAAATCCGATTTTTTTTTTTTAGCTCAGGCTACTGGCTTAATGAAAAAATGTAACAGATTCCTCCATCCATGCTATACAGCACAGGCAGATGAATCTGCAGTACTGCTATTGTATTCTTTAACCACTTAAGGACCGAGCCTCTTTTTGACACTTGTTGTTTCCAAGTTAAAATCATTTATTTTTTTGTTTGAAAATTACTTAGAACCCCTAAACATTATATTTTTTTTCAGACACCCTAGAGAATAAAACAGTGGTCTTTGCAATACGTTATGTCACACCGTATTTGCGCAGCGGTCTTACAAGTGCAATTTATTGGGAAAAAATATACTATTTTGACTTAAAAAATAAGACAACAGTAAAGTTAGCCCAGAATTTTTTTTATATTGTGAAAGATAATGTTACGCCAAGTAAATTGATACCCAACATGTCATGCTTCAAAATTGCGCCCGCTCATGGAATGGCAACAAACTTTGACACATAAAAATCTCCATAGGCAACGTTTTAAAAAATTTCTACAGGTTACATGTTTAGAGTAACAGAGGAGGTCTAGTGCTAGAATTATTGCTCTTGCTTTAACGATCGTGGCGATACCTCACATGAGTAGTTTAAACACCGTTTTCATATGCGGGCGCGACTTACGTATGCGTTCGCTTTTGCGCGCAAGCTCGGCGGGACCGGACGCTTTAAATTTTTTTTTTATAGTTTCTTATTAATTTTACTTTTTATTTTAAAACTGTCCTTTTAAAAAAAAAAAGTGGGTCACTTTTATTCCAATTACAAGGAATGTAAACATCCCTTGTAATGGAAAAAAGCATGACGAGACCCCTTAAATGTGAGATCTGGGGTCAAAAATACCTCAGATATAACATTTACACTAAAATGCAATAAAAATTTGGAAAAAAAAAAAAAAAAAAATTCCCCCTTTAAGACCATTGGGCGGAAGTGACGTTTGACGTCGATGTCCATGTTATGGAGCCAAGCGAGGGCCATCTTTCCCTCACTCGGCTCCAGGCCTGTCAGGGGAAAGGACACGATCATCTCCGAGATGACCGTAACGCGGCAGGAGGGGGGAGCCCGCTCCCGACCCCGATAAAAGTGATTTGCAGTGAATCCGCCATGGAGACCACTTTTAAGGTCAGCCGCTCGCTCTTGTTGTTAAAAATACTGGGGTTATGGCAGCTAGCTGCTGCCATAACCCCGATATTTAGCGTCAAAGTACCAACGTACAATGGCTGCGATTTGCGCTAAATGGTTAAATAAATACATTTGGATTCTGGATCAAACGCTTCAATGGGGAGCAAAGGGGACAACTAGTAATATTACAATGTTGTCCCGGTTATGTCAGCCTATCACCTGCCGATACCTAAATTGTATCAGGTGCAGTCCACGTGACCAAAAAAACAAACAGCGCAAGGGGAAGATTAATTCTCCAAGCAGTCACTACGTGGCACACTTCAGTTGAATAAAAAAGTTACAGCTTTAATGAAATATAAACTCTGAGGAAGTTAGCGTTGTTTGGCTAATGAAATGTGTCAGCATGGTGTCATCACGCACGTGACGTCTTTGGTGGGATCACAGCCAGTGGGCCAGCATGGACAGTGAGGTGGTAGTGACATACAATATTGATTGGGCTACAAGCCTCTGTCGGCACTTGGTGGACCCGAGCGGCACTATAGGATGGGATGTACCGCTGTGGAATACGAACTGGACATGAGACATAGGTGATAAGACCTCTTGATATGCCTACAGCATCTTCCGTTTACACCAATCACTTATAGGAGTCTATCCCTAGCTGCAGGTCCAATCTATATCAGCACATCCACCTCACCTGAGGAGTGATAGTCTGCATATATCCTCCCTTCATAGAAGAGGATTTTGTTGGTCCTTGGACAGTTCGTCCCTATACTGATTAGGAGGCTTTCAGACAACTCTGCTCACAGGCCCTCCCGACCTACAGCTACAATCTATGTAATTGTGTTGCTCATGAGAACCGAGTCTGACTATGTATGAAGCGTTACCTACAACAGACCATCTGGTTATAAGTGGATACCTCGGCTGAGGTCTTATATTGCCTTAATCTGCTTCAACTGTGTAGCTATCAAGTTCTACATGAGAGAATGGCTGGATGTATGGGTGACTGCGCAGCTGCTTTCCCTGCAATTAGACAACGTTGTCTTTATTTTTAACTGTGGTTGGTGAAGGTACTTATGGTTGGTATTTTTGTATTGAATTTTTTATATATTTCATTAAAGCTGTAACTTTGAAGTGTGCCACTTAGTGACTGCTTGGAGCATTAATCTTCCCTTTGCGTTGCTATTGTATTCTGACAGCAAGCACCAGAAACTGTCAGAATACCCAAACAGTGACTGCATCTGATTGGATGCTGTCACTCTTTAGGCCCATACACACGATCGGACTTTTTGACAACCAACATGCAAATTAGCTGTTTTGGACCAACATCCGACCGTGTGTACGCTCCATCGGACCAACTTTTTCCAGGTTTCATTGGACTTTTGTTGGCTGTGCGAACGGACCAACTTTCTGCCAACAAAAGTCCGATGGACCAAAGTCCCAACGTGTGTACACAAAACCAACGGACTTTTGTACAAACCAATGCAGAACCAATGCAAAAGATCAGACAACAATACAGAAGTTGACCAAAGGTGGCGGTAAAGAGCAGAAAAACCAAGTGATTTGGTGAAAGTTGGCTGAAAAAGTCCTGCCGTGTGTATGCAATACCAACTTGGGGCCAACGCCCTTTGGACAAAAATCCACGGGAAAGTTGGTCCACGGTCCGATCGTGTGTATGAGGCTTTTGGCTGACAATTTTGCCACTGGCTCCTTCAATTTCAGTGAAAGAATGTTGGGTGGGAAGGTTCTGACAGGGCCACTCACAAAGTGAATTTCAGCTGTTTCATCAGGAGCCCGAAAAAATTCAATCAGTGCATGGCCTGCTAAACTGTGTCCAGTATGCTATGAATAATCAGAGGTAGGTAAAGCCACTCATTTAAAAGAGAAGTAGACCCGGTATATAGCCAGCTAACGCTATATGCAAATCTCAACCTTTCTTCTAGGCAGCAGAAGTTTTATGCAAATCTCAATCTTTCCTCTTAGAGTTGAGCATCCCTATTGGCCAGTAAGACTGTCCATTCACATTAAAAGAATAATATACCGTATTTATCGGCGTATAACACGCACCGGCGTATAACACGCACCCCAAGTTTAGTAGGGCATTTTAAGGAAAAAAAGTTTTAGGAGGGAAGTTTAGGGAAAAAAAAAAACTTACATTTAAGCGTCATTTGCAGCTTGCCCAGCGTCATTGCAGCCTTGCCCAGCGTCATTGCAGCTTGCCCAGCGTCATTGCAGCTTGCCCAGCGTCATTGCAGCCATGCCCAGCGTCATTGCAGCCATGCCCAGTGTCATTGCAGCCATGCCCAGTGTCATTGCAGCCATGCCCAGCGTCATTGCAGCCTTGCCCAGCGTCATTGCAGCCATGCCCAGCGTCATTGCAGCCTTGCTCAGCATCATTGCAGCCTTGCCCAGGGTCATTGCAGCCATGCCCAGCGTCATTGCAGCCTTGCCCAGCATCATTGCAGCCTTGCCCAGCATCATTGCAGCCTTGCCCAGGGTCATTGCAGCCATGCCCAGCGACATTGTACCTTGCCAGCGTCATTGCAGCCATGCCCAGCGACATTGTACCTTGCCAGCGTCATTTGAAGTCCAGTCCGGGTTTAAATTTCCCGCCGCCGAGACTCTCTGTCGCGCGTGCCGCCGGAAAAGACCGAGGCGCGGCCGAAAAAGACCGAAGCGGCCCCGGAAAAGGCCGAGCCGACTGTTCAGCTCCGCTCGCGGCCCCGCCTCCCTGCTGTTTCCGGAGCGAGCGCAGGGAGGCGGGACTCCGAGCAGAGCCGAACAGTCTGCTCGGTCTATTCCGGCGCGGCTTCGGGTTTTTTCGGCCGCAATTCTGTCTTTTTCGGCAGCGCTCGCTATTTTTCGGCGGCGCTTGCCATTTTTGACATTTTAAAAAAAAAAAATTTGGGGTATCGGCGTATAACACGCACCCACGACTTTCCCCCGATTTTTAGGGATAAAAAGTGCGTGTTATACGCCGATAAATACGGTAGATGCTCATATGACAGTGGAGCATGTCCAATTGTCTGCTGCCTCAGCTAGGAGTATACAACTTTCAGAAATAAGTAGGTGCATTAAAAGTATATTCGAGTCTAGTACAGAGACCAAGGGCATAAAAGTGAAGTGTGGGAATTAAAAAAAAAAAAAAATCCATACTCGCCTAGCTCATCGAGCTATTCTGCATCTGTCTCTCACCACCTCTAGAACTGAGAAATGAGCAATTAAAGATTGTTGATCACTCAGGTCTTGGTCTTCAGTCTGCCGAGAATCAGTGGCTGTCAGTCACCGGCTCTATGTTCTGCCCCTCCAGTGCTCACTGAAGCGCCAGGTTGAGCCAGTTGTTAGTCCAGTCATCTGGGTAAATACCAACTGTAACAGTCGGAATCTTTCCAGAGCCTGGACTGGCTGAGTGACCTCAGCTGATAGAGGGCTTTAGCCCGCTATCGGCTAAAAATGGGTGACAGGAGTTCAGTTCGAAGGGCGCGCCTATGTTCCATAAGAGAAGTAGGGCCAAAATAGCTTTAAAGGAGAAGTTTGAGGTTACTAAAAAAAGAAACATACATACTCACCTCTATGTTGCAGGATCTCTGTGATGTGACCACTGATCACCCAGTTCTTGGTCCTTTCAAAGTTGAGAGTGGTGACTGTCAGTCACTGCTCTCTGTTTTGCCCTCCAGCACTCACTGAAGTTCTGGGCTGAAGAAGGGCTGGGTCCAGCCAGCTTTGGATCTCAAACGAGCACTGAGAGCTAGAGCTAGCTGTGAATCGGGCGGCTGGCTCGGGCCCAACAATATGGTCAGAATCCTACCAGAGCCTGGAGCGGCTTTTTCATGACAGCTAACAGATGGCTGATTCTGGGTCACAGGAGAGCACAGGCAACTGCACTCCTGTGACCCACAAGAGAAGTATGGTCAAAAAAGCTTTGGCCATACATCTCTTTTAATGCAGCCTCCCTACTTCTGAAAGACTTAGGGAAGCACAGTGGTGTAGTGGTTAGCACTTTCACCTGGCAGCAATAGAGTTGCTGGTTCAAATCCGACCACAACACCATCTGCCCGGAGTTTGCATGTTCTCTCTGTGCCTGCGTGGGTTTCCTCCGGGTACTCCGGTTTCCTCCCACACTCCAAAGACATGCTGGTAAAAATTGGCCAAAAATATGTGTATGGGTTTGTAAGCACATCGGGACCCTATGAGGTAAAGGACCACGCTATACCACAGATGGACACTGGCGGCAAAGTGCCCTGAGGCGATTCAGTTCGCATAGGTAGCGCTATACAAGTTATTCATTCACTTATATCAGGGAAGAAACAGGGAGGGGCGATTTTAAATAATTTTTTAACCTATCCACCTACCAGTGCAGACCTCTTCCCATATATATTCTCTCGTTATTTTGGTAAGGGGAATGAGGGCAGATTGTGTGTAAAAATATACATATAACCAAGATGTGATGTCCACTGGTGTTATCCTCCTGCTGTTAGAATTTGGTGTCACTCAGTTTCCCTGAAGGGGTTGAGTGGGGAAACCTCTAGCACAGGGTTTCTCAACTAGGGTTCCTCCAGAGGTCACCAGGGGTTCCTAGAGAAATAAGCTATTTCTGCCTCTCAGATAAGTTCTCACTGACACCGTTGATCTTTTTAGCTATCTGTAAGGGGGGAATTCTTCCCAATGACCACAAGTGTAAGGAGCATTCTTCCCAAAGACCATCACACTAATGTATCATAATTTGTAGATATAGTCATTTTTAGCAAGGGTTCCCGAGACCAGAAAGTTATTTCATGGGTTCCTTTGTGTTGAATAGGTTGAGAAAGGCTGGTCTTACCTAAAGACAGCAGTAATATGCATAGCAGAAGGGAACGATTCCTAAAGAATCCCTACCACACTGGAAGTCATGACTTTGATGGTAAGCACATTTTTATAAGGCATATAGGTTTTACAAAATGTGAGCTTCTTGCAATGTGTGTAGAATTATCTCTCTGTTTTCCTGATAATCAGAACAAGGATGACTCATGAAGTTAAGCTGTCAGGTGGTGAATTCTGACAGGCGGTCTGTACTATCTAAATTGATGCTATCATTGGGGCAGGGTTTACATTAAGCTTGCAGTTCTCACAGGGAGTAAAATATTTGGCACTCTACTATAGATCAATGGGATATAATGCAACTCACCCATCTGTGGTTTAGGATTGCTTTAACGTAACTGTTTCTACAGCTGACACATCAATTACTTTTATCTCTGTAGGAAACTTGATACGCTAAACTCCATCTGCTCCAAATCTTTTCTCCATCAGTAGATCAAGTACTAAAGCCTAATAGATATGATGAAATGTTCTCTGGGTTATGGAAAAAATACTCAACGTAAGTCACTATTTGATATGCACTGATCAACTGAAAAACACACAACACACAGCAAGATTCAGCATTCTATCTACCTTCCAGTTCATCACCTTAAAGCTACAGGTTTGCTTAAAAGCTGATCTCCAGGTTTAAAGTAACTTTATATAGCTGGTCCAAACAAACTATTTAAATCAGGGGTGCCCAACCAGTGGCCCGGGGGCCACATGTGGCCTGTGGAGCTCTCTGATGTGGCCCGTAACCTCCTGCTCTGGGATGGCTGGTTTGCAAGCCCAGATCGCTGATCCGTCATCCTAGAGCATCAGTGTTGTGATTGAAGCCGGCGGTAGAGAAAGCAAGTGGCTGCGGAGCAGAGCCGCATAAGCTGATGCTTCCTGTATCACGCCGGCTCCTGTTACAGGCATAGTGATACCAAATATGGGCATATCTGTTCTGCAGTGGGTACTGGGCTGCTTTCAAACAGGTGCACCGCCTACCTCCCAATGCGATCCGCTAAAGAAAAAACAGCAGGGGATCCATCCCCTTCCGTCTGGGTAGATCGGATCGAAGGGCCCATAGAGTAAAGTGGGCTGTGTCCGTATCTGCTCTCCATATGCAGAGTGGACACAGACCTGTCGTCCGCCCCGCTACGCTCATTGTGGTTGAATCACAGGAGTTCAGTTCGTTCTGCACTCCTGTGAACCGTTTTCAGCTGACAGCAGGCTAAAGCCCTCTGTTGGCTGACAGCACAAAGCCGGTCAAGGGCCAGGATCTGCCCTAAGCCTGGACCAGCAGCTGGCTTAGTACCCCAGCAAGCTGCTCTAAGCCAGGCACTCCTGCCCCCTCCACAGCTCAGCGCTCCAATGAGCGCTGGAGGGTCTGAAGACCAAGAACTGAACAATCAGCGGTCTTTGATCATTCAGTTCTCAGTCTTAGAGGCGGTGGGGGACAGCTACAGTTGGGATTGGTGCCGCAGCCATCTAGGTGGATATGATTGTTAGTTTTTTGTTTTTTTTTTCTTAAAGGAATACTTCTCTTTTAAAGCGGAGTTCCACCCTAAAGTGGAACTTCCGCTCATCAGATTCCTCCCCCCCTCCGGTGCCACAATTGGCACCTTTCAGGGGGGTGCAGATATCTGTATAATCCGGGTATCTGCACCCACTTCCGTAAATAGCTAGCTGCAGTTAACCGCAGATGCTGCCCCCCCCCCCCCCCCCCCCCGTTGTGTTCTTGGAAACACACAGTTCCCAAAACACAATGGGGACCAGTGAAGACGCGCAGCGCGACTCGGGCATGCGCAGTGGGGAAGCGGGCAATGAAGCCACAACGCTTCACTTCCTGATTCCCTGACAGTGGATGGCGGTGGGGGCAGCCGAGAGACGAGCGAATGCAACATCGTGGGCACCCAGGACAGGTAAGTGTCCATTTATTAAAAGTCAGCAACTGCAGTATGTGTAGCTGCTGACTTTTAATATTTTTTTTTTAAGGTGGCCATCCTCTTTAATGAAACTTGGAGATCAGCTTTAATTCCGCACTCTTCTTCCAGCATATACTTACTTTTCCTTTGCTTCCTCCGATGCTAGTGCAGGGGGACTTAGGAAGATATCTTGTACTTCCAGGTATGGAGGAGCATGTGATTGACTCCATGTGTAGCACTGGGCCAATCTGCGACAACACACAGGGAGTCCATAGCCTTGTGTAAGCTACTACTCCAGTAGCTTGCAACTTAAACAGGATTTTTCCTTCATCCAAGAGAAAGTTCTGGGACAACCACATTCCTCATATGCTTTTTTATTGAAAAAAGTAGACTTTACACATCATATAAGGATGAAAAGGCAGGAGATCTTAATGCATTTTGTGCTTATTTATAAGCTTATAATTAAGCGGTAACTTAAAGTGTTACTAAACCCACAACAGTAAAATCTGTGCAGAATAGCATGCTTGTTATACTCACTGTGGAACTTAAGCAGTTAATCCTCTGTATTGTGTAAAAAGGCTCTTTGATCCTGTATGGACAGATCCTCCCCCTCCTGCAGGGTCTCTCTTGGCAAGGTCAGATAAGACACAGTCAGAGTAGTAAAGCTGCACATGCTCTGTTTGGTCTCTATTGCTGGAGAGAACATTTCCTTGTTGAGTTGAGCTTTTCAGGTCACATGGTATTGACATCGCACATTTTGGCATGTATACAAATCCTAAATGACAGCCCAGTCCCTCCCTCGTCCTCCATGCCTAGTAACTAAAAAAGAACACAGTGCGTGGGATGTCACATCTTGACTGATGGATGATCCGCCTCCCATAACAGCATGAGGACAAAGGCTGTAGTGGAAATCTCCTCCTACCTGAACACTCAGCACTCTGGAAAACCCTACAGTTTATCATGTGATCATGGTATACAGATCAGCCAAAAAGGTATATAGTGGCAGTATTTTAACATAAAAGAGTACATTTTTTTCAATAGAAAGCATATGATTTCGGCTGTCCCGGACCTTTATCTTGGATGATTGATGGCTGATGAGCTGAGTAGCACCCTCGAATTGGAATGACAGAGCATTGGACAGAGTATATGTGAAATACACCTAGAGCGGTATGTGCTATGTTTGCTTAACTCAGGACTTTCCATTACATAGTGGCTAAAAAGAGCAGAGGAGCACAAGGGAGGTAATTGTGCTCTGCTGGGGGGCCAAAAAATTAAAGTGGACCTGATATACAGTATTTCACAGGGAATTCAAACTGTAACATTTTCCAGCTCCACCATTTCCTTCAACCCCCCACCCATAGATAACCAATTAGTTTCATTCTAATAGTATGCAAGTAAACGGTAATTTCTGCATACATGACATAGCCACCGGCAGAGCTCACGTGTATACAAGAGTGTATGAACCCGCAAGTCCTAATCTTCTTGTACTGAGTTGTTTTGTAAATGTACTGTTTCCCTTTATTCTGTAAAGTGCCGTATGAACTGTTGGTGCTGTATAAATCCTGTATACTAATATTAATAACAATAATGCCTCGTACACACGTAGGGACTTTTGCCGGCGGACCTAGTCCAGCGGACAATCCCGCGGGACTTTCCGGCTAGGTCCGCTGGACTTTCCGAGGGTGTGGACTTGCCCACACACGCACGGACTTCTCCAGCGGATAATCCGCCGGCCAAAAGTCCGCGGGACTTTTGAAAATGAACGGACTTGCCCACACACGGAGCAGTCCGTTCATTTCGAACGTAACTTCAGGTTACGTAGCTAGCGTAGGCAGTAAATGCCGCCGCGCTAGCTCCGCAAGCTGGCATGGATTTAAAGGGAATCCCCACGCCGAAAAAACGGCGTGGGGGTTCCCCCCAAATCCATGTCAGACCCTCATCCGAGCACGCAGCCTGGCAGGCCAGGAAAGGGGTGGGGACGAACGAGCGCCCCCCCCCTCCTGAGCCGTACCAGGCCGCGTGCCCTCAACATGGGGGGTGCCCTGGGGAAAGGGGGGCCGTGCGGCCCCCCCACCCCAAAGCACCTTGTCCCCATGTTGATGAGGACAAGGGCCTCTTCCCGACAACCCTGGCCGTTGGTTGTCGGGGTCTGCGGGCGGGGGCTTATCGGAATCTGGGAGCCCCCTTTAATAAGGGGCCCCCCAGATACCGGCCCCCCACCCTATGTGAAGGAGTATGGGGTACGATGTACCCCTACCCATTCACCTAAGGTGTAAAATGTAAAGTAAAAAAAAAACACCCACACTTTTGAAAAAATTGTTTATTGCACTGCTCCGGGGGTCTTCTTCCGTCTTGGGGGTCTTCTCGCCGGACTCCCCCGCCATTTACCAAGCTCTTTTACCGAGCGGGGGAAGTCCGGCTACCTTCTTCGTCGTCGCCGTCGTCTGGGGGTCTCGATCCACATGGTGACCCCGCCCCCTTGTGTTGTCACAGTCCCGGAGGATGCTGGGACTGTGACATCGCAAGGGGGCGGGGTCACCATGTGACATGAACATGTGACCCTGTCCCCCATGTCCCTATATAAGTCCGAGCGCAGATCGGCACAGGCATTCCGGGCAGAGACAGCGACGGGTCAACATCGGAAGAAGAAGAAGAACAAGAAGGACAAGAAGAAGGACAAGGCGCCGGCGGCGCGGAAGACGACGACCGCCGCAAGAACAGAAGAGACCCCGGAAGACCCCCGAAGGCGGATCGAGACCCCCAGACGACGGCGGCGACGACGAAGAAGGTAGCCGGACTCCCCTCGCTCGGTAAAAGAGCTTGGTAAATGGCGGGGGAGTCCGGCGAGAAGACCCCCAAGACGGAAGAAGACCCCCGAAGGCGGATCGAGACCCCCAGACGACGGCGGCGACGACGAAGAAGGTAGCCGGACTCCCCTCGCTCGGTAAAAGAGCTTGGTAAATGGCGGGGGAGTCCGGCGAGAAGACCCCCAAGACGGAAGAAGACCCCCGGAGCAGTGCAATAAACTATTTTTTCAAAAGTGTGGGTGTTTTTTTTTTACTTTACATTTTACACCTTAGGTGAATGGGTAGGGGTACATCGTACCCCATACTCATTCACATAGGGTGGGGGGCCGGTATCTGGGGGGCCCCTTACTAAAGGGGGCTCCCAGATTCCGATAAGCCCCCGCCCGCAGACCCCGACAACCAACGGCCAGGGTTGTCGGGAAGAGGCCCTTGTCCTCATCAACATGGGGACAAGGTGCTTTGGGGTGGGGGGGCCGCACGGCCCCCCTTTCCCCAGGGCACCCCCCATGTTGAGGGCACGCGGCCTGGTACGGCTCAGGAGGGGGGGGGCGCTCGTTCGTCCCCACCCCTTTCCTGGCCTGCCAGGCTGCGTGCTCGGATGAGGGTCTGACATGGATTTGGGGGGAACCCCCACGCCGTTTTTTCGGCGTGGGGAGTCCCTTTAAATCCATGCCAGGTCACGGAGCTAGCGCGGCGGCATTTACTGCCTACGCTAGCTACGTAACCTGAAGTCACGTGCTAAATGAACGGACTTGCCGATGAGCGGCAAGTCCGTTCATTTCAAAAGTCCCGCGGACTTGCCCACTAACGGCGGGATTATCCGCTGGACTGCCAAGTCCAGCGGATAATTTGAAAACAAAACTTCAAACTTTAGTCCGCCGTACTTTGGCGCCAAAAAGTCCGCCGGCGCCCACACACGAGGGGATTATCCGCTGGACTTCAGTCCAGAGGATAATCCCGCGGGATTGTCCCTTCGTGTGTACGCGGCATAAGTCTTTATACAGTCTAATTAAAAGCTGATTAGACTCAGGGCCGGATTAACATAGGGGCTATTGGAGCTGCAGCTCCAGGCCCCTTTCTCAAGATAAGCCCATTTGCCCAAAAAACAAAAAAACAAAAAAAAAAAAAGATTGACTTCGAGGGTTGTAGCTCACAACCCTCAAGCATTATATATATTACTCACAACCCTCAAGCATTATATATATTGTTTTAGCAGACACCCTATGGAATAAAATGGTGGCCTTTGCAACTTTTTATATTACACAATATTTGCGCAGCAATTTTTCAAAAGTTTTTTTTAGAAAGAAACTGTTTCATTCATAAAAAAAACACTAAAGTTAGCACAATTTTTTTTGTGTACCAAGTGATGCTTTAATTTTTTTGCAGGTTACATGTTTAGAGTTCCAGAAAAGGTCTAGTGCTAGAATTATTCCTCTGGCTCTAATGATCGCGGCGATACCTGACATGTGTGTATCTGGCTCCGATACTAACCAGTGCCTACCCAGCCACTGACTAGTATCTCTCCCCAACCTATCCCCACACACCCTCTCACCTGCTGACCTGTGAATGGGGGAATCACTCCCGCAGTGTTATTGTGTTCTGCCAGTGAATACAATGATTAGTGTTGCTAACTATAGCTGGCAGCACTGATTATTTTGGGGAAAATCTGACAGACTGGTTGTACTCAAGTCGGTTAATAGGTTGACTTGTGTAAAACCAGGTAACCCATACATAGATCGACTATGGCTGGTCTCTGCTTAATTGGTGCAACTTCAATCCATGTATGGCCCGCTTAACCACTACGCAGTCCCTAAACATCCTTCCACAAACCTTTACATTTTTCCTTCCCAGATTACTTCATCTTCCTCTCCTATACATAGTGCCCACTGTCATACTCTCCACACTTCTCTCCTGTACATACTGCTCACTGTCATACCCTCCACACTTCTCTCCTATACATAGCACCCGCTGTCATATCCTACACACTCCTCTCCAGTACATAGTGCCTGCTGTCATACACATCTCTCCTGTACATAGTGCCCACTGTCATACCCTCCACACTCCTCCCCTGTACATACTGCTCACTGTCATACCCTCCACACTCCTCTCCTATACATAGTGCCCACCGTCATACCCTCCACACTCCTCTCCGGTACATACTGCTCACTGTCATACCCTCCACACTCCTCTCCTATACATAGTGCCCACTGTCATACCCAACACTTCTCTCCTATACATAGTGCCCAGTGTCATACCCTCCACACTCCTCTTCTGTACATACTACTCAATGTCATACCCTCCATACTCCTCTCCTGTACATAGTGCCTGCTGTCATACCCTCCACGCTTCTCTCCTATACATAGTGCCCACTGTCATACCCTCCACACTCCTCTCCTATACATAGTGCCCACTGTCATACCCAACACTTCTCTCCTATACATAGTGCCCACTGTCATACCCTCCACACTCCTCTCCTGTACATACATTACTCACTGTCATACCCTCCATACTCCTCTCCTATACATAGTGCCCACCGTCATACCCTCCACACTCCTCTCCTGTAATTACTGTTTACTGTCCTACTCTCCACACTCCTTTCCTGTACATACTACTCACTGTCATACCCTCTATACTCCTCTCCTGTACATAGTTCCCACTGTCATACCCTCCACACTCCTCTCCTGTACATATTGCTCACTGTCATACCCTCCACACTCTTCTCTTATACATAGTGCCCACTGTAATACCCTCTACACTCCTCTGCTGTGCATACTGCCCACTGTCATACCCTTCACACTCCTCACCTGTACATAGTGCCTTTTGCCATACCCTCCGCACTCCTCTCCTGTACATAGTGCCCACTGTCATACCCTCCACACTCCTCTCCTGTACATACTGACCACTGTCATACCCTCCACACTCCTCTCCTGTACATACTGCCCACTGCCATACCCTCCACACTCCTCTGCTGTGCATACTGCCCACTGTCATACCCTTCACACTCCTCTCCTGTACTCCTCTCTAGTACCCACTGTTAGACCCTCCACATTCCTCTTCCTCACCTGCACATACTTTCAACTTTTATACCATCCATACTCCTCCCCTATGCCTCTTACCCACAAAAACAGTTCTTTAAAATTATACTGAATATCCTCAATGTTACCAGCTCTAGAATGGGCACACTTTTGTTAGTTCAACTAAAGGAAATCTCAGTCCTCATATTTGTTCTGCCTCATTATTAGTACTTATTTAATTTTGTAATTACTATTGTGATGTACATAGGAACATAGGGGATGTCAGCTACTCTAAATATAAAGCTACTTTGTAAAAAAAAAAAAGTGTCCCCGAAAATATTTTTGAGAGGCTCCTGTGATATCAAAGCGGTAGTAAACTTTTCTAACATTACTACTTTTTAGAGGCCCTGAGGTAGGTTATGCCATAATGTACAAGTATGCACAGCATATTAGCACATTAGGGTACACTTAAATTGTCAGACTGAGCCCTCCGGTGCTGTGCTGCGATCAATCCGGTGGGGCCCGGGCGCTTCCATCTTCACTCGGTCTTCCTTCTGGGTTCTGTGCTTTCGGTCACTTGCCTTGGCCGGGCTGCATTGATGTCATGCCCACGCATGCTCATGAGCATCCTCTTTCTCTCATTCCCCTTTCTCTCTCATCCTCCCTCCCTAACACCTCTCTCTCTCTCTCTCTCTCTCTCTCTCTCTCTCTCTCTCATCCTCCCTCTCTCTATTTTATTTTTTAGAACTATTGCCACTAAATCAGTATTTCTCAAACCTGCCTATCAATACAGCATGGTCCACTTGTGACCTTAAAGAGTTACTAAACCCAGGACCCTACATTCTGTACATCCTACACCCTACTATATCTGGTCTCCCACGGTACACAGAACATTGAAATGTAATAGGTTCCTTTTAATCCTCAAGTTAATAACATATTGTACTTTTTAGCTTGCATTTCTCAATTGGATACATCATTATACCCTTTTTTTATACTTGTTTTCTCTCGCCCTTCCTTGTGTTTGGTATCGTATAGTTCCACCAACCTTCCCCATTCTTTCCCCTTGTGGGATTATTCTATGGAAATGCAATAGTTTTAATAAATATAAACTGCTAAATACCCTTTCCCATCAGCAGTTAGAGCACTCTTGTGACTTCTATCAGTGTCTTGTTAAAGCTTGTAGGAGGAGTTTTCATTCTCCTCTGACTGCCCTATGAGGCTGCAGGACCCCTGACCCTCTGTCTGTGGCCCTGTGCTGATCACATGCACCCTCCCCATCCTGTTCTATCGGGAGATGGATTGGGGACTTTGGAAGAAGGGGAGGATCAGAGAAGATAGGATTAAACAGCCTTTTTACACAATGCAGAGCATTAATACCTTAGATTCCACAGTCAGTATAACAAGCATGCTTTACTGCATATACAGACTGATTTTACTGTTGTGGGTTTAGTAACACTTTAAATATGGAGAAGAGAGATCATCAATGCTTCATTATTTATGTATTTATTTAGTTAGCTAAATTTTTTAGGCTGGCCATACATGGTTCCTGCTGAATCAGCCAAAATTTGAGCCATAGTTGGCCTTGTCGGTGTTACCCACTTTAAAAAAAGACGGTTCGGTTTCAAAATTCGAAATCTTCAGGTTACCGAAGAGGTTGTTTTTGCCTGTGTCACTGAGTCTCTTCTTCCGGTACTCTGAGACGTCCGTCACCGTGAGAGCTGCCGGCTACACAGAGGGGTCTATGATTTGACAAGTGAGTCTGTTGCTGTGAAGATCTTTAATGCCCTGGCTACCGTTCCTGTGATTACCATCCTGACCATTATTACTACATGCTTGGTTGATGCTGTCCTCTGGTAAGTATATTGACTCTTCTCTGCTGGGTGGTGGATGCACTTGCCGTGGTGACTCCTTAAGGCATTTTTTGGATTTTTTCACAATCATCATTGAAACAAACTTTAGTTTTCTATTCACTATTTGGACTATTTGATTACATGGTGGTCATACCATTTAAGTCTCTTCATTTTCATATTCGGGTCTTATTACTGCACATTGCACTTTATTATGTTTATATGCTAATGTCATTATACATGTATGCTGATGTTTGGTTATACATAGCGCTGCACTTTTTTTACTTTATTCATTATGCAATTTTTGTTGGATTGTAGTGCTGGCTGCTATCTTTGTCAGACTTTAGCGCAGTAATTTTTTATAACATTTCAATGATTTATAAATCTCATAAACCCTTATTTTTTCACAATAGAAAATGGAAAACATATCAAATGTTTAAACTTAGAAAATGTACCATTGTTAAAAATAAAAATAAAAAATGAGGTCATTTTGAAATTGATGGCAGCAACAGGTCTCAAAAAAGTTGGAACAGGGCCAAGTTTACCACGGTGTAGCACCCCCTCTTCTAACAGCATTCTGTAAATATCTGGGATGTCAAAGGCAGGCCTTTCAAGCCTACTTCTGATTGGTTACATCCCCCAGGTGAGCTGGATTTACTAGTGGACGGGAACTCAGGGGGGCTTGATTAGCATGTGTGGCTTAATGCTGTTATCTCAGGACACAGCATGGGACATAGAACTCAAGGGGCAGGTGATTATAAAGTGGGAGTGCAACCAGGAGTAAATGCCCAGTGTTCATGAGGCTTTATAGATATAGGTCCAATGGATAATTACTGCAGGGCTGGCTGTGTTTTGTGCCCCTCTGATTGGGTCTACAGCCAAAGCAAGTAAATCAGGGAAGGCTTGTAATCAGACTGCAGTAATAAGAGACTCCAGAATAACTATTATTATTGGAAGACTCACTTCTCACTTTATTAATCACAGTTTATATATTCGGTGGAAAGGTCTTCATTTCCACCAAATATATAAAAGGCTTTCTTCCCCACTCTACCTTGGTTATGTCCATCATTCATGACTTCTAGGTGAGTGACCAAGCCTGGCCTATCAAGGAGCCCACCATGGCTACACCTACAAGAGTTTATCTCACATCTGTTTCCGTACATTTAGAAAGGAAGAGAATAATCCTTCAAAGAAAAATAGTTTCCTACGTGTCCCCAACACCATAAGATTCACTTACCCAAATTCAGGTAGATCTTTATCAAAGTGGACATTGTCCTCATAGACAACTTGGAAATCTTCATTAACAGCAATAACCTTTAACTGTAAATTAGAAAACAGAAACACTAAAGTCCATGATTAACTACAGACAACAATACTTTACAGAGTAAAGTAGTAATCTTTCATTGTTCTGTAATACAAAACATACAATCTGATTGGTTGCCATGGGCTGTTGGGTTCTGGACTTTTGGAAATTGGATTCCTAAAATCAGGAATGGGGTAAGGGACAGACAGAGTAATTGTGGAGCACTGAGCATGTTGTGCTGAATTTTTGATTTGGATTAATTGTGCTAAAAGTAGCAGGGGCTTAAATGATAAGTCTACAGAGTCTGCACACCATTTCAGTGACACTGAATCCCACCATTACAGTGATACTAACAATGTTACCTGTAGGTGGCAGCCAGGTGCATTGTTAGTGTCACCTCTCCTGCTGAGCTTTTACCTTATTGCTGGCAGTGCCCCCATTCACCCCAATCAGGAAGAGCCACTGGTGACCCCACTCCCAGAGACCTCGATCTAACCTCATCCTCCGCCGGACTGTTCTGCTAACGCACAGCAAATCCTTCCCTTCCCGCTTCCCCTCCCTCCGGTTTCCGGTCAGTGTAGAGCGCAGCCTCGGTGACTCACAACAATGAAGTCACATACCGGGGTTGATTTACTAAAACTAGAGAAAGCTAAATCTGGGGCAGCTTTTTTTGTCAAAGCGTAACCACTTGTGAAACCGCCTGCAATGTACTGCGGACGAAGCGATGTACCCATACGTTGCTGCCTGCTTCTGGATTCAGGGCACATGCTTGCGCGACACCCCCCCCCCCTCCGACCGCCGGCATCAAGTCAATGATTGACGCCCAGGACCTGCTGATTGGCTGTGTACAATCATAGCTCAGAGCTCTTGTGTTGTCAATCAACACAGGGCTCTTTACGGTGGGAACGTTCTCTCTGTTTCTACTCCCTGCTTTGCTAAGAGGAACTAAGAGATTAGTGAAAGCAGCACACTTTACACATATTACACATAGTTAGGCACACATTTAAGCCGGGTGGCCTGTAAAGCCGCAAGCTGTCACAGCCGTGTCCCCACAGTTGAAATGCCGGTACCAGGGAGTGGAGAGGGATAGAACCGACGGTTCGGGTGATCACATCGCTGGATCCTAGGACACGTGAGTGTAGCAACTGACTTTTAATAAATACAAAATGACTGGAGCTCCTCTTTAACTGATTAGCGACAGCCCACCATAGATTTACTGCAGCAGGGCGGCTGCTCTGCGCCAGATCACATACTGTACCTGGTATGTGATCTGACACTTCCGGTTCTGGGGCATACGCACACGCGCGCTGCCAGCGTCCCACTCCTACTGTGATTGGACACAGTGTGAGCCAATCAGTGGGACCCACCGATCATTAAGGAGAAAGGCAGATCGCCGTTCTGCCTATGTAAACAAAGCAGATCTCTGTTTTGTAAAAGGGGAATGTGCTGATCCTGTGTTCCTGCTAAGCTGGAACACAGATTTTTACCTTCCCCCAGTCAAAGCACCTCCCCCACAGTTAGTAATCAGTCCCAGGGAACACATTTAACCGTTTGATTGCCCCTGATGTTAACCCCTTCCCTGCCAGTGTCATTAGTACAGTAACAGTGCATATTTTTTAGCACTGATCACTGTATTAATGTCTCTGGTCCCCAAAATATATCAAAAGTGTCAGTTAGGTATCCAATTTGTCTGCTGCAATATCGCAGTCCCACTATAAGTCGCTGATTGCTGCCATTACTAGTAAAAAATAAAAATAATTAAATAAAAATATACCTAAGTTTGTAGGCGCTGTAACTTTTGCGTAAACAAATCAATATACGCGTATTGGGATTTTGTTTACCAAAAATATGTAACAGACTTCATGTTGGCCTAAAATGATAAAGACATTTTTTTTTTATCGGGAATGTTTTATAGCAAAAAGCAAAAAAATATTTGTTTTTTTTTTTTTCAAAATTGTCAGTCTTTTTTTGTATATAGCGCAAAAAATAAAAACCGCAGAGGTAATCAAATACCATCAAAAGAAAGCTCTATTTGTGGGGGAAAAAAGGACATACATTTTATTTGGGTACTGTGACGAAACGTCCCTACACTCCTCTTGAGTGCTTTCATCATATACTACTTCCTCCCAGTCTGAATATAGATCTCAGATATTCCAACCGCTCCCTAGCACAAAACGAGATGAGACTTGCTTAGTGCTAACATGGACTGTTTTATTAGAACCAAAATGACAAGTATTTATAATACAGTAGAAGAGGAGATTCCCTCCCCCCTCCTGCTCATATTACTCTAACAATACACCTGTAACAAATAAACATGCGCTAATTAACTAATCCCTTTAAGCAGCCGATGTGACTCTGTGCCCATCAGGATTTCACTACAGGTCAGACTTGTTGTCACGAGCTTCACACAGTAGATTATACATTATCATAAGTACAACCACAAGACAACAGGAGCTCTACTAGGAGTCGGCCCGTCTCCTATATTGTACAGAGGACAATGGGATCAGCTCTCTCAATTAACATCTTGAGTTCATCAACAAACTAAGAATAGTCTTTACATATATCCTGCATTGAATCTGACTAGCACAGATTATAGTGGGGTTCTCATTCACCCTGTGCCCCTTAAAATCCAGGGCCCATAATCGGTCGGCAAGAGGCTCGCATTCAGTCCTCTGCCTAGGTCTGTCACAGGTACAGCATCGCACGACCGCGCAATTGTCAGTTAAAGTACCGCGGTGCCATATCGCAAAAAATTACCTGGTCATGAGGGGGGTAAACCTTTCCGAAGCTGAAATGGGTAAAGCGGTAACAAACTGTGAGCTGTGTCTCTTCTGCATAAAAATACACCTACCTCTCTGCTCACTGTCTTCTCCGGCATGTAAACTGAGCTACTTAAAGTGCAGCTCAGCTTATATCGCCAGCACAGTCCCTATGAGCCGGTATGAGTGACTCCAGCGCATTCGCAGAAGTGACTTCACCCCACGCTGGCCAATGAAGATGGCCGAAGAACGGCACCCAAAAGAAGATGCTGGCACCAGGGAAGGACAGGGACAGTTGATGAAAAAGGTAAGTTTAGCTGCGCTTTAAGTTCATACCAGGTACCCCAGTACTGCAAAGCAGGAGTGCAAACTACTAATCCACTGTGCTCCTCTGTTATCAATGATATACATGCATTTATATGCATTTATAGGACATTTCTAAATGCATATAATAATTTTAATTGATATGAATCACACTGTGCATTTACCTTCATTAAAGCGGAAGTAAACCCATCGATTTAACAGTCTTAAAAAAAAAAGGCATGCCGTGAATGCTAACTGCACATTGGCTGTGCTCTCAACCAGTCAAACCATCCAATGGCTGGTGTCATAACGGATCACATGTGCAGCACTGTGGCAGTTGAAGATTAAACAGAGGCAAAGATGGCAGCTTCCTTGGCTGAAAACGATAGGGGGGTTTACTTCCACTTTAAGGTTTGTTCAGCTGCGTTTAAAGAAAATAGAATTCTGTGGGTCCAGGGACCGATTAAATACTATTACCATGTCTAAATGCATGTGAACGCATTTAAACGCAGGAGTAATTGACCAGGGAAGCATTGCTCCTACATATAATAACCAAAAGCAGGAGTCTTGTGTGACTGTCGCCTAAAGAGACCACATATTATGTAGATTTGTCTTATTTCCTCTGCAGATTATCAGAGCTGATCATTACATGAAGAATGCATGTTACCTGCTGAGTGCTGAAGTCAAAGCCCAGGTAATATGCAGCAGAGGCCATGGGAGAGGATCACGCTGGCTGCAGCCCTGCGTCTGTGAGCGTCCACCGAGGTCCTGATATAAATCAGTAACCAGAAGCAGCTCCAGTGGGTTCTAGTTAAAGGATTACAGGAAGCAAAGGGCGATTGGAGACATGCTTTATTCATACAGCACTCTGATTGTCAGCAAACATTGCATGTCTCTCTCCTTACTTCCTGTAGTGCACTGACAGCTTCCTTCCTGATCCTCATGTCACTGTAATGTGATTCCCCGGATTATGGAGACAGGGTTCCAGGTCTGAAGCTGTAGCCGGCTCTGCGGCACTTGTAGAACTAGAATTTCCAGCATGCCCTTAGGGATTGCAGCCGTATTAGTGCACAAAATAATTGAGTTCTGTCTGTGATCCTTTTTTTATTTGCACTAACACCCAGATTACCAGGACAAGCTTTCGGGTGTACCCCCTTCTTCAAGGTCCAAGCAGTACTGAAGAAGGGGGCACACCCCGAAAGCTTGTCCTGAAAATTTGGATGTTGGTGCAAATAAAAGAAGTTAAAAAAAGAAAAGAAAAGTATCAAATAGAACTCAATTGTGTCATTATGCACCACACACAGGGTGAGAGTAATTTTCTTGGCAATTGCAGTTCTTTCAGGCTGCATTTACACCTTAGCGTAGCATCTTAGAGTGTTTTTCTGGCGTTTTTTTTTTTTTTTTGCATGATTTTGGTGTGTTTTTATACAGCGTTTTTGAGCTTTGGCTTTTTTTTTTTTTTTTTAATTAGCCAATAGAGAAAACTATCATCTGTTGCATCATTTGTTGCTAGGTTTTTCAGCTTTTCAATCTGTTTGTATTTCTTTTTTATTATTATTCATTTATTATTATTATTTTTGTTAGGGTGAGGGCTTATACCGCGTACACAATATCGGAATTTCCAACAACAAATGTTAGAGAGCTGGATCTCAAATTTTCCAATTTTTGTGAGTTTGTTGTCGGAAATTCTGACAACAAATGTTTGAGAGCTGGATCTCAAATTTTCCAATTTGTTGTCGGAATCAAGCAGAAGAGCCGCATTGGCTATTGAACTTAATTTTTCTCGGCTCGTCGTACCTGTTGTACGTCACTGCATTCTTGCCAATCCGAATTTTCGTCAACATTTGTGCGACCGTGTGTATGCAAGACAAGTTTGAGCCAACAAATGTCAGCAGACATGTCCGCTGACATCCGATCCGGTGCCAAAAGCAGACGGATGGCCACACGTCCAGATCCGTCGCTGGCGGATCGGATCGGGTGAGATCGGGTGAAAACGGACACACTGTCCGTTTTCATTCGATCTCTCCATAGAGATCAGCGGCGCTCGCAAGCCCCTCCCCGCTCAGTGAGCGGAGAGAGGCTTGTCATCCGCCGGCTCAGCGGAGATCAACGGACAGATCTCCCGCTGAGCCGACGGACAGAGGCGGGCTCCGTGCAAGCGGAGTCCGCCTCGTCTGAAAGGGGCCTTAAGGTTAGGGTAAGGATTTATTTATTGTCTTATTATCATTTATTTATTATTTATTTTTATTAGGGTTAGGGTGTTAATAATACTACCACTAATAATAATAATAATAATAAATTAATAAACACACAAATTAATAAAAATAATCATAAATAAATACAATAAATGAATACTATGTAATAATAAATAAACACCCTAACACAAAATAATTATTGTTAATATTGTTATTATTATTATTGTTATTATTAATATTATATTAATAATAATAATAATAAAAAAAATGTTTTATTTATTTTTGTTTTGTTCAGGTTGGGTCTTTATTATTGTATTATTATTATATAAAACACAGGATCTAAACTCAAAGCCCACCTACACCATAGATCCCACCACTGCACCAAAGTGTATATAAAAAGTAATAACTCAATAAAGCTGCCACTACAGTGTCTATTTACTGTGTTCACTTCCATTTGTTTATTACGGTAGATGTGCTATTATTGTATTATTATTCAAATTATTAATAATAGTAATCATTTATTTATTTATTTTAAGATTAGGGGTTAAGTATTATTTATTATTACATATTATTCATTTTATTTATTTATGATGATTTTTAGTTATTTGTGTATTTATTTTACATTTACATTGCTGTGAAAAAGTATTTGCCCCTCCCTGATTTATAACTTTTTTGCATTTTTCTCACACTTAAATTATTCAAGATCCTCAAACAAATTTTAATATTACACAAAGATAACCCGAGTAAATCCAAGATGCAGTTTTTAAATTATTAGTTCATTTATTAAGGGAAAAAAGCTGTTCAAACCTGCCTGGCTCTATGAGAAAAAGTATTTGCCCCCCTGCTGAATCATGAATGAACTGTGATTAACCACAATTTTTTGGAAAGCTGAGTTAAATTTCACTTGCCACACCCAGGCCTGACTACTGCCAGACCCGTTAAATCAAGAAATCACATAAATAGAAGCTGTCTGACAAAGTGAAGCACGCTAACAGATCACAAAAAGCCACACATCATGCCACAATCTAAAAAAATTCAAGAACAGATTAGAAACAAAGTACGGTAATTGACATGTATCGGTCTAGGAAGGGTTTCAAAGCCATTTCTAAGGCTTTGGAACTCCAGTGAACCATGGGGAGATAACTTGGAACAGTGGTGAACCTTCCCAGGAGTGGCCGGCCTTCAAAACTGACTCCAAGAGCATGACGATGACTCATCCAGAAGGTCATAAAAGAACCCAGAACAACATCTAAATAACTGCAGGCCTCACTTCAATAAGAAAGAGACTGGGCAAAAATGGCATCCATGGGAGCGTTCCAAGGCCAAAGCCACTGCTGACCAAAAAGAACAAAGGCTGATCTCACAATTATCACAATTATCAAAAAACATCTTGATTATCTTTTAGGCTTTTAGGCAAATATTCTGTGGACTGATAAGAAACCAGCTTCAGGACCTGGACGACTTACCATAATTGATTGAACCATAAATTCTGAGCTCTACCAGAAAATCCTAAAGGAGAATGGTCACCAGTTTGTGACCTCAAGCTCAAGTGCACTTGGGTTATGCAGCAGGACAATGATCCGAAACATAACAGCAAGTCCACCTCCAAATGGTTCAAACAAAGCTAAATTTACGTTTTGGAGTGACCTAGTCAAAGCCCCCAATTGAGATGCTGTATCATGACCTTACACAGGCCGTTCGTGCTGTAAACCTTCCAATGTGGCTGAATTAAAACAATTCTGCAAAGAAGCGTGGGCCAAAATTTCTCCACAGCGATATGAAAGACTCATTGACAGTTATCGCAAACGCTTAATTGCAGTTGTTGCCACCAAGGGTGGCACAACCAGTTATTAGGTTTAGGGGCCAATTACTTTTTCACATAAAGCCAGACAGGCTTAACCACTTTCAGACCGGACCATTTTGCTGGCTTAAGACCAGACCACTTTTTGCGATTCGGCACTGCGTCGCTTTAACTGACAATTGCGCGGTCGTGCGACGTGGCTCCCAAACAAAATTGACGTCCTTTTTCACCACAAATAGAGCTTTCTTTTGGTGGTATTTCATCACCTCTGCATTTTAAATTGTTTGCGCTATAAACAAAAAAAGAGTGACAATTTTGAAAAAAAACGCATTTTTACTTTTTGCTATAATAGATATCCCCCAAAAATACATAAAAACATTTTTTTTTCCTCAGTTTAGGCCAATACGTATTCTTAGACATATTTTTGGTAAAAAAAAATCGCAATAAGCATTTATTGATTGGTTTGCGCAAAAGTTATATCGTCTACAAAATAGGGGATAGATTTATGGAATTTTTTAATTAATAATTTTTTTTTACTAGTAATGGCAGTGATCAGCAATTTTTATCGTGACTGTGACATTATGGCAGACACGTCAGACAATTTTGACACATTTTTGGGACCATTGGCATTAATACAGCAATCAGTGCTATAAAATTGCATTGATTACTGTAAAGATGTCACTGGCAGTGAAGGGGTTAACCACTAGGGGGTGGGGTTAAGTGTGTCCTGGGGAGTGATTCTAACTGTGGGGGGGGTGGGCTAGCAGTGACACAACACTGATTGCTGCTCCCGATGACAGGGAGCAGACGATCAGTGTCCTGTCACTAGGCAGAACGGGGAGATGCTGTTTACATCGGCATCTCCGCGTTCTTCAGCTCCGTGACATGATCGCGGGCACCTGGCGGAAATCGAGTCCGCGGGTCCCACGGGCACTGTCACAGAGCACGCGGCAAACGTGCACACGCGCACGGCCGGAAATTAAAAGTAACGTGCGGGTACGTTACTTTGCCCAGCCGTGCCATTCTGCCGACGTATATGTACAGGAGCCGGACGGCAAGCGGTTAAAGTGACACTAAATTCTAGTTTAAATAAAAACATTCTATTCAAGTATATATTATTAACTCAAAAAAAGTCTCTTCTATTGCTCTCAGCCTCCTTCAAACCTCCAAATTTCATTTTTTTTCTTTTTTTTCTGTTGTGATCTGACTTACTTTTAGAGGATGGCTATGTTAGTTCTCCGTGGTCCCACAGTATGTAGGAACATAGCCACCCTCTTCTGCTCACTCCTGAGATGGACACGGGACTATATGATTTGTAGTGTAGAGTAGTGCACATGACCACAACTCATGCAGTAAATGGCAGTAAAGGGGAATATGACAGGTTCAGGAGCTCACAGCGGGCATTACTAGGAGGCAGAAAAACACAGTACATCCTCATTTAAAATTGCTTTGCTCACTGAAGCGCGATCCATGTTTGGATCACTCTTCAGAGAGCACTTGATGGGTGAGGAGGAGGTAGTGTAGGACCTCCTCATCATCTGTTATAACCTCCTAAATCCTGGACTACATTGTGTACGGTGGCGCTGCAGCGCATAACATCAGCCTCCCATAATAAAAGTCTATGAGCCCGAAAACACATAATTCTGCCCCAAAGAACTTCAGTAAGGCACATTGCTTCTAAAACTTGAAAAATAATCATGCAAAAAAGCATTTAAAATCACCTTAATTTGCTATGCTCAGGTGTGATTGAAGCCCTAAACTCACTAAGGCTGGTTTCACACTGGGGCATTGGGGGCGCTGGCGGTAAAGCGGCGCTATATTTAGCGCCGCTTTACCGTCGTTTTAGCGGCGCATTTCGGCCACTAGCAGGCGGTTTTACCCCCCCGCGAGCGGCCGAAAAAGGGTTAATACTGGCCGCAAACCGCCGCTGCAGCGGCGTTTTGCGGGCGGGTTCGGAGCGCCGCCCCATTGTTTTCAATGGGAAGGGGCGCTATAGGAGCGGTAAATATACCGCTCCTACAGCGCACCAAAGATGTGGCTTGCAGGACATTTTTCAGCGTCCTGCAAGCGCACCGCTTCAATGTGAAAGCCCTCGGGCTTTCACACTGAAGACACAGCAACAGCTGTTTAGGGTCGGTTTGCAGGCGCTATTTTTAGCGCAATAGCGCCTGCAAACCGCCCCAGTGTGAAAGGGGCCTAAGTGTCTATGTTCTACTGGGGGGATTTTCCTTTGTTTGCTGTGTCCAAAACCCAATTGGTAATATAAGGAAATCTCTGCAAAGTAAGGATCTAGTATTGCAAGCAGAAATGGCAGCCCATGTATCTTCCTCAGCATAGGTTACCTTAACTAAGATTAACTCCACTTTTGTTGAGAAAAAAACATTCCCCTCTGGGTGATCTATGTACATTGCAGGGATTTAAAAAAAACTTTGTTGCCGATTCCTACCTTTTGTTATTCTGAAGAAACCCCTGTGTGTTTGTCTGTGTCCATGTGGTAAGTGAATCTAATGGAAGTGGTTTCATAATTATCAATCAGCTGCTGCACCTGCAGGGCTCTAATGAGGAAAGCTGCTGGGTCTGTATCCCTTTAGACGTGATTTCCTCTTGGGAGTATCTCACCAAAAATGATTTTTTTTTGTTGCAGGGGATGCCTAAAATTTGACTTGTATCTTAGTGTGGACTTCTAGGAGAATTGGTGAGCCAATCATACGAGCAGGTGGGCGTGATGTACACATTCTTTGTACAGAACTTCTCCAGGTAGCCATGTTTTATTGCATTTTACAGAAAATTGCAGCTCTGCAGATTGAAAAGGAAAGGTAATTTTTAATGACATTCAATTACAATATGACTTGTGTCACAATTGTATACGCTATATTATTTTTTCTTTGCTATTTTTTTCCCCACAAAAGTGGAGTTACCCTTTAAAGCGTTTGTTACCCCAACACTTCATATTCCTGATATGTGCCTGCTGTACCATGTACTTGTATGAGAAAGTTTCCTGTTCTCTTTGTATTGCTCCATTTATGTGAAATCCCTCCCAGTCCTGCTACTTTCCTGTTAAAAACTGAGCACACTAAGCAGGGGAGCACAGCGTAGTCAGTTCTCTAGCTCAGTGTACTCTTCTTCAGTGATTGGACATGTCCTGACACACCCCTGCTGCACAGCCATTCATTGGGAAGCTCATTGTGCTGCTGCTTCTTCTCCCTCCAGCTCTAATGCAGCTAAGAACAGAGGGAATGTGATCACTTATAAAAAAAGGGAAACAAGGTTTTTATAATGTTTTTTTATATGTATACACAAATGTTTTGCCTTTACATTTGTATTTTAACCTCCCTGGCGGTATTCCCGAGTCTGGCTTGGGGTGGAACTTCAGTACCATAAGCGGTAACCCCCGAGCCAGACTCGGTATGGCATTGCAGGATACAGGGGAAGTTACTTACCTTGTCCCCTGGATCCTGCGATGTCTCCCCGCTGTGTGTGTGAGCTCCTCCGCTCGATTCACACAGTGCCGAGTGCCGCTGATCTCCGTTCCCTGCGACGTTACGACGCACGAGAGCGGAGATCGGCACCGAATTCAAAAAAGTTAAAACACACAATACACATATAGTACTGTAAAAAAAAAAAAAAAAAAAAATACACATCCCCTTTGTCCCTAGTGGTCTGTCCAGTGCCCTGCATGTAGTTTTATATAATAAATACTTTTTTTTCTGCCTGGAATTTGGAGATTGTCCATAGCAACCAAAAAGTGTCCCCTTTATGTCAAAAGCAAATTTCAGTGTTTTTGATTTGATTACATTATTGAATAATTTTTATAGTTATTTATTATATTATAATTTATGATTTTTGTGTTTCAAACTTTATCATACCCGGGATATCTACTAGACTCTGGTTTGGACAGATTTAAGTGAGTTATTCATAAGAATTGCAGCCTACAACATAAAACGCCAAATTTCCATGCAAAGTAATTGTACCGCTTTTGGTACAAAATTCCTGACATAATCATACCGCCAGGGAGGTTAAATTGAATGGGTTGTTTTACAAGGTGATCGTTTAACCACTTGCCGCCCGTCCATTGTCAAAAGACGTCGGCAAAGTGGTTGTAAAATCCTGACAGGATCGCATCGCGGCGATCGTTGTTGCGTGGTGTCAGTCTGCCATTCCGCAACTACGATCTTGGTAAAGAGTCTCCGACGGAGCAGTGAAGTTTCCTTCGCTAATTGAACTGTCCACCCACAAAGTGATTGTACACCTCAAACATGAACTATGTGCAACGCATATCCCTCTATAGTGTGTGCTTGTCTAAATTAAAAGCACTAAGGGGTTGATTTACTAAAGGCAAATAGACTGCAGTTGCTCCAGAGCTTAGTAAATGAGCAGAAGCTCTGCTGACTTCCATCACCCAATCATGTGCTAGCAAAGATGCTGTTTTTTTTATTTTACTAGCACATGATTGGGTAATGTTTGCAAAGTGAAGCTTTACCTCATTTACTAAGCTCTGGAGCAACTGCATTTGTAGAGGGCAACTACACTTTGCAAAGAGTCATTTATTTGTCTTTAGTAAATCAACCCCACTAAGAGAAAAATGATGTCAGGAGAGGGACTGGCAGTTGATTGACAACCTCAGCTCTGTTCCTGTGTGCTGTGTGAAGGGGGGTGTGTCCCTTCCCTCCAATCATCTCTCACAGCTCCCCTCACTAAGCTTAGTAGAGTGTAACTTCAGCTCTCCGCCCCTTTTTTTCTGAACGCTCAGACAAGCTTTTGTTATACTTTAACCACTTCAGCCCGAAGGATTTGGCTGGCCAAAGTTTAGAGCACTTTGTGCGAATCGTCACTCTGTCATTTTAACTGACAGTTGCGTGGTCGTGCGATATTGCACCCAAACAAAATTGACGTCCTTTTTTTCCCACAAATAGAGCGTTGATTCTTTTGGTGGTATTTTATCACATCTGCGTTTTTTATTTTTTGCTCTATAAACAAAAAAAGAGCTACAATTTTGAAAAAAACACATTATTTTTTAGTTTTTGCTGTAATAAATATCCCCCAAAAATATATATAAAAACTATTTTTTTCCTCAGTTTAGACAGATATGTATTCTTCTACAGTGTCTACAAAATAGGAAATAGTTTTATGGCATTTTTATTTTTATTTATTTTTTCACTAGTAATGGCGGCGATCTGCGATTTTTATCAGGACTTCAACATTATGGCAGACACGTCGGACAATTTTGACACATTTTTGGAACCATTGGCACTTATACAGCGATCAGAACTATAAAAATGCATTGATTACTGTAAAAATGTCACTGGCAGGGAAGGGGTTAACACTAGGGGGCGATCAAGGGGTTAATTGTGTTCCCTAGTGTGTGTTCTAACTGAAGGGGGGATTGAACTGTATGAGGGAAGAGATAGATCGTTGTTCGTACTCTGTATGAACAGACGATCTGTCTCTTCTCCCCTCAGAGAACTGGAAACTGTGTGTTTATACACACAGATCCCGGTTCTCTGTGTGCCCCGAGCGATCACATGAACCCGGCAGTGATTGTGACCGCCGGGCACACGCATCGCTCCGTGGGCGAGCAAGGGAACGCGCGCTCGCCCCTAGTGGACAAATAAGGAAGTGACGTAACATGACGGCGATTCGCGCAGCCAAGCCATGTTGCCGCAGTACAACTGCGGCAGCTGCTCGGCAAGCTGTTAAGCTGTACAGTCTTCTGCACCTGTGTGAGTCATAAATGTGCCCAGTTACAGTCAGTGATAGCATGAAAACCCAAATCCTGTAACACCTCTTTATCTTCTAATTATGAGGAGATCCAAATATAAAAGAAAAAAAAATGTGTTGTGTTGTTAGTTTCAGTTAACAATGCATTGCTCCAAATCACAAGACGTTTTGGCCCAAGAGCTTCCATTTTTCGTATATATTATATGGTTGATATGATAGACTATTTCATTATTATTTTGTGCAGTTTGGGCTTTTACCTGTATTCCGTGAGCTGGCAGGCTGCATACGATCGCCATGTACTCCGGAAGGGTGTAGCAGGCCCTGTGCTGTACCTTGTCCCATCATCAGCATTTCATGTGTACTTAGAATTAGTTCCAGGAGACAGCAAGTTACTTTTCATGTTATCCCTGCTGGAACAATTTTCTGGCTCTTCGAACAGGTACCCTGTGTACTGAAGTCTAGCCAATCTGGCATGCATGTTAAAACTGTTAATACCTGTTTGTACATTTATTCTAACCTTCTGCAAACTTTATCGTAAAGTCACCATGACTTATTGCTGTGTAGAACACTGCTAGCCTTCCCAGTGAACAGATTCAACCTCGATTACCAGAGAAACTTTGAAAAGAGTTAGGTTTCAGGGAAGGAGTTCAGACTTGTGCCAGGTAAGTGGCTAAGGCCTTGTTTACACTTGTGTTTGGGGGGGGGGGGAGTAAAAACATGTGGCTGGGCACCGTTTTTACCACTCTCCAATTGTTCCATTTTATACCGCAAAGACAGCGGAGGGGGAGTACATATGCTGCGGCAACAATGATCTCTGATGTTGCCTTCAGTAGGAAGTACCGCCCGCTGAACATGACCCTTTCAACTGAACGGCAGCACTACACAACCACATGCAATGCACGTTGGGGCATGCTAGGGCAGGGTTTAAGGAGTTAAAGCAGGTAGTGAGGAAGCTATACACTGCCTCCCCACCACCTTTCCCTCTTCAGGGGGTAACACTAGTGTAAACTAGGGTGACCAGACATCCCCGGTTTCCGGGGACAGTCCCCGGATTGAGGACACTGTCCCTGGACCAAGTCTGTCCCCAGATTGTATTTGAACAGGTGCTGGGGAAATTTCAAAGACAGTCAGTGCAGAAGTAAAAAAATATATATAAATTACACACCCCCGCTTCGTCGCTCCTACTTGCTTAGAGGGGGTGTATTTCTTTCCATTATCTGTGCCCCTTTCTGATGATTATGTGCTGGTCGGAGCGGAGGGACTATTTCTTCAGTTTCTGGCACATGCCCATCCAGCTCCGCTCGCATGTTCTTCTGCCTTGGCTCAAGTCCCGGCCAGCCGCCTGCCTGCTTATCTCCTTGCCTTCCCTGGCTGAGTGATCTTCCTCCGCTCCCCACCCAGTAGTACCTGGGACCCGAAGAGTAAGACTTGACAGGCTGTGAGGCGGGCGGCAAGCGGCGATGGGCAGAGAGTCACTGATTGCCGCTATTGCTAGTAAAAAAAAAAAAATGTCCCCGGATTTCATTTTAAAAATCTGGTCTCCTTAGTGTAAACTAACTCTACATTCATACCAGTTTGCACGCTAAAATGTTTGTTGTGTAGGGACAGTGAGGGACTTTGTAATTCTTACAGCATATCACACTGTTTACTTTTTTCTCTTTTATTGAAGTGTCACTTTATTGAAATGACGAAAAATTACGCTTTATTCAAAATTTCTGTAAAGAGTTGAATCAAGGGGTTCATTTACTAAAGGCAAATAGACAGCTGCTCCAGAGCTTAGTAAATGAGGTAAGGCTTTACTTTGCAAAGAGTACCCAATTACATACAAGGAAAAAAAAAAAAAAATATTTTTTTTGTTTGCACATGATTGGATGATGGAAGTCAACAGAGTTTCTGCTCATTTACTATGCTCTGGAACAACTGCTCTTGCAGAGCACTGCAACCCACCACAATGCAGCAGTACAGTGTGAACAGGACACCTAGAAAACAATTGTTCACTATGGGGGTTATTTACGAAAGGCAAATCCACTTTGCACTACAAGTGCACTTGAAATTGCACTGAAAGTGCACTTGGAAGTGCAGTCGCTGTAAATCTGAGGGGTAGATCTGAAATGAGGGGAAGCACTGTTGATTTTATCATCCAATCATGTGCAAGCTAAAATGCTGTTTTTTATTCTCCTTGCATGTCCCCCTCGGATCTACAGCGACTTTACTTCCAAGTGCACTTTCAGTGCAAAGTGGATTTTCCTTTAGTAAATAACCCCCATGGTGTAAACGTTTGCTTAGTACTGTAATGAGTTGGGATCAGACATTCTATCAGGTGATTGATTAGAGACACATCCTACATATGGAAATTGTCAGTTCACCAAAAGTAATGTTTTACATACATGTATATCTCGCAGTGAAATCGCCCACCATAGTTCTTAGCCCTGTACCGATCCATCTTGATGTTTTTGGTCTTTCTTTAGGTTTACCAACACATACCTATCCACTTTAGAATTTGAGCAAGAGGAACATTTTGGAACAAACAATAGAGTGTGCACAGCGTGGTGGTGAAAAGTTGGCATTGCTGCATGGCCAGGGGCGGACTGATCATTCGGCCACTCGGGCACTTCCCGAGGGCCCCGGGCCACTAGGGGGCCCCATCAGGGTTGCCAGCCTCAGTAAAACCAAGGACAGTATGTAAAAATCAGTTTTTTTTTTTTTTACATCTGTTTCTGAAATGTCCCTTTTGGTCTAAAAATCCAGAGATTATAGCTGCCCCACCTCTCCAGTACCTTCTCAGCCAATAGAAACATGTCTGTGTATACTGTGTGTACATGTATGTGTATACTGTGTGTACATGTATGTGTATACTGTGTGATTGTATACTGTGTGGCCCCATAATCTCTGATAGCCTGTTGCCTGGGGGCCCCATAATCTCTGATTGCCCGGGGGCCCCATGAGTTGTCAGTCCGCCCCTGTGCATGGCGCTTAATATTCAGCATGGCACTTGGTTAAACGGAATTCAAGCTTACTCAAAAACATATACTGAACATATCTGCCACAAAACAATCCTTAATTACTGTGCCAGAAGAGACAATCTTACAGACACACATAGGGGGCTTATTATCTAAAGGAAAATCCACTTTGCACTGCAAGTGCACTTGGAAGTAAAGTCGCTGTAGATCCGAGGGGGACATGCAAGGAAAATAAAAAACAGCATTTTAGCTTGCACATGATTGGATGATAAAATCAGCAGAGCTTCCACTCATTTCAGATCTACCCCTTAGATTTAGAGCGACTGCACTTCCAAGTGCAAAGTAGATTTGCCTTTCGTAAATAACCCCCATAAACCTCAGAACGATACATATGCTTTTTTTTTTTTTTTACACTGGAGTTGATTTGCTAAAGGCAAATAGACTGTGCACTTTGCAAAGTGCAGTAGCACCCTGCAAGAGCAGTTGCTCCAGAGCTTAGTAAATGAGAAAAAGCTCTGCTGACTTTCCATCGTCCAATCATGTGCAAGCAAATATGCGTTTTTTTTATCGATTTCCTTGCAAAGTGAAGCTTTACCTCATTTACTAAGTTCTGGAGCAACTGCACTTGCAGAATGCACAGTCTTTTTGCCTTTAGTAAATCAACCCCTGTGTGCTTTGCAAAATGCAGTTGCCCTCTGCAAGTGCAGTTGTGTCAGAGCTTAGTAAATTAGGTAAGGTTTCATTTTGCAAAGAGAACCCAATCACGTGCAAGGAAAATGTTAAAAAAATGCATTTTTGATTGCACATGATTGGATGGTGGAATTCAGCAGAGTTTCTGCTCATTTACTAAGCTCTGGAGCAACCGCACTTTGCAAAGTGCACAGTCTTTTTCCCTTAAGTAAATTAACCCCATGTTAAATGCTCTCAAACTGAAAGCAGCGTTCAAAGCCCTCCTGGCATTCACTCCTTTTATAAGAGGAACACGAGTTGTACTGTGCCTAGACAGTAGTGAAAGGGTAGAATTCTTAGGCTGCCAGTGGGACTTCCAGTATCGATTATTGCAATTATACCAATTTGGCTGAGGAGGATCTGCTGTCTATCTCTCCTACAGCTGAGCATTGAGTAACCACTGCCCCTGCCAGTAACGGCGTATCTGCTCTCTCATGGACAGTTTTGCCATCCAGCCCCAAGAGACTACATTTGATGGCATAGAAGTTGGGAGGTGGAGGCTACTAAGTCAAGGGTGCTCAGTGGCTACCTTGTTTCAAGCCAGAGTGGTCTCCATGAATAAGACTAATGCCGCGTACACACGATTGGAAATTCCGCCAGCAAAAGTCTGATGAGAGCTTTTGGTTGGAAAATGCAGATGTGTGTATGCTCCATTGCACTTTTGCTGGCGGAATTCCAGCCAGCAAAAGATTGAGAGCATGTTCTCAATTTTTCAGTCGGAAAAAGTTTTGATCGGAAATTCCGATCGTCTGTACCAATTCCAATACGCAAAATTCCTACGCATGCTCGGAAACAATTCGGCGCATGCTTGGAAGCATTGAACTTCATTTTCTCGGCTCGGCATAGTGTTGTACGTCACCACGTTCTTGGCGGTTGAAAGTTCAGCGAACTGTTGTGTGACTGTGTGTATGCAAGCCAAGCTTGAGAGGAATTCTGTCGGAAAAACCATCCAAGATTTTTCCAACAGAAAATCCGCTCGTGTGTACGCGGAAAGAGAATTTGGCTAAAATGTGCAGATCTCAGAGCAAAAGCCTGGAGTCCTTTATCACCAAAATTAGCCAAGGTTCCACAGTTCTTACAACTGGGGTTGGGCAGGGGCCTAGGTTCTAATACCTTTAAAATTCAAAGTTTAGCCTTGACTGCACTTACAGGTGTTTCACCTTACAAATTTTTTTTTTAAAAGTCAGCAGCTAAAAAAAAAAAGTAGCTGCTGACTTTTAATAAGTACACTTACCCTCCCAGGGCGCCCACGATGTCGGTCGTGGAGGACGAGCTGTCCCTCGGCGATCCGGTTCCAGCGCCGCCATCCTCAGTAAGGGAAACGGCTTCCCGTTTCCTACTGCGCATGCGCAAGTCGGCGCGCGGCCTACTGCGCATGCGCGAGTCTAATTTGTGAATGGGGAACGCGATGTGTTGTGGGACATAGTTCCCATAACACACGGCGCCCCATTTACTAGAAGACGTAAGGGGAGAAGATCACCGCGGCGCTTCCCGACCGCCGCATGTAAATATACGTCGGCAGAATGGCACGGCTAGGCAAAAGCACGTATATATACGCGCGGTCCGGGTGCCGGGTCCCGGTCGGGAGCTTCGTGACCACAGCCGTGGGACCAGTGGACCCGATCGCCGCTGGTGTTCCGCGATCGGGTCACAGAGCTGAAGAACGGAGAGAGGTCTGTGTAAACAAACCTCTCCCCGCGCTTCCTATACTGCCTGTCACTGATCTGCTGTTCTCTGTCATCGGGAACAGCCGATCAGTGACGTCAGACGTCAGCCACGCCCCCTACTGTAAAAAAAGACACAACACGTCACACTTACTCCTCCCCGCCCCCTAGTGGTTAACTCCTTCACTGCCACTGTCATTTACATAGGAATCAGTGCATTTATCTACTTCCCACCCGGCCACTGTACATATACGGCCGGGTGGGAGCCGTCTAATTCTGAATGGACGTTCCAGAATGTCCTTCAGAAGTAGAGGGATCGCGCGTGCCCGCGCAGCGGCGCGATCCCGATGCGGCCGTGTCACCCGGACACGGCGCATCTCAGATCGGCAGGAGGGCTCGGTGATTGGCCCTCCTGATCACATGACGACCGTGTCGAATCACAGCCGTCATGTGATGTAAACAAACAGCCGGTTGCTAGGCAATCGGCTCTCCTCTCCTCACACGGAAGTCGTCGGTGAGGAGAGGAGAGCGGATCGCTGCAGCGGGCTGGTGATCAGTGAGTATTAGCTGTTTTTTTACAGCTTTTTACTCACTGATCACCAGTGTAGTGTCCCCACAGTAAAACACACATGTCCCCACAGTAAAAACACATGTCCCCAAAACACACATGTCCCCAAAACACACATGTCCCCAAATAATAAAAACACATGTCCCTCACATATGTCCCAGTAAAATAACATGTGCCAAAGATTATCTGCACACATATGTCCGTGATCACCTGCACACATCTGTACATGATCATTTGCGTACATATGTCCGTGATCACGTGAACCAATTATTATACACTTAACGGAATTTTTTTTACAAAAAACATGTAGCAGAATACATTTTGGCTTAAATTTATGACAAAATTTGATTTTATTGGATCTCTTTTAAAAAAGAAAGGAGAAAATATTGTTTTTTTTTCAAAATTTCCGCTATGTTTTCGCTTATATCGCAAAAAATAAAAAACGGAGTCGCAAATAAATACCACCAAACTAAAGCTCTATTTGTGCAAACAAAATGATAAAAAATTAATTTGGTTACAGCATTGCATGACCGCGCAATTGTCACTGAAAGTGCGCGAGCGCTGAAAGCTGAAAATTGGTCTGGGCAGGAAGGGTGTTTAAGTGCACAGTAAGCAAGTGGTTAACCACTTCCCACCCGGCCAATGTACATATACGGCCGGGTGGGAGCTGTCTACTTCTGAGTGGACGTTCCGGAACGTCCTTCAGAAGTAGAGGGATCGCGCGCGCGCGCCTGCGCAGCGGCGCGATCCCGATGCGGCCGTGTCACCCGGACACGGCGCATCTCGGATCGGCAGGAGGGCTCGGTGATTGGCCCTCCTGATCACAACACGGCCGTGTCGAATCACAGCCGTCATGTGATGTACACAAACAGCCGGTTGCTAGGCAATCGGCTCTCCTCTCCTCACACGGAAGTCGTCGGTGAGGAGAGGAGAGCGGATCGCTGCAGCCGGCTGGTGATCAGTGAGTATTAGCTGTTTTTTTACAGCTTTTACTCACTAATCACCTGTCTAGTGTCCCCACAGTAAAACACACATGTCCCCACAGTAAAACACACATGTCCCCACAGTAAAACACACATGTCCCCACAGTAAAACACACATGTCACCACAGTAAAACACACATGTCCCCAAATAATAAAAACACATGTCCCTCACATATGTCCCAGTAAAATAACATGTGCCAATGATTATCTGCACACATATGTCCGTGATCACCTGCGCACCCCTTTTACATGATCATTTGCGTACATATGTCCGTGATCACGCGAACCAATTATTATACACTTAACAGAATTTTTTTTACAAAAAAACATGTAGCAGAATACATTTTGGCTTAAATTTATGACAAAATTAGATTTTATTGGATTTCTTTTAAAAAAGAAAGGAGAAAATATTGTTTTTTTTCAAAATTTCCGCTATGTTTTCGCTTATATCGCAAAAAATAAAAAACGGAGTCGCGAATAAATACCACCAAACTAAAGCTCTATTTGTGCGAACAAAATGATAAAAAATTAATTTGGTTACAGCATTGCATGAGCGCGCAATTGTCACTGAAAGTGCGAGAGCACTGAAAGCTGAAAATTGGTCTGGGCAGGAAGGGTGTTTAAGTGCACAGTAAGCAAGTGGTTAAATAGCACTGATTTCTGTATAAATGGCAATGGTCCCAAAAATGTGTCAAAAATGTCCGATGTGTCCGCCATAATCTCCTTTTCCTCCTAACTTTCATATGTTTGGATTGTGCATGTTAGTTGCAGTAGTGTGCAATACTCTATACATACTACAAATCCCATAGACCATGGTCCCTATTCCATTTCAGATGCAAGCCAGAGAAGGTGACTATTTTCCTACATACAGTGGGACCATGGAGAATGAACGTAGCCACCCTCTAAGGCCCCTTTCACACTGGGGCGGTTTTCAGGCGGTACAGCGCTAAAAATAGCGCCTGTATACCGCCTGAAAAAACCGGCCCCATTCACTCCAGTGTGAAAGCCGGCGGGCTTTCACACTGGAGCGGTGCGCTAGCAGGACCGCAACAAAAGTCCTGCTAGCAGCATCTTTGGAGCGGTGAAGGAGCGGTGTATTTACCGCTCCTATACCGCTCCTTCCCATTGAAATCAATGGGAAACCGCGGGGATACCGCCCGCAAACCGCCGCTTTGCGGCGCTTTGCGGAGGTTTTTAACCCTTTTGCGGCCGCTAGCGGGGGTTAAAACCACCCCGCTAGCGGCCGCATACCGCGGGTAAAACGATGGTAAAGCAGCGCTAAATATAGCGCTGCTTTATCGTCGCCGCCCCGCACCGCCCCAGTGTGAAGCCAGCCTAATAGAAAGTCGGGTCACAGCACCCAACAAGAAAAGTCAAGACTCAAGAATACATATTTGAATACTTTTTTTTTTAGGGCCAGTTCACACCACAATTTCTGCGTTACAAATGCATTTCTCCATGCACATTTTTGATGCATTCCAGTCCATTTTTTATGTGTTTTTAATGCTTTCCAGTGCGTTTTTCAACCCTTTTTTCTTCATCTTAATTAAGGACGTGCATTCCAGTGCATTTTTGATGTGTTCGGGCATTCCAGTGCATTTTTGATGCTTTTTGTCGTGTTCCATACAGAAAAAAAATGCAACATGTTCTACTTGTTGACTGCACTGGAACACATTGCACTAGTGTGAATTAGGGCCATTGAAATCCATGTTCAACATTGTCCATGCATTTTTGATGCAGAAAAAAAAAACGCACTGGTAACGCATCTGGTAGGAATGAGCCCTAATGCATCAAAAACACAGAGGGATGCACATGTCCTCAATTGTCCACAATTGAAATGAAGAAATGCATCAGAAACACACCAGAAACGCATCAAAAGCACTGCAATGCATGCAAAACCGTGAATGCAGAACAAAATGACCATGTGATCTGGTTGCAGTGCGGTTCCAAATTTGCTGTATGCGCATCTTTGGCGCTATTTGAGTGCATTCAAAATGAATGGGCTCAAATTGCACCGCACTAAATCTCATGTGAATTGCACAGGAATGCGGTTCCTGTGCAATTCACATGCGTTTCTTAGTGTGAACTGTGCCTAAAACCAGAGTTTCCTGTCACTTTATATACCATAATTCTAGCTAACAATGAATTACATGGGTAGGCTGAACGAGCTCTCAGGACATCAAGAACTTAATACTTAAATACAATCATGTAATTAAAGGGTGGATACATTATTACAGAATAAAGAAGCCAGTATCTCCGGTCTAGTAGCCTGCAGGCAGAATCCCTGACGTATAAACTAGCAGAATGTTGATTTAATACAAGAAGCCTTTTTCATTTGTCAATATAATGAATATACACTGCTGCTGCATAATCTAGTGTTTGTCACTTGATTCTTGTAGCATGTGTTTTACATGCGTATTGATGTGTTTTCATGCTTCGCACATTTGTTGATTGTTAAGCACAACACCCCCTGCCAAAATGCACCAAAAATGTGTCAAACATGTATGTGTGTTTTTCATGCAGTTCCCTTAAAGTCTGATGAACCAAAAACATTATGTTGCACCAAAAGAAGCACCTGCACCAGTGGCAGAACTACTAGTCGTAAACGTCGCACTTGCGACTGGGCCCTGGTGCTCCGCCACTGTGGGGGGGGGGGGCAAGACGGCAATGGGATTGTAAGGCTCAGTTCACACTGCTGTGACCCCAAAGTCGTGTGACTTGCTTGCAATTTCTTTGAGTTTCTTGCAACTTGCCTGCGATTTTAGTAATTTAACATTGCAGTCTATGGCACTCAAATCCAGACCAGAGGAAAGGGCTCAGGATTAATGGAAAGGGCCCTGGCGGTCATGGTTTCTTTCACTGGGGCCCTGAAGGTTCTAGTTATGCCTCTGACCTGCACCTTTTCAAAAGTCACACTGCACCATGTTGAACTGATTATTTTTTACTGGACAGCACAGTAACTTAGTAATTAGCATTTCTTCTTTGTAACAGTAGGTTCATTAGCTTAAAGTGGTTGTTATGCCACTATGTTACGTTTATACCATCCCCTCTGTTAGATAACAACGTGTCCTAGTGTCTGTGCTTCATTAAAAAAAATGCAGATTTCTACCTGATTTCACAGCGCCTCCTGTCGCTCACTGGACTCCTCGGCTCTCTCCTCTCCCCGTCTGACAGCTCCAGCAGGAGGGGCCAAGAACTCCCACTGATGTCAGCCGGGGAGGAGAGAGCCGAGGAGTCACGTGAGCACCGGGAGGCGCTGTGAAATCAGGTATAAATAATTTTTTTTTTTATCAAACACAGACACTAGGACATGTTGTTATCTAACAGAAGGGATGATATAAACATAACAGTTTTATAGGAATGGGGAGGGGAGAAGAGCAGTGCTGGTATGAGCTGACAGGCCAGGAAGGGATGGGGGAGAGAGGACAGAGGAGAGCTGCGGATCACGGAGGCACGTAAGCTGACCACAGTGTCAGGGCTCAGCAGCCATGATAAACGTGGTCAGTTTACAGGGGGCGGGCAGAACCAGGCAGGATCAGTCAGGTATTTCAGGCGATACAGAGGGGCAAATTACACAGCACAAGCACTGTGCTATATAACATGCTTTAGGGGAACAGGATCCATTTCTTTTTTTTTTTTTTTTAGGGTAACAAACACTTTAAATCCCAACCACAATACTACCTGGATGGAGTTTGAATGTTATCCCATTTTTCTTGTAGGTTTACTCCCACACTTCAGCGATATGCTGGTGGGTTAAAGTGATACTAAAGTCTCAGTTTTTTTTTTTTTTTTATAATAACAAACATGTTATACTGTTGGCGCTATGTAAATTCTGTATAATAATAATAATAATAATAATACTTACCTGCTTTGTGCAGTGGATTTGCACAGAGCAGCCCAGATCCTCCACTTCTCCGACCCCTTGCTGGCGCTCCTGGCCCCCCTCCCTCCTGTTGAGTGCCCCCATAGCAAACAGCTTGCCAAGCTGAGCAGCTGCTCTGTGTGTCCATTCAGACACTGAGCCACGGCTTGATCTGCCCCCTCTTTCTCCTCATTGGCTCACTGATTTTGACAGCAGGAGGAACCACTGGCGAGGGAGAGTCCCGGACAGCCAAGTCTCTTGTGCAACATCTCTGGATCAAGATGTTTTTTGTTTTTTACAAAGGTAACCAACTGAATAGAAATGCCATTGGATACCCAGGTTTTTGGTATATCAGAGGGAAGGAAGAGAGTAGAGAAGGGGAGAGAATGAAAAAGGCTGGGTAGGGAGGGGAAGAAAATAAATGACCAGGGTGGGATATTTAGGGTGGTAGAGAGGTGCCGTCTAGCAGAGATCTACCTTCATCCAAGTATATAAACATATTCCATGGAATACACATTTTATTATAACGCTCGTGCTTGTTTTGTGCGGAGAGCACTAGGTCCACAATTTTGTTGATGTCCTCAACATTTCTGAGCCACATTTGAATAGACGGATGGTCAAATTCTTTCCATCGCAAAGCAATGCAGTTTTTGGCAGCATTAAGTAAATGGCGCAGCACCGACTTTCTCCAAGCCTGGGCACGCACAAAATACATGTAGGAGTGTCCCCTGTTCTCCCCGGGCATCTCCAGCAGCGGTCTCAGGTCTCTAGGAAGAAGTGGCTTAAGACTGATGGAGTGTGATTTCATCTGATAAGCAACTTATAATTGCATTCCTGAATGCGTGTGCATACGGAAGATACAGTATGAAGGTTTTTTTTATCTTAAAGCGGAGCTCCACCCTAAAGTGGAACTTCCGCTTATCGGATTCCCCCCCCCTCCGGTGCCACAATTGGCACCTTTCAGGGGGGAGGGGGGTGCAGATACCTGTATAATACAGGTATCTGCACCCACTTCCGGGACGCATTATCCGAGAGGCCCCGCCTCTATCCGAGAATGCCCCGTTGTGTCTTGGGAAACACAGTTCCCAGGACACAGCGGGGACCAATACAGACGCGCAGCGCGACTCGCGCATGCGCAGTAGGGAACCGGGCAGTGAAGACGTTGCGTCTTCACTTCCTGATTCCCTGACAGAGGATGGCGGCGGGGCAGCGAGAGACGAGCGCTCTCTCGTCATCTTCTGCCGACACCTCTGGGACCAGGAACAGGTAAGTGTCCATTTATTAAAAGTCAGCAGCTGCACTATTTGTAGCTGCTGACTTTTACATTTTTTTTTTCAGGTAGAGCTCCGCTTTAATGCATAGAATGCATTAAAGTGATACTAAAGTCTTGTTTTTTTTTTTGTTAAAAATAACAAACATGTTATACTCACCTGCTCTGTGTAGTGGATTTGCACAGAGCAGTCCAGATCTTCCTCTTCTCAGGTCCCTCTTTGGTGCTCCTGCCCCCCCCCCCTCCTGTTGAGTGCCCCCACAGCAAGCAGCATGCTATGGGGGCACCGGAGCCGAGCCACAGCTCCTTGTGTCCATTCAGACATAAAGCCGTGGCCCGGCCCCGCCCTCCTTCTCTCCTTATTGGCTCACTGACTTTGATTGACAGCAGCTGGAGCCAATGGCACCGCACTGCTGTCTCAGCCAATGAGGAGGGGAGTCCCAGACAGCCGAGCCTCTCCTGCTATATCTAGATAGACCTCAGCTAAGTATTAGGGGGGCTGCTGCACACAGAAGGTTTTTCATCCTAATGTATAGAATGGATTAAGATAAAAAAAACTTCTACATTTACAAACACTTTAGGATAAACAAAACCTTCTGCCTTTAGAACCACTTTAATTGGTTCCTGTATAAATTGGCTCTAGTATGTGTGTATGCAGTGCTGGGACAAGGCCATTTGGTGCCCAGGGCGAAGATGGCAAAGTTCGCCCCCCAAAACCCCCCCCCCCCACCCCACCCCCCCGTTTTTAACAAAGAATCAATGTTGTTTAAAAAAAATTTTTTTTACTAGTAATGGCGGCGATCTGCGGTTTTTATCGTGACTGCGACATTGCGGCGGACATATCGGACACTTTTGACACATTTTTGGTACCGTTCACACTTATACAGCGATCTGTGCTATGAAAAAGCATTGATTACTGTATAAATGTGACTGGCAGGGAAGGGGTTAACGCTAGGGGGCGCTGAAGGGGTTAATATGTTACCAGGGAGTGATTCTAACTGTAGGGGGAGGGGATTGACAAGGGGAGGAGACCGATTGGTGTTCCTCTGTACTAGGAACACACCATCGGTCTCCTCTCCTCTGACAGGACCGTGGATCTGTGTGTTTACATACAGATCCACGGTCCTGCTGTGTTACCGGGCAATCGCGGGTGCCTGGCGGACATTGCAGCCGCCGGGCATGCGCATCGAGTCCCCAGTAACACGGCAGGCACACGCGCACCCCATGGTGGGCCAAAAAGGCGAGGGCGTCATATGACGCCCTCCCGCCATGAGAGCTGCGCCACCTGGCCGTCAATAGACAGCCGGCGGTCAGCAACCAGTTAAGATTTGTTAGTCCTGTACTGTACATTCCGCCACAACCACTGAACACTTTGCACTCTTATTTTCAGAAATTAACAATTTACAGAAATTAAAACTTTTGTTAAATTGCTGACATCAACACAGATGCAACACAGATGCACATAAAGTGGAGAGGCATATTAAGTCTGTGTCATGTCTCTTGTCTGTCTCTGTCATGTAAAAAAAGAAAAAAAGAGTACCTATGGGCCGGACTGTAGCTACAGCACACCCTGTCACACACACTGACTGTCTTCTCTTCTAGCTTAGCAAGCAGGCAGGCGGCGGCAGCAGCTCCTCGCTCCTCTAGGTCACAATGCGCCTAGTCCTCCCTGCACTCCTCTGAGTCCTCCCACCTCGCCTCCGGCCGTGAGTGACGTCACGCCGCTGGCAGGTAGAACGAGACTCCGTAGGGGGGGACACAGTAAACACTGAAGCAGAGAAGGGAGGATGCAGGAGCGGAGCGCACTTGGCGGCACACACAATTGGTACAGTGGTGACTTACTATACTAAGTGACTGTACTGTACTGGCGGGCGGCGGCCGTGGCAGAACTTTACCTGCAAGCTGCGCGCCCCCCCCTTTAGCAAATGGTAGCGCCCAGGGCACGTGACCCTTCTGCCCCTGCCTTGTACCGGCCCTGTGTGTATGTGTACGTGTCAGGCAGGGACTTTAGATTGTAAGCTCCCCAAGGGCAGGGACTGATGTGAATGTACAATATGTGAAGCGCTACATAAATCGATGGTGCGATATAAATACTTGTAATAAAATAAAGGAATGTGAAACACTTAGCACAGCTAGTGTGTTTGTTGTTATAAAGAGTTTATAGCTAATAATTATATATATATATATAGATAGATAGATAGATAGATAGATAGATAGATAGATAAACAGTATATTATGGTTACTCCTATTGTAGGTGAAATGGTACACATAAATCACCTACCTCTGGTGGCCACAGCCAGTGCCAGGCATAAGCATGCAACATTTACCTGCCCGTTACCAGCTTAGTGACCACAATGATGGCAAGGGCATTGTGTATGACACCTCATTTAGGGCCTATTCAAACTATGTGACCTGTGTTTTTTCTGCACTGAATGAACACAGGTGCACGTTGGCACCAATGACAAAGTCAGAGGCAGATGGAGTGTCCTAAAGAACGATTTTAGGGACTTGGGAGATACATTGAGGAAAAGGACCTCCAAGGTAGTATTCTCAGGAATACTACCGGTACATCGAGCCATACCAGAAAGGCAGAGGGAGATTAGGGAAGTAAACAAGTGGCTGAAGAGCTGGTGTAGTAAGGAGGGGTTTGGGTTCCTGGAGGACTGGGACGACTTCTCAGTCGATAACCGGTACTATAGAAGGGACGGACTGCACCTAAATGAGGAGGGTGCAGATCAGCTGGGAATAAGGATGGCCAAAAAGTTAGAGGGGTTTTTAAACTAGGCGATGGGGGGGAGGGTCCAGAGATAGAAATAGTCAGCGTGGAACATATTCCAGAGGGTAATATTAGGGGCATTAGTGGTAGGGTAACCAAAGCACATAAACCCAAGGTAAGTATAGTAGCAAGTCCTAGTTGCAATCTCGGAACACCCAAGAGGATAGTATGTGACCGGTCAAAATATAGTAATGCATTAAAGTGTTTGTTTACCAATGCCAGAAGTCTGCCAAGCAAAATAGGTGAGTTGGAAGCTCTGGTGCATCAGGAGAGCTATGATGTAATCGGTATTGCTGAAGCTTGGCTTCATTCCTCACATGACTGGGCTATTAATATTCCTGGCTATGCACTCTTTCGGAAAGACAGAGTTAAAAGGAAAGGTGGAGGGGTCTGTCTGTATGGGAGAAGTGATCTCAAAGCGAGTGTGAAAGAGGACCTGGTGGATGGAGAGTGTGATGAGTCTCAAGCATTATGGGTGGAACTGCATACAGATGTGCGTAGGTTTAATGTTGATAAATGTAAATTTATGCACTTGGGGGCTAAAAATATGCATGCATCATACATACTAGGGGGAGTACAACTGGGGGGATCCATAGTGGAGAAGGATCTGGGGGTTTTGGTAGATCATAAGTTCAATAATAGCATGCAATGCCAAGCTGCGGTTTCCAAAGCGATGCTAAGTCCTTTCTTGTATTAAGAGAGGTATGGACTCCTGAGATAGAGATATCATTTTGCCCCTGTTCAAATCATTAGTAAGACCTCATCTGGAATATGCAGTTCAGTTTTGGGCACCAGTTCTCAAAAAGGATATTGGGGAACTGGAGAAAGTGCAGAGAAGGGCAACCAAACTGATAAGAGGCATGGAGGAGCTCAGCTATGAGAAAAGATTAGAGGAACTGAATTTATTCACTCTTGATAAGAGTAGATTAAGGGGGGATATGATCAACATGTACAAATATATAAGGGGTCCATATAGTGAACTTGGTGTTCAGTTATTCACTTTACAGTCAACAAAGAGGACAAGGGGGCACTCTTTACGTCTAGAGCAAAAGAGATTTAATCTCCAAATACGGAAAGGTTTCTTCACATTAAGAGCTGTAAAAATGTGGAATAGACTCCCTGCAGAGGTGGTTCTTGCCAGCTCAGTAGATTGCTTTAAGAAAGGCCTGGATACTTTCCTAAATGTACATAATATAACTGGGTACCAACATTTCTAGGTAAAGTTGGTCCGGAGAAAATCCGATTGCCTCTCGGGGGATCAGGAAGGAATTTTTTCCCTTGCTTTAGCAAATTGGAGCATGCTCTGCTGGGGTTTTTTGCCTTCCTCTGGATCAACTGTGGGTATAGAATGGGGTATATGGGATTGTATGATATTATTTTTTTTTTTTTTAATTTGTGATTGAACTGGATAGACTTGTGTCTTTTTTCAACCTAACTATGTAACTATGTAACCACTAGGGCACCTAGAAAACAATTGTTTTCTATATGCCTCATTCACAACACTAGTGTAATATGTGGTGTCTGCACTGCAGTGGATGGCATTTTTGTCACCAGACAGCAACACAATGCACCATGATGCTGTGTTGTGACATGGGATTGCAGACTTCATAAGCTCCCCTTCAAACAAGTAACAATTAACTTACTGAAATTAAAAGGGGGTAGATAAATTAATCAACAAACATGCCCCGGAAGATGTCAATTATGACGAAACACATAGGGCGGAACCAACATTTGTGACATCATCACTCATTCCTAAACCCAGAAGTAGCCCATCTGAGTCCCGGGAACAAGTGTTCACTGATACGAACGTTTCTGTTTTTATGCTTTTTGTGATCTTTGAATGATGTGAGCCCATACAGGATGATGACGATGAGTATTAGGCTGTGTCTCTTTCAGATGCAAGTGTTTTTTTTTTACTTCCTTTCTAAGGAGTCAAAAAGTTCCAGTTAACGCACTTCTATTGGTGGGGCTTATGTTGGGCTGTTTATTCTGCACGGATACACTCGGAAGATTGCTTATGCCCTTGTTTTATCTACAATTAAATATTCAGCGCTACACACATGTAGACTATTTGTTTTGAATTATTTCACATTGAGGCCTGTTATTATTTGTTTAATCATATACAAATTTTGTTTATTTTCACAGTATCTGTGTTCATTTAAACGCAGTGAATGCTGTTGTGATTTATGATTTTAGTGCTGCACTTTTTGATTTGTACCCACAATAGTGGGCGACAATACTTCCAACAAAGGATAGCTGTTACAAGGGGAGGGTGTGCAGGACAACTGGTCTTGATTAAAGATCTAACCGCCTAAAATGACATCAGGATACAGACATTTAAAGGATAAGTTCACCTTTTAAGAAAACAATAATAAATGCACATATTTTTGCAGAAAAATAAAATGCATTTATTATTGTTTCCTGCAGGAGCCTGGAAAGCATTGCACCCATAATCAATGGATCAGGGGTGCAATTTTTAGGCTTCTGCAGACTAGCCCTGCAGCTTTCATTTCATACAAGCTGAATGATCTACATGAGCACTCAGTGCCCTCACAGTCCATTCAGAACTACAAGCCACCAGCCACTGTGTCTGACGGTAGTTGTCTATTTATTCACAGGAAACTGTGGATGAATTACGTGGCCCTGTGGGTGGAGTCCCACTGTTTTTAAATTGTGATAGTCGGTGCTAGGAGAAGATCCTCCGCCCGCTGTCACATTGAGGCAGGGAGAAGGGGGGAGAGGCTGCAGGAGCTGGAACATGTTCCACCCTAAGTGCAGGTGGAAGATCTAACATGTTACAAAAGGTGAACTTAAAGTGTTACTAAACCCAGGACCCTGCATTCACTATATCTGGTCTCCTGCAGTACACAGAACATGGAAATGCAATTACTTTAGTAAATATAAACTGCTAAATACCTTTTTTTCATCAGCAGGTAGAACAATCTTGTAGGAGGAGTTTTAATTTTATGCTGGCTGTCCTGTGAGGCTGCAGGACCCCGGACCCTCTGTCTGGACAGTGCTGATTGGCCCTGTGCTGATCACATGCACTCTCCCAAAAAATTTTTAAAAAAAACTCTCTAACAATACACACCAAACTGAGCATGAGCAGCTTGTCCCCAACGCTCTGTTCTATCAGGAGATAGTTTAGGGACTGTGGAAGAAAGGGAGGAACAGAGAAGACAGGACCAAACAGCCCTTTTGCATAATGCAGAGGATTAGCCCTTTAGGTTCCACAGTGAGTATAACAAGTATGCTTTACTGCATTTACAGACTGATTTTATTGTTGTGGGTTTAGTAACACTTTAAAGTGGTTGTAAACCCTTACAAACCACTTTGACCTACAGGTAAGCCTAGATTAAGGCTTACCTGTAGGTCCAATAAATATCTCTTAAACCTACACGGTTTAGGAGATATTTAGAAAAGAAAAGGCACCGCTATCTACGGCGCATGCGCCGTAGACAGCAGCGCGCAGGCGCACTGCGCATGCCGAGATCACGGCGATATGCCGCTCCAGCGAATGACAGCGCTGGAGCGGCGAGACCCGGAAGTCACTCCGGGTTTGATGGCGACGCAGAAGATCGTGGATGAGGACCGCTTCGGGGGCTTCGTTCTCAGGTAAGTCATTCATAATGAGCTAGTATGCTATGCATACTAGCTCATTATGCCTTTGCCTTGCAGGTTGTTTTTTTTTTTTTTTTAAATAGGCTTTACTTCCTCTTTAAAGGTAGGTGTTAGCTGAGTATTGATATAATGCACTGGAAGCTTCTTGTAAACAGCAAAACAGCTTTACTTTCATGGATAAATAGCGGAACATATCTTTATCATCATGGAGACAGGAACTAAACACAAACAAGGGCACTGAACTTAGATAGACGGTACATCCTATTATATCATAGAATACATATTATTACACTATAATACTACAGCACCACCTGCACCACATGCTGCATAGATATAGTTCACAGTACTTTACATTACATACTGTTATCCTTCCAACACCAACTTGGTGCAAGTTTTCCCTCCAGAAATCCCTAGCCAATCCGAGAATACAGCAAAGTGGGACCTAAAACCAACAAAAAGGAGAGCCAAGAAACTGCCCAGTACCAAAAAACCTTAGCAAACACTAGACAAGCTTTAATTTAGCTTTAACAAGTGGTGTCAGGGGCCGCAAACCCATGGGGCCACTTCATTATGTTTGTGGCTCTGTCATGAATGAAGTGTCACTATATAACCCTTTGAATACAGTTGGGAAAAAAAAAAGAAGCAGTGCAATGTGTTAAAAGGCACATTGCACTGCTTCCTGATGGAGACGTCACTGCACTAACCTGCACGGTAAAATGGTGTGTTTGACCATGCAGGCTAGTATGAACACAGCTTTAGTGATGAATGTGCTTCATTAATAAATACAAGCCATTAATGTACAAAACTCACTGTACAGAGTCTTTTTATGGCTTGATTAGGATAGTTTACATGGACAACTGGTATTAGGGCAGTTATCACAGCTAACCAAATGCCCCATTGGGGAAAGTTATGAAAAACATTCCTTCAGAGTCATGCAGAATGAACATCAGATGCATATGTAAATGCCTGTATGGAATTTAAGAAGATTTTCTACTGACTTGTTACAGGCGACAAGAAGCGTCTACAGGCATCAACATAAAAGAAAAAGAGGTAGTGCTTCAAAGCATACCCCTTGATCTACAGTCCCCAGGTAGACTTTGAAGAGCTACCCCCGTCTTTATATTCGGTTATTTATTTCCGGTGGTTGGTAAGCTGCTCAGGTTTGGGGGAACTTTCAGCCTTTGGGAGATCTCTGATGGACAGTGCCAGGGCTTGGAGTATTTGTTGCCACAGGCATCAGCACCTGCTGAACATTACCTGCAGTCTCCAAATCCAATCACAGCACGTGAAGCAAATGCTTGTCTCAAACACAATCTAATGCCGCGTACACATGATCGGAATTTCGGCCAGCGAAAGACTGATGAGAGCTTTTGGTCGGAAAATGCGACAAGGGGGAATGCTCCATCAGACTTTTGCTGGTCGAATTCCAGCCAGCAAAAGACTGAGAGCATGTTCTCAAATTTTCGGTCGGAAAAAGTTCCGTCTGTAGCAGTTCCGACGCGCAAAATTCTTACGCATGCTCGGAAACAATTCGACGCATGCTCGGAAGCATTGAAGTTAAATTTTCTCGGCTAGTCGCAGTGTTGTACGTCACCGCGTTCTTGACGGTTGAAAGTTCAGCGAACTTTTGTGTGCATGCAAGCCAAGCTTGAGCGGAATTCCGTCGGAAAAACCATCCAAGATTTTCTGACGGAAAATCCGCTCGCGTGTACGCGGCATAACACATTCACTTACATATATTACATTAAGTAGAGCCTTTGGGATTTTTTTTTAATTGCTTACCAAACACCTGCTATTAAAGACTAATAGAACAAGCCCTTTGGGTGTAGGTTGCTATTAAATAGTGTATAAACTAAAGCTATATTGTAATAGCAGGCATCTCAAGATGACATTACTTTCTAAATGTTTTTTAAATCAGAGTTTCAATGTGTATTGCACAATACCTCTTTTCTCCACGTGATCCCAGAAGTGGCAATTAAACTTGAAGAACGGTAAAAGTGCTTTAGCTTAGTAACTGAGTTACACGCTTGTGTTTTTGGAACTAGGCGTTGAACAGAATTATTAGAACACTCCAGTTATATTGTCTGCAGTTGTGAAACAGGCAAATCGCTTGTACAAACAAAGCGTCGTTACTTGCAAGGGGTCTTAAGAGTATCTTATAATCAGGGGAAAGGGCACACGATTATCGCAAACAGGAACAAGATCAAAGCCTGTTACTGTATTCAGAGAGGATGCTCATTAAAAAATTGCCTAGTAAGTATGTGTGTATTTTGCTCCAAATTAACATAGAGGCTGATATTAAGCTAGGTACCACTTCCAAAATTTATATAACGTGTAAAAAAAAAAAAAGGAGGGAGGTGACTGGACTTTTCACCACTTTAATACTGGGCACTTTCACTCCTTTCCTGCCCATGCCAATTTTCAGCTTTCAGAGCTGTCACACTTTGAATGACAATTGCACGGTCCTGCAACACTGTACCCATATGACATTTGGATAGAGATAGAGTTTTCTATTGGTGGTATTTTTTTTTTTTATTACTTAAAGTTTTATTGTGTGCACCAGCAAGGACAATACAAATCCAGCATTAATATATGGTACAATAAGCATAGACTGTTACACAAACCAATAATGAGTCGAACCATATGCTAGGCACATAGTGAATAGGATGATGTCAACACGGCAAGAAAGAAACTACTAGTCTGAATTAGAATGCAACAGTGTAAAACACTAAAATCGCCCAAAGGCTGGTGTTCAGGGACATATTTTCCAATAGAAAGATGAAGGCATTACATCACAGAAGTTTGAAGGCGAGAGCAAGAAGGAAAAGAGACTAAGCAAGCTCAATAGGGAAAGACAGGAATTGAACAGGAAAACTTAGGAGGAAGGGAGGGAAAAAAAACGGGGGGGGGGGGGCGGATTGTTGAAAAAAAATGGTTAAGAACGCATGCACAGTCACAGTTGCTCAACCGAGGAGGCCACAAAGGTGTTGTAGTCTTGCTAGTACCAAAAATCGTGCCAGTAAAAACAGGTTTTGTTGACTTGTTCCTCTTTTTGTTTTAATGCAGCTGTTAATTGTTCCATCAGGTTAATTTCATTCACTATAGCTATCCACTGACCAACTGATGGGGGTTCCGAGCATTTCCATTTTTGCGTTATACATATTTTAGTGGCAATAAGAAGATGAATCAAGAGGGAATTTCTTATATCTACACCTCAAAATTGTAGTGAGGTGAAGAAAGCACTGCATCGGATCGTATGCTAGTGAAATGTCTGTCAGTCTAAACAACAATTTCCAGATAGTGTCCCAGAAGGGGCGGATAAGGGGGCATGCCCAAAATAAGTGTAATAGTGAACCGTCAGACTATTGACAACACCAACAAGTGGGAAAAACCTTATGTAAGAGCATGGGCATTCTATACCATCGGGTCAGGACCTTAAACCACACCTCTGGAACTGGAACGCACTCACAATTGAGGAGCAGTGTGCAAAATACAAAATATGCTCTCTTTGTTCCTTTGAGAAGGAACTTTTGGTGGTATTTAATTACCACTCGAGGACCAGGCAGGGACCTGATCAGATCCACACAGCGGTAGATGTCATCTCCCTACTGAAATCGAAATGGGATGGGGGGCCCTCCCAGGAAGGATTCCTTTTATCTGTGGAACTACAAAAAGCATTTGATACCGTAGAAATGATCTATCTTTTTGAAGTGCTAGATAGGGGGGGTTTGGCCCGAAATTCATACAGCTACTAAGGAACTTATACTCCAACCCAAGTGCTCAAGTCAAACTCCAGGGTCACTACTCAATCCCTTTCTCGATACATAGAGGTACGAGACACGGATGCCCCCTTTCCCCCATTATATTTGCCATAGTGATTGAAACCCTAGCTACGGCTATAAGGAATCACCCTGACATACACAGAGTTAAATGTGGACCCCGTGTCCATAAATGCGCCTTATTTGCTGATGATCTACTGCTCTTCATTTCCTCCCCCCTCATATCCACTCCCAATATTTTTAAACTTCTCCGGGATTTCTGCAAGGTCTCTGGGAATCTCGTTCACTCCCCTATTCCGGCATCAAACTGAGAGCTAGTATTGACCAATTATACAATGCCCTCCCATGTATAAAAAGCTAAATGAGGATTTATCAGTTTGGGGTCGTGGGAATTTGTCCTGGATAGGTAAAATAAACGCAGTAAAAATTTTATATTTATTCCAATCCCTGCCTATCCCGATCCTGAGACAGCCCCTGAAAAAATTCCAATCCCAGATAACTAGATTCATTTGGGGAAATAAGGGACATCGTTGCCTGAACAGTGTGCTCCTTAGAAGATGTACACAAGGTGGAATGGGCCTGACGGATCTCTGGAGATACTACCAAGCTGCTGAATTATCACAGTTCTCGATCATATACTCTCAGGGAAATAGGCCGGATTGGGTAGACATGGAAAGGCAAGCTATCCCATTGTACACTATTGATTACCTAGCTTGGATGCCCGTCAAAACAGACCCCCCATAATTGCTCCTACTCTATCGCATTCCATGAGTCTTAGTGACCTCCTATACAAATCCCCCTACCTAATATCGGATACTCACCTCTTAGCACATATTTTTCACAACCCCAGCTTTCCCCCAGGCCAGGATATTGGGGCATTTCAGTGGTGGACAAATAAGGGGTTGTTCCGTATCGGTCACTTTCTCTCCCATGGGACCCATCACGGCAAGCCACTGTAGCAAACTGGACATGCCATCCTCCGAAAGGTTCCGTCTACATCAAATTCGACATTTTATCTTCTCATTATGGGCCACAAAACCCAAACCCTTGAATATAACAGCATACGAAAAATGGTGCTCGGGATGCATGGATCAGAGGGGAGGAATTTCTACAATTTATGCCTCACTCACGGAGAATACCAAGAAACCATAATACGCACTGGGTTGGGAACAGGATCCTAATGTCTCTTGGGACACCAATACGTGGTACTCCAAATTCCAGAAAGCCTTTAAGGGCATAACCAATGTCTCCCTTATAGAGGCGAATGCCAAAATACTAACGCGATGGTATAATGTACCCCTACGTCTGGCTAGGATCTTTCCAGGCACATCCCCCTTATCCTCGTATTCAGGGACTGTGGAACAGGATATTTTCTTTAATACGTAAAGTGACCGACTTATTTGTACCAAAAACACCAGAGATTGCCCTTCTGAACGGAAGCCCATTAGGATGTCCTAAGCATCTCCGGACACTCCTACATTTAATTTTGCTGGGTACCAAACTCACAATAGCCCGAGCATAGAAACAGCCTACAGTGTCCCTAGCTGCTGTTAAAAGGAAAATCTCATGGGTAATGGTTCAAGAAAAAACAGTCAGTATACTCCTGTCCACCACAGAAAATACGACAAGATATGGGAACCCTGGAAGACCTATATACAAAAACCTACACATTCCTATTAGTAGTACACAACTATTCTTCTACTAAGTAGCTCTCTGATGCCTAAAAGATCTCCCCTCCTTCTTTCTTTTCCCTTTCCTTCCTGCTTCTACATTACTCTCTGTAAAACCTGGTAATCCACTTGCATGACACCACATGCGAACACCGGGGGATTGTCTGTCACTGACAATACTACCATTCTAACTCTGGAAAACTTTAGCATCTGGTAGTAAAGTCAATAAGTAAAGTAAATAAGTTTAGTAGGTGCACCGAAGACGCACCAACTTCTCACCTTCCTATCGTGTATCTCCATATTATCCAAGAATTCGTTAGGGACAGGGACTAAGTGGGACACATAAGGTGTCAAATCTACCCACTGGATATTGAATGTTTTTATGTTTCCTATATTTTATATTATGAACTGGTGGGAAATTCTACCTCACCTCGACAGTCTGATCCCACTAGGGGTGTCAGGATGAGGAAGAAAGGACTCAGTTGTGGGTAGGTCGATCATCACCAACCCCACAAGTTCCCTTCACCACTTGGTATTTTATGCCTTCCTGTGTTAAAGTTTAGTAAGTATAATGCCGCGTACACACGAAGGGACAATCCCGCGGGATTATCCTCTGGACTGAAGTCCAGCGGATAATCCCCTCGTGTGTGGGCGCCGGCGGACTTTTTGGCGCCAAAGTCCGGCGGACCAAAGTTTTAAGTTTTGTTTTAAAATTATCCGCTGGACTTGGCATCCAGCGGACAATCCCGCCGTTAGTGGGCAAGTCCGCGGGACTTTTGAAATGAACGGACTTGCCGCTCATCGGCAAGTCCGTTCATTTAGCACGTGACTTCAGGTTACGTAGCTAGCGTAGGCAGTTACTGCCGCCGCGCTAGCTCCGTGACCTGGCATGGATTTAAAGGGAATCCCCACGCCGAAAAACAGCGTGGGGGTTCCCCCAAATCCATGTCAGACCCTCATCCGAGCACGCAGCCTGGCAGGCCAGGAAAGGGGTGGGGACGAACGAGCGCCCCCCCCCTCCTGAGCCGTACCAGGCTGCGTGCCCTCAACATGGGGGGTGCCCTGGGGAAAGGGGGGCCGTGCGCGCCCCCCCCCCACCCCAAAGCACCTTGTCCCCATGTTGATGAGGACAAGGGCCTCTTCCCGACAACCCTGGCCGTTGGTTGTCGGGGTCTGCGGGCGGGGGCTTATCGGAATCTGGGAGCCCCCTTTAATAAGGGGGCCCCCAGATACCGGCCCCCCACCCTATGTGAATGAGTATGGGGTACTATGTACCCCTACCCATTCACCTAAGGTGTAAAATGTAAAGTACAAAAAACACACACACTTTTGAAAAAATATTTTATTGCACTGCTCCGGGGGTCTTCTTCCGTCTTGGGGGTCTTCTCGCGGACTCCTCCGCTCTCTTCTGCTCTTTTACCTAGCTCTTTCACGAGCGGGGGGAGTCCGGCTACCTTCTTCGCCGTCGCCGCCGTCGTCTGGGGGTCTCGATCCGCCTTCGGGGGTCTTCCGGGGGTCTCTTCTGTTCTTGCGGCGGTCGTCGTCTTCCGCGCCGCCGGCGCCGCCTTCTTCTTCTTCTTGTCCTTCTTCTTGTTCTTCTTCTTCTTCCGATGTTGACCCGTCGCTGTCTCTGCCCGGAATGCCTGTGCCGCTCTGCGCTCGGACTTATATAGGGACATGGGGGACAGGGTCACATGCACATGTCACATGGTGACCCCGCCCCCTTGTGTTGTCACAGTCCCGGAGGATGCTGGGACTGTGACATCGCAAGGGGGCGGGGTCACCATGTGACATGAACATGTGACCCTGTCCCCCATGTCTCTATATAAGTCCGAGCGCAGAGCGGCACAGGCATTCCGGGCAGAGACAGCGACGGGTCAACATCGGAAGAAGAAGAAGAACAAGAAGAAGGACAAGAAGAAGAAGAAGGCGGCGCCGGCGGCGCGGAAGACGACGACCGCCGCAAGAACAGAAGAGACCCCCGGAAGACCCCCGAAGGCGGATCGAGACCCCCAGACGACGGCGGCGACGACGAAGAAGGTAGCCGGACTCCCCCCGCTCGTGAAAGAGCTAGGTAAAAGAGCAGAAGAGAGCGGAGGAGTCCGGCGAGAAGACCCCCAAGACGGAAGAAGACCCCCGGAGCAGTGCAATAAAATATTTTTTCAAAAGTGTGTGTGTTTTTGTACTTTACATTTTACACCTTAGGTGAATGGGTAGGGGTACATCGTACCCCATACTCATTCACATAGGGTGGGGGGCCGGTATCTGGGGGCCCCCTTATTAAAGAGGGCTCCCAGATTCCGATAAGCCCCCGCCCGCAGACCCCGACAACCAACGGCCAGGGTTGTCGGGAAGAGGCCCTTGTCCTCATCAACATGGGGACAAGGTGCTTTGGGGTGGGGGGGGCCGCACGGCCCCCCTTTCCCCAGGGCACCCCCCATGTTGAGGGCACGCGGCCTGGTACGGCTCAGGAGGGGGGGGGCGCTCGTTCGTCCCCACCCCTTTCCTGGCCTGCCAGGCTGCGTGCTCGGATGAGGGTCTGACTTGGATTTGGGGGGAACCCCCACGCCGTTTTTTCGGCGTGGGGATTCCCTTTAAATCCATGCCAGCTTGCGGAGCTAGCGCGGCGGCATTTACTGCCTACGCTAGCTACGTAACCTGAAGTTACGTTCGAAATGAACGGACTGCTCCGTGTGTGGGCAAGTCCGTTCATTTTCAAAAGTCCCGCGGACTTTTGGCCGGCGGATTATCCGCCGGAGAAGTCCGTGCGTGTGTGGGCAAGTCCACACGCTCGGAAAGTCCAGCGGACCTAGCTGGAAAGTCCCGCGGGATTGTCCGCTGGACTAGGTCCGCCGGCAAAAGTCCGCACGTGTGTACGCGGCATTACAGACATCCATTCAGATATCTCTTGATTAATGCTTTTGCCTTTCATTGCAAAATCTCAATAAAAATATTGAAATATAATTACCACTGGATTTTAATTTTTTGCTAAACAAATGAAAAAAAAAAAAAAGACCAAAAAATGTTTTTTCATAGTTTCGCTTATGAAATTTTGCAAATAAGTAATTTTTATTTTTCTGATGTGCACTGACGAGACTGCACTGATGAGGCTGCATTGATGAAGCTACACTTATGGGCGCTGATGAGGCTGCACTAATTGGCACTGGTGAGGCTGCACTGATAAGCCTGCACTGATTGGCACTGATGGGCATTGATACTTTGCACTGATGGGCACTGACGAGGCAGCACTGATAATCAGTGTAAATGTGCCCTGTCAGACTTGCCGGTTACCAGCTCTCCTTTCCTCGCGCTGTGACTATGCGTGAGAAAAAGAATACCGATAACCGGCAAGTTGGTTTACATGTGATCAGCTATGATTTGACACAACTGACCACATAGTCAAGGGCCGCTGTGATTGGCCCTTTACCTTGATCTGTGATCAGCTGGGCCCTAAGGACACAGCAAACACAGAGCTCTCCCAATGCACACCCAAGGGGGCACACAGGAGGCTTGTTCTGGAGGACGTCCATGGACACCCTCCCAGAACGACAGAGATGCCCCATAGCCATCTTTCGGTTATGGTGCGGTATTGATGTGGTTAATGTACCCATAAAGAGATTACTTAGGAGAGAACTTAAAAATTCATACAATTTATTTACAACTTATTGACTGAAAGTCCAGTCATAAACCCATATGTCCAAAAATGATGTCAAACTTTTCTGGCATCTGGAAGGACACTTGACATGACAGAATATATACAAATTTTATTACAAAACAATTGGTAAAATTACAATGCAAGACCATTAAGTGTCACAATACCACAGTCCAGTCTCGAGGAACCAAAGTCCAGTCATCTCCCTCTTCTTCATTGTGTATTTCTTTCTTATGTATTTTGTTTCCAAAGAAATGTTATTGAGGCCCAACCCAAGAACAAGAGCACATGGTAATAAAATATAAAGCCTTAGTGAATGGCTAAAGGTGAGTCATGAGCTACATGGCTGCCTTTTAAAGGAATAAGTAGAGCAGCGTCTTTTGCCTTGAGCCCTGCCGAAATATTGTGCAATTGGCATTGCACTTTAACTTTGTCGGGGAAGGGAAAGCTATCTCCCATACAGGCCCAGTTACTGGATGATCATGATCATATTATGGGGCTGTTGAGTAAGTGTGTCCATGGACACCAGTCCCTTTCCTTTCACTGAAGAAAGGGTTTAAAAGATCTATAGAATGTTTTTCTGCCATGAGAAACTATCAAGTGCTCTGTTGTTTTAAGTGTAACAGTCTACACAGGGCAGGTTTTACCATTGGCCACAGTAGGCATATGCCAGTGGACCATGGGCCTTCATACTGAAAAGTACCACTGCCACTGACTTGTGGGATGTAGTGGAGCTGTGCCTGCTCTTCAACACAGAGTCCACCCCTGTGTTACCTTATATGATCCTTCATAATTACAGCTGCATTATAATTAATCTGTGACATTTAATGTATGAAACATATTTGTAACATTCATGTACAGTAGCTTACCTATGTGAATTATGGGCTCAACTAGGCTTTATGGAAAATATGATTTCATCAGTTGTCATATCTATGTACTGCTGGTTATAACTACTTATGTTCGGTTTGTGGATTTCTGAGGCTTAAATAAAAAGAATTCTAGCTCTCTGGCTGTCATGCTGATCCAGTAGCTAATATTTTTTGAGAAAATATATAGATAAAGATTTGGGATTTTGCTCTGACTTCAGAGGCTATACGCATCTTCAAGGCCAGTGAGAAAGAAAGCACTAAAATTAGGTCTCACTTCCAGGCATTTAGCATTATTAATAGTCAATAATAGCAGCCATAGTATTTCCCTTGGCAATCGTTTCTGCTCTAATGATGAGAAGTTTCCAACTGCTGTCTCTTCAGAAACCAACACTTTCCAGATTGACAGATTTCTGGTCCCTCACCACACTTAGCTGTTCCTCCTACCAACCTGTAAGCCACTACAGGACACAGTAGTAAATGTAGAAGCCAGTGAGGGGAACCACTGAGCGAATTGAGGAATCAGCAATCCAAGGCTCCTGAAAGTGTTGTTTCTTGAGGAGACATTAATTGGAGATTTAATTTCATCAGTGGAGGTAAGACATGTGCGATTTGTTTCATTACGAATCAAAATTTGGACAAAATTTCCATTATTCAGAGATTCAGGTGTATCCGAATCTTTGAATCACAATACTAACAAATTTCAATAAATCCAAAATAAGTTATAATGAAACAACAACATTTAATTGTATTCATTTGTTTCATTCAGACTTTTTTTTTTATGTTTGAAGCATCCTCTGACGGGGGGGGTCTGTGCTGATCGATTATTAACGCAGCCCCCCCGAGGATGCGCACACTGGACCACCAGGGACGCCACCAGACCACCAGGGATGCCCAGCACCAGGGATGCCAGTCAGTGCCCACAATGGATGCCAATCAGTGCCCACAATGGGCATCACGGATTGGCATGCATTATTGTTTGGCAATGATTGGCATCCATCAGTAAAATACAATACAATGCCGCCTATCAGTGCCCATCCGTGCCACCTATCAGTGCCCATCCGTGCCACCTATCAGTGCCCATCCGTGCCCATCTGTGCCGCCTATCCATGCCCATCTGTGCCACCTATTCATGCCCATCCATGCTGCCTATCTATGCCAATCCGTGCCAGCTATCAGTGCCAATTTGTGCCACCTATCCATGCCCATCCGTGTCGCCCATCAGTGCCACCTATCAGTGCCCATCAGTGCCGCCTATCAGTGCCACATATCAGTGCCCATCAATGCCACCTCATCAGTGCCACTTCATTGGTGCCACCTCATTGGTGCCCATCAGTGCCGCCTTATTGGTGCCCGTCAGTGCAGCCCCATCAGTGAAGGAGAAAACTTACTTATTTACAAAGTTTTGAAACTGAAACAAAAAAAACGTTTTTTTTCAAAATTTTCGGTCTTTTTATTTGTTTAGCAAAAAATAAAAACCGTAGAGGTGATCAAATACCACCAAAAGAAAGCTCTATTTGTGGGAAAAAAAATTGTAAAAATGTCATTTTGGTACAGTGTAGCATGACTGCGCAATTGTCATTCAAAGTGCGACAGTGCTGAAAGCTCAAAATTGGTCTGGGCAGGAAGGTGTTTAAGTGCCCGGTATTGAAGTGGTTACCTTGGAAAACATATTGACTTGGGTATAAGCCTAGGTTGGGAAAATGCAGTAGCTACTGGGTATACAATGCCCATCTGCAGCCTCAATGTGCCCATGTGCAGTCTAATTTTGCCCATTTGCAGCCCAATTGTGCACATTTGCAGTCCCACTGTGCCCATTTGCAGTCTAGTTGTGCCCATTTGCAGCCTCACTGTCCCGTTTGCAGTCTAATTGTGCCCATTTGCAGTCTCACTGTGACAATTTGCAGCCTAATTGTGCACATTTGCAGTCTCACTGTGCCCATCTGCAGCCGTACCTTTCATTACTAAAACAGCGTGTGTCTCCCACTGTGTTATGCAGTCTGTTAGGCCGTTCATTGTAACAAAGCCCTGCCTCCTCCTCGTCTTTGATAGATGGAATGCTGATATAGTTTCCCAGCATTGTATCAGTGTTCCTCTATCACGGACGAGGAGGAGGCAGGGCTTTGTTACAATGTACGGCCGTACAGACTGCATAACACAGCAGGAGACAGACATTGTTTTAGTTAATGAAAGGTACGGCTGCTGTAAGCTCACTCAAGTATAAGCCGAGGGGGGTGTTTTTCAGCCTAAAAGATGGGCTGAAAAACTCGGCTTATACTCGAGTTTATACGGTACCTGCTCTATGCAGTTGGTTTTGCACAGAGCAGCCTGGATTCTCCTCTTCTCGGGTCCCTGGCTGGAGCTTCTGGCCCTTCCCTCCAGTTGAGTGCCCCCACAGCAAGCAGCTTGCTATGGGGGCACCTGAGCCGAGTCACAGCTCCCTGTGTCCATTCAGATACGTGTGGCCTGGCCCCACCCCTCTCTCTCTCCTGATTGGCTGAATGATTTTGATTGAGATCAGCGGGAGCCAATCGTGCAGCGCTGCTGTCTCAGCTAATGAGGAGGGGAGTCCTGGGCAGCTTAGTCACTCCTGAAACATTGCTGGATAAAGACAGGCTCAGGTAAGTATTAGGGGGGCTGAAGGGAGCTGCTGCACACAGGTTTTTTTTGTATCTTAATGCATTAAGATAAAAAAAACTTCTGCCTTTACAACCCCTTTAACATAACTAATTAATCCAAAACAAAACACATTTTTCGTCATGCACAGTGCAATATTTTGCAGCATGTACATGCATACCCCACTTTTAAGTACACAATGGGGTTTATTTACTAAAGCTAAAAAGTGCAAAATCAGGCTCACTTCTGCATAGAAACCAATGAGCTTCTAGGTTATATTAACAAAGCTTAATTGAACAAGCTGGGGTTAGAAGTTCATTTGTTTCTATGCAGAAGTGAGCCTGATTTTGCACTTTTTAGCTTTAGTAAATAAACCCAATTGCGTACTTAAAAGTGGGGTATGCCTGTACTATCTTTTTGGCAGAGTCACTTCAAAGGATAACTTAATTTTTGCCAATCCTACTCCTACCTGTCCCCGCACCTCGTAGATCTTCACGGTGCTTCCAGCTGGAAACCGCACAGCTTCTCACAAAAATGGACATGTATGTGCAGTAGATTCCCCATCCATTTCTATGAAAAGGATGTCCATCACTGAGACTAATGTACCATTAAAAGCACAATTTGTCCTGGGTGGAGTGTTCCTTTAAAAAATTTCTGATTTGTGCTTATGGTAAATGTCTATTTGGGTAATTGTGACACTTGTTTTTCATTTCCTTTTACTTTACAGATGGCAAAACCACCAGGCACAAGGACATTTTATAATAGCACACTTTATTTGGAGAAATACTGTATATATGTTCCAAGATATTCTCCTTTATGTAGATGTAGTGAAGGGCTCCTCCCTATTGGCTGCTGTAAATCCCATTACTTTCCCTTGGCTACAATTTCTGTTCTACCTTAAGTCAATAATCTGTGTGTGCTGGACTTATCATTTACTTTGAACTAAGACAACCAAGCCAACCTGAAATATTTGTAGCAAATTACTAGTTACTGGGATAGCAGAGCCGGTGTGTCCCTAGTGTTCTGGCAGGAGCTATAGACTGCAGTTCAACTTTCCAAAACTTAATTGGTGGCTGATTTTGAACTTAACTGTGCTTTGTTACAAGACATAGACAGAGATGTCTGGGTGCTGCGGCTGCATGCAGCAGTTCCCTCTGTGGGAACAAATGCTAAAGGCGTATAAATATATGAGCGAGATTTTATCTGTGACTCACACTTACAAGGATCCTGCTGACGGCAACAGGAAGCTAAGCAAAATGGATATCAGTCGCCTTGAAGAACAATACTACGGCATAAAACAAAAGCAAAAGTTACAGACGCACATAATTGTGTTCAAAGCAGGTATGTAGCATGAAAAGTTTTCTCTTTGAAGTTCAGTACCAGAGTATTGTATTGTGTTAGCCAACAATTAATGCAGAACGTTTGTAGTTTATAAAGCTTGGAGGAGGAAACTTGCATTAAAAAACTTGCATTTCTAATAAGTTAAATTAGCCAAAAAAAGGGGTATAATCTCAACTTCAAACTTTTTATTTTAGAAGTTCACAGAAGTTTATTTTGCTGATGATTTTAGGTTTTAAGCAAGACAGAAAACCAGCAGCTGTTAAGGATCTACACACCCACCCATTCATTTGTACCTTTTATTCTGTATAGCATCAATAATTCAAAGTTAATCTAGATCAGTGGTGGTCAACTATCCTGAAATGGGGGGCCTCAAGAGTGGCCCCTTACATCACCAAAGGGCAGCACATAAAATTCAGTGTCAGAAACAGCAGACTCACAACAGGATATAGTCAAAGATTATGAACATGATACAAAAGATTTTCAAAGACAGTGGCCATAATACCGGAGGTGGTCAGAGACCACTGACAGTGATGGTCATAGACTTTGGATATGCTGCAGGAGACTTTAATGCCGTGTACACACAAGCGGATTTTCCATCGGAAAAAACTTGGATGTTTTTTCCGACTGAATTACGCTCAAGCTTGGCTTGCATATACACGGTCACACAAAAGTTCTATGAACTTTCGATCGTCAAGAACGCGGTGACGTACACTACAATGAGCCAAGAAAATGAAGTTCAATGCTTCCGAGCATGCGTCGAATTGTTTCCGAGCATGCGTAGGAATTTTGCACGTCGGAATTTGTACAGACGATTGGAATTTCGGAACTTTTTCCCACCGAAAAATAGAGAACCTGCTCTCAATCTTTTGCTGGCTGGAATTCCGCCAGCAAAAGTCCGATGGAGCATACACACGATCGGGATTTCTGACCAAAAGCTCTCATCTGACTTTTTCTGGCAGAATTTCCAATCGTGTGTATGGGGCATTAGAGACTGAGAACACGTTTTAGGAGTTGTTGAAGAATGGGGACATGATTCAGGAGACAGTTATAGACTGGAGACGTATTATATGAGACTGCTAGAAATCTTTGCTATAACAGAGTAATATAGATTAGTATCTGCAGGGGCCCCCACGCAAAAAGTGCCAAAGGACCGCAAGCTGTTTTTTGGACTGCAAAAGGCTGAACAGTTCTACAATTATTTTTCATCCACATGGATCACATTTGTATTGCTGTCTAAATATGGAATTTATTAAACAATGCAACATCTGTCCATAATACAAAATAATAATACAAAAGTGCAATTTACAGGTAATTATATCACATCACCAATCAATATACAATTATCTAGTGTAAAAACCATTAGGAAATTAACATTTATTGTGGGGGAAAAAATATCTGACAAAGAAATGCTAGTTTTACAGCCTTTACATTTTATAAACATGTCTATGTATGCAGTAGCCGGTGTGTGTGATAGCCCTGGACTAATAGAAGTGGGATATTGGTACTTTTGGATTTAACCAAGAATAAGTCCTACTTCAAAGTGCCGACAAACAGTGAATGAGCGGTGTTGGCTAAACTTTAACTTGCAAACTAAGGTTTAATATGCTAGCTAGAAATGCCTGAATTGTTGGTGTTTGCCATTCGGTACAGCTACAATGTGGCTTACTATATGTCTGCTTTTTTAGACTGCACCAAATAGCATAAGCTTGAAATATAACTAATAGAAGAATAGTTTTCAGCTACTGAACTTCAGAATGTCTGTATGCCCCAAAATATTAGGCAACAGTACAAAAGTACAAGTGAAAACAACCTGCAGATCCTGTCAGACTAGTATGATAAGCTTGTGACTTGCATTACAAAGTTTCAAACTTCCAGCTGTTTTCATTAGCTTTTCATTCATCTATTTATATAAATGTAACTCTAGTTTGCCATTTTTTAAACTTTCCATTGCTTCTTTTATTCTATATCCTGCACTAGAAAAAGCCGTTGGAAGATGATTAGTTGCTACGGGCTTTGGTTTCCATTTTTTTTTTTTTACTGCCATAATTTAATCTCTTCCCTACTAATTACAGTACTATCACCTTGGTAGTAAATATAATGAAGTACATTGCTATTGATTTGTACTGCTGAAGTAACAAGGAGAAATTAACAGATGTTTTGTTTGAGAAGTATAACTTTTAAAAATTCCATTTTGTGAACTTCATTGACAAAAAAAATCAGTGTGAGAGTTAATGAGTATGGGTTATCAGAGATGCAGCTTGGCATGCTACCAGCAGCCATCTTGGTGCTTGCAGGACTTTTCCCGTCATCTCACAATGAACAGACATTGGGGTTGATTTAGTAAAGACAAATAGGCTGTTCACTTTGCAAGGGAATTTTTCCCAGAGCTTAGTGAATTTGGTGAAATTTCACATTGCAAAGATTACCCAATCACGCACAAGGAAAATAAACAGCATTTTTGCTTGCACTTGATTGGATAGTGGAAATCAGTGGAGCTTCACCTCATTCGTTAAGCTCTGGTGAAAATTCCCTTGCAAACAACAACTTCCCTTGCACAATGAAGTCTATGGGGTTGATTTACTAAAACTAGAGAGTGCAAAATCTGGTGCACCTGTGCATAGTAGCCAATCAAGTTTTAACTTCAGCTTGTCAAATTAACCACTTTCGGATTGCCCACCTCACATTTACCGGCAGGGCAGCCCAGTTGCACAAAACAACGTACCTGTACGTTGCCTCTTCTTCCAGGTCTAGGGTGCGCACACGCCACCGGCGATCCACTCCCACTGTGATTGGACACAGTGGGAGCCAATCAGCGGGACCGGAGGATGCAATGTCCGCCAGGACCCACCGATCGTTGACAGGAGAGGCAGAATGGCAGAATGGCAGCGAAGCAGAAACACAGATCTCTGTTTTCCCCCAGTTAAGCCACCCCCCACACAGTTAGAAATCACTCCCTAGGAGCATACTTAACCCTTTGATCGCCTCTGATGTTAACCTCTTCCCTGCCAGTGTCATTTGTACAGTGAAAGTGCTTTTTTTTATCACTGATCACTGTATTAGTGTCACTGGTCCCCAAGGGAATGAAAGCCATTGGACATGTACTGTCATTCCTCCAACTATAACTTGCAATCCATCCATTATATATCTACAGACATCCCAAGTCTCCAGCGAGGTGCAGGAGTCTCCCGCATATCTGCGGCAGCTTCAGCACACCCACAAGCCCCTCCCGATCTCCCTGAAATGATTGGTGCAGCGGGGAACAGCTGTGAGCACAAAACTCCTTTGTATAGATTTTTATATCACACCCGCTTCTCCTTCTCTTCCTCCCACGGCTGTCCGCTAAAAAGCTATACCGGGAGATCAGTGTTCACAGCTGTTATGTGTGCTCCTTCCCCCGGCCCCCTCCATGTCCTTCTCTGCCCCGACTGTTCTCCATCAGCCCCCGTGTCCTCCTCCACCCCACCTGTCCTCCGCCTCCACCACCCCCTATCCCCCGCAGCCGGCTCCCCTCCTCTCCTGCCGGTTGATGGGGGGGGCGACGACTGTCAGGAATGGGACACAGTGAGCGAGATCGCTCCTGTGTCCTGTGATAACTGAACAGAGTAAACTGTTTTTACTCTGCTCAGTTTATGAATGAACAGGAGCCTCTGTCTCCTGTTCTTTCATCTTTAGTGCTGAGAAAGGGACTGGGGGATGTGTCCTCAGTCCCTTTGTCTGTCTCAAAGGGGAGATGTCAGGGGTCTGTTTAGACCCCTGACATCTCACCAAAGCCTCCAAAAAATATATTAAAAATATTATTGTAAAGAAAGAAAAAGTGTAAAAAAATTTAATAAAAAACTACTGACGCCACTCTCCCCTTCCCTACCAACACCGCCCATTGCCCCAAACCCTTCCCACCAAAAAAAGCATTGTGAAAAAAAATGAAAAACAAATAAAATTGTAAAAAAATCAATTATTAAAAATAAAAAAACTACTGACACCGTCGACTGACACATCCTGGTTATCCCATAGGCATAGTTCATACTATTTTACAGTGAAAAAAGTACAGCAAGCTGTGTTTTTTCTGCACTGCAAATGCACACAAACACATGAAAATGCACAAAAATGCTCCACAACGCAGTGCAGTGCACATAAAAGCCTAAAGAAGAAAAAAAAAAAACGAACTGGCCTCAAAGGAAATGCAAGCTTAGGAAAAATGGACCGCAAATGTACATAAAATCATGCGTCACATGCACATCATTGTGCATGAAAAATCATGCAGTAAACAGACAGTTTCTGGTGTGAATGGGCCCTAAAGGAAGAATGTTTTGAAAGCTGCCATTGCCAAGCTCTGCTTATGAAAATTCTTGTTTATACTGATTCTATTGTTCCAATACTTCAAATCACTGAAGTGGAAGAAGTATGCACACAAGAGCTTCAAACATTTCTCTGACTTTCTTTTATATACATAGCTCAGGGACGTGCAGTCAGGGGAGGCCTGCCATGAACATTAAAAGAAAAAAAAAAATTGAGCTTCAAGGGTCGTAGTGCGGCCTAAGTCCTACCCCATCAATTTGGGGCTCATACGACCTATGGTTCCAGAGATACGGGGCTCCTTGCGCAGCCTATCAGAAGCTACATACAGAGGAGCCAGTTTAAATACAAGCTGGCACACTCTGTTTGCAGCAGACAGAGAGGTTGAGCTCACAGTGCCTCCTCAATTCTTGTCAGAGGCACTGAGCTCAATGAACAGCTTGGAGTCTTGGACCAATGGTAAAGTACCACTGACCCAAGCTCTCCAATAAAAATGCTGCAGTGGAGGCACACCTTTCAATACAATATATAATAATTATTTGTATATTAATTATGGTAGTTAACCCCCTTGCCACCTAGACCAATTCTGACACTTCTTTCCTACGTGTAAATATCATCTTTTTTTTGCTGGAAAATATACACTGGTATATATATATATATATATATATATATATATATATATATATATATATATATATATATATATTTTTTTTTTTTTTAGCAGACACCCTAGGGAATAAAATGGTGGTCGTTGCCACTTTTTATGTCACAAGGTATTTGCACAGCTTCATGAATGAAAAAAAAAAACCCTAACGTTAGCCCGATTTTTTTGTATAATGGGAAAGATGATGATACGCCGAGCAAATAGATACCTAAGATGTCACACTTTAAAATTACGCACACTTGTGGAATGGCGCAAAACTTCAGTACTTATAAATCTCCATAGGTGATTTTTTACAGTTTACATGTTTAGAGTTAGGCCCCTTTCACACTGAGGTGCTTTGCAGGCGCTAAAGTGCTAAAAATAGCACATGCAAAGCGCCCTGAAAGAGCCGCTCAATGCACTCCAATGTGAAAGCCCTAAGGGCTTTCACATTGGAGCGGTGCGCTTGCAGGACGGTCAAAAAAGTCCTGCAAGCCGCATCTTTGGAGCGCTGTAGAAGTGGTGTATTTTCCGCTCCTAAAGCGCCCCTTCCCATTGAAAACAATGGGGCAGCGCTCCAAACCCGCCTGCAAAGCACCGCTGCAGGGGCGCTTTGCGGGCGGTTTTAACCCTTTCAGCCTCTAGTGGGGGTTCAAACTGCCCCGCTAGAGGCCCGAAAAGCGCCGCTAAAACAACGGTAAAGCGCTGCTAAATATAGTGCCACTTAACCACCAGCGTGCTCAACGCCCCGATGTGAAAGTAGCCTTACAGAGGAGGTCTAGTGCTAGAATTATTGCTCTCGCTCTGACGATCGCGGCGTAAGTAACCTGTGTGTAGCTGGCTCTGATACTAGCCAGTGCCTCACCAGCCACTCACCTCAACGCACATCCCTGACATAGCTGTAATGGTTAGATACATTATACTCTCCTCTTATTTTTTACTGATGGACCTGCTGGGTAGGCTTGGATTTTCCTACTGCACATACTTGGGAGAGGAACAAACAGAAAAGCGGAGTGGTAAGGCCATGAATGACAGAATTTATTTACCAAAACTCAATAATTAAATGAGGAAACCATGGTAATCTGCTAATTCTTCTTGCAAGATTGTTGTCAGACTCCCAATCTACGTACAGCTTTTGTCAAAGAAGTTTAGGAACTCCTCCTATGAGGATAAGGACACATTAAGAAGTTAGAACAACATTCCAACAATAAAAGCTTTAACCTAATTGAACTTTTCCTATAGTAAGCAAAAAAAAAAAAATATATAAGTAACATAATCATTTTCCAGTTAATGTAGTCAAATCCCAATAAAACTCCCTTCCCTTAAATTTTTAATCTGGTCCGGTCACACCTTTTTTTTTAATCTGGTCCGGTCACAAGAGCCATCAGCTCTGGCTCCCCTGTGTCAGACAGTGAGCAGCTGCTGCAGGGGAGAGGAGGGAGCTCTGACAATGGATGAGCCATAAGAGCCTATGGGTGATGTCACATCTCTGGGAATTCATAGCCGATGTTGATAGCTCCCTTGCACAGGGGAACCGGAGCTGCTAAATCACATGACTGGACCCGATAAAAAAAAGTAAGCACACAGTTCTTTTTTTTTTTACAGGTTATGCAGGATAGGTAGGAAGAGGGGAGGGGGAACAATTTTAAGAATAGTGTTTGCCTTTACTACCACTTTACCTTCTCCTAGGCCTCATGTACACTCTGCTGCTGGTAAACGGACGTTTAGAAGCAGTTGGGCATTTTTTTTTCAACTGCCCCTGAACTCTCCTCTGTGTTATCTTATCAGTACATGTACACAGGGTCGTTTATAGTCATTTCTAGGCAGTTGCATTTAGAAGCTGTGCTTAGAGGCATTTCAAATGCCAAACGCGACAACTCGCGTTTAGCCACGTTTCGTTTACAGGCGAAAATATATATTTTTGGCTATTTTGAAAAAAAATTGACAAAAATACAAAAAAGGTTAGAGGTGGTGCTTGTAGTGCCGACCTAGAGTAATTATTATTATTATTATTACACATTATTTATATAGCGCCAACAGTTTGCCCAGCACTTTACAATATAAAGGGAGACAGTAGAACAACAATACAATTCAATACAAGAGGGCTAGGAGGGCCCTGATCCTGGGAGCTTACAATCCTAACACTGCTTCTCCACAGATACAAAACGGTGGATGAGCGTTGTCACCTTAGGATATGAAATTTGTTACGGACAGGATCACCATGTGAAAATACAGAAAAAGAGTCTGAAAATAAAGGGAAACATGCAGCCACCATGTTTAAAGAATAGTATACTGCAATATCTAAAATTGTTGTTTTGGGTTTTATACTTGTAGGCCCCTTTCAAACTGAATCGTTTTTCAGGCGCTACAGCGCTAAAAATAGCGCCTGTATAGCGCCTGAAAAAAGCGGGTCCTTTCACTCCAGTGTGAAAGCCGGAGGACTTTCACACTGGAGCGGTGCACTAGCAGGACGGTAAAAAAAAGTCTTGCTAGCAGCATCTTTTGGAGCGGTGAAGGAGCGGTGTATTCACCGCTCCTAAACCGCTCCTACCCATTGAAATCAATGGGGCAATGCAGTGGCGCTTTGCGGGGGGTTTTAACCCTTTTTCGGCCGCCAGTGGGGGTTAAAACCGCCTGATAACGGCCGAATACCACTGCTAAAACGATGGTAAAGCAGCGCTAAATATAGCGCTGCTTTACCGCCGAAGCCCGCACCGCTCCAGTGTGAAAGGGGCCTAGTAAGGATTTTATAGTCACTTTTTTTTTTTACAGCTAAATGGCACAGAGCCAAGGAGTCATCATTAAGTCAGTCTTGGCACATAGAACAGTGGGACTTGCTTAATGATGTAATATCACCAGCAGTTTGGTTTTCTAAAGGTAAATAGGATGTTCACTTTACAAGGGAATTTTCCTTTTGACTTAGTATTTGTGGTGAAAATTCACTTTGCAAAGAATCATGTGCAATAAAAGAGAAACAAAGATGTATATTTAATATTGCACAAAGATGACTTCATTAGTTGCAGCTCATTAATTATCCAAGCAGCAAGGCTGGACACCAAGATGTACTGCATAATTTCAGTAGGGAAAAGGAAGGTCTCCAAGCTAACTACGCTCTCTGGTAGGGGTGCCTGGATCGAAAGAATGGTTGAAAAGCATTACTGATCCTTTATGAAGGTAACAGTTCAAATTTTTATAGTTCAGTTGTGTTTTTAGCCGTTTACCAGAGGTTCAGACTTCAGCCATTATTCACATGGGGCATACATAGCCGTATGCCCATGGAGGGCCGTGTTTACCCACACAGGGAGGCACAGAATGCATTACCAAAAACATGTAGCAGAATAAATTTTGGCTTAAATTTATGACAAAATTCGATTTTATTGAAAGAAGAAAATCGTTTTTTTTCAAAATTTTCACTCTTTTTTCGCTTATATCGCAAAAAATAAGTTGTGAATAAATACCACCAAAAGAAAGCTCTATTTGTGCGAACAAAATGATAAAAATTTCATTTGGGTACAGCGTAGCATGACCACGCAATTGTCAGTGAAAATGCGAGAGCGCTGAAAGATGAAAATTGGTCTAGGAAGGAAGGGGGCGAAAGTGGCCAGTATTGTAGTGGTTAATAAAGTCTATTCATTTAAAAATCAAATGTTAAAAGCAATTTAAATCTTTTGAATGACAAACGAATGTTCTGAGAATTTTTGTACAATTTTTCCTGAGACTTTTCCTAATTTTTGAAGTTCTGTACATCTAATGCCGCGTACACACTAGAGGACTTTTCGACAGCAAAGGTCCGACGGAACGAATCTGTCGGACAATTCGATCACGTGTGGGCTCCATCGGACTTTTGCTGTCGAAAAATCCGACAGACTTTAGAAATAGAACATGTCTTAAATTTTCCCGCCGGAACTCCGTTGGACCCAGTTCCTATCGAAAAATCCGCTCGTCTGTGTGCTAGTCCGACAGGCAAACAACGATGCTAGGGCAGCTATTGGCTACTGGCTACGAGCTTCCTTATTCTAGTCTGGTCGTACGTCATCACGTTCGAAATCCATCAGAATTTAGTGTGATTGTGTGTGGCCAAGTCCGTTCATTCGAAAAGTTTGACGAAACTCAGTCGAAAGTCCGTCGGAAAGACCGTCGGACCTAGTCCGTCGAAAAGTCCACTCGTGTACGCGGCATTAGGCCAGCTTTAGGACTTTTTAGTGTGAAAGGCATGAAAGGTCTGTTAGCATTCCTATTTGTACCATGATTAATGCAACTGAGGTTTCATGCAATGTATGCTGGATGTGCCATTAACTACAAGATTTGCATTTTTATATTTGTTATATGATTCTGTCTATGTCTTATATGCAATTTATTATTGGTGTTGTAGGCACCATACATTTTACATTCATACATTTTTTTTTCTTCTAATAATTAGTTAATTGGTTGCCTAAAAAATCCCTTAGTATTTCCTTGGGGGGTACTTTCTTTACTCAATACATCCTTTTTTGATATTACTGCTGAACCGAAACAAGTTGGATATGCACCCAGCTTTTAATGCCTTTGATGCAGGCAAGTGTGCATCTTCGGGGAGCTGTGAACTAGAATGTCGCGTACACACGAGCGGATTCTCCGTTGGAAAAATCTTGGATGGTTTTTCCGACGGAATTCCGCTCAAGCTTGGCTTGCATATCCATGGTCACACAAAAGGTCGCTGAACTTTCGACCGCCAAGAACGCGGTGGCGTACAACACTACAACGAGCTGAGAAAATTAAGTTCAATGCTTCCGAGCATGCCTCAAATTGTTTCCGAGCATGCGTAGGAATTTTGTGCGTCAGAATTGATACAGACGATCGGAATTTCCGATCTAACCTTTTTCCGACCAAAAAATTGAGAACCTGCTCTCAATCTTTTGCTGGCGGGAGTTTGGCCAGCAAAAGTCCGATGGAGCATACACACGGTCACATTTTCCAACCAAAAGCTCTCATCTGCAACAACAACAGCTCTTTCCGATCGTGTGTATGCGCCAGTACAGTATACATGAAATCCATTGCCACAGTTTGCTCATTGAAATGTAGTGATAGTCTATGAGTGAGCCGTTAAATCAAAAGAAAATTGCTATTTCACCAATCCAATAATACCCTGACATGGGTCCCATCCTGGCTGACAATGCAGGGGTGATTGGTTGCTATTACAGAATAGTGGTATAGCAGTTTATACCTGGAAGGGTGGAATACTTGCAGCATCCGAGGACTGGTAAAGTGGCATGGTTTCAAGATACAGGCTGTCAAAAAGGAAAGTATAGTGCCTTATATCACATATCATTTTTTTATTTCGTTTTTTTTTTTATTTTTTACTCAATTCAATCATTCAATCTTTCTGAACTAGACCAGCGTTTGCTGGTTTGTTTTGGCAAAGAATTAAATGCAGCTTTCAATCCAGCTCACGCATTTGTTTAAGTATAATTCCAAGTCTAATCTTGGTCATATCTTCCTTGTATTGAAATATATCCTAATCTCTCAGGTGTGGCTTGTATTATTTTATATAAACAAATGGAGTCAGAATTATAAACTATGTGCCCAGCGTGAGGCCAATTTTTGCCGGTTAACAATGAATAACTATAAAAACATATAATCTAAGGCTTATATTAAGTTAAGATCCCTTTATTATATAGAATTGTTTATACACATATTTTCACAAAACGTAAAGACTTTATAATCTACTCAAATGTTTCTTAAAGTGTGATTATGCTTTAAAACCTAATTGAAGTTAAAAAAATTAAAAAATAAAATAAAAAAGCATGCACATACAGTACATTGAATTTTGAGCAGAAAAGCTTAAAATGAAACTAAACCCATCACGATTTGGCAATTCCAAAAAACAGTTACATTCTGGCACATGCTGGAAATATAACTGTTCTATTTGCTTGTGCTCTCAACCAAACTGTAAAACCATCAAATGCCATTACTGATCACTTGTGCAGCATCGTGGCAGTTTCAGATCAAACAGATGCTAAGATGGCAGCTTCCTTTGCTGAAAACGATAGAAGGGTTTAGTTCAAATATCTTACTGTTGCAAATAGTACAATGCCCCGTACACACGATAGGATTTTTTCGATGAAAAATTTTGACAGAAGCTTGTTGTCGTAAATTCTGATTGTGTGTACACTATTCCGACGCACACAAAGTGCCACGCATGCTCGGAATCAAGCAGAAGAGCCGCACTGGCTATTGAACTTAATTTTTCTTGGCTCGTCGTACGTGTTGTAAATCACCGCGCTCTTGACGTTCAGATTTTCAGTTGGAAAAAAAACATGGATTTTGTTGTTGGAAAAACCTATCGTGTGTACAGGGCATTACTGCATCCCAGTGCCAATCCCAACATTTTCCTCCCAGCAGCATGCTGCAGAGAGACTGCTGTTATCTGTGAGGAAGCAGTGATATCTATGCAGTGGTCATCACTGGAATTACAACTCTAGAATCAACAAAACACGTTTCCTGCTAATTGGAGAACCCAAGTTGTGACTCACTTGGGGAGGAGGGGGGGTGTTAGACCAGTGCAGAGAGACTGCTGCTTCCTCACAGAAAGCAGCAGTCCTCTACAATTAAAACCCTTGTAGGGTGAAATGCATCAAAGATTAAGGATGTCATATGGGGTGATCATTGGATTTTTCAATTTTTTTGGTAAACTTTTTATCTATAGTTGGCCTTTTATTAGCTAATCTCATGATTACTTCTGAAAAGGGTACAACACAAAGCACACTGAGAACAATGGTTGGCTTTTGAAATGCTAATCATTTGGAATAATTGCACACAAATACATCTCACTGCCTATTTTACTAAAAAACAACAGCATCGTACTGCAACCATGTGCATTGTAGTTTGCGGCACTGCCCCATTCACTTGAATAGTGGGTGCAGCATGTGTAAAACCATGTCCACTGCCTTTAAAGCTTAAAGGGGAGCTGTTAGGGTGGTAATAAAAAATGTAAGACACTTAAGCAGGCCCTACAGTTCAAATTTCTTTTTCTGCAGACAGTGTTGACAGGGGAATCCCTTCTGCCTAGTCATTGTATTCTCCGGAGGGAAGCTGTCCCCACCAGGAAAAGACAGTGATTATTGCTAGCAGCTATACAAGCCCCTAGCGATATTCGCATGTAAGACCCAGCAGGCTGCTTGTACCCAAGTTAAATGATCGATCAACTTGGTGCCTTCCGCCTGTCCATACATGGTTCATCTATGGCTGGCCTTAGAGTCATGGGAACATTATAAATAGTCCTCAGTCTTCTTAAAGAGCGTCATAGATACTCATAAGAAAACTTTCAATAGTTAGACTAACAAATGTGGTAACTAGCAACAGATTCATGTACCTTACAGAATATGTACATCAATTTGTCATTAGAAAGAATGGGGGGGGGGGGGGGGTGGCACTGAGGCAACTCTGGGTACTCCATCATCAGTGCATGTTCAGCCCCTGGGTTGCGCAATGGCCTTGGTTGTTAGCACACTTTTAGCTACATAGAGTTGTTGGTTGCTGTGACACTATTAGCTACACTCGTTTCTAGGATGCTGTCAGCTGCATAGCCTCATTGGATACTAGCAACCAATAATACTGTGCAGCAGCCTAGAAACATGTAACAGGTGTGAGTGTGGTGGTAATTTGTGTGGGTGTGGGTAGGGCGCATTTAAACATGCCCTGCTCTTTACTACACTGCAGCCCCACTCGGAGCTCACTTCCGGTTCCGTGTCCGAGCTGTCACTGGAGTGTCAGCGTGTAGCTGTCTACCTAGCCGGGGAGTGCCGGGAACCACCGACACGGCCGCAGCTCCTTGCCGGCTTGCCAGAGACTGACCCAAGGATACAGCAGGACTGACCCAAGGGTACAGAGGGACATTGTTACTTATATGCAATGCTCAAGATCTTTTGCATGTGAGTTGTTCACCTTCAGAATAAATGTGTTGTTCTCACATACTACACTTAGTAGGCGCTGCTTTTTTTCTCTTCAGTCTTCTATAGAGCAGCTTCTACTCTTTCAAGCTGGCAGGTGGGGTGTAGCCCCAGGATAGGTTCTTCAAGGACTGTCCTTCTTTAAACTCAAAGACTTAATTTATTTGATTCATTACAGCCCCCTGAGTTTTCTCCACTCCCCCTTCACTGGCTCCTCATCCTGTAGCTCAATGCACCACTTTGTTCCTATTGTTTTCCACTCTGAGCTCTCTGGTCTATCTCCAACTTCAAGTTGGTTTTAACTACCTCCAGTTTCTGTATCTACGAACTGGCAGTAATTCTTTTTGAAATTGTTCCAGCCATACCGACACATTGGTAAAAGTGGCTCAAATAAGAACTACCCGAATCTATCACACATGTGGTATCTGTTAACAGAACTGACCAAGGCTTTCAAAGAATTAGGTGCAGGCCTTTCCAATGTGCCGATATTGCCCGGAGAGCGTCGAAAATGTTTTATTGAATCGCAGCAAGTGTTTTTTTAAGGAATTTTATCTTCTCAGAATTTGCTTTGAAGTTATATTCTAAGACAAGTTTAGTGCTTGCTTCAGTTCTTCTTTTATCATTTAGAGATGTGACATTTTTCTCTCCAGATAGGATTTGAAAGCCTTTGTCAATGGTCAGTTTTCAAGCTGTCCCCACATTTGATTCCAGAGATAAACTTTACAGATATGAATAAAATCAATATTGATTCAGGAATGCGAGGATAAATAACTCCTTATCTTGGTTGATTTACTTGCTAGGTGAAAGTATTATGGATAAGTGCATGAAAAAACATCTGACCTGATTAACAAAAATCACACCATAAAAAAAAGAGATTGGGCGCTAATAAGAATGTGTGCGTCAAATCCCCAAGGGTTTTTTGGAGTCCCTTGTCCATGGCTGCTAGAGAAAATAATCCTTGGGTGGATGAGGCATCAATGAAGTTCTCTGAAAGCTCTTTGGACATGTAATGCCCCGTACACACGGTCGGAAATTCCGACCACAAAATTCGTCTTATTTTTTCCAATGGATTTTGTCCGACACTGGTGTATGCAACACCAGTGTCGGACAAAATCCATGTGTGTATGCAACACACGGTCGGACAAAGTTGTTGGAAAATCCGATCATCCTGAACGTGGTGACGTTCATTGCGTACAACGGGACTACGTAGAGGCTAGTAGCCAATAGCTTTGGTCTTGTAATGTGATCTGAGCATGCGTGGCACTTTGTCCGTCGGAATTCGCTACACACGATCAGAAAAAGTCCGATAGGACTTTGTTGTCGGAAAATTTGAGAGCAGGATCTCAAACTTTTTCCGTCGGAAATTCCGACGGAAAAAGTCCGATGGAGCTCACACACGGTCGGAATTTCCGACAACATGGTCCGATAGGACATTTTCCATCGGAAAATCTGACCGTGTGTATGGGGCATAACTGTATAATATAGGCACAATAGAGTATAAACAACCAGCTTTCATGAAATGTAAAACCATGTATTAGCACAAAGTCCTAAAAGGCAATAACGCAGTTGAATTGTGGAGGACTTCATACCATTTCCAGTCAACAATATGTGAATGTATCTCTGTGAGATAGGTGACTTGACAAAGCTCATTCGAGCAAAACACATTGTCATGGTGATCATTTGACAGGCAGATGTGAGGAATCCATTCCTCACCCCTACTCAGCCCTCCGCTCTGACGCTGGTTGTGATGTCATCTCCTGGTGCTGTGCTGCAATCGGTGTTTCCGTGTTACGGCCTCTCCTGCAGGTCGGTTCTGGCGCGAGGTGTAACATCCCCTCAGCCAGCTCCCCAGTGAGCCGATTATCTTCTTCACCCTGCACCAGACCAGCTTGGTTGCCACAAGCAGTATCACCGGAGACTCCTTGCCCCAGAGCACACCCACGACCATTGGCTTCTACATTCTGCCCTACCAGCCCCACAATCGCTGGTACATCTCCAACCATAGGCAAGTAGGCCTTCACAGCCAGGGGTTTTCTCTCAGGAGAGGATCTCACAGAGAGATACATACACACAATGTTGTTAAATGGAAGTGGTATGAAGTCCTGCGGTTTTGCTGGGGAATTCACTCTTTCTGGAGTAGTGGAATTCCCCAGAGAAGTAAAAAAAAAAAAATGTATGCAAAGGAAAACATTGCAAGTGAGCATTTAAAATGTTCTTGTGCTTTTACCTGCATTTATTAGGCTAGTGACAGGGTCTCCTTAACACCTTCCCGCCCGACCTATTATAAAAGGATAGCCAGGCGAGGGCACTGTAATATGACGTCCTCCCAGGATCATGCTTCGTACGCACGCCCCACAGACTGCCCTATGGCAGGATCTGTCACCGGTCGTGCCGATGACAGACCACTGTTCCCGGCCCACTGCCGGTACCATGTGACCGCTGTGGCCAATCACATTACAGTTGTACACAATGAAAGCTACAGACAAGGCCAATAACAGCCCATCAGTACAATGTGACTAACTGTGGCCAATCATAGTTAATCACATTAGTGAACACTCAATGATTGTTTTTCTTTTTTTTTTTTTTTTTTTTTTTTTTTTTTTTTTTTTCTCTTTCAATAAGTTTTTATTAAATTTGCACAAAAAAATACATAACTCGGGTATACAGAGAAATTCACTCATTGTCGTACATGTCACGATAGTCAGAAAAGTCAAAACGAGCCAAACTGATCTTGAGATACATTAACTAGCATATAACTGAGAATCAGGTGAGACGAGGTGTCAAAGGGAGGGGTGATTTACTGAACCCCTAATAGGAGATTTGCTTCTAGCATAGAAACCTCTAAAGATTGTTCTCACATTGAATGGAAAGGGCTGGCCCAGGGCACCCCAATTGGGATCAAACTGTGCCCTGGGCCATCTCCCCTGAATTTCATCTCTAGTGGTAAATAGGGATTCAGAACTGGAAGAAAGTGGGGCGAGTGACCCGTCTCAACGGGTGAGGGTCTCTCTGTGAGGAAAATGACGACAACTGTCACCTGTGTATTAAAACAGTTTCCTCAATTAAACTTAGAAAGTAGCTGGTGCTAACCTGTCTATCGTAAAAACTATATAAAAATAAATAATAATAAATAAGAGGAAGGGAAAGATAAAAGAAGGATGAGGGGGAATAAGGGTGGTTGTGCCTAAAATTAGTTGGGATTCAGAGAATTATCCGAAAGGATCCCTGGAATGAGGGATATCCCGCAGTGAGATGCCCATGGTTCCCATACAGCTTCAAATTTTTGAGAGGTATCCAGTAGTATACTGGCTAGCTTCTCCTGGGTCATTATCCATGAGATCTTACTGACTATTGCTTTGAAGGCAATCTTAGGGCGCTTCCAGGCCCTTGCAATGGTCAGTTTGGCGCCCAATAGAATAAAGTGAATCAATCTTCGCTTGGGTCCGGAAACGTTCGGAATGTTAGCATTCAAGAGTGCAACTGCTGCAGTCCTAGGAACTGAACAGTTTGTGACCTTGGTGATTAAGGAAAATATTTTTGCCCATAGTGGCCTTATTCTGGGGCATTCCCACCAGATGTGTACCAATGTTCCCCTCAATTGACACCCCCTGAAACAGCAAGGGTCCGCCGAGGGGTACATCGCAGCTAACCTAGATGGGGTCATGTACCATCTCATGAGGACTTTAACGTTTGCTTCCATTAAAGAAATATTAAGAATACCCTTAAAGGCTTTAGAACCCGCCTGGTGCCAGGTGTCTAAGTCCCATTCTTGTTGGAGATCATTTTCCCAATTGGACATATAAGTGGATTTACTGGAAGATTGTGTGAGCGACGAATATATTACCGAGATGCCGCCCCTCCGGCCCTCGGCCTGACCACACCACAGTTCGTAATCGGTAAATTTGGGGGGTAGAGGTTTATCTGTCCAAATCTCGTGTAAAAAGTGTGATATTTGATCAAATCTGGATTTTTCAGAGGTTGGCATTTCTAGTTTGTGAGTGCAAAAACTTAGGGTGAGAGGTCCTTTACTTGTGAAATAGTGTCCAATGCGGTACAGTCCCTTATCCAACCACCACTGGAATGTCTTAATTACCATCCCAGGCGGGAAATTTGGGTTGCCAAAGATGTGGGAGAGAGGTCTAGCTTCCGAGATTAGGTTTGGATTATCACGAATTCTGTCCCAAAGGGCAAAGGACTGAGATAGAGAAGGTGAGAGAATTGCTGGCCTTCGTTTTTGTGGACACCATAATAGATATTCTAAGGTGTATTGGGGTACCGCTTGCCTCTCCATATAGACCCAGTCTGGTTTTTCAGAAGAAGAGTAGACTGAAGATAATTGGGCCAGTCTGGCTGCCTGATAGTATTTAAGGAGAAACGGTAATCCCAGTCCCCCCTTTTTCCTATGCAGATATAGAGTTTGTTGGGGGATTCTATATCCCGATTTCCCCCATACGAATTTCAGGATTTTACTTTGCAGTGTCATGAGATGATCTCTTCGAATGGGTATTGGAAGAGACCTAAAGAAATAAAGAATTCTAGGAAGCAGGGTCATTTTAATGGAGTTAATTCTACCTAGCCAGGAAAGCTCATATTGTGACCATGTTTTCAGATCGGCCGTTAATTTTTGAAATAGTGGGGGATAATTTTTATTGTAAAGGGATTCTATCCTGTCTGTGAGGGAAACCCCCAGGTATTTGATATAGCCTGTTCCCCATTGGAATTGAAAGGAATTTTGAAGTAGTGCAACCGTGGAGGGAGGAAGAGAGATATTCAGTGCCTGTGATTTAGAGTAATTTATTCCTAAGCCTGATATCCCGGAGAAATCTGAGAGTGTTTTGAGTAGGTTTGGAAGGGAAGTGATGGGAGACGTCAAAAATAAGAGCATGTCGTCTGCAAATAGGCCGCATTTGTGAGTACGATCCCCACATTTGACCCCTTGGATGTCATTGTTGATTCTTATTGCTATGGCAAGAGTTTCAATTGCAATGGCAAAAATAATCGGGGATAACGGACATCCTTGTCTAGTTCCTCTAGCAATGGGTATGGGGTTGGAATAATGTCCCTGTATACGTATTTGGGCTTTGGGGCGTGAGTATAGGGATTGGAACACCCCTCTAAAGCGGGGGCCGAAGCCCCATTTCTCCAGGAGTGGGAAAAGGTATGACCATGATACTGAGTCAAAAGCCTTTTGGAGATCAAGTGATAACAGTAGTCCCTGTTGTGCTTGCCCCCCATCCCAGTTAGATTGAAGAATAGAAACAATATCTATCGCCCTTCTAATTTGGTCGGGACCTTGCCTGCCCGGAATGAACCCCACCTGGTCTTTGTGTATATATTTGTTAATAAAGGACGAAAGGCGAACCGCCATTATTTTTGTGAGAACTTTAAGATCAGAGTTGATAAGTGAGATGGGTCGGTAATTCCCTATCTCTTCTGGGTTCTTATCAGGCTTAGGAATAACTGTAATGTATGCCGTGTTGAGTTGAGGGTCTAGGGGGTTGCCTTGAGTTAAGTGATTAAAAAATTTAACCATATATGGGTCTAGGGGTTCCCTGAAGGTTTTATAATAGGGAGCCGATAACCCGTCCGGACCGGGTGCCGACCCTATCCTGAGGCCTTTGATTACTGAGGTCACTTCTTCTATCGAAAAAGGAGCTTCTAAGATTTCCCTGTGTTCGTCTATTAATCTTGGTATAGGTACACTGTCCATGAATTCAGAGATCGAGATACTCGGGGACTGTGGGGGGGCACTGTAGAGTTTTGCATAAAATTTTTGGAAGGCATCTAGGATTTTGGCGGGGTTGGACGTTAAACCGTGATTTGCCAATCTGATTTTGGGGAAAGAGGAAAATTTTGTTCTGGGAGATAATTTATTGGCTAGCATTGGTCCTATCTTCCCCATCTGAGTGTAAAATTTGTTCGAGCTCCAACGGATAGATTTTTCGGCTTTCGTCGTAAGAGCTAGATTAAGTTCCAGTCTTAGCTTTTCAATGTGGGCAAGTAGGGATGGGGAGGGGCAACGTTTGTGTTGAGCTTTGGCAGATTTGTACGAGTCTTCCAATCTATCTATCTGTATCATGCGTGCTTTCTTGAGCTTGGAACCTATTTGTATGAACTTTCCCCTAATTACAGCCTTGTGTGCTGACCATAGCGTTTCTGGCGAAATGTCTTCCACATCATTTAGGGTGAAGTACTCAGTTAGGGCCTTACTTAATTCCATTACTTGCACTGGATCTGAGAGAATAGATTCGTTTAGGCGCCATTGTCCCTGTTTCGTCATGTGTATGCTGGATTGAATGTGCATGATAACTAATGAGTGATCTGAGAGAACCGTATCACTTATGTGAGATTTAAGAATTGCTGGTAGCGAGTTTGGAAAGACCAGAATATGGTCAATCCTGGCGTATGTGTCATGCGGGTATGAATAGTGAGTGAAGTCCCTTTTGGAGGGGTTAAGTTCTCTCCACACATCAATAAAGCCCCTGTTATGTAGAAGTTTTGCTATCCTTAAACTTGCCCTGGTGGGTCTGGTGAGCTGTGTATTGGGCGGTTTGGATTTATCCATTGCCTGATCGAATGCTATATTAGAATCTCCCCCCCAAATCACCGTGCCCTCTAATAGAGGAGAAAGTTCGTTTAGGATCCGTTTAAAGAACTGTTCCTGACCTTTGTTTGGGGCGTAATAGGATACTAGGGAGTAAATATGACCTCCTATAGTCCCCTTGACCAAGAGGAACCTCCCCTCCACATCTCTGTGTTCAGATAAGAGAGTAAAGCCACACGATTTCGACAAAAAAATTGCGACCCCTCTCGTTTTGTTCTCTACCTTGGCAAGGTAGAAGTGAGGGTAGTGAGCATGTATAAATTTGGGACTGTACCGCATTGGGAAGTGAGTTTCCTGAATCAACAAAATATCTAATTTAAGGGATTTGTAGTGTGAAAATAATTTTCTCCTTTTGATTGGTGAGTTTAGGCCTTGCACATTGTGGGAGGCTATTTTGAGATGTGGTTGTGGTGTGTCAGCCATTATCAATGATTGTTTTTCATTCAGAAAAAATGGTTGTTTACAGTATAACTGTAAAATCCACAGTTATAAGCAAGCAACCATAGTGTTTAAAAAAAAATAAAAAATCCTGATCACCTCCCCAGAGTAGTACTGTAACTGTAACACTGTATTACTCTGGTCACTGTATGTTAAACACCAGTCAGTATCCCTGATCCCCTTAACGCCAGTTATATGACACTGCTGTACTGCACTGCTATACTGCGCTGGTGACAGTATGTAAAAAATTAAAATATTTTTTTTTTTTTTAAATGTTAATTTTCAGAAAAATTTGGACAAAAGATTACAAACTTCCAAAAACTCGCCATCCCTCTTACTAAACACCTTACTAAAGGTGTTCTATCAGGCTAGTCATGTTCCACCACCCCAAACTCGCTCATCCATGTGTAGCGGGTGCTCCGCTAATCCCATGGCTTTGCCAAGCTGGCTGATGATCTCCTGTGTGAGAGAGAGAGCGAGAGAGAGACTGTCAGTGTCTCCCCTCCTCTTTTGCTCCTCACTGACACAGGCATTCAACGCTCTCTGCTCCTTCCCCTGTGTTCCTATTGGCAGGGGAAGGCAATTACAGGAACCAATGGGAAGGACTTTTAAAGCAGCAGCTGCAAAGGATCCTGGGACATGTAGTCCTCATCTAAAATTGCCCCATAGCCTTAAATAGGGGCGTAACTACAAAAGCCAGCATGCTCTGGGGCAAAGGAACCAAAAGACTAAATTTTGCTTATCTGAGGGGAGTCAGTCACCATGAGGCAATAGAAGAGACTGGACGCAGGGGAGAGGTCTTGCCTCCCGGGTCAGTCCACCACATTGTTTTGGGAATCCACAGCCAGTCCGGGAAATCCAGCTTGAGAGAGGGGGATCCCAGGTACATAACCAGGTGCACCTGCACCAACAGTGTGAAGTGTTCCAATGTGAGGTGACCAGTCGGGTCACTAGAAGAGCCTGCCAGTTGCAGGACATTCGTTTGGATCTTGACCGTAGGATTGGTGAGAGGGCAAATACCCATTTGCAGGAAGCAAGGACACTGCACACAGACAGAGTTGTCTCACTTTGCCCATCAAGCTTTACGAACATCATTGCTCTTAGTCACTTTGCTGACACCTGTAGTGCCACAGGACACCAGGTCATTCAGATACAGAGACCCTGTATACAGACACCATTGTCCTTATTCACCTTGCTGAGGAAGATCCTGCATTCTTGCTTAATAATCCGGACCAGTTGTATTGCTTTGCTCTGCCATTCATGAGTTTAAGAGCACCAATGAAAGTGGCTATCTGAAGTTCCAAGGCCTCACCCTTCTTCCAATGGACTGAATTTACTAGTGCCCTACAGCCATGCACAAACATGTCCAGGGCTCATATGTAGTCGGTGTGTGGGATCGTTTACCTTGGGAGATAATTAATTGAATGTTGATTTGAGTACAGTGTTGGTAGTTGGGACTGTGGTGTCAGGGGATTGGAGGGAGAGGTCTGACATAAGAGGGTAATTTCTCTGCTCTCCTCCTGCCTGGATTCATTGAGCTAATTTATGTAGAGGTAACTAACCTGATATAAAGTTGTTATTGTTGAAGTGTTTGCCTCTCTACTCTTGGGGTTATTCTGAGGTTTGGAATCACCTGAAAGCAGCCTGAATATAGTATTGGGCTATATTGCTCTTGGTCTTAGTTTTTACTGTTCAACTGATTCACTTGACATACTGTGTATGTATGTGTGTATATTATATATATATATATATATATATAGTTATTGTCTGTTACCCTTTTCCACAGAAATATTGCAGTAAAGATAGTTTCTGTGTTTTATCATAACGTGTGTGTTTCTCATTGGTCCTTGCACTTACACTATTGCCAGGTGTGTCAGAGGGGGCTGAGACTGTTATTGGGGTTGAGAGGCAGAGTATGCAACAAACATACTTAAATTGGTTGTTAAGCCACTTTCACATCTCCATACCATCCCCTCTGTGTTCAAATCCTGTGTGCCCCTGCATGAGTGATTTATTACAAAAAAAAATTAGAGGGGCACATAGCGTAATTCCGTAAGGAATATTTATAAAAAAAAAATAAGAATTGCACTTACATATTCCAAAAAAGATAAGCGTTTCAAACAACTCAACGGTAATAAAGGGATCAGCGTGACAATCCGACGCGTTTCGCCTCAACAGCCATTACCCCAGATGATGCCTGTTGAGGCGAAACGCGTCTGTTGGGCTCATTCACCCGTGTATTGTAAATTTGCTACATCCAACTTTATAAGAACGATCGTCTGGAGGCCTTGTCCATTCAGTGAGCCTGAGTCCCTTTGGTCATCTTTAAAGCCTGTTTGACTTACCAGGTGTACACCTTTGGGAGTCCACGCTTTCGGGTAAGCGACTGGTGCTTCTGGTGGTGGAATTTCTTTGTCACTCACTTTTCATTTGGATATCCACTCAAGATTCTTTGTGATTATTAGTCACCTTTCATTGGATTTCACTATTTGTATTGTTATTAACTTATCATTGGATTTCATCACCTGGAATTCACCTAGACCCATTTAGGGGTCCCTTTTAGTTATTTTGGACTTTTTATTATCATCACTGAATATATGTCATTATGTATGTTCATTTTTGTTATTCATTTTTTCACATGTGAACTTTACGTTTGATGTTGAATATTTAGTTCTTTTTTCACAAATGACATTTACCTATTTACACTTTTTGTGCTGGCTGCTAACACTTAGACAGTGTGGTATACCTGTTTACTTTGTTCACACTTTTTGTAGCTGCTGACTTTAAAATAGGTGGAACTTCGCTTTAAGGCGTCAGCATACCAAGACATTTTGGACAATTTCATGCTCCCACCTGTTGTGGGAACAGTTTGGGGGTGGCCCCTTCCTGTTCTAACATGACTGCAACACCAGTGCACAAAGCAAGGTCCATAAAGACATGGATGAGCGAGTTTGGGGTAGAGGAACTTGACTGGCCTGCACAGAGTCCTGACCTCAAAGCAATAGAACACCTTTGCGATTAATTAGAGCGGAGACTGCGAGCCAGGCCTTCTCGGCCACATTAGTGCCTGACCTCGCAAATGCGCTTCTGGAAGAATGGTCAAACATTGCCATAGACACACTCCTAAACCTTGGGGACAGCCTTCCCAGAAGAGTTGAAGCTGTTATAGCTGCAAAGGGTGGGCCAACTCAATATTGAACCCTACGGACTAAGACTGGGATGCAATTAAAGTTCATGTGCGTGCAAAGGCAGGTGTCCCAATACTTTTGGTAATATAGTGTATGTAGGACAGCTGACATAGAAGGTAAACGAATTATCTTTAATCCAGATACTGGATTCCCTCCAAAATGCAGAACTTCCTGCCACATGTACAAGGTTACTTCATCGAAATCTGCAGGTGCCAAGGAGCCTTGGTAAATACACTCTGTTAACCCTTACCATGTCCTTGTTTCGAAATGTCATTCTACTTTTTTATCATTGTTTTGTCAGTGTACACAACAGATTGTTCTTCTCATGTCTTGACATTTGCCTAGCTTAAGTAATTGTGTATGAAACAAAACAACCTAGACCTGGAGTTTTATAATAATTCACTAAATATATGATAGGTAAAGTGCCAGATGTTTAGTACAAGCAGTCACTATGCTTTGTACAAAAGGTTACCGACACCAATGTTATTATAAAGATTACGTACCTGAGGTTATTGCTCTTTCTATAGCTCTCCGTCCTTACATGTTCTTCATTCAAGACTATGTTACCCCAACGTTTAATATTCCTGATATGTGCCTGCTGTATGAAAATGTATCCTGTTCTCTTTGTATTGCTTCCTTTATGTGAAATCCCTGGTGTTCCTGCCATTCCCTCTGCGTTCCTATTAAAAACTGACCACACTAAGCAGGAGAACACACACCGTGGTCAGTTCTTTAGCTATGCTGGTAAAAATTTGGAAGGTGGGGCAAAGAGATGCCCAGAGAAAGCAATAAGGAGGATCAACCACGGTACACCGTTTAAAGAAATGAAATTACCGTATATACTCGAGTATAAGCCGACCCGAATATAAGCCGAGGCACCTAATTTTACCACAAAAAAATGGGAAAACTTATTGACTCGAGTATAAGCCTAGGGTGAGAAATGCGCAGCTACTGTAAAGTGGAAAAGAGGGTCAACAATGCCCATTTGTAGCCTCACTGTGCCCATTTGCATGCCTCACTGTGCCCATTTGCAGCCATAGGTCCCCTGAACTTCAAACTTGGCAGTTAAGGGTTCCTAGATGCCAATTGCTAATTTGGGGTCTCTGGACCCAAAGGGTCCCGAAATGACATTGCTGCAGATGGACACAGTTGACCAACTTTGGGGCCCTGTATCTCGGGGCCACTTGGTGCTAGGAACTCCAATTTGGATATATTGTAGTGTTGGTTCCACTGGGTTTGCACACCAAATTTGGGGTTCCTAACACTAAGTGGCCCCGAGATAAGGGGCCACAACTTCGGGTCGGAATTTTTTTTTTTTCTGCAGAAAAGTGCTTGACTCGAGTATAAGCCGAGGGGGGCACTTTCAGCACAAAAAAGTGTGCTGAAAAACTCGGCTTATACTCGAGTATATACGGTAGCTTTATTAATATATCAATAGTACGTGAAAACCACTGAATGTAAGACAATGACATTTAATGTGGAATTGTATCCCAGCATACCCTATAATAAAAAAACACACATACAAAGTTGAAAACGTTGTCACAATATCTGTTTTAGAACTAGCTCATTTAGCTATTCCATAGCGCGAGGTTCTTTTATTTTTTCACAATTTTTATTGGCACTTATACTTTAACTTTATGGTTGTATAGTTACATATAGCATTACGTTTCATAAACAGTGCTATCACATAGATTTCATATAATAATGCTGTTGATGTGGGAATACATAGGTGATAGCAGCAGCTCTTATATACAAAAAAGCCTTTGTTCACTCACCACTAGGTGGCAGTGTGCAACTATTTTGATTATGTCATGACATTGCTTCTGGGCTCCTAGGATCATAGAGGTGGACAGAGACAATCTGATCTCTCTTCACATCTATGGCCAACTGCACGACCCCCTGAATAGCTTCCTGGGCTTGCCTGTGAGAATGGTAATCCCGAGAAACACCAGCGAGTGGCGGGAGGGGCGACCCCTCCTGCTGCCTCTAAAAGCTATCCAGCGGCTAATCAGCCACTCAGATCACTTTTATCAGAAAGAGAATCGCTGGCTGCAAAAAAAAAAAAAAACGGTGTAATGGCTGACAGCTGCAGCCATAGCTCTGGTAAACCTCTTCAAAACCACAATGTTTATATATGTATTACGGTCTTGGAAGTTTGAAGGTTACTACCTGAAAAGCAAATATTTATATCATTAAGAATTTGGGTAAAGCTGTTAATTGGATATAATAAAAATTGTATGTCCAGCCAAAACTCTTTTTCTTGGTTTTATATAGTGTAGAAGTGTTTGAACTTCTCCAACCGCAATGTCTCTGTTGCAGATTTCCCCTCACTTCCTGTTTTGGTTTCAGCAAGACAGAATATCTCCAACAGGGCATCATATAGCAGGAAAACCTGATAGGGGTTCCAATCCTTCCCTACCTTATCCCAAAAAAAAAAAAAAAAAAAAAAAGGTTTGCCTTTACATACACTTTAACTGCTTGCCGATCAGCGCACATCGATTTACATTGGCAGAAAGCAGCAGTGTCGCAAGCACGTGCGCGGACTTGATGTCCACCGGGTGCCTGCCATCGTGTCATGGAGGGGAGGAACGGGGAGATGCTTTTGTAAACAAAGCATTGCCCCATTCTGCCTAATGACAGGACAGAGATCACTGCTCTCTGTCATGGAGATAAAAAATAAAAATGCCATAAAACTATCCCTATTTTGTAGAAGCTATAAATTTTGCGCAAACCTATCAATATACGCTTATTGCGATTTATTTTATTTTTTTTACCAAAAATATGTAGAAGAATACATATCGGCCTAAACTGAGGTTTATTTTATATATTTTTGGGGGATATTTATTATAGCAAAAAGTAACAAATATTGCGTTTTTTTTCAAAATTGTTGCTCTTTTTTGTTTATAGCGCAAAAAATAAAAACTGCAGAGGCGATTAAATACCACCAAAAGAAATCTCTATTTGTGGGAAAAAAAGAACGTCAATTTTATTTGGGTACAACGTTGCATGACCGCGCAATTGTCAGTTAAAGCGACGCAGTGCCGAATCGCAAAAAGTGCTCAGGTCAGGAAGGGGGTAAAATCCTCCGGGGCTGAAGTGGTTAAGGCCCCTTTCACACTGACGGACCGTTCAGGTCCGCCTGTCCAGTTTTGACGGCGGACCTGAACAGGCGCTCCATGCTAGTCTATGGAGCGACAGATGTCAGCGGAGACATGTCCGCTGACATTCGACCCGGTCCGATCCGCCAAAAGCAGACGGATGGCCCTACGTCCAGATCCGTCGCTGGCGGATCGGATCGGTGAGATCTGATGAAAAACGGACACGCTGTCCGTTTTCATCCGATCTCTCTATAGAGACCAGCGGTGGTCTGAGCAGAGAGGGACCTGTCATCCGCCGGCTCAGCGGAGATCAACGGAGAGATCTCCTGCTGAGCCGGCGGACGGAGGCGGACGGAGGCGGACTCCGTGGAAGCAGAGTCCACCTCGTGTGAATGGGGCCTAAGTTTCATCATTGCTTTGAATTTTAAAATAATTGTTATTCTATAATGAGTTCTATAATAACAGATTTTCTTCATTTACAGGAGAAAATGAATTCATTCCAAAGGATACTACTCTGGACACAGTTCCTGTGAATAAGAGAGTTCATCATCCAAAGGCATTTAAAGAGCAGATCCATGTGAAAGAGGTTTCCCTAGAACTGTTGGATAACAACTACCTGAAGGACAGGAATGGCACGTGGCACGCTCACCTGAACGTCCACCGCATGGTGCAGATTGATTGCCATTACAATCTTGGTGAAAGGACAGCTGCACACAAGCAACACATTGATAAAAGTTTTTTGTTTAAGAGATTTCTGAGCTCTGACCATCAGCCAAGCAAAGACTCAGAAGATGTTGCAGGACAAACAGAAACTAGTGGATTGGCGAAGGACAAGCCTTTGGATAGTCCATACAGGAAGTCCTCCCTTCAACACCCAATCCCTATATCCTGGGGTCACTACGAGTTTCCTTCTTCTAAGCCTTCTTCCCCCACAGAAAAACTCTTCTTCTATCCCTTCCCTCAGAAGAAAAACCCACGTATATCCGAAACAGCCAGAAAGCTAGGTTTATATGTAACACATTAAAGTAAATATTTGGAAGGCCACCAAAAAATGATGTGACCTTATGTGAGCATTTCATTCTAGCTTGCACTTTACTTTTCAAGTCTGAAATATCGTTCTTGAACCGAACAATAAAACCCTTGTTGTGCCGTTTAGCACTACCATATGTCAGAAGGAAAGAGCTTGACTTAGAAAGCCAAGGGCTTGTCTGCTCCAGTAATTTCTTATGCAGTTTCATTGAATTATGACTAGTTTTGGGTGTTTTCAGAGCATCTCAGAATATCTCTTAGCTTTTTAAAATGGGAAAACCTTTCTAACAGAATATCCTGCCACACCGATCATCATACAATAGAACAATAAAGCAGGAGTAGGCAGTCCTGGAGAGGTGGAGATCTACCTGAACAACATGGAGGACATCAAAAGATCACCAGGGAGCACTGTACTTTTCTTCTTTTTTTTTTCTTTTTTTTTTTTAGGATATAGCCTAGTAAGACCTTGTTAAAAAGAAGGCAGGTTTGAAGACCACAGGGGTCAGCAGAGGTCTGTAGTATGTAACACGGAGTTCAAAGGTCAGTAGTAGGTAACGGAGAGCATAGGGCAGGAGAAAGTAACACAGAATTTAGAGGTCAGTAATATGTAATGCAAAGTGTGGAGGTCAAAAGTAATGTAGAGTTCAGAGGTTGGTAGTAACACAATACAGAGGTCAGTAGTAGGTAAAGCAGAGTGCAGGGGTCAGTAGTAAGGCCCCGATAAAAAGAAGGCAGGTTTAAAGAGTTCAGGGGTCAGCAGTAAGCAACAGATGTCTGTAGTATGTAACACAGAGTTCAAAGGTTAGTAGTGGGTAACAGAGAGCATGGGGCAGGAGAAAGTAAAATCAGAATTTAGAGGCTAATAATATGTACTGCAAAGTGCGGAGGTCAGGAGTAATTAGAGTGCAGAGGTTTGTTAGTCACACAATACAGAGGTCAGTAGTAGGTAAAGCAGAGTGCAGGGGTCAGTAGTAAGGCCCTGATATAAAGAAGGCAGGTTTGAAGAGATCAGGGGTCAGCAGTAAGCAACATAGGTCTGTAGTATGTAACACAGAGTTCAAAGGCCAGTAGTGGGTAACAGAGAGCATAGGGCAGGAGAAAGTAACACAGAATTTAGAGGTCAGTAATATGTAATGCAAAGTGTGGAGGTCAAAAGTAATGTAGAGTGCAGAGGTTGGTAGTAACACAATACAGAGGTCAGTAGTAGGTAAAGCAGAGTGCGGGGGTCAGTAGTAAGGCCCTGATAAAAAGAAGGCAGGTTTGAAGAGATCAGGGGTCAGCAGTAAGCAACAGATGTCTGTAGTATGTAACACGGAGTTCAAAGGTCAGTAGGGGGTAACAGAGAGCATTGGGCAGGAGAAAGTAACACAGAATTTAGAGGTCAATAATATGTAATGCAAAGTGTGCAGAGTTTGGTAGTCACACAATACAGAGGTCAGTAGTAGGAAAACAGAGTGCAGGGGTCAGTAGTAAGGCCATGATAAAAAGAAGGCAGGTTTGAAGAGTTCAGGGGTCAGCAGTAAGCAACAAAGGTCTGTAGTATGTAGCACAGAGTTCAGAGGTCAGTAGTGGGTAACATAGAGTGCATGGGTCCGGAGAAGGCAACGTAGAATTTAGAGGTCAATAGAATGTAACGCAAAGTGTAAAAGTCAGGAGTAAGTAATGCAGAGTGCAGAGGTTGGTAGGAAGTAACACAATACATAAGTAAGTGGTAAGTAGAGCCGAGTTCAGAGGTCAGTAATAAGTAATTTAGAGAGCAGGATTTGGTAATAAGTAAAGCAGAGTTCAGAAGAAAGTAACGTAAAGTTCAGAGGTCAGTAGTAAGTAATGGAGAATGCAGGGGTCAGTAGTAAGTAACACAATTCAAAGGCAAGTACTAACATTGAGTACAGGGGTCCGGTGTAAGCGCCTTACAGTTCAGAGGTCAGTAGTATATAGGGGTCAGAAGTAAGTAACGCAGAATGTAGAGGTCAGTGATATGTGCATGGGTCAGCAGTAACGCACGGTGCATGCATTTGTAGTAAATAATGCAGAGTGCAGGGGTTAGGGGTATGTACCACAGAGTTCAGATGTCAGCAGTAATTAAAGCAGAGTTTAGAGGTCAGTAGCTAGTAACACAGAGCGCAAGGGTCAGTAACACAGCACAAATCCCCCCGCCCTGTTTAAAAATTTACTCCCCAGGCCTCAGATGCCGCAGCAGAGTGAAGGAAGTCCTTCCAGGTCCTCCCTCAGCTGTGTCATATGACACATTGAAGACGAGGAGGAGTCAAGGACGTCTAGGACTTCCCTTGGCTCTGCATTCACATTGTCGCTCTAAGATTTGGCAGCTGGGGTTAAGAGCTAGTGGCACAGTTGGCTCAGAAATGGGTGGCACAGTGGGGTCACATTTTACCCATCACATAGCTGTGATTGATGAGTAGATTACAATTGACCAGTTGCTGAACTTTTTATTAAAAGCTGCCAAAGCTGCCAAAACGTTTTTTTAATTCCGATTTTCGCCAACAAACGAAAAACAGAATGAAACTGAGAAAGGGATTTTCTTTACCCATGTGAATCGTCGCCTTCCGGTCCGTCTCCCGCGCGAGGGTTAAGTTGGTTTACCACCGCCCCTTTTGACAGCTGTCGCTGGTGCAGGTGTTGCTGGTGCAGCTGTACCAAATCTGAAATGTCCCCTTTTCCAGGACGACTAAAATGTCCTCACCTAGGTGAAATGGGTAATAAAACCACAGAGTGATTCTCCACAATTGGGACACAGGCAACAATAAAATCCAGCAGAGTTTCTAACCCCTCCTTATGCCGTGTACACACGAGTGGAATTTCTGTCGGAAAAATCTTGGATGGTTTTTCTGACGGAATTCAGCTCAAGCTTGGCTTGCATACACACGGTCACAAAAAAAAGTTTGCTGAACCTTCGACCGTCAAGAACGTGATGACGTACAAAATTACGACGAGCCGCGAAAATTAAGTTCAATGCTTCCGAGCATGCGTCGAATTGTTTCCGAGCATGCGTCGAATTGTTTCCGAGCATGCGTAGGAATTTTGCACGTCAGAATTGGTACAGACGATTGGAATTTTCGATCGGAACTTTTTTCGACCGAAAAATTGAGAACATGCTCTCAATCTTTTGCTGGCTGGAATTCCGCCAGCAAAAGACAGATGGAGCATACACACGGTCGCATTTTCCAACCAAAAGCTCTCATCGGTCTTTTGCTGGCCGAATTTCCTCTCGTGTGTACGCGGCATACGTTTGTTCAATAAAGCTATGCCGACAGTCTTTCTATAATAGATTAGGCATCTAGTTTTAGAAGAAATCACATAAATAATCAAGTGCCTAGGCATGTAGTCATGTGGACAACACTAAAAGGAACCTGGAATAGCATTTTCTCCATGAAAACAAGTCAGTGTTACATTCTGAATGTTTCTAAAGTTAAAAAAAAGAAGAAAAATAGGCCAAAATGTGCGTCACTCATGTTCCGGGATGTTCAGGGATGTGCGCCTGGAATGCAGGTATTAGGAGGGTACAGGGCCCTAAACATGAGTAACACTCCATACAGCTTTCAGGCCTGTCCAGCCGCAGTATAGTTCAGCCTGCCATAGACTGAAGGGCTGCAGGCAACAGGGCTGGGTCAGGGTTGCCAACCGCCAGTAAATTTACTGACAGTTTGTAAAAAAACTGTGATTTTTTTTACAACTGCCAGTAAATATCAGGGGCTGATAATTTCATGCTGTGTTGACTTTTTTCAAGTGTAAATCAAGCAAATTACTTTGTTATAGGTTTGTCAGTGTTTCCATATCATGTTTATACTGTTCGAATATTCACTGTGTTAGTTTTTAATAGGAGTTTTGTAATTTCTCAGGTTGTCAGTAAAAAAATGTGCTCCGCCAGTAAATTTTCTATGTTTTGTCAGTAAAAAATGCTGCGGGATGTTGGCAACCCTGGGCTGGATGCTGCATCCATGCCTCCTGGGCGCACTGAAACCAAGATTGGACGCACAGGGGCGAGATGCTTTGTGGGCAAGACGCCTAAATTGAAACGGTTTTCCTGTATTGTTCTTAGTAGTTGACTTCAATTGATGTAAAATAAACAATAAATAAACCTGATAACAATTGACTTCCTGTTTTGTGCTTTAATTAAAGCGGTTTGGCACACATTTCATTTAGTAAATCTCTTTCCCTTCCAAATCAGGCAAAGAGTACTAAATGAAATGTGTTTTTTTTTTTTTTTTTCACTTACCTTGTAATTGATGACTTCCTGTCCTCAGTCTCTGCGGGGGTGGGCGGGGTCTGTGCGGGGATCCTCGTCACGCCGCACTGTCTCCTGGGATCTGGTGTCATTGATCCCAGGAGACAGTGTGGCCATCTTCCGAAATCTCGCGAGATTTCGGACACATCTTCCGAAATCTCGTGAGATGTCGGCAGATGTGCCGACATCTCGCGAGATTTTGGAGAACGTGAGCTGCACTTTGCCGTTTACTGCGCACGCGCGAGCTCGGCGCAGTAACGGCGGTGCATGCTGGGCCATCTAAAGTGCCTGTGGGGTTTCCCATGCCCACAGGCAAGATGGCCCCCAGCAGAGAAGAAGAATATAAAGAATCTTATCGGAGGAAAACGGAGGGCGATCGAGATGGAAGATGGAACAGGTGAGTCCCCCAATTTAGGTGAGCATCCTTTGTATACCCCCCCCAAAAAAAATAAAAATAAACACAGTGCAGAACCGCTTTAAGTGGAGCCTGGAATGAGGGTTAGTGATCCCTACCAAATAACACACTTTTCACATGAATCACGGAAACAATCATGCTATGTTTGCACATGCGGCTGTCACTGCTGCACCTCTGAAAAGTGATCCTGGGTCGTATTGATTTTCACAGGCTAGTGACAGGCGGTGAGAATGAAATATGTTACCATGTGTCACTAGCCTGTGAATTACTAGACGTGTAATTCGTTTAGTTTCAAATTCGTTTTTTATTTACGAATTACAAATTTCCGAAAATTCTAAATTTCGGAAATTCGGAAATTGGAAAGTTTAGGAAATTGGAAAATCCCAATTCGGAAATTCGAAATTTCGGAAATTCGAAAATTTGAAATGTCGGAAATAAGAATGAAAATCTAAAAATTCAAAAGAATGAAAATACGTAAAGTGAAAATAATAACTATTAAATTATAGGTATTGGAATTTTCTTTTCAAATTTGGCTAGTAAACGTAACAAGTACACATTTATCCAAAGTTACGAATTATCTGAAATAACCAATGCCGTATCTAAAAGAATGGAACATAATGATTTAATAATAATAAATAACAATAATAATAATTTTTATAATTAATTTGTTCCATTCCATTTGTTATTTTGGATAATTCGTAACTTCAGATAAATTTGTATTCGTTACGTTCACAAACAGCCAAATTTGAAAGGAAATTTCAATATTTACAATTTTATAGTTAGTTATTATTAGTTAGTTATTATTTTGACATTTACTGATTTTCTTTCTTTTTTCAGATTTTCAAATTTTCGGATTTTCGGAAATTGAAAACTCAGAAAGTTCAAAATTCGGAAATTCAAAAATTTCGGAAATTTGAAATTCGAAATTCGAAAATTTGAAGATTTGAATTTTAAAAATTAGAATTTTTGGATTTCCAAATTTTCGAATTTCTGTTTTTCCGAATTTTTGAATAAAGCAAAAAAACTGATTATGACGAAAACGTTCTGTCACTGTGGGGAACGATCGCGAGTGGCCGCCAGACATCGAGTCCACCAGACCTGCTGATTGGCTCCCCCGCAGGCCAATGGGAGCTTGCGTGCCCACAATAGCGAGTTCCCGAGCTGGCGTACAGCTACGGTGATTCATGGAATCGTGCCACCTTGCCGCAGTATAACGGTGTCTGGTCAGCAAGCGGTTAAGGCCCCTTTCACACTGGGGCGCTTTTCAGGCGGTACAGCGCTAAAAATAGCGCCTGTACAGCGCCTGAAAAAATCCGGCCCCATTCACTCCAGTGTGAAAGCCGGCGGGCTTTCACACTGGAGCGGTGTGCTAGCAGGACGGTCAAAAAAGTCCTGCTAGCAGCATCTTTAGAGCGGTATAGGAGCGGTGTATTCACCGCTTCTACCCATTCAATGGGACACCGCGGTAATACCGCAGCAATACCGCCGCAAAGCGCCGCTACGGCGGCGCTTTACGGGGGATTTTAACCCTTTTTCGGCCGCTAGCGGGGGTTAAAACCGCACCGCTAGCGGCCGAATGCCGCGGCTAAAACGACGGTAAAGCAGCGCTAAATATAGCACTGCTTTACTGGTGCCGCCACTCCCGCCCCAGTGTGAAAGGGGCCTAAAAGAGAAGTATAGCCAAAGCTCGATTGGCTGTACTTCTCATATAAATTACAGGAGTGCTGTTCAATCTGTGCCTGTTTTCAGCAGACAGCGGGCTAAAGTCCTCTCTCTGCTGACGTCACAGAGTCGGTCCAGGCTCGGGCATCATCAAGACCATAGAATCGAGATCCGCCCTGATCCCTGGACCAGTGCCCACTATTGAGAAGTGCCCGGGACAAACGGCGCCATGCATGTGCCGTACGGAACAGCACAACAGCTGATTTTACGACCAGCTGTTGTGATGGCGAGACAGCGCCTGCACACAATAGCTGACAGAAGAAATGTTTCTGTGAGATTGTGCCCCGCGCTCCCGTGGCGAGTTCATGTCAGCGAGGGGCGGATTTCTACATGTTGTGGGTGAATTTTTTTAAATGATGGGCAGTTGGGGGCAGAATTTTTAAAGATAGCCAGTGCTGCAAAACAAAACTTTTTATTCTAAATACGCCCTGCAAACCCGCCCATCAGTTGGCTAAACGCGCCCCGCAAGCGCAATAGCATAAAAAGTTTTGTTTTGCATCACTGGCCATCTTTTAAAATTCTGCCCCCAACTGCTCATCATTTATAAATCCGCCCCTCACCGACATGAATTCGCCATGGGAATGTGGGGCACAATCTGACAGAAAAAGTTCTTCTGTCGGCTTTTGTGCGCAGGCGCCATCTCAACAGCTGATCGTAAAATTAGCTGTTGTGCTGTTCCTGTACGGCGCATGCGCCGTTCATCCCGAGCACTTCTCGATAGTGGGCACTTCTTGTCAGAATACTGGCACCCGGCTTAGCCTATCAGCTAGCGGCTGAGAGCTGGATCAGGCTGCTCCCGCCCCCTCCACAGCCCAGCGCTCCAATGTGTGAGGAGGGAGCAGAGAAAGAACCGCTGACTGACAGACAGCAGCTTTCTTCTCACGTAGCTGTGAGAAGCGAGTGATAGGCGGTGTTTGATCCCTCAGTTCTCAGTGTCAAAGGTGACGAGGGACAGATGCAGCATTCTAAAAAAAAAAAAAAAAAAAAAAAAGCACGATTTGACATTGTCTGAGGCTTTGAAATTGTGCGACTTCATTTGAAATTGAACGATTTCTAAGCCGAATGTCAGTGCCACCTGGAAGACATCTGTGCGGCTTCATGCACAGAGGTCTATGCAAGTCACACGCGAAATTGCCAAATGTAGTGCAGAAAATACTTTTTCAAATCAATGCGGCACCTCAAAGTTGGCGTTGCATCGATTTGAACAGTGCGATTATAGGCAATAGGGTGCAACTTGTCCAATCGCATGAGAACAAGGGCTAAAGGAGATTGCACAATAAGATTTTATAGTGCATGGTCAGCCTAAATGACAGCTAAAAGTATAGCTCCCAACTGTCCCTGATTTCGAGGGACTGTCCCTGATTTGGAACAATGTCCCTCTATCCCTCATTCCTCCTCATTTTGGTGTGATCTATATAGATGTATATAAAATGCAATTTGTATCTATCAAAAAGTGTTTATAAGGTTGATCTGAAAGGATATGTAATGTTTTTATGTGAAAAATATCTTAAAGTGGAGTGCCCACCAAAAAAAAAAAATGTGGCTTAAAAATCCTAAAAAAAATAAAAATAAAATAATTGGACAAAAAAAAAATTTTTTACTCACCTCTAGATGCCTGTTGCTAGGGGGTCCCTCGTAGTCTGCCACCTTCATTGCCCGGGCTAAACGTCACTTCCCCTAGGCGCCGCACAGTCATCTGGGACCTGTCATGTGTCCCAGATGAGTGAGCGCCGAATCACGGCGCACGCTCGCGCATGCGCAGTGGGTGCCCGGCTGTGTTCCCACATTAAGAATGCCGGCGCCGCGAGCAGAGCGGGGAACGAGGGGGGGCATCGTTCCCCCACATCGCTGGACCCCGGGACAGGTAAGTGTCCGATTATTAAAAGTCAGCAGCTGCAGTATTTGTAGCTGCTGACTTTTAATTATTTTTTTTTGTGGGCACTCTTTAATAAAAATTAATTGAAAAGAAAAAAAAAAAGCTTTGCAGCACTAAACCTTTCATCCAATTTCTAAATTGCTGTATTTGTAAAAATTCCAAAAGCCAATAGAATTGTGGTGGTAAAAATTCTCCTTTAAGGGGGCGTGGCAGAGGGGTGTGTCCTATGCCTGCATACTTTTGCTAATAGGTGTCCCTCATTCCCGTCTCAAAAAGTTGGGAGGTATGGCTAAAAGTATCCATACACTATACAACCTGCTTGCAGTGGCGGAACTACCGCCATAGCGACACACGCGGCCGCTATGGGGCCCGCAGCTGCTATGGGGCCCCTGGGGAGGAGGAGGAAAGCATACTGCCGGGGCCGGGGGGGGGGGGGGTGGCGAGCACTGCCCGCACGGTCCCCCAGCCAGGGGAAGTGAGGAGAGGAAGAGGCGCGCTGTCCGTACAAGGCAGCAGAGCGCTGTGTAATAGCTTTTATTTGAATGCCCTGTGAGTTCCCGGGGCTCACCGTCACATAGCCCCACCTCTTGGCCCGACGCTTTTGATAGACAGAACGCCGGTCCAATGCGGGACATGTGACGTCATCAAAGGCGCCGGGCCAAGAGGTGGGGCTATGTGACGTTGAGCCCCGGGAACTCACAGGGCATTCAAATGTTAGCTATTACAGCGCTCTGCTGGACAGCGCGCCTCTTCCTCTCCTCACTTCCCCTGGCTGGGGGACCGTGCGGCCGGTGCTCGCCCCCCCCCCAATCTGAGAGAGCCCCACGCTCGCCAATAAGGGCTGCTGCAGTCTGGCTCACCTCTTCCACTGCACAGGTGAGGCTGCATTGGGCACGGGGGAGGCTGCATTGGGCACGGGGGAGGCTGCATTGGGCACGGGGAGGCTGCATTGGGCACGGGGGAGGCTACATTGGGCACGGGGGAGGCTGCATTGGGCACGGGGGAGGCTACATTGGGCACGAGAGAGGCTGCATTGGGCACGAGAGAGGCTGCATTGGGCACGAGAGAGGCTGCATTGGGCACGGGGAGGCTGCATTGGGCACGGGTGAGGCTGCATTGGGCACGGGTGAGGCTGCATTGGACACGGGGAGGCTGCATTGGGCACGGGGGAGGCTGCATTGGGCACGGGGGAGGCTGCATTGGGCACGAGAGAGGCTGCATTGGGCACGGGGGAGGCTGCATTGGGCACGGGGGAGGCTGCATTGGGCACGGGGGAGGCTGCATTGGGCATGGGTCAGGCTGCATTGGGCATGGGTCAGGCTGCATTGGGCATGGGTGGGGCCACGCTGCATTGGGCAAAGGTGAGGCTGCATTGGGCACGGGTCAGGCTGCATTGGGCATGGGCAGGCCACGCTGCATTGGGCACAGGTCATGCTGAATTGGGCACGGGTCATGCTGCACTGGGCACAGGTGAGGCCACGCTGCATTGGGCAAAGGTGAGGCTGCATTGGGCACGGGTGAGGCTGCATTGGGCACGGGTGAGGCTGCATTGGGCACTGGACACGTTGCATTGGGCACAAGTGGGCACAGGTGAGGCAGTATTGGGCACAGGTGAGGCAGTATTGGGCACTGGCCATGCTGCTTTGGGCACAGGTGAGGCTGCATTGGACACTGGACATGCTGTATTGGGCACAGACCACGCTGCATTGGGCACAGGTGAGGCAGTATTGGGCATGGGCAGACCACGCTGCATTGGGCACAGGTGAGGATTATTGAAGCGCTAACACCGGGTGTTTGGAGTATCTTTATCTGTTGATTAAACTTTCTGGAATACATATATTGCTATTGTGGTGTAGGATCTGGGCTCTTTCTTTCTTCTCAGACTCGAACCACACACCCTTTGAGCCCCGCCCTTTAAACCACGCCCACTATTTAATTTAAGCCCCGCCATTTTTTTTGTGGGGGGGGGGGGGGCCCATACAACATTTTGCTATGGGGCCCTGTGATTTCTAGTTACGCCCCTGCCTGCTTGTACAATCTCCTTTAGATCTGCCATCAACTATTTAGCACAACTGTCTGCCTGGTTTGATCCTATATGAAATGGCTGTTTAGGAGTATCCTCTTACTACACAACCAATCCAAAACTGATCGTCCAATCAGATCGTCTAGTGAAGATGGCTCCTCTCCAATCACACAACCACAAGACATGCCCGGACCTGCTGCACCACGTGACCGCCGGGGAATCCTACGGCTCCGCCCCCAGACGCTGGGAAACCACCTGACTTCACCCACTACACGAAAGCCACTGCGCAGTCATAGCTGGAGTGACGTTATCCAATCAGCGCTCTTCTGTCATCGTTCTGCCGCATCACGTGAACACCAATCCAGGTCAGCTATTGGCTGAGAAGGGATCGCTATGTTACAGGAGGTGTGATGTATACAATGAGAATGTGAGTGCAGTATATACACAGCAAAGTGACAGAGGAGCGAGAGAGGTGAGTGATAGAACCCCGATACCTCCCTCCATGTCTGTGCTGGGGGACAAGCAGAGTCATAGATCCTCCTGTGTGCACACACTGCCAGCGACTATTGGCCTCACATTAGTACACAAATCCAATGATTTCTCTGTGGGCACCATTCCTGCTACCATCTCTTAGCATGCTGAAATATGTCTCTGTCTGAGCTCCACACTTCTTCCTGCCTGCTCCCCCTATCTCTGAGAACGTTCCAGTGGTATTAGACCCAAAAGCAAACATTCATTATATTGCAGCTTAGCCATTCTTGTGATGGCTGCATTCGTTTTCTTCTTAGGCTTTTTTCTATTTTCACCCGGTGATCCAGTCAGTAAGTCTGTTGTCTTTCAAAACCACAAGCTCTCCAGCAGAATGTATCAGTTTGCAGGGATCAGGCAAACTATTTACCACTGTCGGGGGTGCGTACTATGATCAGCTTTTATTTATTAATGTAAAACCTTTATCCTGAAGGCGGTGGGTCTTCTGAATCATTCGACCACTGTGATTGGCTAGCACACCTTTTTTGTTGCCACATACCCTATATTACCAAAAGTATTGGGACACCTGCCTTTACATGAACTTTAAAGAGAAGGTCCAGCCAGGGTGAAAAAAATGAAAAGTCAGCAGCTACAAATACTGTAACTGCTGACTTTTAAAACTAGGACACTTACCTGTCCAGGGAGCCTGCAATGTCGGCACCCCAGTCGATCTTCGGATCGGCTCCCGAGTGCTGCCGCCACCATTCCTGGTAAGGAAACCAGGCAGTGAAGGCTTTCAGTTTCACTGCTGGTTCCCTACTGAGCGAAGCTCACTGTGCTTTTTAATTGGCCCGGCGACAGGGGAAGGAGGAGGGGGGCCGAACTTCTGAGATACCAGGCCACGGCCCCATCTTCGGAAGTGGGGAAGGGAACTGTCAAAAACATGTCCCCCCCTCCCCCCTGAAAGGTGCCAAATATGGCACCAGAGGGGGGAGGAAGCATATAATCAGATGTTCTACTTTTGGGTGGAACTCCGCTTTAATGGCATCCCAGTCTTAGTCCGTAGGGTTCAATATTGAGTTGGCCCACCCTTTGCAGCTATACCAGCTTCAACTCTTCTGGGAAGGCTGTTCACAAGGTTTAGGTGTGTGTCTATGGGAATGTTTGACCATTCTTCCAGAAGCGCATTTGTGAGGTCGAGCACTGATGTGGACGAGAAGGCCTGGCTCACAGTCATCCCAAAGGTTTTCTATCAGGTTGAGGTCAGGACTCTGTGCAGGCCAGTCAAGTTCCTCCACCCCAAACTCGCTCATCCATGTCTTTATGGACCTTGCTTTTTGCACTGGCCCAAATCATTTGGTGGAGGTGGGATTATGGTGTGGGGTTGTTTTTCAGGGGTTGGGCTTGGCCTCTTAGTTCCAGTGAAGGGAATTCTGAAAGAGGAACTGCAGTCTGCTCACATAATTTGTAATAAAAACATCTTTGCCATTCTGAAGATTCCCTCCAACCACTTTGCATATTTTATATATACTGTACTTGCCAAATATACTGCAGAAATCTGACTGCATCCATTTTAACTGTGGGAAACTGAAGCCTATTCACTTCCTGGATTTACGCAGACCTCCAACTCTGCAGCTCTCATTGGCCCTCTTATAACTCATCCCCCCTCCCTTCCTGGTAAACTCTCAGAAAAATGAGAGAGGGAGAGTTGTGCGTGATGTCATAAGCCTAGGCTTTTTACCAGACAAGAAACAGGAAGTGGGCTGTATAAGGTATTTACTGGCAGAAAAAAAATGTTTTACTATCCAAAGTTAAAACAAAAAGGGCAGAAGATTTAATACATGGAAAGATGAAAAAATTACTGAAGGTCTGCTTTAAGGCATCAGCATACCAAGACATTTTGGACAATTTCATGCTCCCAACTTTGTGGGAACAGTTTGGGGATGGCCCCTTCCTGTTCCAACATGACTGTGCACCAGTGCACAAAGCAAATTCCATAAAGACATGGCTAAGCGAGTTTTAGGTGAAGGAACTTGACTGGCCTGCACAGAGTCCTGACCTCAACCCGATGGAACACCATTGGGATGAATTGGAGCGGAGACTGCGAGCCATGCCTTCTTGTCCAACATCAGTGCCTGACCTCACAAATGCACTTCTAGAAGAATGGTCAAACATTCCCATAGATACACACCTAAACCTTGTGGACAGCCTTCCGAGAAGAGATGAATCTGTTATAGCTGCAAAAGGTGGGCCAACTCAATATTGAACCCTACGGACTAAGACTGGGATGACATTAGAGTTCATGTGTGTGTAAAGGCAGGCTGCCCAATACTTTCGGTAGTATAGTGTATATACCGTATATACTCGAGTATAGGCCGACCCGAATATAAGCCGAGGCACCTAATTTTACCACAAACAACTGGGAAAACTTATTGACTCGAGTATAAGCCTAGGGTGAGAAATGCGCAGCTACTGTAAGTGGAAAAGCGGGTCAACGATGCCCATTTGCAGCCTCACTGTGCCCATGCAGATGGACACAGTTGACCGATTTGGGGCCCTGTATCTCGGGGTCACTTAGTGCTAGGAACCCCATCTTTGGATATGTTGTAGTGCTAATTCCACTGGGTTGGAATACAACATTTGGGGTTCCTAGCACCAAGTGTCCCCGAGATATGGGGCCCCAAATTCGGGTCAGAAAATCTCAAGCACTTTTCTGCAGCAGAGAATGACATTTTCTGAACCGATTTTGGGGCCCCGTATCTCGGGGCCACTTAGTGCTAGGAACCCCATATTTGGATATGTTATAGTGCTAGGTCCACTGGGTTGGCATACCCAAGTGGCCCCGAGATACGGGGCCCCAAAGTCGGGTCGGAATTTTTTTTTTTTTGCTGCAGAAAAGTGCTTGACTCGAGTATAAGCCGAGGGGGGCACTTTCAGCACAAAAAAATGTGCTGAAAAACTCGGCTTATACTCGAGTATATACGGTACCTTATGTGGTTGTCAAGAGGCTAAGGGATCCTCCTTGTGGATTTCATTCTGATGTTCCGGGTCCTTTCTAGTCTTCATTCCAAGATATTTTGTAGCCCTGATGAAGTGTTGTTGCCCCCGAAACCCAGTGTTTTTCATATGGTTAGATTGTGAACAATTCAAATGTTCTTGAACTCAATCACCTTATGGCGTGGCGCCTATTTTTGTGTTTTTTTTACATTTTGAGTCACTTGCCAGTACCCATTGAGGGACGTCTGCTTGCCTTGGGATCTGCCTTATTAAACCCAGTGAGCTTTCTGGAGAACGTCCTGTTTGGTGTGTTGAACAAGCACTGAATTCCCAGCACCTCTCATATTTCTTCCTTGTTTTGTTTTATGTTTGTTGTACACTTTCATCTTTATCTGATTTACTTTTTTTTTTTTCTTTAATTAAAAGATGGCAGTAAAGAAGTTTTTGATGTCCCAATTGACAAATCATTTAAGGGAAGATCACATTCAGCTTTGGAAATCTCCTTACACCAATGAAAATCAAGAAGCTGGCGCAGAGATCAAAGTATGTTCACAGACTTGTTTTAATCTTCTTTCTGCAGGTTAATCTAATGCAGGAGGGTGCCCCTTATTTTTATGTTGTTTTTAAAGCGGGAGTTTCGCCGTTTTATGTATTTTTTTTTCTTTAAAGTCAGCAGCTACAAATACTGCAGCTGCTGACTTTTAATATATGGACACTCGCCCTTCCAGCGCGCCCGCGATGTCGGCACCCGAAGCCGATCTGTCGCTCGGCTCTCAGGTGCTGCTGCAGCCATCTTCGTTATGGGAATCAGGAAGTGTAGACATGTGGCTTCACTTCCCGGTTCCCTACTGCGCATGCTCGGGTCGCGGTGCGCAATACAGACCCTTGTGTTTCCTAGCAGACAGCGGGGGGGGGAAGTGGTGTACATACCCGCAGATTCTGCGACTATCTATGCCCAGAATTGGATGCAAAATACCTGTATTATACAGGTATCTTCACCCCCCCCCCCCCGAAAGGTGCCAAATGTGACACCGGAGGGGGGGGGGGGTGTTCCGAAAAAAAGCGTATTTTGCTGCGATTTTTTTTTTTTTTTTTTTTTTGCCGCGATCTCAAGGAATGCCTGTGTAAGTGGTATCAAAATCAGACCAAAGTAGTGCAGGGACTAATTTGAAGTCGGAACGACTTGAAGTCGTACTAATATGAATGGCTGTCATTGGAAATCATGGGGAACGACTTGCTACTTTGCAGTCCCAAATCGTGGGACAAGTCGTATAAGTGTGAAAGGGGACTAAATGTGAAAGATGATGTTACGCTGCGAGAATCGTGATCTATCTTCTAAGCAAAAAAATTAGGATCCTCATTTTTAGCCAGAATTGTGCAGCTCTAACCTAAAGCATTAGTGGCGGGCTTCCAGAAAAACACAGAGAGCCATCTTCTTGGAGCGCAATAAAGCTGCCCAGGAGATATCATGCATGCATTAGACTTATGCCCCGTACACACGGTCGTAATTTCCGAAGGAAAATGTCCTATCGGAAAATCTGACCGTGTGTGCGCTCCATCGGAAAATTTGAGATCCTGATTTTTCCGATTGTGTGTAGCGAATTCCGACGGACAAAGTGCCACGCATGCTCAGATCAAATTACAAGACCAAAGCTATTGGCTACTAGCCTCTACGAAGTTCCGTCGTACGCAACGAACGTCACCACGTTCAGAATGATCGGATTTTCTGAAAACTTTGTCCGACCGTGTGTATGCAACACCAGCGTCGGACAAAATCCGACGGATTTTGTGGTCGGAATTTCCGACCGTGTGTATGGGGCATAAGTCTTTTTTTTTTTTTAATGAAAAAAAAAAAAAAAAAATGTTATACTTACCTGCTGTGTGTGGTGGTTTTGCACAGAGCAGCCCCAATCCTCCTCTTTTTGGGTCCCTTGCCGATGCTCCTGGCCCCTCCCTCCTGTTGAGTGCCCCCACAGCAAGCAGCTTGCTATGGGGGCACCCGAGCCGAGCTGCAGCTCCCTGTGTCCATTCAGATACAGATCTGCGGCCTGGCTCCACCCCATCTCTCTCCTCATTGGTTCACTGGGGAATAGGGATCAGTGCTGTTAGCATGGATGGAGGAATCTGTTTGATTTCTTTTATTTGGCCAACAAGCTGAAGGAAAGAAATCTATACGTGTATGAGCAGCTTTAGTCTTTCCCTTCCGTACTACCACAACCCATGGCTCCATGCATGATATGCATACAAGAGCTGCTTTAGCCAGTCAACAGATTGTTACAGGCGTCTGTCATAGGAGTCTGCAGTTTTTATAGACCCGCACACATATTCTTGGACAATTACCGGTCCGCATTTCTTTGGCGTGTGAGAGGAAACCAGTAAAAACCCACATGAGCACAGAGAAAACAAGCAAACTCCATGCAGATGGTGTCAGGGGCAGGATTTGAACCAGTGGACCTCATTGCTGCAAAGCAAACGTGCTAATCACTGAGTCACTGTTCTGCTCTAAAGCTAGACTTTGTAATTGAAAATGAAAGCTGTCCAGACTATCAAAGTACTTGGAATGGAACAATTACTTCTACTGTTTAAAATAATTTTTTATGCTGTAAAAATAAAGCTCCAGCAAAAACGTTATTTTCTAGTTTCAGATGAAGTGTGAATAATTTTAAAGTGGTTGTAAAGTCAGAAGATGAACGCATTAAGATAAAAAGCTTTCTGTTGTCAATCAAGGTCAGCTAGCCAATCAGGGGAGAAGGGGCGAGGCTGGGTAAGGGCTCCATGTCTGAATGGAAACAGGGAGCTATGACTCAGCTTGGGTGCCCCCATAACAAGCTGCTTGGTGTGGGGGCACTGAACAGGAGGGAGGGGCCAGGATCACAGAAGAGGGACCCAAGAAGAGGAGGATCCGGGCTGCTCTTTGCAAATCCACTGCGACACAGCAGGTAAGTGTCGCAGTGGATTTGCACAGAGCAGCCCGGATCCTCCTCTTCTTGGGGATTTTTCTATAAAAGAATGAGCCTTTACAATCACTTTATGCGCTTTCAGGTATTTATTGTTGTCTCTGTCCCCTTTGAGGAAGTTTTCCAGGAACACTTGCATAGTTTAGTAAGGTTGAATAAAGACACCAGTCCATCCAGTTCAATCTGAGTGTGGGTGTGTGTCTACAATTGTCCCTATCCCTATACATTGTGCCTCATTAAGATGGTCCTCTATTATATTATTATTTATTTAACCCCTTCATTACCCGCCCATAGTTATATGACGCCCACAAGGTGGATCTCCCATCCTCGGTGGGCGTCATATGACGTCCCCACATTCCCGGCCGCCTAGAGGGCGCGCGGCGTCGCTTGGGACCCGGTGCGCGTGCCCGGCGGCCAAAATGGTCGCTCTTCTTTTGTTTATAGCGCAAAAAATAAAAAACGCAGAGGTGATCAAATACCACCAAAAGAAAGCTCTATTTGTGGGGAAAAAAGGACATCAATTTTGTTTGGTGTAACGTCGCACGACCGCGCAATTGTTAGTTAAAGCGACGCAGTCTGGTAAGGAAGGGGGTAAAATCACCCGGTGCTGAAGCGGTTAATGTACCCATGTAGCGCCGTCAATTTTATGCAGCGCTCCACACATACATCGCGCACTTACATCGGTCCCCACCCTCAAGGAGCCCACAATCCAAGGTCCCCAGCTCACATTCATATACTAGGGTCAATTTTAGACAGAAGCCAATTAACCTAGCAGCATGTCTTTGGAGTGTGGGAGGAAACCGGAATACCCAGAGGAAACCCACGCAGGCACGGGGAGAACATGCAAACTCCAGGCAGGTAGTGTTGTGCTTGGGATAAGAACCAGCGACCCTTTTTACTGCTAGGCAAGAGTGCTAACCACTACACCACTGTGACGCCAAAAAGAATAAGATGGGTACAACACTACAGAAAAGGTATGCCAGGCCAAGTCCACTATAAGCAGCCTGAATCGGACCTGACCTCACCTGTGTTATGACAAGAGGCAGAAGCATGCTAATGTGACCATCCCTGAGTGCATCCTTCTCCCTATCTGGAGGTTTATGTGCAGATGCTTCCAGGAGTCTGATATTGACATATTGGTATTTTTCCCGGGTCTTCCCCACTCTTTGCTCTGCAGCCAGTCACTAGATATTTCCCACAGCTAGGAGCGCACATACACTTCTGCTCGTTGTCTCCAATGACCAGTCTAAGGCAGGGGCGGTGCGTCCATAAAGGGCGCAGGAGCGCCGCCCCCCCTCTCCTGTCACTCTCGATACGCCATAGATAGATTCATGCATTGCATGAATCTATCTATGGTCGCTGCTGACACCCCCTATTCAGTAGGCGCTAATAGGCGTCCAAAAAGGTGACAAGCGGGCGCAACGCTGTGCGTTCTTTGTCACTCAGCAGCAGTGTTAACAAACCGAAGGAATTCGGTTTGCTAACATTGTACGGCCCCTTAGCCAATCAGGAGCACAGGTCTGTGTTACCTGTGCCCTGATTGGCTGATACGACAGGCGCTGTGATTGGGCGCCTATCAGGCGTCCAATCATAGCAGAGGATGAGAGGAGGAGCGGGCAGGAGAGGGAATGGAGGACACGCTGCCGCCGAGACAAGGTAAGTGCAGGGCGGGGGGGGCACAGTGGCAGCTTCTTTGCAGGGACTGTTTTAGATGGGCAATGTGGCTATGTTTTAGATGGGCAATGTGGCTGTGTTTTAAAGGGGCACAGTGGCTGCGTTTTGATGGGCACAGTGGCTGCGTTTTGATGGGCACAGTGGCTGCGTTTGGTACAGTGGCTGCATTTGATGGGCTTTTTTTTCAGAATTTTCAGTTTATTTGCGCCCCCCCCCCCCAAAAATTTTGAGCACCAGCCGCCACTGGTCTAAGGGTTTCGTTTTGTCGTGTTATTGGAGACTTTGGATAGGGAAGGGATATGATAGGATACTCCAAATTAAAGTGAAGACCTCTTTCTCTGTAAAACTATATAGCAGACTGTAAAGAAAAGAGCAAAGTTCCTTTTTAGTCAAAAGAATTTTGTGGACCTTGCTTCTTTAAGAGCCCCTTCAGCCTACACCCAGCAGCTGACTTCTAGCACCCTGAGGGGGATTTAGCAACATCAATCCCTAGGATCCCTTTAGGGGGGGTCTCTACTCACAAGGCCCTGGTCACAGCTCACCTTCCTATACGATACCAGACAGGATCCATGGACATCCTCCCTCAGTCAGCTCTCAGGAGAACCATGGGTTTCAGCATTCCACGTTCAGGTCTCCCTCCTGAGGCCACATGGCAGCCTTTGCTGGGGAGAGGTGACAGGCCCCCTCCTTAGCTGGACCTCTCCTCTCTGAAGGAATACGAAGAAGCACCCAAGCCCCATGTGCTCATCCAATATAAATACCAGCACCCAGCATGCCATTTTTTTTTTTTTTTTTTTTATTCATTCAAGTGTATTTTTCCCCAAAAAATTTGAAAGTCCACTGGGCAAATGCAGTGTGACATAAAATATTGCAGCAATTGACATTTTATTTCCTAGGGTCTCTGCGAAAATATATATAATGTTTGGGGGTTACAAGTAAATTTCTAGCAAAAAATATTGATTTTAACTTTAAGTGGTGTTTCCCCAATAAATAAAAAATAGCTTAAAATTCCTAAAAATATAAAAAAAAAAAAAAATAATTGGAAAAAAAAAAAAAAAATTAACTTGCCTCTAAATGCCTGTTGCTATGGGGTCCCTCGTAGTCTGGCTCCTTCAGTGCCCGGGCACTGACATCACTTCCCCCTCGGCGCAGTCAGTCATCTGGCACACGTAACAGGTCCCAGATCACTGTGCGGCGTGGCGCCGCTCGCGCATGCGCAATGGGTGCCCGGCTGTGAAGCCACAGCTGGGTGCCCACAGTAAGAATGCTGGCGCGGCGAGCGGAGCGGGGAACAAGGGGGGGCTTTGTTCCCCGCATCGCTGGACCTTGGGACCTTTGCATGTTTTTTTTTTTCAAAATTGTCGCTCTATTGTTTATAGCGCACAAAAAAAATCGCAGAGGTGATCAAATACCACCAAAAGAAAGCTCTATTTGTGGGGAAAAAAAAGGATGTAAATTTTGTTTGGGAGCCACGTCACACGACCGCCCATTTGTCGGTTGAATCGACGCAGTGCCGAATCGCAAAAAGTGCTCTAGTCTTTGGCCAGCAAAATGGTTCGGGGCTTATGTGGTTAAAAACTGTTCAGATTTGCAAATCTATCTGATTTAAATCATGTATTCTTTTCCAGGAACTGTCTCTGAAATATTCAGAAAAGCTGAAGTACAGTGTGGATGACATAGCCAGTGCATTGGAAGAAATCCGCTGCTCTGCAATACAACGGGGCAGCGGAAATCAGGCCTTTAAGACTAAAGGATTGGCTACACTGCTGGTCTTCTTGCCACGCAAGCTTAACAAAGTAAGAAACTCTCCAACTGTAGATTTGGCATTATTAATAAATATGTATGCATTACAATGTTCCAGTAAGAATTGTATTTGAAACTCAACCCGCTACTGAGCAATCCAGGTGAAGACTAGATGGTGCCCAGGCATGATTTGGAGGAGTCCACACTGCTCATTGGTGACATTCAGGGCCCAATCCATAGCATACTAATGCAAAGAAGGTTTGAGTGTAGGCTTAAAATATTATCTATGTATATCCTACATTACAAATGTAAACTGTGTAAAATTATACCATTTTCAATGACTGTTCTGTCTAGATCTACAGTCATTGAGGTTTCTGGAAATTTTTGTTGTTGACATTATTGGCACCAACGAATCTGAATAGGCAGGATCTGTGTGAGATTGTTCACATGGAAAGCCAGCACACTGCACGGGTGAATCTCAAAAATTCCAGTTATTGAGGTCCTGTTTTTAAATGCATAATTAAAAAGTGCAAAAAATAGATAAATCCCCCCCCCCCCCTTCAGAGGAGCAGCCGATCGTCTCTCCTCTACTCGCGTTTGACAGACGCGAGTGAGGAAAAGCCGATCAACGGCTCTTCATATTTACACTGTGATCAGCCGTGATTAGACACGGCTGATCACATGGTAAAGAGTCCCCGTCAGAGACTCTTTACCGAGATCGTAGTTGCGGGGTGTCAGACTGACACATTGCAATAACGATAGCCGCGATGCAGGCCCCCGGGGTGCGCAGCGGCTCAAAATCCTGATCACATCATATGACGTCCGGTCAGGATTTTGAAACCACTTTGCCGACGTCATTCTGCTATATGGCGGGCGGCAAGTGGTTAAAATCTTACAGTTTAAAATGGATTCTCAATAAATAGCATTTTTGAGGTTCACGTATGTGGATTGCTGGCTTTCCATGTGAAAGATACATAATATAATATGGTATCCCTAAGCGGTGTTGGGTGGATTGGATTGACTGAGATCTGTGGTAGAATGGAGGTTTGGTAGTCACCAGTGGATTTGCATATGTACGTGTTACAGTATAGTATACATTAAAGTATTTATACCTTTCGGGATCCTAAAGTGGACCTGTTTATATTTTTATGAGTAAAAGTTCTACCTTGATGCAAATGGCACCACGTGCTTGCTATTACCTTTTATGAGCTAGAAATGCTCTTTTTGGGCTTCTCGCTGATTTAGTTTCCCTTTGCTGGCTAAGCTCCACCAACTGGAGCTGGAAATTGAGTGCTCCTATTGTCCACGAAAGTGGTCCTACTGTAGAATGGAATGTTAGATGGTAAAGCTGAGCCAGAAAGACGGGGAAATTCATACCCCAGTAAGAAAGTGAAACTAAATCAGAAAGAATTACCTACAATACAAAAGTGCTGAAACTTCATGAGTCTGTACATGGAGCAGCTGTAGAGGTAGGTGTGCCCTTATTGGAAACTATATACAGGGGGTCTCCGGGTTACAAACAAGATAGGGACTGTAGGTTTGTTCTTAAGTTGAATCTGTTTGTAAGTCGGAACAGGTACATTTTTTAGGTGTAGCTCCAGCCAAAAAATCTATTTTTAAGTTTTTTAGATAACATAGAGAAGGGTTATCACCCCTGTAACATTTGTTTTGCTGTCTGTGCCCCTGTTCAGAAGATTTCACCTCACCTCCTGTCCCAATGACAATTGGATTTTGAAAATTTTGGGTTGTTAGGGAAGCATGGACTGGTGATAAAGCATCAGTGGAGACACCTTTTTCCCTAATTAACTCTTATAGGAGTGAATTTCCCTTCCTAGGGGTAGATTTCCTCTCACTTCCTGTTGTCTCCCTGCGTTTGTTAGTAGGAGTCGTTTGTAAGTCGGATGTTTGTAAGTAGGGGACCCCCTGTACAGGTATGTGAAGACACTTCTGGGTGCCTGCTTTCTAGGTTTGCTTGTTGTGCATAGTTACAGAGTAGGTGGGTTTGAAAAAAGACACGAGTCCATCAAGTCCAACCAATGTGTGTGATTATATGTCAGTATTGCATTGCATATCCCTGTATGTTGTGGTCGTTCAGGTGCTTATCTAATAGTTTAAAAAAAACTGTCGATGCCCCCCGCTGATACCACTGCCTCTGAAAGGGAATTCCACATCCTTGCCGCTCTTTACAGGAAAGAGCCCTCTACATAGTTTAAGGTTAAACCTCTTTTCTTCTAATTTTAATGAGTGGCCACGTGTCTTGTTAAACTCCTTTCTGCAAAAAGTTTTATCCCTATTGTGGGGTCACCAATACGGTATTTTTACATTTAAATCATATCTCCTCTCAAGTGTCTCTTCTCCAGAGAGAATAAGTTCAGTGCTCGCAACCTTTCCACATAACTAACATCCTCCAGACCCTTTATTAGCTTTGTTGCCCTTCTTTGCACCATTTCTAGGGGTGCAACGGATCGTCGCCGATCCGTGATCCGAACGGGTCACCCCGTTCGGATCGGCACACCCCGTGATCCGCGGAGCGCTCCTCAGCCTTAGGAAAGGCCGCGGCTTCGGCCTAGCTCTGGAGCGACGGCGGCCATCTTTGTACACCCGGCGGCCTTAGGAAAGGCCGCGGCTTTGGCCTAGCTCCGGAGCGGCGGCCATCTTGGTACACCGGCCACTGTTTACAATGTGATCGCTCCGTCAAATGACGGAGCGATCACTTGTAAACATACCCTGCATTACCCAGCCAATATTCTGCATTACCCTGCATATACTCTGCATATACTCTGCATTACCCTGCATTACCCTGCATATACTCTGCATATACTCTGCATTACCCTGCATTACCCTGCATATACTCTGCATATACTCTGCATTACCCTGCATTACCCTGCATATACTCTGCATTACCCTGCATAACCCAGCCAATACTCTGCGATACTCTGCATTACCCAGCCAATACTCTGCGATACTCTGCATTACCCAGCCAATACTCTGCGATACTCTGCATTACCCAGCCAATACTCTGCGATACTCTGCATTACCCAGCCAATACTCTGCGATACTCTGCATTACCCAGCCAATACTCTGCGATACCCTGCATTACCCTGCCAATACTCTGCGATACCCTGCCAATACTCTGCGATACCCAGCCAATACTCTGCGATGCCAATACTCTGCGATACCCTGCCAATACTCTGCGATACCCTGCCAATACTCTGCGATACCCTGCCAATATTACAGTGGGGGAGATGACGTGGATATTACAGTGGGGACTATATGGTGGCAGAATTTTCACAGGTTTTTGCAAATTCAATTATTATTTGCTAATCCGAAAAATGATCTGATCCGTGACTCCTGATCCGAGGATCAATCCGATCCGTGAGTTTTTTGATCCGTTGCACCCCTAACCATTTCTAATGCATCCTTCCTGAGGAATGGTGCCCAGAACTGGACAGCATACTCTAGGTGCGGCCGGACCAGAGTCCTGTAGAGCGGGAGAATTATCGTTTTATCTCTGGAGTTAATGACCTTTTTATTGCATGCCAATATTCTGTTTGCTTTGTTAGCAGCAGCTTGGCATTGCATGTAATTTCTGAGCCTATCATTTACTAGGACCCCCCTGGTCCTTTTCCATCCTGGATTCCCATAGAGGTTCTCCCTCCAGTGTATAGATTGCATTCATATTTTTGCCACCTAAATGTATTATTTTAAAATGTTCTACATTAAACCTCATTTGCCATGTAGTTGCTCAACCCATTAATTTGTTCAGATCTTTTTGCAAGGTTTCCACATCCTGCAGAGAAGTTATTGCCCTGCTTAGCATAAATTGTTAAATGTAACAAATTGAGTAAGGGCCTAATCTTGGTCATTTTTTTTAAGGGATCCAAGAACTACATAGAAACCTGCCTGACTGTGACAGGGAAGGAGCTGAAGTGTCAGTAAGTATAGTTTTTGGGTCTTTGGACATCTACATTTTCTAATATTTTATAGTCATTTGTATCTCATGTCAAGCTACAAAGATTTTGTATTGCTTTTATAGTTTAAAGTAAAACTGAAATTATTTTTTGTTCCTGCGGGTCCCCCTTGCCCACATACTAGCAGTGAAAAGTACAGAACTTTGATGGTATATTGATCCAGGTGGCACAACTACATGGAGCTTCAGCTTTTTTTCTTTGCTCGTTTATAGGTGTCCTGGTATTGTGCTGCTCATAGTCAGCTAGATAGACTTTACTGCTTTGCTTATAGGTCTATCCATGTACTGATGTACTTGGAGCCCATTGAAGTCCCTGTAACCGACTGGCATAAGTGCAGTAACTTACCCAGCTGGCTACCATGTATAGATACAGTGAGGGGGGGGAAAGTATTTGATCCCCTGCTGATTTTGTACGTTTCCCACTGACAAATGATTAGTCTAAAATTTTAATGGTAGGTTTATTTTACCAGTGAGAGACAGAATAACAACAAATATCCAGAAAAACGCATTTCAAAAATGTTATAAATTTTGATTTGCATTTTAATGAGTGAAACAAGTATTTGATCCCCTATCAGTCAGCAAGATTTCTGGCTCCCCGGTGTCTTCTATACAGGTAACGAGCTGAGATTAGGAGCACTCTCTCTTAAAGGGAGTGCTCCCAATCTCAGCTTGTTGCCTGTATAAAAGACACCTGTCCACAGAAGCAATCAATCAGATTCCAATCTCTCCACCATGGCCAAGACCAAAGAGCTGTCCAAAGATGTCAGAGACAAGATTGTTGACCTACACAAGGCTGGAATGGGCTACAAGACCATCGCCAAGCAGCTTGGTGAGAGGGTGACAACAGTTGGTGCGATTATTCACACATGGAAGAAACACAAAATGAATTGTCAATCTCCCTCGGTCTGGGGCTCCATGCAAGATCTCACCTCATGGAGTTTCAATGATCATGAGAACGGTGAGGAATCAGCCCAGAACTACACAAGAGAATCTTGTCAATGATCTCAAGGCAGCTGGGACCATAGTCACCAAGAAAATATTTGGTAACATACAACGCCGTGAAGGACTGAAATCCGACAGCACCCACAAGGTCCCCCTGCTCAAGAAAGCACATGTACAGGCCCGTCTGAAGTTTGCTAATGAACATCTGAATGATTCAGAGGAGAACTGGGTGAAAGTGTTGTGGTCAGATGAGACCAAAATCAAGCTCTTTGGCATCAACTCAACTTGCCATGTTTGGAGAAGGAGGAATGCTGCCTATGACCCCAAGAACACCATCCCCACCATCAAACATGGAGGTCGAAACGTTATGCTTTGGGGGCTGTTTTTCTGCTAAAGGAACAGGAGAACTGTACTGCATCAAAGGAACAATGGACGGGGCCATGTACCGTCAAATCTTGGGTAAGGACCTCCTTCCCTCAGCCAGGGCATTGAAAATGGGTAGTGGATGGGTATTCCAGCATGACTATGACCCAAAACACATGGCCAAGGCAACAAAGGAGTGGCTCAAGAAGAAGCACATTAAGATCCTGGAGTGGCCTAGCCAGTCTCCAGACCTTAATCCCATAGAAAATATATGTGGATGGAGCTGAAGGTTTGAGTTACCAAACGTCAGCCTCAAAACCTTAATGACTTGGAGAGGATCTGCAAAGAGGAGTGGGACAAAATCCCTCCGGAGTTGTGTGGCCAACTACAAGAAATGTCTGACCTCTGTGATTGCCAACAAGGGTTTTGCCACCAAGTACTAAGTCATGTTTTGCAAAGGGGTCAAATACATATTTCACCCCATTAAAATGAAAATCAATAGGTATAACTTTTTTGAAATGCGTTTTTCTGCATATTTTTTTTTTTTTTTTTGTTATTCTGTCTCTTACTGTTAAAATAAACTTAAAATTAAAATTATAGACTGATCATTTCTTTGTCAGTGGGCAAATGTACAAAATCAGCAGGGGATCACATACTATTTTCCCTCACTGTATGCAAGGAGTTGAAGGCTTACACAGTTCTGCCACCTGTACCAGTCAAACATCTGATGTTTCAATTACTGTACCCTTTTTATACATAATTTGATGGGGGAAGAAACGGAAATCTATTTTCAGTTTTTTAATGTTATTTCCTGTCACAGGAGAATCACAAGTTCACAGCAAAAAGAGCTAATTCATACCTCTCTGTTACATTCTATGCCTCATACCTCCTTTTTACACACAGTGCCCCATACACATTTAATTGTGTAAACCTTCTCAAATCGATTATTAATGCTTCATAGCACTTTTATTAGTTGTACTGCCTCTTGGCTCTCTATTAGGCTACGTTCACAGTGCCAATTTATGCCGGTGCGAATTGCATCTACAGGAATCTTTTGATTCCCGCTGCAGCTGTGAGTGGCAAGGTGCGGCCGCTGGCCCCATTCAGTGTTATGACCATCACCAGTGGCTATTCGCAGCTGTCTGCAGAGCCAGCGATTACCTGAGGTGATTGCTGCTGGGCGCACACAAATTGCCTCGCGTCTCTCTGTTACTTGTACTTCCTCATGTCTCAATGTCAATCTATTATTATCACTTCCTCTTGTCTCTCTATTATGGATGAGCTCGGGTGTGTTCAGATACTAGTCCAAACCTGCCTGGGCTATCCTGCCAGAAAGCTCTCACTGCAAACTGCCAATCATTGGCACCCCCCAAGGCATTTCCTGCCCTGTACCCTCGCGTATATATGGGGGCATGTATATGCTCAGCTGTGGGACAGGGAATGCCTCAGCTGATTATGATTGGCAGTTCACAGTGACCGCTTTCTGGTGGGATAGCTCAGGCAGGTTTGGACTAGTATCTGAACACGTCTGAGCTCATCCATGCTCTCTATTATTCGCACTGCCTTACGTCTCTGTTATTCGCACTGCCTCACGTCTCTGTTATTCGCACTGCCTCATGTCTCTCTGTTATTCGCACTGCCTCATGTCTCTTTGCTATTCGCACTGCCTCACATCTGTTATTCGCACTGCCTCACGTCTCTCTGTTATTCGCACTGCCTCACGTCTCTCTGTTATTCGCACTGCCTCACGTCTCTCTGTTATTCGCACTGCCTCACGTCTCTCTGTTATTCGCACTGCCTCACGTCTCTCTGTTATTCGCACTGCCTCATGTCTCTCTGTTATTCGCACTGCCTCATGTCTCTCTGTTATTCGCACTGCCTCATGTCTCTTTGCTATTCGCACTGCCTCACATCTGTTATTCGCACTGCCTCACGTCTCTCTGTTATTCGCACTACCTCCCGTCTCTGTTATTCGCACTGCCTCACGTCTCTCTGTTATTCGCATTGCCTCATGTCTCTCTGTTATTCGCACTGCCTCATGTCTCTCTGTTATTCGCACTGCCTCATGTCTCTCTGTTATTCGCACTGCCTCATGTCTCTTTGCTATTCGCACTGACTCACGTCTCTGTTATTCACACTGACTCACGTCTCTGTTATTCGCACTGACTCACGTCTCTGTTATTCGCACTGCCTCACATCTGTTATTCGCACTGCCTCATGTCTGTCTGTTATTCGCACTGCCTCATGTCTCTCTGTTATTCGCACTGCCTCACGTCTCTGTTATTCGCACTGCCTCACGTCTCTCTGTCATTCGCATTGCCTCATGTCTCTTTGCTATTCGCACTGACTCACGTCTCTGTTATTCGCACTGCCTCACATCTGTTATTCGCACTGCCTCATGTCTCTCTGTTATTCGCACTGCCTCATGTCTCTCTGTTATTCGCACTGCCTCACGTCTCTGTTATTCGCACTGCCTCACGTCTCTCTGTTATTCGCACTGCCTCACGTCTCTCTGTTATTCGCACTGCCTCACGTCTCTCTGTTATTCGCACTGCCTCACGTCTCTGTTATTCGCACTGCCTCACGTCTCTGTTATTCGCACTGCCTCACGTCTCTGTTAATCGCACTGCCTCATGTCTCTCTGTTAATCGCACTGCCTCATGTCTCTCTGTTATTCGCACTGCCTCACGTCTCTGTTATTCGCACTGCCTCATGTCTCTCTGTTATTCGCACTGCCTCACGTCTCTGTTATTCGCACTGCCTCATGTCTCTCTGTTATTCGCACTGCCTCACGTCTCTGTTATTCGCACTGCCTCACGTCTCTCTGTTATTCGCACTGCCTCACGTCTCTGTTATTCGCACTGCCTCACGTCTCTGTTATTCGCACTGCCTCACGTCTCTGTTATTCGCACTGCCTCACGTCTCTGTTATTCGCACTGCCTCACGTCTCTGTTATTCGCACTGCCTCACGTCTCTGTTATTCGCACTGCCTCACGTCTCTGTCTCTCTGTTATTCGCACTGTCTCATGTCTCTCTGTTATTCGCCTCACGTCTCATGTCTCTCTGTTATTCGCACTGTCTCATGGATCTTTAGAACTGTTCTGTTTTTGCTTGCGTAGTGTAGGATTCGCAGGCTACAGCTGAGCCTGCCAAGCAGATATGGACAACTATGCTCTCTTCTTTTTTCTGTATAGAGCAGATAAAGAGCTGTGTGCTGCTTTAGTGGGTAGCAGGCTGAAGGGGAGCTAAGCACAGCCTAGGATATCATTTCTACCTGCCGATTACTTTATACATAGACAAGACTACAGTTCTCTGTGTGATGCCGCTCACTATGTTGGTTAAAAAAAAAAATCCTGTGGACTGACCTTAGCAGATTGAAAAAGATCCATGTTTTTCGCAGGGGCAGGTTTATGTAAAACTCAGCACTGAGTGATTTTTGTAAATTTCCCTACTTTGGTACGTTTCCAGCTTGATTTTGGCCCCATAGACTTCAATAGAAACGCACAGAAATGAAAAGAAAGCAAGATCATGTTTTTTGGGTTTTTTTTTTTCTAACCCTGAACTCAGTTCCTAGGCCAATCCTTGGTCCCTCAAAAGTAATAATTGTAGTAAAAAACACAGCCATAAAGTCACATTAAAAATGCACATGCTTAAAAATTGTGTTAAAATCGCAAATAAGTCGCTCTACATAATCACACCTGAAATCAGCTCAAAGTTGCATTGCACTAATTATTATTATTATTATACAGGATTTATATAGCGCCAACAGTTTACGCAGCACTTTGCAATATAAAAAGGAGACAATACAGTTATAATACAATAAAATACAACAAGATTAAGAGGGCCCTGCTCAGAAGAGCTTATAATCTGAGTGGGGCAGATGGTACAAAAGGTTGTAACTGTGGTGAATGAGCTGATGGAAGTGGTAGAAGATTAGTTGGAGATGTGATAGGCTTTCCCAAAGGGATGAGTTTTCAGGGTTCGCCTGAAGGTAGCAAGAGTAGGGTATGGCCGGACCGGTGGAGGTAGCGAGTTCCAGAGGATGTCACTAATGCGAACCTAGCCTTAAAAAAAGAAAACTGACGCAGCCACCACATGTAAGGATTTATAAGCAGCAATATGTTACATTTTTGGTTTTAATACCGCTTTGAGAAAGTAGTCTTTATTAATCACTGGTGAGCATCTGATCTTGGTTTTGTGTGTTTTTTTTTTTTTTTTTTTTCGCCTTTCACAGAATATCACAAACTTATGGATTACAAGAAAGTTGCATAAAAATTATTTCTAACAAGAAACAGCTTGAAACTGGTAAGTGTAACTATTCATATTCTGTACTTGCATGCATCAGTGATAAATATTTAATCATGATTTATTTTCCAGTTACAGAGCTTCTAATTGTTCTTAAAAATACTTATGTAACACACTTTACCCATCAGATTTTAACAAGCCATGTGTAACCCTAAGCTCCTTTTAATGTCCTCCTCCTCTCATGTCTGAATTGCCAGACTTCCAGAGGGTCAGGTTACCCCAACATTCAGATTTAGGGAGATTACCCAAGGCTGACAGCTTCCTCACTCACAGATTTCCCTTTATCCAAGCCTTTAAAATCCATCATCAGAATAAATAGAACGAACAATACAAATTCTGGTATAAATACCTTTTAAACTAGCATTTATATTATTTTCCCCATAACCCATGTGCACACAGTGTCCAGGACTGATAGCTGCATGAGAAAATTAGGCTCTATTGAATTGCACATTGCGTTCTATATGATGCTTGCTTACAGGAGGGGGAGAACGATAATCTTAAGTGTGCTGATACTCCTTCACTCTCTAGTCAGCAGGATGGAAGTGGATAAGAACCTTAAAGCGATTTTGTAAACCTCTGAAATGAAAAATGAACAGAGCATATCCCTCTATAGTGTGTACTTGCATCAATCCAAAGCACCTAGTGTCATTTCCATCTACTCTCTCTTCCCTCTGCCTTCTGCATTAGTCACTTCTGACAGGTTATCTTGACCCCCCCAGGACCTCAGGAGATGGACCCCCCCTCCATTCTCCAGTACACAGAAGGCCTTTGACATCCTCCGCTGTGCACGTGTCCCTATGAGACAGTGTAGTGGTGGTGGAGGGGATCTTTGCCTCCACTTGGGAGTCGCATTGCACTGTGCTCCCGGCTCTATTCTGTGCAGTGTGTGACATTAGATCCCCACCCCCTGTCTGCTGGAGCTCAGAAAAAGCTTCTGATCTGTATGTTTTAGAAGGCTGTAGGGAAGAGAGGGCTGCAGATAAACAGGTACAACTTATGTTGGAGGATATGTTTCACCTCTTTGTATCATCTGAGACACCTCCCCAATTTTTTTCTAGCTATAACGGCGTTTCTCTGCCTCTATTCAAAATCAGTGGTCCCCTATGGGAGCTCATTGATTTGAATAGAAGTCACACCACAAGTCGGATCATGATGTTTCGACTCGCAGTGCGACTTGTGCACTGAGGATATTGAATAGGAACCCCGTGCCAAAATGAAAGACAAAAACTGCGTGGGGTCCCCCCAAGATCCATACCAGACCCTTTGGTCTGTTATGGATTTTAAGGGGAACCCCTATGCCAAAAACCCCTATGCCAAAAAGGTGTGGGGTCCCCCTCCAAATCCATACCAGATCCTTATCCAAGCAGGTCAGGAAAGGGGGGGGGGGGGGGGACACGAGCGAGCTGCCCCCCTCACCCCACGGACCATACCAGGCCACATGCCCTCAACTTTTTTTTTTTTTTTTTTTTCTTTTAAGGTAAATAGGTAGGGGTATATTCCCATACTCATTCTCATAGGGTGGGGGGGCTGGGATCTGGGTGCTCCCTTCTTAAATTCCGATAAGCCCCTGCCCGCAGACCTCAACAATCAATGGCCAGGGTTGTCGGGAAGAGGCCCTTGCTTTGGGGTGGGGGCCCCCCCCATTTCCGGACCTGCTGGGCTGCATGCTCGGATAAGGGTCTGATATAGATTTTGGGGGGAATCCCAGGCGTTTTTTTTTTTTTGGCATGGGGATTCCCGTTAAAATCCTTACCAGAAGCATTTCCCCCCCCCCCCCAATTTGGCGCAGGGTTCCTCTTTAAGATCCTCAGAGCACAAGTCACATCATCATGATCTGACTTCTGGTGCGTCTTCTATTCAAATCAATGGACTCTCATAGGGAACCATTGATTTTGACCTCGTAAAAAAAAGGAAAAGCTTGACGTTAAGCCGTGTTTGCCAGCTTTTAGCGGCGTCGGACGTTTTTAATGCTCCTGGATACACAGGCTGTAGTTTTTTCTACTGTCCCTTAACGCTTATGCCACCAAACGCCTCTGACAGTTTGTGTGCATGAACACATAGGCTAACATGGAGGGGCGTTTAGAAGCAGCTGTAAAAACGTCCTGTGTGCATGAGCCCTTAGTGCAGGGGTCTTCAAACTACGGCCCTCCAGTTGTTCGGGAACTACAATTCCCATCATGCCTAGTCATGTCTGTGAATGTCAGAGTTTTACAATGCCTCATGGGATGTGTAGTTCTGCAACAGCTGGAGGGCGTAGTTTGAGGATCCCTGCCTTAGTGGTCAGTTCTTGCTGTGTTTTCTTTGTCCACTAGATGGTGCTGTAACATGGATAATAGGAACATTACCCAAGTTTTCACTTTGTATTATTTCGCATTGATTTCACCGTTTTACTTGTGCCTGTTGAGCAGACATAGCTGCTTTCATTTATTTCTCTGTTTTTAACTTGATAACTAACTTTATATGTCACAGGGTTGAAAGACCTTGTCTTGTCTGTTTGCAATTTTCCAGTGGATCATATATGTGTACAGAATTTCACATGGTTCATGGAATCAATTGCCTCCCTGGGACTGGAGGTGTCAGATGACCGATTAGAAGCTAAGCCAGTTAAAATCGATTAGAAATAATGGGATTCTTGCTTGAAAGTCTTATTATCCAGTTTCTCAGAAATGTTTTGCTATAAATATAGGTAGAAGGTGCTAGCTCATCTGTGGCGGTAACAAAGCAGGAAGGAGTCATGGAAATAAGACAACCATCTGGGCAATTCATAAAGGGTGTCAGACACCCCTCCGAATTCTGTTGTGGCCCCCAATTCATGTACCTGTCAGAGGCAGTACATGAATCTGTTGATGCTGGCATTATTGGAGGGGTGTCCTCACTGGACCCTCCTTCCCCAGTGTGCCCCCTCCCCAGCCTCTATGCCACCACACTGACGGGCACATGGCCGAGGAGATTTAAACTATAGGTGGGCAGACTCTGATGAGGAACTAAGCGACTGGTTCCCCGTCAGGTCCACTACAGCAGATGGCAGTAGGTGGATCTATAGCTGCTGTTCAGGTCAATGGCGGCTTTGAAATCCACCCACCATCATCCGCTGTACATGACAGGCAAGGTGAGTCTGATGGGGAACTGGTCTCAAAGTTCTGCATGTTCACCCAACAGGCACAGCGGCTGTGAATTTGAATTGTCGGGGTGGGTGGAGCCTGAGACTAGTTCCTTATCAGGTCTGCCTTGTTTTTGATTGTCAATGGACAGCAGTGGGAATATTACAAAGCCCCTATTGGACTGAATAGAGGCTATGGCTCCAATATGGACCTGATGGGGAACTAGCACATACACACAATACTCACTTGAAATACCTACAACCAATACTTATCTAAAGGAAACCTGTTACGAGATATATTTATACTTCCATTGTCATTGTACACGTAGATAGGTTTAAGCTCAGTAATACTTACATATGCAATTCAAATGCTTTTATCGGCGAGATTGACACCCTGCAAGCCCCGTTGCGGGAGCCAGCGCGGGAAAGGGAAAATGTGTTTTTTTTCCTTTCCCAATGAGCGACGAGCATCGCGGTTCACACTGGTGCGGGAATCCGACTTGGATCCCTGCCAATACCAGGCACTGTGTTTTGGTATGAATCTTGAGGGGGAACTCCACAAATTTTAAATAAAAAAACGGCATGGGTTCCCCCTCCAAGAGCATACCAGGCCCTTAGGTCTGGTACGGATTTTCAGGGGAACCCCTACGCTGAAAAAACGGCGTGGTGGTCCCCCAAAATCCATACCAGACCCTTATCCGAGCACGCAGCCCGGCCGGTCAGGAAAGGGGGTGGCCACGAGCGAGTGCCCCCTCCTGAGCGGTACCAGGCCGCATGCCCTCAACATGGGGGGTGGGTGCTTTGGGGAAGGGGGGCGCCCTGCCCCCCCCACCCCAAAGCACCTTGTCCCCCCATGTTGATGAGGACAAGGGCCTCTTCCCGACAACCCTGGCCGTCTGTGGGCGCGGTGCTTATTGGAATCCAGGAGCCCCCTTTAAAAAGGGGGCCCCAGATCCTGGCCCACCACCCTATGTGAATGAGTATGGGGTACATCGTACCCGTACCCATTCACCTGGGGAAAAAGTAAAAAAAATAAAAAACACACTACACAGGGTTTTAAAGTAATTTTTTATTAGACTGCTACGGTGGTCTTCCGACTTCGAGGTTCTCTTCCGACTCCTTCACGCTCTCCGGTCCTTCTCCGCGCTCTTCGGTTCTTCTCCGCGCTCTTCGGTTCTTCTCCGCGCTCTTCGGTTCTTCTCCGCGCTCTTCGGTTCTTCTCCGCGCTCTTCGGTTCTTCTCCGCGCTCTTCGGTTCTTCTCCGCGCTCTTCGGTTCTTCTCCGCGCTCTTCGGTTCTTCTCCGCGCTCTTCGGTTCTTCTCCGCGCTCTTCGGTTCTTCTCCGCGCTCTTCGGTTCTTCTCCGCGCTCTTCGGTTCTTCTCCGCGCTCTTCGGTTCTTCTCCGCGCTCTTCGGTTCTTCTCCCGCTCTCTCCGGCTTCTTCTCCCGCTCTCTCCGGTTCTTCTTCCGGGCTCCTCCGATATCTTCTTGCAGCTCTTTTACTAGTAGAGGAGCCCAGTCTCCTCCGTCCTTCTTCCTTCTTCCTTCTTCCCTCTTCTTCTTCCGATGTTTTTAGATGTGTTGTTTACAGGTTAAAAACATTTTTTTTTGCTAGAAAATTACTTGGAACCCCCAAACTTTACACATTTTTTTTTCTAACACTTTAGAGAATAAAATGGCGGTCGTTGCAATACTTTCTGTCACACCGTATTTGCTCAGCGGTCTTACAAGTGCACTTTTTTTGGAAAAAAAACACACTTTTTTTGAATAAAAAAAACTAAGACAACAGTAAAGTTAGCCCAATTTTTTTTTTTTAATATTGTGAAAGATAATGTTACGCCGAGTAAATTGATACCCAACATATCACGCTTCAAAATTGTGCCCGCTCGAGGAATGGCGACAAACTTTTACCCTTAAAAATCTCCATAGGCAACATTTAAAAAATTCTACAGGTTGCATTTTTTGAGTTACATAGGGGGTCTAGGGCTAGAATTATTGCTCTCGCTCTATCGATCGTGTCGATACCTGTGTGGTTTGAACACCGTTTTCATATGCGGGTGATACTCATGTATGCGTTCGCTTCTGCACGTGAGCTCGTGGGACGGGGCGTGTTTTAAAATGTTTTTTTTTCTTATTTATTTTACTTTTTTTTTTTTTTTTATTGTGTCACTTTTATTCCTATTACAAGGAATGTAAACCCCTTGTAATAGAAAAAAAGCATGACAGGACCTCCTTAAATATGAGATCTGGGGTCAAAAAGACCTCCGATCTCATATTTACACAAAAATGCAGTAAAAAAAAAAATAAGAAAAAAAAAATTGTCATTTTAAAAAAAGAATTAAAAAAAATGGCCCTTTAAGAGCTATAGGCAGAAGCGACGTTTTGACCTTGCTTCCGCCCTGCAATGTCATTAAAACGGGTGGGGGCCATCTTCCCCTCACTCATCTCCATGCCAGCAGAAGGACCCGATTGGCTCCGGTAAGTGGGGGGGCCCTCTCCCGCCACTGATAAAAGTGATTTTGCGGCGAATCCACGGCTGAACAAGAGGAAACCAAGGTTATGGCAGCTAGCTGCTGCCATACCAACGATATCCCCCTTTAAAGTAAGGATTTATATCGGCGTGCGGTGGTCCGGAAGTGGTTATACAATGGAAAATATATAAAACAGCGCTAGCAGCCTATATCAAGCAATATACATCCTAATACACAGTGCCTAATGTATCAATGTTAAGAGAAAACAAAAACATAAAATCTAAAAGTGCTTCAGTGAAAAGTGCAACGGTGCTCCAAAACTTTTGAATCAGTGAAGCGGCTCCCCCTTTGGTGTCCCCACTCACCAAAATGATTGGATCCTCAGCTTCACAGTCTGGGATCAAAAAGGCATTGATCAAATGATCTGGGGATATGCTGGATGGTTCCTCAGTAATATCTTGCTGGGAGACGTTTTAAGTCGGGAAGGATATACCACACTCCATAGATAGGTTTGCTACCTCATCCCTTTAAAACTGAACACATATTAATTACACAGGTTCTGTGGCTGATTAAGGTGGTAATTAAATTCACTCGGTGCCTTATCTGCATTAACTCAGCCTCAGAACCTGTATAATTCATAAAGGGTTTTAAGGGATGAGGTGGCAACCCTATCCATAGATGGGGAAACAGAGCGAGAACTCATAGTGAAATAACATTTGGCATCAATTATCAAGCGCATTCAATGCGCAACTTACAGGATTTTTGGCAAAAACATCCGAATTCGCAGCTGAATGGCGTGCGTTCGACGGAGACGGAAATTTGCGCCAATGGTTAACACGAACCAGAAGTACGTCAACGCGTTTCGTCCCTCCAGTTTGTTTTTTGCGATCTCACGGGACACATGCAATTTTAAGACTTGTCATGTTTGATATACCCTTACTTGATGCAACTTTTATATTTTACCTGAAAATTAAGTCTTGCATTGTGTTTATGTTCTCTAAAAAACATTTTATATTATATTTTTCCCAGAATATATGCACTTGATATACAGTTACACAATATGTGTGCAGAAAATGAAATAGCCACTCTAGTGCCAAAGTGGTTATGTAGCAAGCTGATAAAATGAATAGTGAATAATAAATCTTGGACTAGAAGTAGTCCCTTGGTACTTGCCCAGTGTGAATATTTGTGTATTACTATGAAAACATTAGTCACATTTTTATTTGTACTGCAGCTTTCTATTCCTGCTTTTTTCTCCTCAGCCGCGGATGTTATTTCCTTTTGTACTGAATTACCTGTTCCAAAATGAAATAATAAATTCTATTTCAGCATAACCTCTCCAGCCTCCCCGCTATTCGTTTCCCATCACCTGGTTGTACTACATTGCTCTCAGTGTCACAAGCTTGTCACCGAGCCCAATATGTTCCAGCTGAGCACCAACTGATTATAAAGCTGCTACACACATTATTCATTAGTGCTGTCAGAGTCGGGGCAGGAGGATTCTCGCTGTAAACTCTGTAACTGATATCTAAGCCACTAAAAGTGCCTTGCGGTGAAAATTAATGCCTTGCAGATGTGCACTGGCTTTCTCTCTGTGGCCGCACTGTGCGATGTCTTCTTGCAGTTTTTTTGAATGACGCTGCAGTCATTTGTTTTATTTTAATAGGATGATTGTGGGCAAAATAATAGCAAGTCTTCTAGAGCACTGTTTTTACGTGCTTTTACAAGGAGATTAACTCTGGCCAAGGCTATTATTATATTATACAGTATATTCTCTATAGTAGAGGTCTCCCCAAGAACAATGGGTGGAGAGATATCTAACCGAGTTTGCAAGTTCTGACTTTTCTCTCTCCTCGTTGTTAAATGGGAAGTATCTGTCCTGGTTGCATTTCTCTGAGTGTGATAGCAGCATTGAAAATGTTCCATTGGGCCATCGTATCGGGCTTACACCAGGCCGTTCATGGCAACCCGAACATGAACATGATTGTGTACGTGAACAAAAAAAGGTACACAAATGAAACCATGCTTGTGGTCTTAGTGAAGACAAAAGAAAAGCAAGTGGCACAATATTAGACATATATTAGTTATATAATGTAAATGAACATTGAATGCAAGTACTGCACTAATACAAACGCACGTATACTCAAGTGCAAAGATAATTTGTGAAAAACTGTGCCAAAAATATGTGAAACTCTAAAGTTCAGTCTGTGAAACGATCACAAAAAGTCCTTCTATGTCACAATGTGAAAACAAAAAGGTAATCTTCAAATGTGCTCATCCACATGAACTCCATTCCAAAACTTGCCACAGGTGTAGGCTTAGCCCCTTCAATGAGCAGTCATATTGCATGACCCCCCTTCAATGAGCAGTCATATTGCATGATTCCCATTCAATGAGCAGTCATATTGCATGACCCCCATTCAATGAGCAGTCATATTGCATGACCCCCATTCAATGAGCAGTCATATTGCATGACCCCCATTCAATGAGCAGTCATATTGCATGACCCCCATTCAATGAGCAGTCATATTGCATGACCCCCATTCAATGAGCAGTCATATTGCATGACCCCCATTCAATGAGCAGTCATATTGCATGACCCCCATTCAATGAGCAGTCATATTGCATGACCCCCATTCAATGAGCAGTCATATTTCATGACCCCCATTCAATGAGCAGTCATATTGCATGACCCCCATTCAATAACCAGTCATATTGCATGACCCCCATCCAATGAGCAGTCATATTGGTTGACCCCCCCCATCCAATGAGCAGTCATATTGCATGACCCCCCTTCGATGAGCAGTCATATTGCATAACCCCCCTTCGATGAGCAGTCATATTGCATGACCCCCCTTCGATGAGCAGTCATATTGCATGACCCCCCTTCGATGAGCAGTCATATTGCATGACCCCCCTTTAATGAGCAGTCATATTGCATGACCCCCATTCAATGAGCAGTCATATTGCATGACCCCCATTCAATGAGCAGTCATATTGCATGACCCCCATTCAATGAGCAGTCATATTGCATGACCCCCATTCAATGAGCAGTCATATTGCATGACCCCCATTCAATGAGCAGTCATATTGGTTGACCCCCATCCAATGAGCAGTCATATTGGTTGACCCCCATCCAATGAGCAGTCATACTGGTTGACCCCCATTCAATGAGCAGTCATATTGCATGACCCCCATTCAATGAGCAGTCATATTGGTTGACCCCCATCCAATGAGCAGTCATATTGGTTGACCCCCATCCAATGAGCAGTCATACTGGTTGACCCCCATCCAATGAGCAGTCATACTGGTTGACCCCCATCCAATGAGCAGTCATACTGGTTGACCCCCATCCAATGAGCAGTCATATTGGTTGACCCCCCCCCATCCAATGAGCAGTCATATTGGTTGACCCCCATCCAATGAGCAGTCATATTGGTTGACCCCCAATCCAATGAGCAGTCATATTGGTTGACCCCCCCCATCCAATGAGCAGTCATTATTGGTTGACCCCCCCCCCCAATCCAATGAGCAGTCATATTGGTTGACCCCCCCCATCCAATGAGCAGTCATATTGGTTGACCCCCCCCCCCCCATCCAATGAGCAGTCATATTGGTTGACCCCCCCCCCCCCATCCAATGAGCAGTCATATTGGTTGACCCCCCCCCCCATCCAATGCGCAGTCATATTGCTTGACCCCCATTTAGTGAGAAGTCCTATTGCTTGAGCCCTATTCAATAGGCAGTCATATTGCTCATAATTGTTATAAATGTGATGAAACCAATGTAGTTGTGAAATTCCACTACTTTTCTCTACAAATCATCTCCACACCTCATGTGCATACAGAAAAAGAAAAAAGGGGCAGTCGCTCCCAATAGTGTAAATCTGGTAACAAATCTAATTTAAAAAGAGATTAAAACCACTCACATGTAATGAAAGTAATAGCACTATGTATCCTCCATACTTGGGACCTGATCGGTACACTTCTGCATGCGTGGTGACGTCACAACATCTGGCTCCGCCCTGCATGTTCCATCAAAAATGACCTCATAAGGAGTATTTAAAACAACTGTGTGCAGTATGATTACTCATTTGAATGGGGGTCATGTCTTTCTGGGAGAGTCTGAGCCAGCTGCCAGTCCATGTTCCTGGGTGGATCCCGACCATATGGTATAATTAAAAAAGATGATGATGCAGACTGATGACATGCTCTCTTCCTATGAGTATGTTGGCACCACAAATCTTCCTCCAGACCTAATTTCCCCCCCTTCTTCCGAAAAATCTCCTACCTGTACTAATCTCCCCAAAAGTCTAAGATTAAATCCAATGTGTTTCAGGGGCTCACTCAGGGGAAAATGTAATGGTCATCACAATTTTTTTCGGTTGAGGTCCTTCCTCTGCTTTGACTCATGCTGTGTCTGAGATCTGAATTTCGTGGGTGACAAGCCCTGCAGCATTATAGGGACACCTGTGTACTGTCACAGTGCAGGTGAACAGAAGACCCCTTCACCTTCTCCCTTTTATACACCCCAGAATGACACCAATTTCTCAGAATTGCAGACTGTGGAAGAAATACCAATGTTGTCTTCCCTCCATCTTCAGCCTGCTGACTGGACAGTAAGAGTGGTAGCAGACTGATGAGGTCATCCTTTTGCTCACTGTGCTCTTTTCTCCTATCAGCAAGTTCCTTGTCAGCACATTTGCATGTAACACACCCGATTGTCTCTCAGCCCTGCCCCTTCCTTTCCCAGTCTGTGCTATGATTGCAAGGCTGATCCCAAGTCAAATTCAGGTACCGTATATACTCGAGTATAAGCCGAGATTTTCAGCCCCCTCGGCTTATACTCGAGTCACCGCCGTCTGCCTACATGATCAGCGTGTTATGCAGACAGACGGCAGCGCCTCCTCCCCGTCCGTGATAGGAGGAACACTAATTTTCCCAGCAGTGAGTCAGTGTTCAGTGTTCTGCCTATCGCGGACGTCCTGTCATTCTCATCTCATGGACGAGGATGAGAGGATGTCCGTGATAGGCGGAACACTGAACACTGACTGCTGGGAAAACAGAGTGTTCCTCCTATCACGGATGAGGAAGAGGCGCGGCTTTTGTATATTGGAATGGCGCCATCTGTTTTGCCTTACACAGCAGGATCAGCAATGGGGGACACAGGACACATATCGAACAGGGAGGCATCTAACGATCGGTGGACACAGGTGGCAGATCACACAGGGAGGCATACACAGGACCCAGGGGATGCAAATCGGCACAGGTAGGCTGCAATGGGGACACAGGGGGGGGGTTTGTACAGGACACAGGGAGACATGCAGCTGCAGATGGGCATTTGCTGACCCTCTTTTCCACTTACAGTAGCTGCTGCATGTCTCACCCTAGGCTTATACATGAGTCAATACGTTTTCCCAGTTTTTTTGTGGTAAATTAGGGGCCTCGGCTTATATTCGGGTCGATCTATACTCGAGTATGTACGGTACTTGCACTGCTTTCATTTTAAAATTACTTTTAAGATGTATTAATAAATACCCAGCTACATTAATCTGTGTTTTTTATCTTCCTGGCAACTATAACATTAATGTGCATTAGGGGAAACAAATATATATTGTTCTTTTAGTTAGAGATGATTCTATATTGAACTAAAATGTAATGTAGCTTTTGTGGATGGTATAGAATAAACCAGATGGTTCATGAAGCCTGTTTCTACTAGATAAAACTCTGCAAGAACAAGGAGTGGGTCACAATTCCAAGGTGTTGGTCCTCGAATTCAGCTACACAGAGGAAGAGGTAAAGAAGAGGGTCCACAATGAGGAGAAGGAACGAGAAGATGAGTCGCAGAAGCAGGAGAGCGTGAAGAAGAAGATGATGCGTACAAAACGAGGGCTGGAAATCCTTGCAGATCGGGGTATGTTCTGTTTTGCATCATCTGAGATTAATTTAAATTTTATTAGCAGGTCGACCCTGTATAACAGAGATATGCAATTAGCGGACCTCCCAGCTGTTTCAAAACTACAAGTCCCATCATGCCTCTGCCTCTGGGTGTCATGCTTGTGGCTGTCAGTCTTGCTATGCCTCATGGGACTTGGAGTTCTGCAACAGCTGGAGGTCCGACAATTGCATATGCCTGCTGTATAAGGTCCAGGTTAACTGTCCGGTTTTTTTTCCGATCCGCCAGACGGATGGAAAATAGGAAATCCATCCGTCTAGATTTAGTGGATTGGATGTCAACAGAAATGTCACCGCTGACATCCGTCGCTCCATCGAGATTTATGGCGCGACTGTTCAGGTCCGCCTGAAAAAAACTGACCGGCGGATCTGGGCGGTCTGCACGTGTGAAAGGGCCCTTACTGTTATCCTGTGTGTCTGAGAACTTGTCACAAGTGACTCTGCTGAGAACATGAGCTTGGGCCAAATTTGATATATGGGGCTTACAACCACTTTAAGGAGAACAAAGTAACTCTGTGAAATCGTTCCTCCTTTAGCACTCATCAAGAGGACATCCTGAACAAAGCTTTAGGAATTTTAAATGCATATCTAAAGTAAAAGCCATGGTCCATCCCTGGACTTCAGCAGTTTTTTTTAGTCCGTGAAGATTGTGTACACACACACACACATATGTTTTTTTTGACATCTGATATCGTCCTGTCATTTACATGTAGTCACCCCATTTATAACCAGCTGTAGAGTTTTTGACCTTGCTGTTTTTTACATAGAAACCAGTTACCCTAATCTTAAATTCCAATTGATGTTTTCCTACAGGTGAGAGCGTGGATCCAGACACCGTGCCATACCTGGAAATAGCAAATCAAACAGGACGGTCAATCAATATGCCCAAAGCTGCGAAAAAGGTAGAATATTATAGTATCAGACTATTGTTAGTATTGAATGGTTATGTTTTGTTGATTACCTATGCCCATGCTTTAAGTTGATCTAAACCTAAACACACAAATACGTTGTTGCATGTGTTTAACCACTGGACCATTTGGCTGGCCAAAGACCAGACCACTTTTTGCGATTCGGCACTGCGTCGCTTTAACTGACAATTGCGCGGTCGTGCGACGTTGTACCCAAACAAAATTAACGTCCTTTTTTTCCCACAAATATAGCTTTCTTTCGATGGTATTTGATCGCCTCTGCGGTTTTCATTTGTTGCGCTATAAACAAAAAAAGAACGACAATTTTGAAAAAAAATGCTATATTTTTTATTTTTGCTATAATAAATATCCCCCAAAAATATATAAAACTATTTTTTTTCCTCAGTTTAGGCCGATACGTATTCTCTTACATATTTTTAGTAAAAAAAAAACGCAATAAGCGTATATCGATTGGTTTGCGCAAAAGTTATAGCGTCTACAAAATAGGGGATAGTTTTATGGCTTTTTTATTATTACATTTTTACTAGTAATGATACTGTTATTGTGTTGATTGTCCAGTCGTTTGTTTTAGATTTGAAAATTATTTTTTACAACATACTGGATATTATTGTCATCACTATTTCCACCTGATCATTTCAATTGACAGGAGCGCCGCTAATGATGAATGACATCTAATGATTTAGTTCTAAGAGTTGTGTTCATCATAAAGAAGGATATAGTAATGGCGGCAAACTTTTATCAGGACTGCGACATTATGGCGGACACGTCAGACAATTTTGACAAATTTTTGGGACCATTGCCATTTTTACAGCGATTCGCGCAGCCGAGCCATGTTGCCGCAGTATAACTGCGGCGGCTGGTCGGCATGCGGTTAACCACGCTTCACTCTGGGAAGATTTTACCCCCTTCATGACCAGACCACTTTTTGCTGTTTGGCACTGCACTACTTTAACCCGGGAAGCTGACATTTCGCAGCGCTAATCACAGGTTGTGAGACATTTCCCGATCTGTGCAGCCGCGGATCGGGAAATGTCTCATTGCCTTTGATTAGCACTGTGGAGTGTCAGCTTCCAGGCGGGCACGGGCACGTAGCATTGCGAACACGCCCAAGCTCATCCTTACTTGTAATAACAATCAATGTGGCTCAGCTTTTTATTACAAGCAGCGGGATGGGGACATCCGCCCTGCTTTCCGCCATTCGTCCAGGTACTCCTGTCCCACCAGGAGACCCGAGCCACCACGCGGCAATGTCCACCGGCTGGCTGAAGACCTGAACAAGAAGAGGAGGATGCGGACTGCTCTGTGCAAAACTTTTGCACAGAGCAGGTAAGTATAACATGTTTGTTTTAATTTTTTTTTTCTTGCCTTTTTAATATCACTTTAATTGGTTCAGCTAGTGTCATCACCTTTTACTGTGCACTCCTGAGTTGGACTACAAGCAGCAGTGTCAGTACATTGTGGTCACCACAGTAAAATTGTGACATTCAGCAACTGCTAGAGCTCACACATGTCTACAGAACTATTCTACAAAGAGCCTGCACTATTTGCCCAGCATAGAGAGAGAAAACATTAAAAAAAAGTAAGGCTTGATTCACACTGATGCGTTTGTTGATGCATTTTGCAGAAATTCAGGGAAATTTTTTTAACATGGGTTCCTATGGAACATGTTCACATCAATGCATTTTTGTGCCTTTGCATTTTTGGAAAGGGTCTGGGACTTTTTTCATGCAAAATGCAGCGTTTTGCATGTAATAGAATTCAATGGACCTGCATCCAGAACGCAAGTACCACGTTTTTGCTGCGATTTATGTTTTTTTTTTTTTTTTATTTAAACACTGTATATAGCTGGTTGCTAAGGAGGGGGGCCCTTCCTTATCAAAAGCTATATACAGTGTAAAAAAAAAAAAAACGCGGCAAGCACACCAAAAAGCACTGCAGAAACGCTCAAAAGCAACATGCATAGATGTGACTTGAGCCTAAGGAAAAACCTGTATGTCTCTGTCATCCATTATGGAACACAGATGTAAACATTCATGAATCATGTTACACATAGATCCTAGTGGGAATGCTAACTGTCGCATTATATAATCTGCTAGCATTTTTCAGTAAACTTCAGCAATATGTGGATCTTGTTGAAAACCTACCGAAGTCTCCTAGCAGCTTGTTTAATGTGACAATCATCACTTCCATTAAGATCTGTGTTAAACATTCCCGTTTTGGAATAAAAGTTTACTTTTAAAGGGTTCAACAGAGCTGCTTGAAGTTTTGCAAATGTACACCATGCTCTCATGCAAGTAAAAGACCGTGCAAAGGAGGCCAAACAGAGAGAGCCATTGTTACTTATTTGCAAGTCACGATCCGCTTGTGTCAAGCACACTGACAGACTGGAAGTTCCTCATGCTCCAGGACTGAGTGGCCTCCGAGGTCAAACTATCCCATGTTTCAGCTTGTTGAACATGTCCGGAAGTAACATTAATTTGCCACATTGCAAACATCTGGCGTTTGGATTGCCATACTCTTTCATTAATGGACTCTGCTTAGTGTCATTTCATATTATGAAAGGTCTGCCTGACATCCATAACCTCATTTTGGAAAGTATGGCCATTTAATGACTCACACTATGTCAGAGCTCAAAGCTGGCAAGTTCCTATCGCTGCAATTTGGGTGATGGTTGAAAATGTCTCTCTAGAGACTTGTCTCTGCAATCCCTGCTTCGGTTTTCTTGCCACGGAATCCCTGGTGTAATTAGGAACGTTTCTGACTGTTCCCTTGCTTGGATTTGTGTCTGCAGGCTCTCATGCTGGCGATGGGCTATCACGAAAGGGGAAGAGCATTCCTGAAGAGAACAGAGTATGCTTTAGCACTGCCGTTCCTGCTGGATGCAGACAAGCACTTCTGGTAAGGGCTGATTCATCCTTATCTGTTTAAAAGGTTACAGGGCCTCTTTTTATTTATTTTTTCCCCCACATAGAGACTAAATCCCCTCTGAGTTGAAAGATGCCTGAAAAACATTGAAACATATGACAGCTCTCACCGGTGGACTGTAAAGGTCACCATCTAATGAGCTCTTTAGGGAACTGTTTGATTTTTATAACTATTTCTTTGACATTTGCATTATGTTATATAGATTGCCCTCGGTTAGGAATAATTCAGTTTATCTAGATGGAATTTTAACCATTTAAAGGCCAAGGAAAATGCAAGCATTAGTCTACCTTGCATAACAGAGTAATACAGTTCATGAATATTTAAATAAACACAAATCCCCTAGTGCACACCTATTTGTGTTAAAATAAATATGAATAAAACCACAAATATATACAGTCACAGATGTGCTGAAAAACGAATGTGCACAATTTAATGGAAAAAAAAAAAAAGTATACAAATAAAAAAGTTCACGTGCTGTATTAATGAGTGGTTATTCACAGCTTCTTACTCCTTCCGTGGAATACACACCATCACCACTAGCAGCTCAGTCACGTGTACATGTCCCTTTTAAAAGAGAAGAAGGTTTTTTTTTTGTTTTTTTTTATTCATACTTACCTAGGTCAGTGATGGTGAAACTTGGCACCCCAGATGTTTTGGAACTACATTTCCCATGATGCTCAACTACACTGCAGAGTGCCAAGGTTCACCATTACTGACTTAGGAGGATGCAGCATCTGTCCCCCGGCGCCTCCACACTTAGAACCGATCGGTCGAACACCGCCGATCGCTCGGTTTTCACAGCTCCGTGAGCAGAGAGCTGGTGACTGTCAGTCACAGCTCTTTGCTCCCTCCTCGCTCACTGAAGTGCTGGGGTTTGTGGATGAGGTGGAAGCGGCCGGCTCAGGCTCTCAGTGGCTCGCTGAAAGGCTAACATGGGTGTCGATCCAGGGATCTGGTCGGATCCCGACTCCATGGTCGTGATGACGCTAAGCCTGGACCGACTCTGTGACATCAGCAGGGAGCAGACTTCAGCACGCTCTCTGCTAAAAACGGGTCCCAGGAGTTCAGAATGAACTGCACTCCTGTGATCCACAGGAGAAGTACAGCCAAACAAGTTGTACTTCTCCTTTTAAGGGATCAGGTGGATAGTTGCCACTCTTGATTTGATTAAAGAGTGCCAATGCCAATGCTTAAAGAGTGCCAATGCTCCCGCGAATCCAGGAGAAAGGCTGAGGAATAAAACATGAAAAATCTGAGTGCTTCAGACCCCTTTCACACTGGATGCGTTTTTCAGGCACTACATTGCTAAAAAATAGCGCCTGAAAAAAGCCTCAGCTGTAAACCCAGTGTGAAAGCCTGAGTGCTTTCACACTGGGGCGCTGTGCTGTCTGGGCGTCACAAAAAGTCCTGCCAGCTGCTTCTTTGCAGCGGTGTAGGAGCGGTTCATACAACGCTCCTGCCCATTGAAAATAATGGGACAGCGCTGCTATCGTTTTAGCGGCGCTATTCGGCTGCTAGCGGGGCATTTTTAGCCCCTGCTAGCAGGCTAAAAAGGGGTTAAATCTGCCAGCAAAGCGCCACTGCAGCGGCTTTTTGCCAGCGGATTTAACCCCTTTTCGGCCGCTAAAACGATAGGCTGACGCCCGGGGAGGATCACTGTGAAAGGGGTCTTAATCGCAAGTGGCCTATTGAGTGTAGGTCAGAAAGTGAGGTGAGCTGCTAATGAAGTTATGTGTAAAGAAATGGAATGACACAGGGAAAAAGTATTGAACACATAAAGAAAGGGAGGTGCAAAAAGGCATGAAAAGACATGAGACCCTGTACAGGCATGCTGTATTTTTTTTTTTTTTTTTTGCATTTTCTTTTACCTGGGAGGCTTACAGTAGAGTTTTATTTTCTGTTATGGCACATTTTGTATATTTGTGAGGCCACATTCACAAGAGATGCAAACTGAGGGGCCCTTATAAGAACTAGGTAGTTCAAGTGTAAGTTCTCCAGGAATGACAAGTAGTTGAGTGCCAAATATGCTTTTCCTGTCATATGCAACAGTTTCTAATGTGCTAGAAAATTATAAAGAAAATAGTAGAACAATTTTTTTTTCCTCTGTGGGGGAATAAAAATTAGTCTTGCCTTGTCTGATTTTTCTGCTTAGCAACATCAATTTCCAGTTAAACATTAAATCCAAATTGCAGTCACACACGCAGGTGTTCAATGTAAGGTTGTTTTTCCTTTTGAGTAAAAAGAAATGTGACAGATGGAAGGTCTATCATGCATTACTAGGTGATGCAAAAATGGGCATGGTTAAAAGAACCATTGGAGATATGGTATTTAATGGTGTTCAATGCAATAATCAAGTGCCTACATCTTAATGGTTTCCACTTTATAGAAAGAATTAAATTACATTTCTGGGGAAGTACTAAACTGCATAGTGGGATGATTGGATTATTGGCTGCAATACTGAGAACTCTCACTAGATGTCAGTGTACTTTATACACATATATATGGTAAAGACTCAGTTTTTTTTATTAAAATATGTTATTCTTTCCTGCAGTGCTTGATACATAGTTGCAAGAAGCAGTTGCTAATGTTTAACTGTTCACTTGCTAATGGAAAAAGTAAAATTTGATCTGTTTTGATGGGAATATGGGTAAAATTATTATTTCTCATGATGTTTATGGGAGGAATATCATGTTAATGCCTGACAATGAATATATTAAACCTATTTCTGATAATAATATGCATATAATTATTTTTCTACATGGGGATTATTGGTGGAATATTGTAGTTAAACATACATAGGAATATATTAAACCTATTTCTGATATGAATATGCATATAATAATTTTTCTACATGGGGATTATGGGTGGAATATTGTAGCTAAACATCCTATATGCAGTTGGTTTTGCTAAGAGTAGTCTCGATCCTCCTCTTCTTGGGTTCCTCAGCTGCGCTTTTGGCTCCTCCTCTTCTCGAGTGCCCCGTTGGAGAAGCGCCCTCCTCTCGGGGCACTGGTGCGGGCACGCTCCCGTGTCCTGCTGCTGTGTCCATTGACACAGACAGCAGGACTCGGCACCGCCCCTCGGCTCTAGCGTCATTGGATTTGATTGACAACAGTGGGAGGCAATTACTGCACTGCTATCAATCTATTCAATCATGACCAAGACACCGGCTGGAGCTGGTATGCTTGTCCCCGTTGCTGGAAAGACCGGGTTCAGGTAATTAAAGGGGGGGCTCTGGGGGGCAGAAGGTTTTTCACCTTAATGCATAGAATGCATTAAGGTGAAAAACCTTGAGGGCTTACAACCCCTTTTAAGCATGATATTTCCCTCCATAATCCCCATACATAAAAGTATATGTACCCATATTCTTATCAAAGTCTGGTGAAATTTATTTTTTGCAGGGAAGTTCAATTTCTATCACCTGCAGCAAGGTTTATTGCCAATGGTCGAATATTGTAAAAGCAATCCACACGGCTAACTAGCCACCTAATCGCTTTTACAAGCAACAGGAGGAGACGTGCCTCCCTTTGCCTTCCGCTGGCTGTCCTGACACTCAATCAACCAGCCAGCGCTTCCACCGGCTGATCACAAAGACGGAAAAGCTCTGTCCACCTCTATGATATAGGAAACATGAAGCGATTAACATAACACAAAAAAGGAAAGCATTTCCTCATTTTGGTGGGGATCAAATGCTTTTAAGGGCAGAGGAGAGTTCTGGGGTCTCCATAAAGATTATCTGTCACTGCCTGATTAATGTCACATGGCATGTTTACATTTTTTGTGACAGCAAAAAGTGCTCTGGTCTTTCGCCAGCCAAATGGTCCGGGGCTGAAGTGGTTAAACACAAATCAGCAAAAGTAACAGTATTAATAGATGATATACAGTGGATATAAAGAGTCTACACAACCCTGTTAAAATGTCAGGTTTCTGTGATGTAAAAAAAAAATGAGACAAAAATAAATAATTTCAAATCTTTTTTTCACCTTTAACCACTTCAGCCCTGGAAGATTTGGTTGCTCAATGACCAGACCATTTTTTGTGATTCAGCACTGCGTCGCCTTAACTGACAATTTGCGCGGTCGTGCGGCGCTGTACCCAAACAAAATCGATGTCCTTTTTTTTCCCCACTAATAGATCTTTCTTTTGGTGATATTTGATCATCTCTGCGTTTTTTTTTTATTTTTTGCGCTATAAACAAAAAAAGAGCGACAATTTTGAAAAAAACACAATATTTTGTATTTTATGCTATAATAAATATCCCCATTTTTTTTTTTTTTTTTTTTTAAAGCTAGTTTTTCCTCAGTTTAGGCCAATATGTATTCTTCTACATATTTTTAGTAATAAAAATCGCAATAAGCGATTATTGATTGGTTTGCGAAAAAGTTATAGCGTCTCCAAAATAGGGAAAAGATTTATGGCATTTTATTTTATTTTTATTTTTTATCGGGACTACGACATTATGGCGGACAGATCGGACACGTTTGACACATTTTTGGGACCATTGACAATTATACAGTGATCAGTGCTATAAAAATGCACTAATTACTGTGTAAATGTCACTGGCAGGGAAGGGGTTAACTGTGTTCCCTAGTGTGTGTTCTAACTGGGAGTGACTGGAGGAAATGACAGATCGTTGTTCCTAGCTAGTAGGAACTCTCGATCTGTCTCTCCTCACAGAACAGGGATTTGTGTGTTTACACACACACACATGTCCCTGTTCTGGCTCTCGTGCCCGCAGGCGCACGCCTGCTTTCCCGCTTAAAGGGACCGACGTACAGCTACGACAGTTTTGCGGGATTGTGCCGACCTGCCGCAGTATAATGACGGTGGCTGGTTGGCAAGCGGTTAATGTGACCTATAAACTGTACAACTCAGTTGAACAACAAACTGAAATCTGTTAGGTGGAGGGACGTAACGTAACCTAAAAATAAAAAAAATAAAATGCTATGGTTGCATAAGTGTGCACACCCTTAAACTAATACTTTGTTGAAGCACCTTTTGTTTTTATTACAGTACTCAGTCATTTTGGGTATGACACTATCAGCATGGTACATCTTCCCTTGGCAATATTTGCCCACTCTTCTTTGCAAAAACACTCCAAATCTGTCAGATTGCGAGGGCATCTCCTGTGCACAGCCCTCCTCAGATCACCCCACAGATTTTCAATCAGATTCAGGTCTGGGCTCTGACTGGGCCATTCCAAAACTTTAATCTTCTTCTGGTGAATCCATTCCTTTTGTTGATTTGGATGTATGCTTTGGATCGTTGTCCTGCTGAAAGAGGAAATTCCTCTTCATGTTCAGCTTTCTAGCAGAAGCCTGAAGGATTTGTGCCAATATTGACTTGTATTTGGAACTGTTCATAATTCCCTCTACCTTGACTAAGGCCCCTGTTCCAGCTGAACAAAAGCAGCACCAAAGCATGATGCCGCCACCACCACCAGGCTTCACGATGGGTATGGTGTTCTTTTGGTGATGTGCAGTGTTGTTTTTTCGCCAAACCTATCTTTTGGAATTCAGGCCAAAAAGTTCAACCTGGGTTTCATCAGACCATAACACATTGTCCCACATGCTTTTGGGAGACTTCAGATCTGTTTTTGCAAAATGTAGCCAGGTTTGAATGTTTTTCTTCGTAAGAAAAGGCTACAGTTTTGCCAATCTACCCCATAGCCCAGACATATGAAGAATACGGGAGATTTTTGTCACATGTACCACACAGCCAGTACTTGCCAGAAATTCCTGCAGGTCCTTTTTTAATGTTGCTGTAGGCCTCCTAGCAGCCTCCCTGACAAGTTTTCTTCTCGTCTTTACATCAATTTTGGAGGGACGTCCAGTTATTAATAATGTCACTGTTGTACCATATTTTCTCCACTTTAATGATGACTGTGTTCACTGTGTTCCATGGTATATCTAATGCCTTGGAAATTCTTTTGTACCCTTCTCCTGACTGATCCCTTTTAACAATGAGATCCCTCAATGCTTTGGAAGCTCTCTGCAGACCATGGCTTTTGCTGTAGGATGCGACTAAGAAAATGTCAGGAAAGACCTACCAGAACAGCTGAACTTTATTTAGGGTTAATCAGAGGCACTTTAAATGATGGCAGGTGTGTACTGACTCCTATTTAACATGCGTTTTGAATGTGATTGCTTCTTTCTGAAAGTGCTGAAATTATTTATCTTTGTCTCATTTTTTACAACACAGAAACCTGACCTTTTTAACAGGGGTGTGTAGACTTTTTATATCCACTGTACATACATTTTTTTTTTTTTTTGTACTTACTGTATTTTTTTTTTCTGTTTTTTTTTCAGTGAATGTGGGACAGATCTGTTAGACTCTGTGGACAATTATGCTGTGCTACAGCTTGATATTGTGTGGTGTTACTTTCGCCTGGGTCAGTTAGACTGCTTGGATGACGCAGACTCAAAACTAAATATGTCCCAGAGGTGCTTCAATAGATGCTATGGAGAGAATCATGAACGGCTTGTCAACATAAAAGTATGTTGTCTCTTTACAATGTAGAATTAGTAAGGCTGTTGCATTCTTCATTATTACATCTCTGTGTTTTAGCCTTCAGTTGTAGTTCTAATCCAAAGGTTTACATCAGCAGACAACCCCGCTTAAAACTACTGCACTTAGGTGCATGACCCTGCTTATAGCCACTTCACCAACATGCATGTCTCTATTCAGTCTTAGGTGTCCTTTTATGAAGCAGTGATCAGCGGAGATCCTGAGGATCACCACTGATCACAGCCCATAAACAGTTTATAAACCAGAGATAATCGGGGGGAGAAGTGTTTGAACTTGTTCTCCCGCCGATTATCTCTGCACATGGAGAATCCTCATAGAATGACACAGTAACGGCCAGTGTATGAAGCTGCGATCTGAGCGCTTCACTGGCGATCTGTGTCAGAATTCACACTCCCTGATTCACCAACTCAGAGGAGGTGAAGCGGGGAGTGAAGAGAGAAACCCGAGGGATCTGAGGAGGAAAGAGGAAGATTATTAACTTCCTTATGCCTCGTTCAGACCCCCCAACACTGTAACCATGTCCCCTGTCATATATATGTGTATACATTATATATATATATATATATATATATATATATATATATATATATATATATTATATATGTATGTGTGTGTGTGTATATGTATATATATATATATATATATATATATATATATATATATATATATATATATATATATATATATATATATATATATATATATATATATATATATATATATATATATATATATATATAATGTGTGTGTATATACATGTATATATGTGTGTGTGTGTATATACATGTATATATGTGTGTGTGTGTATATACATGTATATATAATGTGTGTGTGTGTGTGTGTGTGTATACATGTATATATAATGTAGGGGGGACTCTTTATTTTATTAACATTAATCACACTGGTGTCTGTCCTGTATTGAGCTGTGATAATTTATCACCGCTTAATAAATGGACATCTCAGTGTTTCAGTGAATTTCTGGTACTGTAATCTCGTAAAGTCTCACGAGATTCCAGTATCGGGGGCCGTTCTCCACTGTTTGAAGCGTTTGTAGATCACTCCACTCCTCCAAGGGTGAAGCGATCTACTCCGCTTCGTGAACTGACACACAGAGGAGAAAGATCTCCTCTGTGAATGCCGGAGAATGAAGCAGTGAATAGATTTCACTGCTTCATAAAAGGACACCTTACTGCATTGATGTATATGATCCCATGTCCCTCCAGCAAAAGCGAGAGCTCTGCAAACAGCTAATAGTGTGCACTTTGTAGATTGAAAGGGGGGTGTGTTGGACCTCTGCAGAGAGACTGCTGCTCTCACAGAGAGTGAAGAGCCTTCTCTGAAGTCTTTGGCCTGTTCCTGGGACTGTTACTTTTTTGCTAGGGAGCAATTAAAAGCCTATAGTCAGTAAAACACTTCAATTAAATTTGCATTCTACTGTTTAATGTTTCTGTCTACTTTTTGTTTAAACTTAATTTGAGCTTAAAAGCTGACGTTTAGTATATTTTTTTTGAGGGGGGGATACAGCACCAAACATTAGGTAGTAGTTATGATGTTGATCCTGCAGGCGGCTGCCTCTGCTAAAAATCATTTTAATACGTCTCCTTCACAGCTGCTGGATACTGAACTAAATGGCTGTTTTCCAGTGCTGGAAAGGTTAACAGCAGCAGCTGCTACTGAGAAAAGTTGCACTACTTGCCCACCGCCTTCTGCTTTCTCCACCATTCAAAATACTCACATTCCAACACACCCACAATACATTGCATCAATGACAGTATTCCCTCCGCTCATTCTGGGAACGCAATGCAATGTGGGAATGTAGTAATGTGAGCAAGATGAATGGGGGAGAGGGCAGAAGGGTATGGGTGAGGGAACTGGTCAACTTTAATCAGTAGCAGTGGTGGCGGTTACCATTCACCACATCGGAAGACGGACACTCAGGGCAGTATTTGGTGGCTGTGAAGGAGGCACAGAAGAGAAGGTTTTTACAAGAAGCAGCTGCCCTCAGGTAATGGGATACACGTCATCATACATGCCTAATGTGTTTGGTGCTGTATTCCAAAAAAAAACAAAAAAAAAATTTAGACCTTCTTTGATCACCCTGGAGCTGATCATTGGCTGAGTCTTTGCACTTATGGTAATTCTTCGATTCATTCGAATGGTAGTTTTTCCATTTTCTTCCATGTCTTTCTGGTTTTGGTTGCCATTTGAGATCATTTTAGCTGAGCAGCCTATCAGTTTTTGCACTTCTTTATATGTTTTCCCCTCTCCAATCAATTTTCTTTTTTTTTTTTTTTTTTTTTAAACCAAAGTATGCTGTTCCTCTGAACAAGGTCTGGAATGACCCATTTTACTCAGAGAAATGCCCAGTATGCACAGCATTTGGTGCCTTCCTCCTTAAATAAGGGCCAGACTGAATGACCTCACTAATTGAACTCCACACTGCTATTATTTTGAACACTCCCCTTTCTGTTGGTTTTCTATTACTCTACTACACCTACAAGTAAATGATTTGCCATGTAGAAATATAATTTATACCAAATACAGTGATTGATCCAGTTAGTGATGTTGGACTGCTATTTTGAACACGTGTGTGTGTGTGTGTGTGTGTGTGTGTGTGTGTGTGTATGTATGTATGTATATATATATATATATATATATATATATATATATATATATATATATATATATATATATATATATATATATATATATATATATATATATATATATATATATATATATATATATAATGTATGTATGTGTATACATACACATACACATACACATACACACACACACACACACACACACACACACACACACACACACACACACACCGTTTGTTTAGGTTATACTTATTTAGTTAAGTTTGTGTGGGTTTGACCCTTTAAATGTTCAGCTTAATATACAGACTTTTTTTCTTCCACATTTGGAAATTATTTGAAAATGTAAGGGGGCAGACTCTTGCGGGAAATGCTCTCCTTGGACATGTTTTTGAAACTGAGAACGATAAGCATTTTAAAACAGAATTTGGCTAAGAAAGGAATCATTATTGGGGTATTTCCTAATGTGCTGTAATACTGATGTGACACTAATATATAATTCTCTCACTCAGACATGGCTGTTTCCACATGGGATTGCCAAACCTGTTTATTAATACGTGTTCACTAAAATTAATTAGGAGAGCCAGCTGCTTGTTTCATGCAGAAAATAAGTTTGGCCAAACACATTTTGTACGTCTTGCTTTCATGAGCCATCATATTTCCTTACTGTTGACAGTTTGTTCATATAGTTTGCAATGTTCAAAAAATATCCTGCTAACTAAAATTGTGCGCAGCGCTCAAAAACTTCACACCCAAACTAAAGTCCGTGTTCCATCATATAGAGGTTTTTAAACCATGAATGAAATAGTCCAGTGAAAAAAACGATATAGTCAAAAAAGGATTCTACGTGCCATCAGTGTTTGAAGTGAAGACACTGACAATGAAATCACCACCGGTTAGTAAGGAGGCTTACCGGAGTAAGAGGACTCAAATGGGCATATGCTCAATGAGTCAAAAAGGCATGTGGTGTAAACACCAATACAGTATATGGAACCTCCACATCTGGGCTCCAGATCAGGTTTGAGAGATAAGAATATGAATACCGCTCTGAGTCTGGAGGCAAAGTGATGTCCACCCTGATTTGGTACAGCTGGTGCAGGCTCTGCTCACAACAGAGAGGAAAAAGGGAAGTCTGGATGGCCGCACTTCAGCAAAAACTTCTTTATTAGGCAAAAGATAAAATAAAATAAAGTCATAGCTATGACTAAGCGCCTTTGAGGCGTGAAACGCGTAAGCTACTGTTGCTGTTTTGCTGTATCGCATGAAATGTCACTACTTTGGATTTTATCTTTTGCCTAATAAAGAAGTTTTTGCTGAAGTGCGGCCATCCAGACTTCCCTTTTTCCTCTCTGGGCTCCAGATCAGGATGGAAGATGGTCCATCCCCTGTTAGAACAGGCGGTGTATGCTAATTGGGAACATCCTGACAGGATTTTTGTTCCTCCTAAGATGTTTTCCCTTTTATCACACGGATTGATGCCCAGTTCCATTCCAGGCCTTTACAACAAGACATCTTGTTGGCCTGGATCAGAAGAGGACAAGCCCTGGATTATCCAATGTGCTTATCTCCTCAGGCACACTTAAGCCTAAACTGGTGGTTGCATGATCAGAACCTGTTAAAGGGAAAATCCTTGGAGAGTGCTCACTACAGATACCAGTCTTTCAGGCTGGGGAGCGTTCCTAGAAGGGCTCACAGCTCAGGGGAAATGGTCAGGGACAGAACAGACCCTGCCCATCAACGTCCTGGAATTATGGGCAGTACGTCTGGCCCTACGGTCCTGGACGGTGGAGCTTCAGGACTGCTCTATCAGGGTTCAGTCCGGCAATGCCACTGCAGTGGCCTATATAAACCACCAAGGCAGTACCAGGAGTCGTTCAGCTCTGAAGGAGATGAACTACATACTAGCCTGGGCAGAACGACATGTGCCGATTTATATCGGCAGTCCATATCCTGGGAGTAGAGAACTGGAAGGCAGATTATCTCAGCTGCCAGCAGATCTGCCCAGGGGAATGGTTCCTACACCCAGGGGTGTTCCAAGAAATTTGCCAGCATTGGGGATGGCCAGAGGTCGACCTATTGGCATCCATGTTCAACAACAAGCTACAGCAATTTGTGTTCCAAACAAGGGATCCTCTGGCAATCGGAGCAGATGCACGGGGTGACGTCTCAAGTTCCGATATTCCACACCAATTTACAGTCTAAATTTGACCACATGGCTATTGAAGCCAGGGTGCTGAAGGACCGTGGCATTTTGGGACCAGTAGTGTCTACCTTGGTGAATGTAGAAAAGCTGTCGCTAGGAAAATTTATCATAAGGTCTGGAAAACTTATAGTGCTTGGTGTGAAGCCAAAAAATGGCTTCTTCGGAAATACGTGATTTGGAGAATGCTCTCTACACTCAGCTGTGGAAATCAAATTGACTTTGAGTACAATCAGAGGTCAATTTCCGGCCCTATCAGTATTCTTCCAAAGGCCTTTAGCCTCCCATTCACTGATCCAAACCTTTATGCAGGGGGCAACTCGCTTGCTTCCCCCCTGATTAGATCGTGGTGCTGTCTGTGTTACAGAAACAACCATTTGAACCAATCAAGGAAATTCCATTAGACTTGCTGTCACGCAAGCTAGCCTTCCTGATGGCCATCACCTTGGCTAGAAGGGTGTCGGAGTTGGTGGCCATTTTGTGCAGGGAACCATACTTGATCCTTCCCCACGACAGGGTCATGTTACGACCTGTTCCATCCTTTTTGCCAAAAGTGGTGTCAGCCTTTCATTTAAATCAGGACATTATTTTGCCTTCTTTTTTCTCTCAGCCTCGCCTGGCGGAAGAGAGGCGACTGCATTCATTGGACGTTGTCCGGGCAGTCAAGGTTTATTTTGGCTAGATCTGCGGAGATCCGAGGATCAGACTCCTTTTTTGCTTTACCAAAAGGTCCCAAGAAGGGGCAGGCAGCTTCCAAGGCTTCCATTGCCAATTGGGTCCGTCAATTGATCATTCAGGCCTACTGTCTGAAACATAAAGCTCCTCCCTATAGGGTGAGAGCTCATTCTTCCAGGGGTGTAGAAACCTCCTGGGCTTTTAGCCATCGGGTATCTGTGGCTCAGATTTTTAAGGCTGCTACCTGCATATGTTCACAAAATTTTATCAAGTGGATGTTCGAGCAGCCGAGGATTCGGCTTTCGGCCGCAGTGTACTGCAGGCCGCCATATAAGTTCTGATGGCTATTGTTTGGCATGGTGTCTCCCTCCCCTCAAGCCTATTGCTCTGGAACATCCCAGCAGGTAATGAATATTAGCCTGACTCTGTGTCCCATGATGTACTCAAAGAAAAGGATTTTAGGTAATGACGAAAAAAATCAAATTTTTCTGAACCATTAAAGCTGTATGGACTCACAATTTTATCCTGATTTTCATTCTATGATGCTCAAGGTACAGGATGTGCACTGCTTTTTTACACTCAAGACAGAAGATTTTCTTAGGGTACTTTTTTGGCACAATTGACATCCAGATGTTCCCTTTAAATTTGATAAGAATCGAAAATCTTCACTTTTAACTTAAATTCCTTTTTTAAAGGAGATGTATGTGATTTACAAAAAAAAAAACATTCTCACCTCCCTGATGCTGCAGCTGTCCCCTGATGACTCTAAGCCCTAGGACTGAGTGATCACATGACCGCTGATTGCTCAGTTTTCAGTGGGCTCTGAGCAGAGAGCACTGACTATCCGTCACCGATTTCTGTTCTGCTCCTCCAGCGCTCACTAAAGCGCGTTGCTGGGTGGGGGTGGGTGTGGCTGGCTCAGGCTCTCAACGGTGTGCTGAGAGGATGAGCCAGCTTCTGATCAGGTATTTGGGTGGATCCCAATGTTATTGTCGGGATCCTTCCAGAGCCTGGACTGCCTCTCTGATGTCAGCCAACAGCGGGCTTTAGTGCGCTGATGGCTGACTCTGGGTTACAGAAGAGTACAAGTAAGTGCACTCCTGTGACCCAGAAGAGATGTATGATAAAAAAATCTTTGACCATACTTCTCTTTTAAAATAAAAATTTGACTAAACATTTTTTCATTTTTTTTATTGCATGCTCGTTGTTTTTGTTAGCTTTATGTTGTTACCAAGTGTGTTCTTTGTTACAGGGCAGTTACGGGAGAGAAAGAGTTTTATTTCTAAGACTTAATCTTCTACAAGGAATAGTAAATTACCACAATGGAAGAGCCAACGAAGCATCACAAAAACTATCAGAGGTACGATAATGAAAGTGTATTTCTTTTACAGTGGGGGTCAGTATTGCATTTGAGATGCTTCCGAGTTTCTTCTGTGATTTAGGCTGCTTTTGGATTCGCACTGATTTGTGTTTGCAAACAAATGCCCATTTACAAAATCCCATTCTGCTTTTAAATATTTGGATTTTCTATATTTAAATTGAGAGGTCAAAATCCCTAAACCAGACCTGGACAAACATCAGGTATTTAATAATTTACAGAAGTCAGGCTATTTGATTTTGATTGCTTATTTGGAAGCTGTACATTACATTACAACATTACATTACATTATTTATTAACCACTTGGCGCCCAAAGTATGTCATAGGACATCCTGGGCTTTGTGGGGGTATATCTGAATGATGCCTGCAGCTACAGACATCATTCAGATATCGGCTTTTTCAACCGGCGATTCCCTGCACCAAAAGAATGATCAAAGCAGCTGTTCTGCCGCTTGATCGTTCTTAAGGGCGGCGGGAGGGGACGCTTCTACCGACTCACAGCTTCCATCGGTGAGTCGGACACAGGATCCGCCGCCCCTGGATTGTGATCATAGAGATTTCCAGTGGACCAGATGGTCGCCGGAGTCTCTATGATCGTTCAGAGGCCGGGCACGATGTTATGACGTCACGCTCGGCCTCTGCATTCAATTAACGGCGCCGCCTCGGCTGAGAAGCCGTGGTCGTTTTTTTTTTATTTTTTTTTATTTTAGGCTTTCCAGCCTAGAGGTGAGATGTGGGGTCTTATTGACCCCATATCTCACTGTAAATAGGTCCGATCATGCCATATTCCTATTAGAAGGGATGTTTACATTCCTTGTAATAGGAATAAAAGTAATCAATTTCATTTTTTTCAAAGTGTCAAACTAAAAAAAATAGTAAAGTAAAATTAACAATTTTTTAAAGCGCCCCTGTCCCCGTGAGCTTGTACGCAGAAGCGAACGCCTACGTAAGTCCCGCCCACATATGAAAACTGTGTTCAAACCACACATGTGAGGTATCGTTCAAAACACGGCAGCAAGACTAGTCACAGGAAAAAAACCATGGGAATCCATCTCCCCATCCCTGAGGACCCTCCATTGGCTAACCGTAAAGAATCGGATCACATTCAAGACCCTCTGCTTGACCCACAAATGCACACAAGGAGATGCTCCTCAATACTTATGCGAAAAAATACAACACTACACCCCCAATCGCAACCTCCGATCTAACGACCAAAACCTCCTCCTTGTCCCCAAATCCCGGTACAAGTCAAGGGGAGAACGAAGATTTGCAGTCCAAGGACCACGGCTATGGAACGCTCTACCTATGAACATCCGCTTGGAAAAAGACCATCGGGCCTTCAGGAAAAAACTCAAGACCTACCTCTTCTAAGAAGGAATCAACGCAGGTCGGATCAAGCGCCTCGAGGCGATTCAGTTCGCAGTTGCAGCGCTATACAAATCATTCATTCATTCATTCATTCATTCATCGTCGCGAACGTTAGAGCGAGAGCAATAATTTGAGCCCTAGACCTCCTCTAACTCAAAACATGTAACCAGTAAAAAAATTTAAAGCGTCGCCTATGGGGATTTTTAAATACCAAAGTTTGGCGCCATTCCACGAGCATGTGTAATTTTTGAAGCGTGACATGTTGGGTATCTATTTACTCGGCGTATCTTCATCTTTCACATTATGCAAAAAATTTGGGCTAACTTTACTGTTTTTTTTTTTTTTTAAAGCATGAAACTGTTTTTTTTTTTTTTTCAGAAAAAAAACATGTTCGAAAAATTGCTGCGCAAATACTGTGCGAGATAAAAAGTTGCAACGCCATTGTATTCTCTAGGGTCTTTGCTAAAAAAAAAACATATATAATGTTTGGGGGTTGAATGTAATTTTCTAGCAAAAGAATTATGAATTTGACATGTAGGAGAGAAATGTCAGAATTGGCCTGGATGCCAAGTGGTTAAAGTAAGCCATGTAATGTAGTGCTGCTTCAATTGCAAGCTTATGATAGTCATTAACAAAGTTATTTCCCTGTGTGAAAAATTAATCTGTTGTATTTTTTAGGCTAGCCGATTGTATAATGAGCTCTCCATCGACCCAGCAAAAGTAGAGACCTTATTGCAATTGGGATGCTCAGCTCAGGAGGCACGCTTGGCACTGCGAGCATGTTATGGGAATGTGGAACATGCTGCCAACCATATTTCATGTAAACGAGAGGTATAACAAATATCATGTTTAGTTATTGCTAAATAGAGACTACCAGAAGGTGAATACACTGGATATATAGTTAATCATAAAATACAGATATGTTTAAAGCTCCAGGAAAACAACTTCAATAAAACTTGGACATAAGTGCATTCCCAGCCTTCTGATTGGCTAGATTATTATTTTTGCTGTTCATGTACCATTGGGGAAATTTCTCTTACCTTTAGGGATGTAACAGAAATTAGATACAATTTCCCAAAGTGAGGGGAAATCCCCTCTTAGACAGTTGTCCCCAGCCCAGGTGTCATTTCTTCTTACCTTTTGTTCTAGAGATAATTGAAAATATTTTGAATTCCCTCTAACGTTCGATTTCAGTGACAACAGTATTAGGACAAGCACAGTGTTGAATATCCCCAATGGGACCCAGACTGCAATAAAAACTTGATAGAGGGCCTAACCCTTCCACAACATCCAAAACTTGGGAAAAAAAAGAAAAGGGTTTGCCTAGAAATGCATTTTAAAGCGGAGGGCCATACAAAAATTGAACTTTTCGGAACCCTGTATAAGACAGGTATTTGCACCCACTTCCGGGCATAGAGGCACAATACCAATCACAAATCCAGAAAAAACACATGATACAAATGTTATAAATTGAGTTGCAGTTCAGTGGGTAAAATAAGTATTTGATCCCCAAGCAAAACATGACTTAGTACTTGGTAGAGACACCCTTGTTGGCAAGCACAGAGGTCAGACATTTGTTTGTAGTTGGTTACTAGGTTTTCACACATCTCAGGAGGTATTTTGGTTCACTCTTTGTTACAGATCTCTAAATCCTTAAGGTTTCTTGGCTGTCGCTTGGCACCTCGAAGTTTCAGGTCCGTCTATACATTTTCTATAGGATTAAGGTCTGGAATCTGACTAGGCCACTCCATGACCTTAAAGTGGAGTTCCGCCAAAATTTAATTTTTTTTTTAAAAGTCAGCAGCTACAAATACTGCAGCTGCTGACTTTTTTAAAATATGGACACTTACCTGTCCAGAGCGCCCGTGATGTCCTCCCCCGAAGCCGATCTATCCCTTGGCTCTCGGGTGCAAGCGCCGCCATCTTCGGTAAGGGAATCTGGAAGTGAAGCCTTGCGGCCTACTGCGCATGTGCGAGTAGTGCTGCACATACTCACTGGTCCCTGCTGTCTTCTGGGACCTGTGTGTCTCCCAGAAGACAGCGGGAGTGATGGAGGAGGGGCCGGACATGTCGTAGATCGTCGTGGAGCCTGCGGTTATCTATGCCCGGAAGTGGGAGCAAATACCTGTATTAGACAGGTATCTGCTCCCACCCTCCCCCCTGAAAGGTGCCAAATGTGACACTGGAGAGGGGGGGGGGGGATCCAAAAGCAGAAGTTCCATTTTTGGGTGGAACTGCTGGAAGACCCATCTTCAATGTTTTGGCTGAGGGAATAAGGTCCTCATCCCAGATTTTACAATAAATGGTCCAGTTCATTGGCCCCTCAATGCGGCAAAGTCGGCCTGTACCTTTAGCAGAGAAACAGTGCTTGACTGTAGGAATGGTGTTTTTAGGGTCATAGTCTGCATTTTTCTTCCTCCAAACACGGCGAGTTAATGCCAAAGAGCTCAATTTTGAGCAACAGCACTTTCTCCCAATCCTTGTCTGAATCATTATGATGTTCATTGGCAAACTTCAAATGGGCCTGTACATGTGTTTTGTTGAGAAGGGGGACCTTGCGGGCGTTGCAGAATTTCAGTCTATGGCTGCGTATTGTGTTGCCAATGGTTTGTTTGGTGACTGTGGTTCCAACTACCTTTAAGATTATTCACAAGCTCCTCCCTTGTAGTTCTGGGTTGATCCCTCACTTTTCTCATGATCATCCTTAGCCCATGAGGCGACACCTTGCATGGAGCTTCAGACCGAGGGCGATTGATGGTTAATTCTTCCATTTGCGAATAATCCCTCCAACAGGTGTCTTCTTCTCACCAAGCCTTTTGTCTTGTAGCCCATTCCAGCCTTGTGCGGGTCTACAATCTTGTCCCTGACATCCTTTGACAGCTTTTTGGTCTTGCCCATGATCAAGAGGTTTGAATGGAAGAGATTCTGTGGACAGGTGTCTTTTATACACATAGAAAGTTGTCGTTAGGAGCACCTTCTTAAATTGACAGGACTAATCTGTGTACAACGTGAGCACATGCTGTACTGTAGCCAGTCTGTGGGAGCCAGATTTATTGTTGTCTGGCAGGGGATCAAATACTTATTTTACTCAATGAACTGCAACTCCATATATAACATTTGTATCATGTGTTTTTCCTGGATTTTTGATTGATATTCTATCTCTATCATTTAAAATACGCCTATGATAACAACTATAGACCATTATTTTGTGAGCAAACTTACAAAATCTGAAGGGGATCAAATTATTATTTCCCCACTATAACTGGTTTATAGATGTAGCAATAGATGGCACTGTTTTAGAGGGGACTAGAGTTACAGTATAAAGTCTTCAGCTCTTCAGCTCTGCAGTTACGTTTCATGTTTTGTAGTATGTCAGATTGACAGTCAGTCTCAGTTAATTGAATGATATTCTTATCATCAAATACTGAAATCTAAATATCTTCGGTCTGTATGAATGTGAACATTCTTTTTCAATAGAAGTGAAGTCCTCTGTGTACAAATAGTGTGCAAAAGCAGAAAGCTAGCCTGTGATTAAGATTTCGGTTGGAAGGGGCAATAGTTATAATCTCCCTACTTTCTTTCTTGTTGGGCTAATAATATTAAAACATTTTTCAATTCAATTTTTCAGGAAAAGGCAAAGATTAAAAAAGAAGAGAGAGAGAAGAGAAGAAAAAGACTGGACAAGATCAATACTCTGCGCGGGATGGGGTATTCTGAGACTGCTGCTGCAGAGGCCTTAAGTCAGGCCAGTGGGAACATTGACCGGGCAGTCCAGGTAAATTTCCGTTCACCCTGTGATCAAATAAACAAGATGGTTTTGGAGCTTATTTAACCACTTCAGCACCGGGCCATTTTACACCCTTCCTTACCAGAGCACTTTTTGCGATTCGGCACTGCGTCGCTTTAACTAACAATTGCGCGGTCATGCGACGTTACACCCAAACAAAATGAACGTCCTTTTTTTCCCACAAATAGAGCTTTCTTTTGGTGGTATTTGATCGCCCCTGCGGTTTTTATTTTTTGCGCTATAAACAAAAGAAGAGCGACAATTTTGAAAAAAACACAATATTTTTTACTGTTTGCTATAATAAATATCCCATTTTTAAAAAAAAAAAAAATATTTTTTACTCAGTTTAGGCCGATACATATTCTTCTCATATTTTTGGTAAAAAAAATCGCAATAAGCGTATATTGATCGGTTCGCGCAAAAGTTATAGCGTCTACAAAATAGGGGATAGATTTATTGCATTTTTTTAATTATTTTTTTTACTATTAATGGCGGCGATCTGCGATTTTTTTTTTTTTTTCCTTGACTGAGACATTGCGGCGGACGCTTCAGACTCTTTTGACACATTTTTGGAACCATTCACATTTACACAGCGATCGTTGCTATAAAATTGCATTGAATACTGTGTAAATGTGACTGGCAGGGAAGGGGTTAACACTAGGGGGCGCTGCAGGGGTTAATGTGTTCCCTATAGGAGTGATTCTAACTGTGGGGGGAGGGGACTCAAGGGGAGGAGACCGATCATGTGTTCCTCCGTACTGGGATCACATGATCGGTCTCCTCTCCGCTGACAGGACGTGGAGCTGTGTGTTTACACACACAGCTCCACGGTCCCGTTGTTTTAACGGGCAATTGCGGGTGCCCGGCGGATATCGCGGCCGCTGGGCACTCGCACCGGGTCCCGAGTGGCGCCGCGGGCGCGCGCGCCCCCAGGCAGCCGGGAATGGGAGGACGTCATATGACGCCCACCCAGGATGGGAGATCCACCTTGTGGGCGTCATATGACTATGGGCGGGTAGGGAAGTGGTTAAACCAGCGGCAGTATTTGAAAGCAATACGCGGTGGATTGTTTTTCAGAACGTGGAACAGGAATGGCTGACATTGTCATGTACTAAATGCCTTTTTTAAAGGTTTGTTCTTTATGAAAATACTCTGACACAAACGTGAGCCTAGCCATTTCCTTGAATGGGTCTTTGTCGGTGGCTTTACTACTCGCTGAATTTGACAGGGGGTTTAATTTTGAATGTGCCTTGTTTACTGTCCCCTGACTGCAAGTGTAAATGAGGCCTTCGTGTAATATAGTTTTTTGTATCAAGCATTTTTAAGAGCTTTTTTTTCAGCATGTATGCCATTGTCCTTCCAGGTCCATATGAACACTTACTTTCCTAGGTAGCTTACCTGTTAAATGCTTATGATGCTGGGTTAAATGTACAAAATATACAGTTGTATGCACAGTTGGACTCCTCTATTCATATGAGATTCACATATTGATTTTAAGCCACTATCAGGACGAACCTACCGTATATACTCGAGTATAAGCCGAGTTTTTGAGCACATTTTATTGTGCTGAAAGTGCCCCCCCACGGCTTATACTTGAGTCAAAAACTTTTCTGCAGCAGAAAATGAAATTTTCCGACCCGACTTTGGGGTCCCGTATCTCGGGGCCTCTTGGTGCTAGGAACCCCAAATTTGGTGTGCAAACCCAGTGGAACCAACACTACAACATATCCAATGGGGTTCCTAGCACTAAGTGGCCCGAGATACGGGGCCCCAAAGTCGGTTTGGAAAATGTCATTCTCTGCTGCAGAAAAGTGCTTGACATTTTCCGAACCGACTTTGGGGCCCCATATCTTGGGGCCTCTTAGTGCTAGGAACCCCAAATTTGGTGTGCCCACTCCAACATATCCAAAGAGGGGGTTCCTAGCACCAAGTGGCCCCAAGATACGGGGCCCCAAATTCGGTCAACTGTGTCCATCTGCAGCAATGTTATTTCAGGACCCTTTGGCTGCAGCTAGGGGGCATCTAGGAACACTTAACTACCAAGTTTGAAGTTTGGGGGACCTATGGCTGCAAATGGGCACAGTATGGCTGCAAATGGGCACAGTGAGGCTGCAAATGGACATTGTTGACCCTCTTTTCCACTTACAGTAGCTGCACATTTCTCACCCTAGGCTTATACTCAAGTAAATCATTTTTTTGTGGTAAAATTAGGTGCCTCGGCTTATATTCGGCTTGGCTTATACTCGAGTATATACGGTAACCATTTTCTGAGAAATGCTCACTAATTGTGTTTAGACTATGTTAGTAAATAAAACCATTAACCATGCATTCTCCACTTTAGTCTGTGGAACAATATTATGAGAAACAGCAGCAGTTCTGTGTGCTAAAATGGAATGCAATGGTTTTCTGCCTGTTCTCAGGGCAACATCTGCTAGTTTATGGTTGGCTCAGACTGTCTAAATTAATATAGCTTAGTAAAAGATCAGACTTCATTTACAAGGCATGTATGCAGAAATCCAGGTCATTCCAAAGGCAGGTACCCAGGGAAGGGAAGCAGGTACCCAGTTTTGACAGGTACCCGCTCTCACTTCATCTCGGATCACCTGTACTTAATGCCCGCTAGCCGCTTTCTTTATTTTACATGTGACAGAGTCACTTTATATCAAATGCAAAGAACGCCCATCTAGCATCAACATTTTTGTGAGTTCTCCTTCCATACAATATTGGCTTTCCTCATTTCTAATAAAAAAAATCGTATTTTTGTTCTATCAGCGCTAGAGTGCCAAGTACATTAAGCAGTTTCCAAAATGTTACTTTAGTAGAACGAAATGAGCAGAGAGATCAGATAAGCCAGGAATACAGATTACTGCTTATTTTTTTTTTACAATTTTATAACAATTGCTCTGTTGCAAACATGAATGTTTTGAAATACAGACACAAATCATTTCCTCATTCCTTGGATCAAAAGTTAAGATAGAAAAAGTTATATGTGCGTGTATGTATGTGTGTGTGTGTGTGTGTGTGTGTGTGTGTGTGTGTATACATCTTCCTTGCGAGGTGTGTCTTCTTTAAGAGTTATAAAGTTGTAGTCATGGCAGTATGTCCCACATTAATATGGGGTCCAAGTAGTATTGCAACCAGGAAGGCCCCCTTTGTTGTGCCCAAAGTTCCACCTAAGGCAGCCCATACTAACCCCATTCCCCCATCCACACATTCAAGGTGGATGGGGGAATCCTCCCACTGAGCTATTGCATTCTGACAGCGGGGAAGCTTCCCTGTCGGTAAAATACATTGATCAGCTATCGTTTGCCGTACTGATCGCGCAAGGGGAAAATCCAACAGGATGGTTGTATAGAAGTCGATCTGTAGAGCGACTTCTGTACAACCACAGTGCCTATACATGGATTAAAATGTGGCCGTTCCCTGCTGAACTGACCGAATTTCGATCCATGTGTGGCTGGCTTAATGATGCTGACAGATCGTGGAGGAAGGGAAGCCATCAGTACAGTTTGAATCGGGTTTGCCAATGAAGTAACCTGAAGGGTTACTTCATTGGCAAATAACACACAGCCCGTAACAGTGGAAGCGCAAATGTTGGGGAGTAAATGTGGTTGTTTCATGTTTATAGATTGACGTAAATTATTTTCAGATTAGGGTCACAATGTTGCTAGCTGCTACTGTTATCTGACTGGTTGGAATGGACCCCTACTAGTTGTTCCAGACTAATTAGTTGAGGAGACTAATGTTCACAATTCAAGTGATACTAAACACGCACTGTTTTTTTTTTTACCTTGTTCCTTCTATTTCCGTATGTGGACGATGGCACTGTAATTATTTTAATAAAAAAAAAAATCTAAGTACCCTTTTCCCAGTTGATATACAGCTGTCACATGACCTAGCTTTTTCCCAGCCTGTCTGCAGAGAAACATAAGCAGGAGCTTCTAGTTCTCTTCTGGTCACATGTTCAAAAAAAAAAAAAGCAGCCTTTGGAATACAGAGTAAAAAAAATATCAATAAACTGTTGTAAATTGTCATACCAATATACTGTATATTTGAAATCAAATATTTATTGTTTTGTGGAAATAACACGGTGTGGGCATATTTCTGCCAGTCACAGGCTGTGTCACGCCCCTGCAGCCTGTGTCTTGGAATAAGAGGGAGGTGATTCCTCCATGAATCTACTTGTAATGCCTTGCCCCCATTGTGTTCAAATGGTTATTGGGTATGGAGGAGGGAGGGAGGGAGTGGGCTGTCATTTACCACTATGTATATGCCCACATGTGTGACTATAGTCACATGGACTACTCAGATGTGATCGGGAGGAAATGCTCAGCATAGAAACTTTACTGAAACCTGAGCATGTACAGAGTTGCCACCACTGCTGCAAATCTTGTTCTTCAGGAGTGCTGTCTTCAAATACCTAAAAATTACCCCAAAATGTCAACAAGCCAGGGAGTAAATCAAATTTGCCCAATTCACACAATTTTATTGTGCAGCTTTTACAACCTTGGACTCCGTGTGGGCCTTCTACTGGTGTCCTAATAACCAATGACTTCATTGGTTGATTAGGTGTACTTCCGGCACCTGCACAGCATCCTTGTTTGCCGCTCGCTGCCCCTTTATCTTTAATCACCTCTAATGTGGACACACACAGCCTGGCTCAGGAGCGTGCCCGCACAAGTCCCCCCTCAACAGCTAGCTTGCTAAGGGTGCACTTGGCGAAAGAAACAACCAATCGTGACGGGGGGGGGGGCCCAGAAGAGGAGGTAAGCCACTGCTCTGTGCAAAACCATTGCGCAGAGCAGGTAAGTATTAAAGCAGAACTATACTCACCTTGGCTGCAGTGATTCAGCATCCCGGAGCTCCCATCCGGTCACTGACATCTTTGGGCAGCTGGCTTCAAGACATTATTCGCGGCCCGCTTTCATTGCCTGGGCCGAGATGACGTTACTCATGCAATGGCGTTCAGTCAAATCGGCATTGCCAAACATGTACGATGATCTGTGCATATGCAGCTCACTGTACAGGGGCGGACAGGCAGGGAAGTAACCTAAATACAGAAGACATTTTAACATTCCACTTTAACATGTTTATTATTTAATAAAAAAACTTTGCTCTCTCCATCAACACCGACTTTTTTTTTTTAACCATATGCTTACATTAGTAAACAAGAATGTAGATAATACAGTGCATCCGAAAAGTATTCGCAGCGCTTCACTTTTTCCACATTTTGTTATCTTACAGCCTTATTTCAAAATGGATTCAATTGTTTTCTCAAAATTCTACAAACAATACCCCATAATGACAACACGAAAGGAGTGGGTTTGAAATATTTGTAAATTTATTAAAAATAAAAAAACGAAACAAATCACATGTACAAAAGTATTCACAGCCTTTGTCATGACACTCAAAATTGAGCTCAGGTGCATCATGTTTCCACTGATCTTCCTTAAGATGTTTCTAAAACTTAATTGGAGTCCACCTGTGGTAAATTCAGTTGATTGGACATGATTTGGAAAGGCACACACACCTGTCTTTATAAGGTCCCACAGTTAACAGTGCATGTCGGAGCACAAACCAAGCCATGAAGTCCAAGGAATTGTCTTTAGACCTCTGAGACAGGATTGTATCGAGGTACAGAAAAATGTCTGCAGCATTGATGGTCCCAATAAGCACAGTGGCCTCCATCATCCGTAAATGGAAGTTTGGAACCACCAGGACTCTTCCTAGATTGGGCTGCCTGGCCAAACTGAGCAATCGAGGGAGAAGGGCCTTAGTCAGGGAGGTGACCAAGAACCCAATAATAATTCTGACAGAGCTCGTGTGTTTCTCTGTGGAGAGAGGAGAACCTTCCAGAGGAACAACCATCTCTGCAGAACTCCACCAATCAGGCCTGTATGGTAGAGGGACCAGACGGAAGCCACTCCTCCAGTAAAAGGCACATGATGGGCCGTCTGGAGTTTACCAAAAAGCAACTGAAGGACTCTCAGACCATGAGAAACAAAATTCTCTGGTCTGATAAAACAAAGATTGAACTCTTTGGCCTAAATGGCAAGCATCATGTCTGGAGAAAACCAGGCACTGCTCATCACCTGGCTAAATACCATCCCTACAGGAAAGCATGGTGGTGGTGGCATCATGCTGTGGGGATGTTTTTCAGTGGCAGGAACTGGGAGACTAGTCAGGATTGATGAAAAGATGACTGTAACAATGTATAGAGACATCCTTAATGAAAACCTGCTCCAGAGCGCTCTGGACCCTTAGACTGGGGCGAAGGTTCATCTTCTAACAGGACAATGACCCTAAGCACACAGCCAAGACCAGACTTGAACCCAATTAAACATCTCTGGAGATATCTGAAAATGGCTGTGTACCGACGCTCCCCATCCAATCTGATGGAGCTTGAGAGGTCCTGCAAAGAAAAATGGAGAAACTGACCAAAAATAGGTGTGCCAAGCTTGTAGCATCATACTTAAAAAGACTTGAAGCTGTAATTGGTGCCAAAGGTGCTTCAACAAAGTATTGAGCAAAGGCTATGAATACTTATGTACATCTGATTTTATTTGTTTTAATACATTTGCGAAGATTTTAAACAAACTTTTTTCATGTTGTCATTATGGGGTATTGTTTGTAGAATTTTAAGGAAAATAATGAATTTAATTCATTTTGGAATAAGGCTGTAACATAACAAAATGTGGAAAAAGCGAAGCGCTGTGAATGCTTTCCAGATGCACTGTATTTGCTTGTTTTTGCTTGTCACTTTGTGGTTTCTGGCCTAGGCAAATTAAGTTTTATATATCCTAGAAGTCTTCAGAAGGGGAGGAGGGGTTTGTCCAGCTAAGCACACCCCCCTGCCTGCATGCCTGACCTACATTCCAGGAAGTAAATGCTACATGAATCATCTGCCCTTACTCAAAATGGCTGCAGCTAAGACAGCTAGGGGGTGTCCAACGAAAAAATTACTGACATACTGAATGATAAATTGTCCCTCTTTTAGAAGGTTTACTCCCAGTGGATACCACACTACCTCCTCTTAAATTTTGACCGTTGACTCTTAAACCTTTAAAACCTACTGAAAATCCTCAAAGCTAAGCCTTGGGGGGACCCTCAGACCCATACCTCTCCCCTAAACCTCTCATTTTTTCTTATTTCCTATTTCTTCCTTCCATTCTTTCTATCCTCTTCTGCTCATTGTTACATTGATGTACTGCTCTCTATGGTGATGCACCATGGCTTCATAACATTGGCTGTATCTGTGCTACATCTGTGTTCATTGTACTTTGTGTACAGTAACCTTGTCAATGTTGGCCCACTGCTACTGGGACACTTTTTGTATTCATTATTATACAGGACTTTTATAGCACCAACAGTTGTGTAGCATTTTACAATATAGAGGGAGACGGTACAGTAATAATGTATTTCAAGACAAAAGGGTTAGGAGTAATGCTTCTATTTAACTTTGTTGCAATCTCAAAAATTATTGAAAAAAGATTCTAGAGTTCTCTTTTTACTGTTTATTTGGGGAGGGATGAGTAATTAGGTAATGCTGCTCTTGTTTTATTCAATGATGTAGTAATTGCCATACCTGTTCTAGCCTTGGTGTTTCATTGTTGCGATGTAACTACAGACCTCCATAAAGGTGCTTTGGCAGTGCAACTTCTTCATATATGCAAGTTTAATGGGCTCTCCATTTCTAGCTAACAGGTTTTATTGGGTACTTTCACCCAGGCTAACATTCTCAACTTTTGTAAATCTGAAATAAATCATGCCTTATAGTGTATGTACATTTTAAAAATGTATTCCTCTTCTGTGCTTACTTTTAGAAGTGGCTCTAAAGGTAAAAGCTTTTTTTTAACCTTAAGGCCCCTTTCACACTGAGGCGGTGCGGGCATCGGCGGTAAAGCAGCGCTATATTTAGCGCTGCTTTACCGTAGTTTTAGCAGCGGTATTCGGCCGCTAGCGGGTTGGTTTTAACCCCCGCTAGTGTCCGAAAAAGGGTTAAAACCCCCTGCAGCGGCACTTTGCCGGGGGTATTGCAACGCTGTCCCATTGATTTCAATGGGTAGGAGCAGTTTAGGAGCGGTGAATACACCGCTCCAAAGATGCTGCTAGCAGGACTTTTTTTACCGTCCTGCTAGCGCACCGCTCCAGTGTGAAAGGACCCGCTTTTTTCAGGTGCTATACAGGCGCTATTTTTAGTGCTGTAGCGCCTGAAAAACGCTTCAGTGTGAAAGGGGGCCTAATGCATTTTATGCATTAAAGTGATACTAAAGTCTTTTTTTTTTTTAAAGAAAAAAAACATGTTATTGCCTACCTGCTTTGTGAAATGGTTTTGCATAGAGCAGCTCAGATCCTCCTCTTGTCGGGTCCTTCTTTGGTGCTCCTGGCCCCTTCGTCTTGTCAAGTGCTTCCACAGCAAGCAGCTTACTATGGGGACACCCCAGCCAGCCACAGCTTCCTGTTGTCCATTCAGAAACTGAGCCGTGGCCTAGCCCCACCCCCTCTCCTAATTGGCTAACGGACTTTGACAGCAGCGGGTGCCAATGGTGCCGCTGCTGTGTCTCAGTCAGAAGGGAGAGTTCCGCATGGTCGAGGCATTCGTGCACATCGCTGGATAGAGATGGGGCTCAGGTAAGTATTAGAGGGGCTGCTGCACACAGAAGTTTTTTTTGCTCTCAATAACAGCCAGTGAGGAGGGAATGGCGGGTAAGGCCGAGCCACGCTCTGTGTGTCAATGGAGTGAGAATACGGGGGGGGGGGGGGCAAGAGTGCAGGCGTTGGACTCGAGAAGAGGTGCATCAGGGCTGCTCTGTGTAAAACCATTTCACAGAACAGGTGAGTATGACATGTTTGTTTTTTTAACAAAAAATGTTTGCATTTGCAATCCCTTTTTAAATATATTATTGAAAGTGTTATTATGGGGGTTATTTACAAAAGGAAAATCCACTTTGCACTGCAAGTGCACTTGGAAGTAAGGTTGCTGTAGATCTGAGGGGGACATGCAAGGAAAATAAAAAAAGCATTTTAGCTTGCACATGATTGGATGATAAAATCAGCAGCGCTTCCACTCATTTCAGATCTACCCCTTAGATTTAGAGCTACTGCACTTCCAAGTGCACTGTCAGTGCAAAGTGGATTTGCCTTTCGTAAATAACCCCCAATATCTTTTCGACGACTAAAAAAACAATAGCCTGAGTTCTTGTGAGCTTATACATTTCTGTACTCTCTGCCTCTGGACTGTTATTCGTTAGCATTGTTCCTTGCTATCTCTGTGGACTACAACACGCCTCTCCCTATTATTGACAAGGGAGGAAGGTGTTATGTAGTCCTAACAGTCCCTTTCCTAGGGTGGCAACATTACTCAGTACGCTTGTCACCCTAGTACAGGAAGTGTGTTAACGGCAGGATTACCAGCTTAAAATAAAGAAATGTGAAAAAAGAATACTAATGCAGCCATCACTTTGAGGGACCGGTAAGCTGCAGTACTACCAAATTTTGTTCTTGGGTTTAGATACGCTTTTAGTAACATTAATACAGTAATATTAATTGATACTTTTGTGCTCAGTATATTTGTGTAAGAAAATATTTAGAATTGAAGAAGAATCCCTGACCTTGGTGAGAGGTCTGATTCAGCATACACACCCTATTCTTCCTTCTGTTTCTGTTTCAGAGCGATGACCTTTTCTTTTTAATCCTTTAATGTATGAGCAGTTATCTGTCATAACTCTTCTGCCTCTCCTCCCCCAGGCTGTATTTAGTGAGGCTTCCATCTGTTTCCAATATGATAAATCAATAGAATGGCCTCTATTTCTTGGTAGTCCACTGCAGTGTTACAGGCCTGTTTGTTTTTACTGTGGGGTAGTACTCAGTGCTGACAGCTGGGCTGGATTGTAAACTTCCCTTTTGTACAAATAATTTAAAGTGCTGTGCAACATCAATTCATAATCATATAACCAATGATGTATAAACAATCTCTCTCTCTATATATATATATATATATATATATATATATATATATATATATATATATATATATATATATATATATATATATATATATATATATATATATATATATATATACATTTGTGCTCATAAGTTCACATACAGAATTGATGATTTTTTGGCTATTTTTCAGAGAATATGAATGATAACACAGAAACTTTTATTTCACTCATGGTTAGTGTTTGGCTGAAGCCATTTATTATCAATCAACTGTGTTTTACTCTTTAAATCATAATGGCAACAGAAACTACCCAAATGACCCTGATCAAAAGTTTACACACCCTGGTGATTTTGGTCTGATAACATTCACACAAGTTGGCCCAAATGGGTTTGAATGGCTATTAAATGTAATCATCCTCACCTGTGATCTGTTTGCTTGTAATTAGTGTGTGGGTATAAAATGTCAATGAGTTTCTGGACTCCGGACAGACCCTTGCATCTTTCATCCAGTGCTGCACTGACGTTTATGGATTCTGAGTCATGAGGAATGCAAAAGAATTGTCAAAGGATCTGCGGGAAAAGGTAGTTGAACTGTATAAAACAGAAAAGAGATATAAAAAGATATCCAAGGAATTGAGAATGTCAGTCAGCAGTGTTCAAACTCTAATCAAGAAGTGGAAAATGAGGTGTTTTGTTAAACCAAACCACGGTCAGGTAGACCAACTAAAATTTCAGCCACAACTGCCAGGAAAATTGTTCGGGATGCAAAGAAAAACCCACAAATAACTTCAGGTGAAATACAGGACTCTCTGAAAACATGTGGTGTGGCTGTTTCAAGATGCGCAATAAAGAGGCACTTGAAGAAAGATGGGCTGCATGGTCATGTCACCAGAAGAAAGTCATTATCATGCAAATGCCACAAAATATCCCACTTACAATACACCAAACAGCACAGAGACAAGCCTCAAACCTTCTGCCACAAAGTCATTTGGAGTGATGAGACCAAAACTGAGCTTTTTGGCCACAACCATAAACGCTACATTTGGAGAGTCAACAAGGCCAATGATGAAAGGTACACCATTCCTACTGTGAAACATGGAGGTGAATCGCTGATGTTTTGGGGATGTGTGAGCTACAAAGGCACAGGAAATTTGGTCAAAATTGATGGCAAGATGAATGCAGTATGTTATCAAAAAATACTGTAGGAACATTTGCATTCATCAGCCAGGAAGCTGCGCATGGGACGTACTTGGACATTCCAACATGACAATGATCCAAAACACAAGGCCAAGTCGACCTGTCAATAGCTAAAGCAGAATAAAGTGAAGGTTCTGGAGTGGCCATCTCAGTCTCCTAACCTCAATATCATTGAGTCACTTTGGGGAGATCTCAAACGTGCAGTTCATGCAAGACAGCCCAAGAATTTACAGGAACTGGAGGCTTTTTACCAAGAGGAATGGGCAGCTTTACCATCTGAGAAGATAAAGAGCCTCTTCCACAAATACCACAAAAGACTTCAAGCTGTCATTGATGTTAAAGTGGGCAATACACGGTATTAAGAACTGGGGTATGTAAACTTTTGATCAGGGTCATTCGGGTCGTTTCTATTGCCATTGGGATTTAAAAAGAGTAAACACAGTTGATTGGTAATAAATGGCTTCAGCCAAACACTAACCATGAGCGAAAGAAATGTTTTTGTGTTATCATTCATATTCTCTGAAAAATGGCCAAGAAATCATAAATTCTGCCAGGGTATGTAAATTTATGAGCACAACTGTGTGTGTGTGTGTGTGTGTGTGTGTGTGTGTGTGTGTGTGTGTGTGTGCGCGATATATATAATAAATAATATGCCGCTCCCAACTATCCAAAGGAATACTACTCCATCCATAGGAATAAATGGGACTTGCAATTTGCATGTGCTGTAGTATCTGGATTTGGCCAGGAATGTGTGCTGCAATGGCTGTGTGGTGCTGGGCAGAGATAATGTAGGTAAAGAGCTTGGCAGTGGGGCCTAAGATAAGTTTTTGTTTATTTTGAATGGAGGGGACATTGGAAGGACAACTTCGAGAAAAGTGAAGTTTTTTTTTTTTTTTTTTTTTTAAAGAAAAGTGCCTGTGTTACCCATAGCAGTTACAAAAAGTGTAGCTTCTGCCTTTTAATAAACACACACTCACCTGTCCCAGGATCCAGCGATGTGGCCGTTCGAACCCTCAGTTCTCTCCCTCTCCTCTCCCCAGTGCTGGCATCACAAGTGTGGCCCCCCGGCTGTGACAGCTTGCGGCATCACAGCTGGGTGTGCACTGTGCCTCCTCAATGGCTGGGAAATCTTCTGGGACCTGTGGCTTGTCCCGGAAGATTGCAGGGAGGGAGGAGGAAAGGAGAACTTCCGCTTGAGTCGCCTAGGCGGCCCGAGCGGAAGTGGGAGCTGGGTACCTGTCAAAACTATGTGCCCACTGCCCTCACCCCCCAATAAATTACATGCCAAATGTGGCATGTAAGGGGGGTGAGGAGCCCTTAAAGCGGAACTTCCATTTTTTTAGTGGAACTCTGCTTTAAGCCTAGTACACACAATCAGAAAATCAGATGAAAAATACCGCTTTTGAAACGATCGTACGATAATGTGATCGTCGGTACACAACTTTTAAGAGCTGATCACGACAGGTCGTGCAAAATTATCCAAGGGGACGATTTTCGTTTAACCAGTACAGTTCTAGTCCAAAAATACAATACATCACTTTCAAATTTTTATTGTCTTGCGAGAATTTTCAGAACTTTAGTAATCTCTTCATTATTGAAATGGACACTAGTGTGCAATAAAAACCAGACGATCAGTCGTCTGATAATCTCACCATGTGTACCAGGCTTTATGCAGTGCTCTACATACTGTACAATTTCATCAGTCCCTGTCCTCATGGAACTTCCAATCTAACTACATGCATACAAATGCTATGGCCAAGGAACTACCAGCTTGTTTTTAGAGTGTTGAAAGAAACTGGAGTACCCAGAGGAAACCCATGCAAGCAAAGGGGGAACCTGCAAACTCCATGCAAATTGTGTCCTCGCCAGGATTCAAACCAAGTACCCCAGTGCCACAAGGCAGAATTGCTAACCACTGTGCTGCCTATTTCCCCTTCTCTTTCTAGTGTTCCCTTCCCATTTGTAGAGCCCCTTCAGAGGCCTGGGAGGAAAACGATTTCTCTCTTGGTCCTCAGCAGCCATATCCAGACAGAGTATATACATTACTGATTTGTATAGCCATCTTAATATGAAATACTTATCGTTTACACACAGGTTCTATATATCAAGTGAAAAAATAATAATGTATAGGAAATCTGAAGTGTATTGCTTATGCTAACCATCATTTAGTTCTATGATATGATCTTAGGTAAACACTGACGTTTCCTGACAAAGGTAGGAAGGGAATTATGGAAGAATTTGATTCTTGCTGGAAGTGACTTGTAACCTCTGCAGCCAGCGGATTGCAATCTGTTCTAGAAATCATAGGACTTGATATCTGTCAATCCTAAGTGGAATGTGTACATACAGTATATGTTTCCATAGAGCCAACTGACTTGTGTGTGATGTGAAGATAAGGTGCGGGGGTTTCATTTGGTTATACTGTTGGAATGTTGACACAAATTAAACCTGTGCAAAGTGGACTTATCTCCTCTAAAGAAAGTCTGTTTCAGTAATGAAACGGTTTTCTGTTGTTACTGTTATGCCGCGTACACACGATCGGAAATTCCGCCAGCAAAAGTCCGACGTGAGCTTTTGGTCGGAAAATGCGACCGTGTGTATGCTCCATCGGACTTTTGCTGGCGGAATTCCAGCCAGCAAAAGATTGAGAGCAGGTTCTCAATTTTTCGGTCGGAAAAAGTTTTGATCGGAAATTCCGATCATCTGTACCAATTCCGCCTCGCAAAATTCGTACGCATGCTCGGAAACAATTTGACGCATGCTCGAAAGCATTGAACTTCATTTTTTCAGCTCGTCGTAGTGTTGTACGTCACCACGTTCTTGACCGTGAAAAGTTCAGAGAACTTTTGTGTGACCGTGTGTATGCAAGCCAAGCTTGAGCGGAATTCCGTCAGAAAAAACATCCAAGATTTTTCAGACGGCAAATCAGCTCGTGTGTACACGGCATTACAGTCCCCTGACTGCAGTTTTAATGGGAAGTTTATATTTTACATTCTTGGTGTTTCAGATTTTCATAAATGTTTTTTTAGATATGAATTTATAGATTTTCCATATAGTGCCTAATTAAAGGCCATCTTCACCTTTTAGACCATGTTACATGTTGCCCCCATATTTAGGGTGTAACATAGTTGCCAGTGGACCCCTCCCACCTTCCTGCCAGTGTTAATTTTGGCAGCAAATTTCAATTTAGTTTTAGTCTTATGCCCCGTACACAGGAGCGGATTATCCGTCAGAAAAATCTTCGATGGTTTTTCTGACGGAATTCCGCTCAAGCTTGGCTTGCTTAAACACGGTCACCCAAAAGTTTGCTGAACTTTCGACCGCCAAGAACGCGGTGACGTACAACACTACGACGAGCCGAGAAAATTAAGTTCAATGCTTCCGAGCATGCGTCAAATTGTTTCCGAGCATGCGTAGGAATTTTGCGCGTCGGAATTGGTACAGATGATCGGAATTTCCGATCAGAACTTTTTCCAACCGAAAAATAGAGAACCTGCTCTCAATCTCTTGCTGGCTGGAATTCGGCCAGCAAAAGTCCGATGGAGAATACACACGGTCGCATTATCTGACCAAAAGCTCTCATCGGTCTTTTGCTGGGCGAATTTCCGATCGTGTACGCGGCATTAGTCTTTTGACTAAAATGGCATTTTAGTTTTAGTCCCATTTTAGTCTTCTGCAATTGTTTTACTTTCAGTCGTATTTAGTCGACTAAATCTCCATACGCCGCGCAGTCATCTGGGACCTGTCATGTGTCCCAGGTGACTGACTGCGCCGAGGGGAAGTGATGTCACCAGCCCGGGCACTGAAGGAGGCAGACTACGAGGGACCCCCAAGCAACAGCCATATAGAGGTGAGTTAAAAAAAAAATGTTTCCAATTATTTTAGGAATTTTAAGCTATTTTTTTTGGGGGGGGGGGGGGGTAGGGGGGGGGGGAAAACAACCACTTTAAACAAGTGTCAGAAAAAGATTTAGACTTTAAGTGGTAAACTTCCTGCATTTACACGTTGTTAAAAACTTGACAGACTGCCTGTATTTTTTCTTTACACCAGAAGTTTATCCCTTTGATCTAAGAAGGAAGCATTAGTTACAATGTTTCATGTTAAAAACTTTAAAGACTGCCCGGATGTTTTCTTCTGACAGAAGAGTGAACAGATAAGTCTCTCCACTTGTTATAATGAAAGAATCGGCAAACTCTGATATAGAGATCGTCAGGGGGGTTGAATCGAGATCACGATTTTTTAACGATTAATTGTGCAGCTATAATTAGAGTTCAATTGATGCCTAGATGTCAAGCATTGGTATAACTATTTTGCCTGCCTAAATCATTTTACAATGCCTTTTAAGGTATTCTAAAGCTTTCAATTGGAATTTTTTTTATTTTTTATTTCTACAGCACTTTTCTTCCTGGGGATTCAAGACACTTTTATTTGCTGATGGGCCATCCTAAGGGTGCACTACCCATGTCATACTAGGGTCAAGTTTTAGAAAGGAGCAGTTTACCCTACTAGCATGTCTTGTGGGAGGAAATCTTAGTACCTGGAAGAAATCCACACAAGCACATGACGAACACGCAGACCCCATGCAGATGGTGTCCTGACCAAGACTTGGATTGAGGACCCCAGTGCTGCAAGGCAGAAGTGCTAACCACTAAGTGACTGTGCTGCTTTTAAAAAATGCAGTATACACTTAAAAGCTTATAATTTTAAAAAAGTAAACACATTTTTATCTGCAGCAGATTGCTAGTATCCTAATTTAACATACTAGGTGTGTCTAAAAATTTTGATGAATGGTGTCAGAAAACAAAAAAAACCTGAAGATACAAACAAATTACCTTTTTTTTTATTGACCTTTAAAATAATTGCCATCCCTCACAACACACTTTTGGAAATGTTCATAAAGCTTCTGGAAACTGTCAGTAAATGGCTCTTTAGGAATCGATCGCAGAACCGCTGTCACACATTCTTGGATTGCTGCCACGTCCACAAAACGTGCGCGTTTCAGGACGCTCTTCAGACGGGGAAACAGAAGTCCGCAGGGGCCATTCCATCGATTTATTCCTTGGATTCCAGATTGAACTGGTAGCACCAGGTCTCACCCCCTGTGACGATGGTTTGCAGAAAGGATGGATCCTGGTCACATGGTAGTGAAATCGCCAGAGGTTTCCATCTGTTTTGCTTTCTGTTCGTTCGTTTTTGGTTCTGCGGCACAATTAGTCACGGTTTCCCCCAATTTGTAGCAGAACTAGATTTTCATTGTGACCCTACCCAGGTTGAAGGTGTAAAGGGGGTAAAAAGCAAATATGGATGCCTCCAAGTACATATAATTATACAGACCATACAAGGAATGCATTTTTCCATACGTAAGCATTATTTACATCAATTTAATTTCTTATATAAACATTTATGTAAAGGCTGTACACTGCCTTTGGTCCTCCTTGTTACTCAGCATAGTCATGGTTCAAAAATCTTCAGGCAGTACGTAAGGTGTGCATAACACTGGCCAAAGCATAATGGGTACTCTAATCTTACCTACCTACACTATATGTTTACATAGAGCTGTGTGTGTGATGGTCACCTTCATATACTTACTGTATTCACACTCAGATGATGGCCTATGGCATCTATTTGCCTTTTGAGAAGTATTTTAAATGTCAAGCCCAATTTTTGCCATCTCCCTGCGCATTACGTCACAGGTCCAGTGACTTCATCAGGGGTCCATTTATATTGCGTTTGGCAAAACATATACCTGTGTCCCAGAACATGGGGTGCATGTCCTGATATCAATAAAAAAGGGGGCTAGTAAATTTAAACGGGAAAGATCGCTGCTACTCCTGACCAGCCCAACTGAATAAAAGATAAGGAGCAGCCTCAGCCTACATGTCTCCACCAAACCACACACATGGAGACATGTAGGCTGAAGGCCGCTCCTTATCATTTATTCAGCTGGGCTGGTCAGGAGTAACGGCCATGCTTTCCTGTTTACATAATGCTTTCTAACTCACAGAAAGTGGGAGCAGCATCTAGTGGTGGAAGATAATTACAGCGAAGAGGTGAGTATTGCATGCACCAATGTGTTATTTTTATAATGGTATGGCCTGAAAAAAAATAGAAGCAAAGTTAATGTGAAGTTGTACATATAGTTAGCAGGCATTATAATAGATGATTAGGAGATCTTACTTTATAAGGTTTATGGTGTTGGTGGGCTCATTGACGCTAAACTGTACATATGAAGTTTATCAATTGTATTCCAATAGATACTCCTAGATAATCCAGAGAGTTTAATACCACAAGGCAATCCAGCTGGCAGCGACTCGTATAATGTTCCTCAGCAGATTATCGATCAGGTAAGAAGTATTTGCTTTGTAAATAAAATGTATTTGCATTTTTACTCATGTTTTACCTCTGCTCTGCCGTCTAATATATAAATCAGTAATGATTATGAATTGTTTATAGAAACCTTTTTCTGTGTGGTAACAGTTACTGAAAGGATTACCATATAAACTAAATGAGAAGTTTTTTCTAGACACAAAGGGGAGACCTGACAAAGTGTGGTGCCGACATAAAGCCTGTGCCACTCTTCAATTCTTACAAAGCAGAGTAGATCCTGAGCCTAATTACTGAAAGGGTACAACCCCTTTGCTTATTAGCAGCGATTAGTTCTGTGTTCTATCCAATGTCTGTGCCAAACATCGAGAGCAGGAGAGCTGGAACTGCTTGCTTCACCTCCCACTAAATCCCTACCACTCCCATTCAGCTGGGAGCCCAAAAAAGGAGGAAGGTTGTAAATGCTGTATTTGCCAGGGTTAACATTTGGGAGTATAGGCAGGAAAAGAAGCTTTCCTTGCCTATTTGCAGGGTCTGCCCATGCGGTGTGTTTACGGCATGCAGCAGAGATAGGCATGCAAGCAAATAGTTCATATCCCCCATATACCAGCCTGGCTGGGATCTGCGACAATTTTCTGTATTGAAAGTTACTATAATCTCTTTTTTATCTAGGCACAAATCTGCACCAGCTTCTGTTATACTCTTAAATAGAAACTGGTGCAGCTAGACCTGAAACAGATTAAAGTGATACTAAAGGTTCCTTTTAAAAAAATTGAAAAATAAATAACAAACATATCATACTTGCCTCCACTGTGCAGCTCATTTTGCACAGAGTGGCCCTGATCGTGCTCTTCTGGGGTCTCTCTGCAGCTCTCTCGGCTCCTCCCCGCATTAGATAACCCCCTGGGAAAAGCGCTCGCCCGGGGGGTTACCTTGCGGGTGCGCTCCTGAGTCCAGCATTCGGCGTCCATAGACACCGAATGCAGGACTCGGCCCCACCCCCGGTGGCTGCGTCATTGGATTTGATTAACAGCAGTGGGAGCTAATGGCTACGCTGCCGTCTATCCAATAAAAATCTGAGAACCCCTTAGCCAAGAGATGGTGCGTCCCTGTGGGACAAGTTCAAGGGTTCAGGTAAGTAAAACGGGGGGGGGGGGGGGGGGATGGGGTCCGGTCACTGCCAGGTGTTTCACCTTAATGCATAGGATGCATTAAGGTGAAAAAACACGAACCTTTACAACCCCTTTTAATTTATTAATGTAGCGCATTATAATGGCGCAGGAAGCTTTTGCTGGGTGGTAAAGGTTACCAAATCTTACTAACCGTTAATGTCTCTCTCTAAACATCTTGCGCCAAGTTTGTAAAGGGTAAAGCTGAACTCTGGGGAAACTAACATACTCCCTTGCTGTGGGGCTTGCCAGCACTGCAAGAGCTAAATGCTTTTCTACATCTAGCGGTCCTTCTCTGCTGCTGCAGCCTCTTCTACCCTATGCTCTAGCACTCGGGTGCCCCTGACCTCATCAGGACTGGTGCAAACCTGTAGCCATGCACCAAACACGAGAGTGTAAAAGGACAGCCCACTGCCAGAGCATAGGGGAGTGCTATCTGCCAGGGTAGTGGGGAATCTGGTAAATAAAGCTGCTTTTCCAGTGCCCTGGACCTTAGAGTGTTTAAACCTTGGACTGTGGAGCCGGTGTTCTGTCAAAATATGTCCGCCTATCAAATAGCGTCCGGGTCGTACTTCGCAGGCGCAGCGCTTGCGCAGTACGGAGGACAAGGAGATCCGGAAAATCTCTGAAGATGAACGGCGCCTGCGCCGTGAGTCCTGATGCAAGCCCCACCATCCAAGTGGACATAGGGCTGCACAAAGTTAGAGGGCCCCTCGCGGGCTTGATTCGCTCGCCACGCTTCTGGCACGGGCTCGCTGCGCTCGCCTTTTTTTTATTCTAACTCTATGTCCACTTGGATGGTGGCTTGAACCTGGACTCGCGGCGCAGGCGCCGCTCATCTTCGGATATTTTCGGAATCTGCTTGTCATGCGTACTGCGCATGTGCAGTACACAGCGGACAGTATCCGATGGGGGACAGTATCCGATGGGGGACAGTATCCGATGGGGGACACTATCCGACAGGACACCGGCCCCATGGCAAGGGGAGGATATTTTTCCTGGAGTTTGGCTTTAAAGTTTTGTCACCAAATTGCAACATTTATGCAAACTTTTATTGGAAATGTAGGATTGGATTGTGTTTAGAAATTTAGCATTGGTAGGGGGAGTGAAGCAAGTAAATAATAAATGCAAAGCAAAAGCCAATGGCTTATTTAAAATATATAAATGGTTATTATTTATTCACTTTCAGTCCCGCAGCATATTTCTGTTCACACAGTGTTGTTTAAAGCCTTCTTTTTACTGCTGAAGAAGATAATCTTTAATATTTTTTGGCAGTGAATGAACACAGTCTGTCCCAATCCAAGATATCACATGAGACAGTTTAAGGTTACTGAGCAGCCACCTGGATCTTACAAGTTGGGATATTAATCTTCCCCAGCCAGGCATCCCTTTGCACATCAGGGAGGTGGTGTAGCCTTAGGATATGCTGAGTTTGCAGGCTGTCACTGGTTTGGAGATTGCTGATAAATATGACATGGTAAATACACATAAGGAGGCAATAAAGCATTGCTTGGCTGTGGCTCCTGGAATGAGGAGAAAGTGAGATAGGATGAATCTAGAATTTATTATCAATAGATCAGGTTAATATTTTCCTTCCAGTTTCTGCACTGATGTAAATCTTTTTGTTCTGTGTGCTCATATCCATGAATACGTTCTATACGTGCTGTTCTTTTTCTGCATTGTGCCCTGTTAGTTGCACTTTACAATCACTGGTTTGCACATGCTGGAAACAGATACTCATGTAGTGTTGTGGATAGGTTAATGCTGGCCATAGACGACTCAAACGTGAACTATATCCTGTTAGGTGCAATCACTATTTGGGTATTCAGGCATCAATCGGCACCTAAAAAAACAGCTGGCAGTGGAAATTCATCTATCCACACTGTTTAGTGTGGATGGGGAATCTACTGATTTTCTCTGCTTCAGCCACAAGCTGAAGGAGAGAAAATCTAGACATGTATAGGTAGCTCTAGGATAGACATTCACTGATAACAGGCAGTGATGGTCCTTCAAGACACACTTTAGAGTGAACAAGGTCCCCAAACTGTGTGACTTCCGATTTCCTACAGTATATGATACTGAATCCGCAGATGCCAAGTCTAATGGAGTCTCGACTCTCCTCGCTAAACATGTACCCTGAAAAGAGTTGCGGGTTATTGGGGACAGGGAAGGTCATCCCCTCATTGTGATACTCCTTTTTGAGAAAAGGTCACCCTAGTCAGTATGTACTTGACAAATTAAGATCAGGTCTCCTTGCTGGAAGCATGTCTGTAATTGATAACCCAATACAAAGAGGGTTTCCCTCTGATGGGAGAGACTGTAATTTGACTCTGGACCCCCAGTTAGAAATGTCAAAGGGCACCTCTTACCATATTCGATACTGAAGAAGGACAAAACGCTTCTCCATGACCACCATTTAGTTGACAGCTGGAGAACTCTCAATACTCACAACAAAGACTATACTTTTTATTCTGCTAATCACAGGATATACACTAGAATCATTTATATCTTCATTTTGCAGAGTACCCTTTATTTGCTTTCTTCTGCAACAATCAGATCTTTTATTTGACCACACTCCAAGACACTGCCCTCTTGGACTTGGTGACTCCTCACCCCACAAGTGGCACTGGAAATGAAACGAAACACCTCTGCATGACCTGACCTATAAGAATTTACAGCATTCTTATAGGCTACAGCAACTGCATAAATGCATTATCTGGGGGGGGGGGGGGGGGGGGGGGGGGGGGGCTACTGGTAAAACGGGGCTCTCACACAAAGAAGCACATTACTTCTCAGACTCTCTCTCCTTTCTGGAATCCGTGCTCTACAAGTGGAAGCCCCGCTACAAAACTTGGGGGAGAAGCTTAACTCCCTCCCTACTGATAAAGCAAAATGTACCCACTGTAAAAAAGCTTTTATGAGTTTGGCAAGAAGGCCAGGTAGAATGCTGATGAATGCTCAGATGTTCGAGATCGAGGAACTACATTGCACAGATTAAAACGAAGAGTGATGTTTTGGCTAGAACTTCACCTGAAATTGCCTGGGCCTTTAAGGTGTATTACTTGGCCCTTTATAACTTAAGCAAACAAGCTCCCTCCTCTCCAGGTAACAAACGTTTAGCGGCTCAACAATATATTAAAGACCTCTCCAAGCTGGCGAAATTTGAATTTTCATGGTTGGGCCGACTAGCAGCGTTCAAAATGCTACATCTTCCTCAAATCCTATACATCTTCCGCACCCTCCCTATCCCTATACCTATCTCATACTTCAACTCATTGCAATCAATCCTTTCAAAATTCATATGGCAAGGAAAGAAACCCAGATGTACCCAAGCCCAACTAACCAAGCATCGCAAGGCAGGGGGTCTAGGACTAGTTAATTTTCAAGACTATCACACAGCATGCGTACTTACACAAACAAAAGAATGGTTCACACGCTTTCCCCACCGTACAATATGGGGGAACACTGAAGCTTCTATACATCAAGACATAAGCCTATCATCTTGGCTACTAGCCAATTCGCTAGGAACTAAAACAAAATCATCCCTACCGCCCACTATGCTCGCTACCACCAAAGCATGGTCCCGCCTCTTACAGATCCCCACGTCCCAAGGGACACACTCAACAATCCCTATTCCCATAGAAGCCCTACAGAGACTGATGTATTCAACTTCATTCTCATCCTGGAGAGAAAGAGGAATACTCCACATATCTGACCTTTACCACGACGACATCCCCAAACCCTTTCCAGATTTGCAGAAAGAATACAGGCTGCCAAACGCAGACATCTTCTTATACATTCGTACTCTCCATTGCCTACAGTCCCTTCAAAGACAGACCTGCACCCTACCTCAAAAGGCCTGGATCTACCTCAATTCACCCACTACACACTTGAAAGGCATATCGATGTTCTATAATCTACTGCAAGCTAAAACCACGCTGTCCTCCTCGCCTGCATTTACTAGATGGGAAAAGGACCTATCCCAATCCTTCTCCCTAGACCAATGGGACAAAGCGACTCAGTCCACCTACAAGGCTACCTGCTGCTCCACCCTCTGGGAACAGGCCTACAAACTAACCTACCGGTGGTACTTGACCCCTGACAAATTGTCTAAATTTCACTCAGCAACAGATAACTCCTGCTGGAGACAATGTGGTCACTTAGGTAACATACTCCATACCTTCTGGGCATGCCCCAAGCTAACTTCCTTCTGGAAATCAGTATTCCAGCTTTTATCTGCAGTCACCAAACTCACAATTGAGGTAGATCCAGCCCTAGCACTACTCTCCCTGACTATCGACCGCTTTTCCAACCCCTCCAAGAATATCATAGTTCACATCCTTTTAGCAGCCAGACTCACAATCACTAGGAAATGGAAAGACCCAAACGCACCTACCATATCCGAGGTTGTCCGAACCACTCATGAACATTGTATGTACGAGACGACTCTAGCAATACGCCAGAAAAATAAGATGATAACACGCCAAAAATGGCAACAATGGTTTGACTGGATTGACTCACCAGAATTAGTCAAAGCACTCTCTTCTTAATCTTTGGTTACTTAAATGTAAGATACTAACTCATGCGGTTGGCCTGGGGGTGTTGTCACACGGGTACAGTAGTGATCCCTTCAGGGGGTACCCGTGGGATGAGACCACCAGGCCACTTGAATCACATAAGCTGGGATCTCTCTTCCCACAAGTTAACGCTATGTGTTAGGTGTAGCTATCTCCAAGTTCCACGGTTCGATTTCACTATGTTAAGCCTACAATGTTAATCTATGTTCGTTATGTTACATAGGTCTCACCCATGAGACGTTTTCCCTATGTGTTTCTTTCAATGACATATACAATTGTAAACTTTGAACCTTCATTTGCATACCACAAGCCATGTGTCAAATGTATTGTATGTTTAAGATATACCAATAAAAACTATTTTGGAAAAAAAAAACAATATATTAAAGCATCCAGGATGCCTATACTCCCCCTTAAGAATTTGCCCCTGACCTAGAAAACCCAAGAACCTCAGAGAAATTTCTTGGGGCACTAAAATCCATTAAGTCTGGAAAAGGCCCAGGGCCGAATGGCTACATTGTCCTATTGTAAAGCTTTTCAGGAAACGCTGGCCCCACAGATTCATGACAGCACACAAGAACTGCACACAAGATCTGGCAAGCCCCCCTGGGATTGCGGTGCAGCCCAGATATCATGTCATCACGGTGTGATCACATGTCACCTAGTAAACAAGATTCACGAGTCATTGTTTACTGTTATGTGTTATCGGTGATTGGTCACCAGTATTCACATGGTATATGGGCCAATCACAGCACTCCTGTACCATGTGATAGCTGTGGGCCAATCATAGCATCACAATAATAAACAATGAGCCATTATTGAAAACCATTCATGACAGTTCAAACGATTGCTGTTACAGTGATCATCACTGAAACAAGCAATCGTGTAAAAAAAAAAAAAAGGACTCCCTAATCACCCCCTCCCCCAGAGTAATACTGTATCACTATGATGACACTGAACTGCTCTGAATACAGTTTTCAAAAATAAAGTTAACATTTTTTTGAAAAATGAAAATGTATTTTTTCATGTCGTGTCACCAGTCAGTATCCCTGATTACCACCACACCAGTCATCAGATGGCGCTGTACTGCACTGGTAACCGTATATGGAAAAAAAAAAAAAAGATTTCATTTCTTAATTTTCAAAAAAAATTGTGACAAAAAATTACAACTTCAAAAAACTTCCCATTCCTCTTACTAAATTTCTTAGACTGTCTGTCTAAAAATGGGTCATTTAGGGGATATTTGTACTGTCCTGGGATTTTAGGGCCTAAAGAAATGAGATGGACAAGTAAGTACATCAGGATTGATCAATCTATATCATAGTTTGTAGACGCTTTAGCTTTCACACAGACTAAATAAGACTAATAATATATACACTAAATAATATACATTATTTTTACCAAAGAAATGTAGCAGACTACATTTTGACCTAAATTTATGAAGAAAGATCATTTGTTTGCATAATTATATAACAGAAACTAAGACAACATGTTTTTAATGTTTCGTTTTTATATAGCAAAAAAATAAAAACCCAGGGGTGATTAAAGTGGTTCTAAAGCCTCATTCATAGAATGCATGAAGGTAAAAAAAACTTTCTGCACATGTGCAGCAGCCCACCCTCCCCCAATACTTACCTGAGCCCCATCGCGATCCAGCAATGTGCACAAGAGCCTCAGTTCTCAGGGGACCCCCCCTCTCATTGGCTGTCAAGCACAGTCAGTGAGCCAATGAGAAGAAAGAGGGGGCGGGTCTGAGCCACGGCTCTGTGTCTGAATAGACACGCAGAGCCGCAGCTCGGGTGCTCTTACAGCAAGCTGCTTAGGGGCCGAAAGCGCTGGTGGGGGACCCAAGAAGAGGAGGATGTGGGCTGCTCTGTGCAAAATCACTGCACAGAGCAGCTAAGTATGACGTGTTTGTTATTTTTTTAAAAAAAAGAAAAAAATCGCCATTAATATCACTTTAAATACCACCAAAAGAAATCTTGATTTGTGTGAAAAAAAATGTATATAAATTTCATTTAGGTAGAGTTGCATGGCCAAGCAATTGCCAGTTAAAGTAGCGCAGTGTTGAATAGCAAAAAAATGCTCTGGTCATGAGTCAGGGGGTAAAACCTTCCGGAGGTCAAGTGGTTAAATTTGGTTTAGTTGTTTGTTTGTTTTTTCACTTTCACTGACGTGGTTTAGGTTCACTTTAATAATGACAGCAATTGAGCATTTGAGAAATACTGACTGTTATGCAAAGTCTTTCCAGTTTTATGTGCATCAGATAAAATAAATCCCTTACTGACATTTTAGTTATTAAACTTTCTTCAATCAAATTTTTGTGGCCAAAGGTAACCAGTGTTTCAGTGAATGGTGGGCCATGTTTTATGTTTGTTATTTAAGAAGTTTGAGTCTTATTGAAATCAAATGTTATTTAATAAATGACAAAGGAGCCATTATTATGTGTAATAGTTTTGTCTGCGGACGCATGCATTGTATTACACGGCTCTCTGAGTTCAGCTGACTGTTGGAAGACGTACAATGAGTGTTTTATGTCCTCATGTGTTGCTTGTCTTTTTTTTTTTTGTCTAGCTGGTGTATATTGGTTTCACTCCTGAGGCAGCTAAGGCAGCTCTCCAACTATTTCAAGGTAACATTGAACTGGCCGCTCAGATGTTGGCTGACCACCAAGGAGTTCTCCCTCCTCACCTCCTGCAAGAGCTGGAAAACTCTTCATCAGCACCCGAGCCTAGCTCCTCGACCTCGGAGTCTGCAGGTATCACATTCTGTTCTTTAACCACTTGCTTACTGGGCACTTAAACCCCCCTTCCTGTCCAGACCAATTTTCAGCTTTCAGCGCTGATGCACTTTGAATGACAATTGTGCGGTCATACAACACTGTACCCAAATTAAATTTTTATAATTCTTTTCCCACAAATAGAGCTTTCTTTTGGTGGTATTTGATCACCTCTGTGGTTTTTATTTTTTGTTAAAAAGACCCAATTTTAAAAAATATATATATATTTTTTTTTTTTTTGTTATAATTTTTAAAACAGGGAATTTTTCTCCTTCATTGATGTACGCTGATGAGGCGGCACTGATGGGCATCGATAGGTGGCAGTGATGGGAACTGATGGGTGGCACTGATCTGTTACACTGATAGGCAGCACTGCTAGGTGGCACTGATTGGCACCACTGGTGGGCATTGATAGGTGGCACTCGTGGGCATTGATAGGTGGCACTGTGGGCATTGTCAGGTGGAAATGGCAGGTGGCACAGATGAGGCATAATTGCTTCTTCCTCTTCGGGACTGATGTCCCTTGCAGATGAGCCGATGATCGTCTTTTTTTTTTTTCTCCTCACGCTGAGAGAAAAAAAAAACGATTTACTGAGCTTTTGTTTACATCATGTGATCAGCTGTCATTGGCTGACAGCAGATCACATGGTAAGGGGGCGGGACCGGCCCCTTACTCGGATCGGTGATCACCCCAGTCTCAGTGACTCGATCACAGCGCGCTCCTTGCGCGCCCTACAACTAATTTGATACCTAATATGATTCCTATTTTTTAATTTTTTTTTTATAAGCAAAACTAAACTCTCTCAATCAATTATTTTTATATGTATATTATATTTAATGTTGTTTTTTTTAAACTTTTTTAAACATTTCTTCAGTTGCTTCCTGGTTTCTAACCTAGGCCAAAATTATGTCATACATCCCAGGAGTCTTCCTGTGCATTTTATTTCTTTCATTGGGAGAAGGGGCTTTCTGAGCTAAGCACACCCTCCTACCTGCATGCCTGAGCTAAGAGCAGATAGATTCCAGGAAGTAAAAAGATACTTCAATCTCCTGTCCTTACACAAGATGGCAGCAGCTAGAAATACTAGGGATGTGTTTTGTAAAGTGAGTTACCAACAAAATAAAGCATTGGAACATGAATGAATGGGTGAGTTTTTTCTTTTGAATTTTGAAAATGAATTAAATAGCATTTTCAGCAGCGGTCATTATTAGCAATTTTTATACTATAGTTTGTAGTGACGCCTTAATTACAGTACATGTATCTATCTGGTTACTATTTGTATTTTATTTGACTTTTTACAAAATAAAGGAAATTCCAGAAAAAAAAATAGCATTTTCAGTTTGCGCTGCTCAGAGACAGTTTAGTTCCCCATGAAAATGTAATTTGGTACTGTTTTAATATAAACCCTGCTTTTTATTTTTGCTATATTTTATTAAATAGGCCATTTACTGGCAGCGCTAGGTGTTATTAGACATCCATCCATCCTGCTATATTTTCTACTAAAAAAATCTATTTTAATTATTGTCAGAGGGGACTTGTTTCCAGCACAAGGCAATTCCTGACAGTAGGCTAGCAGGACCTGCCTGCGGCGACCCAGAACGACCAGAAAACCTGTCTGTTTTCTTATATTGGAGATAAAACCACCCTTGTACAAAGAATTGGAAAGCTATTAATTTTAGTGGGTCTCTGGATTTGTTGGCTTTCTTGTATGCGTTTTAGATTTTCCAAGGCCACTTGACTGAGGACAGGTAGGGCTCATCCACCCAGGGTGTGGAGGCTCTTGACAGTTGAAATTGCATTCCTCTTGAGTAAAATAATTTTTTGGTAGGGCTTCAACAGTTTGTTAGCCATCCATCAAACTCTAATGTCTCTTTTTTTCTGTGATATCGTTTTAGGAACAAGCTCATCAAGTAACACCAACACTGTTGAGCCAGACATCGACCCTGTGAAGGAGATTCTGGATGATATCCCTGAACATGAGGAGGACTATCTGGACTTAACCTTAGAGGAAGAAGAGCTCATTCTTGTTGAGTATCTTTCCTACCTAGAAAAGCTGTAGTTTGAGACTTCACTCAACTGCAGCACATTAATAATCAATCCAAATGTTCCTTTTGGTCTCTGACTTGTGCTAGAAACATGACAGATGGAACCTGATTGATTATAGTGGGCAGTATTGACACTTCTGCTTTGACACATGATGTCTTTATTGTCTTTTTAGCACTTTATACAGATGAGTTTGATTTAAATACTGAAAAGATTTTTTTTTAAACATCGGGGTCTCTACCAGTCTACCAGGTGGTGACCTAGAGGCCCAAGTGAACAATATATGGGGCACCACATCCCATACTAGAAATTAAAGCATTAGGAGAATTAAGTGTGGATTTTATAGGCACCGTAAGGATCACAACCAACTTAAAATACAATAGCTTTATTGAGTAACAATATTAAAAACAGCCAACGTTCTGTCTTCAAAGACTAAATGGAGAGAGAGACTTCCTGTGTACATCACAAACAAATGTTCTTTGTAACGAATGTAAATGATAAAACTATGTAAGGAGTTCCACCATCCTTGTTCTCTACATGTTTTGCGGCTTCCCCCTTCAGGAGGAAATGAAGACAAGAACACATCGGATCTTTATATAAATATATGGAATTACAAAACACATAATCATAACATTGAGTTCGTAATTACACACTGAATGTGGAACTTACTAAAACCATATGTAACGATCACATGACACTAGTAACTTACCCGTATCGTTTGGTTAATTGTAGGAATATCCTGCCTCTGTGTGCTCCCATGCTCGCCCTGGGATTAGCGATACAGCAGTGAAACCATCCCATGGATACACAGAGTGTTAGTAAGTTCCACATTCATTATATAATTATGGACTCGATGTTATGATAATTTGTTTTGTTATTCTTTGTATTTATATCTAGATCCAAAGTGTTCTTGTCTTAATTTCCTCCTGAAGAAGCGGGAAGTCACGAAACATGTAGAGGACATGGATGGTGGAACACCCTACCTATTTATCATCATTGGTATTCGTTACAAAGAGCATTTGTTTGTGATGTACACAGGGAGTTCCTTTCTCCTTTAGTCTTTAAAGACAGAACGTTGGCTGTTTTTAATATCTATGTCTTTGGTATTGTTGCCTAAAGTTGAGCTCGAGTTGTATTTGCGTTTTATTAAAAGTCAGCAGCTACAAAAAGTGTAATAACCACACACACACACACACACACACACACACACACACACACACACACACACACACACACACCTACCTGTCCCAAGATCCAGCGATGTGTTCACCCAAACCGTCACTGGTCTCCCTCTCCTCTCCCCGGCATTTCAACTCTGGGCATCCGGTGGTGACAGCTTGCGGCTTCACAGCCAGATGTGCACTGCACATGTGCGAGTCATGCTGTGCCTACTGAATGGTCTGGCAGTTTTTTGCGACCAGTGACGTTGCCCAGAAGACTGCAGGGAGGGAGGGGGAGAGGTGAACTTCCACTCTCATTGCCATAGTCGAAGTTGAAGTGGCTACCTGTCAAAACTAGGTACCGCCCCCCAAAAAAAACGAATTGCATGCCAAATGTGGCAGGGGAGGAGCGCTTAAAGCGGAACTTTCCCTTTTGGGTGGAGGTGCCTATCAAGTCCACACCTAATTTCCCAGTTACTTTGATTTAAATACTGGTACAGGTACTGTTGTGCTGTAAAAAAAAAAAGAAAACGCTCAGCATTCTAGAGAGCAAAACAAATGTTAAGGGCAACTTTGTAAAACACCAATGCTACTTGTGGGATAATAATATATATTTTTTGTAAGTTTTGTTATTATTTATTAATAATAATGCAAAAAAAAAGTATCAATTTACTGTATGTTCATATGCTCAGGATGCATATCATTTTTAAAATTTAACACCAGCAATTAAAATGTCAGATGTTTGGGAAATGTTTGAATTCATTTTGGATGGTACAGATTTTTCTTCTTCCAGTGACCTTGTATTCTGCATTAGTTCAAGTCAAGAGAAAGACAATTCTTTATTGCTGTACTATGAGTACATTTGTCAGAAAACAGCACACCTGTTTCGAGAATAAGCTTTAAAAAATAGGATTTTGCATTTAGGGGAGCGCACACCCTCCTGCACCTTGCCGTTGGGACTTTGTACTCTAACCTGACCCTAACCAGTTGTAGCTATTCACTACCTTGGCAACCAATGAATTCTTCGCTTTGACTGTAGCTTTGGCAACATTTGCAATAGATCCTATTAAATATCTTATCCAAAGTTTAATTAGGACTCTTTTTCTACTTGTGTTGCCTGGCCTGCTCAGGGTCTTCTGTCTAGAAAAGTATCGGTACTGACACATGGATGGATGACATTTATTATATTTCAGCTTACCAATTATTAGATGTGATGGCTGCATTTGTTTTCATTTTTAGGCTTTTTTTTTCCCTTTATTTTCGCCTGGTGATCCAGCCGGTAAGTCTGTTATTTTTTTTTTAACAGACCAACCACTCCTGCAGTGGTACCCGTTAGAGCAGGGGTCTTCAAACTACGGCCCTCCAGTTGTTCAGGAACTACAATTCCCATCATGCCTAGTCATGTCTGTGAATGTCAGAGTTTTACAATGCCTCATGGGATGTGTAGTTCTGCAACAGCTGGAGGGCCGTAGTTTTAGGATCCCTGCGTTAGAGGGTTGAGACAAACTATTTACCACTAACAGGGGTGCTTACAATGATTGGCTTTTATTTATGTAAAAACTTTATCCCAAAAATAAACAAAACGGTTTGCTGTAACTACTTAAAAAGTGTGAGCTTGAGTTTGGCTTAAATTGGTTAGTATATATAAGGGTATATTCACACCAGCTGCTGCGTTACAACACCGTGCCTGGTGTGTGTGGTGAGGCCCAGCCAGATCAGCGCACCAAACTGCTCAATTTTTTCTTTAAACAAACTTTATTGAAATGTCACGCAGACAGATCATAAAGTTCAGTTGGCCGTCGTGCAGTGCAAGGCCGTGGTTTGCCTTGCGCTGAAAATAAGTATTTTACAGTACTTTATTTCAGCACACACAATTGCAATGCAGTTGTGTAAACAGGGCAAATAAGGAGACAGGGCATTTTGTCTTGTCATGCAGTTTGATTACGATGGAATAGCTGCCCAACTCAGTCCCACCGCAAGTGATGTGAATGTACCTTCAATCTGCTAGTACTACTAACACTCTCCTCCCCCAGACTGATAATGTTGCTGTCCAAAGGTACCTCCCATGCTCTTTCACCCAAAGCAATGGTCTCAAAGCTGTGGCCCAAGGCCCCTTTTCATGCTTTTATCTGGCCCTTGGAGCATTATACCTCCGACCGTCAGCAGCAGTGGGACACTATTCCTCCTATTGACATCAATGGTGGGGCACTATCCCTCCCGCTGGCACCAATGGTGGGGCACTATTCCTCCCACTGTCACCAATGGTGGGGCACTATTCCTCCCACTGTCACCAATGGCGGGACAATATATCTCCCGCTGATACCAGCAATGGGGCACTATTACTCCCCCTAATACCAATGATGGGGCACTGTTTACTCCCAATGACATCAGGACATTTTCTACTTCCACTGGCCATAGTCCAGCCCCCCTGAAGTTTGAAGGACAGTAAACGTAAACATTTTTGGAATCCCCTGATCCAGAGTGGAGGCACTCTAATACAGGGGGTGTGTTACTGGCCAGATCACCAGGTGAAAACAGGAGGAAAAGCTTAAAGGGGAGTTCCAGGCATTTTAAAAGTCAGCAGCTACAAAAAGTGTAGTTGCTGACTTTTAATAAACAGACACTTACCTGTTCCACGGTCCAGCGATGCGGCCAAACGGGGTGTCGCTCCTCTCCCCCTCGTCGCCGGCGCCTCCATTGCCACTCAGGGCACTGGCCGTGACAGCTTTTGTCTTCACGGCCGGGCACGCACGGCACGAGTCGCGCTGCGCTCCCGGAGTGGATAGGCGATCTCCTGGGACCTGTCACGTGTCCCAGGAAATCGCCTAGAGGGTGGAGTCGCCTAGGCGGTTCCTGGGCGGAAGGAGGAAGTGGGACAGGAAGTCCCCCTCCTAATGAAGCCCCCACTCCCCCTCAAAAAAATGACATGCCAAATGTGGCATTTAAGGGGGTGAGGAGTGCTTAAAGCGGAAGTTCCATTTTTGGGTGGAACTCCGTTTAAAAAAAAAAAAGAGAACTAATGCAGCCATTCCAGCTAAAAGATTGGTAAGCTGCAATATGTTACATTGTTGGTTTTGGGTTTAATACCACTTTAAACTTCCATAACATAGGTGCACATGTGTTCCAAATTTAATCTGATCATATAATTTAAAAAGCACATCTGAATTAGGAAAAATCTAAGCAAATTTTTTGTTCAGTGGGGTTGCAGTGCATGTTGGTTTTTTTTTTATTTACTTTTTAGCTTGATCGTCTCATAGTTATCATCTACTCAAAAATCCAGCAAACACTTGTTTTGCAGTTTCTAAAGAAAATGTTTCCACATATCAAAATGAGATTTGGAAAAAAAAAAAATATTTATGTATATGGACAAACTTGGGTAGAAAAGTTTTTTAGAATTGTAGACCGAGGTCTATCAAAAAGGTGATAAGCACATTTATTTGTATTAGTCAGTTATAAGGCCCCTTTCACACTGGGGCGGGGAGCCGCGGTGACGGTAAAGCAGCGCTATATTTAGTGCTGCTTTACCGTCGTTTTAACCGCGGTATTCGGCCGCTCGCGGTGCGGTTTTACCCCCCGCGAGCGGCCGAAAAAGGGTTAAACACCCCCGCAGATCGCCGCCGTAGCCGCGCTTTGTGGCGGTATTGCGGCGGTTTTACCGCGGTGTCCCATTCTAATCAATGGGAAGGAGCTGTATAGGAGCGGTGAACACACCGCTCCTATACCGCTCCAAAGATGCTGCTAGCAGGACTTTTTTTGTCATCCTGCTAGCGCACCGCTCCAGTGTGAAAGCCCGCCGGCTTTCACACTGGAGTTAAAGGGGCAGGATTTTTTCATGCGGTGAACAGGCGCTATTTTTAGCGCTGCACCGCATGAAAAACGCCCCGGTGTGAAAGGGGCCTTAGTCTTTCAAGTTCACCCCTTTTATATTCTCTAATAAAAAGTTGTATGTTGGCTTTGAAGACATGGGCCATTTCCGTAGTTATGCCCAAGCTTTGGTCACTGAAGGGAGATGTATGGGTTTTAAGGGAAAAAAAAAAAACCCACATACCTCCTTGTTGCAGCATTGGTCTCCCTGCTGCAGCTGTCCCAACTGACGGCTGACTCTGGGTCACAGGAGAGCACAAGGGCACTGCTGTGACCCAGAGGAGAAGTATGGCCAAAAAAGCAGTAAACTTAGCATGTGTTTCCATGTTATTAAGACCCCTTTCACACCGAGGGCATTTTTCAGGTGCTATAGCGTTAGAAATAGCGCCTGCAGTCCGCCCTCAAACTGCTGCTCCATTGTCTGCAGTGTGAAAGCCCGATGGCTTTCATACTGCAGCGGTGCGCTGGCAGGACGTCAGGAAAAGTCCTGCCAGCAGCTTCTTTGGAACGGTGAACGAGTGGTGTGTTTACCGCTCCTCCACCGCTGCTCCCCATTGAAATCAATGGGGCAGCGCTGTAATACCGCTGGCAAAACGCTGCTATTGCGGGTGGTTTTAACCCTTTCTCGGCCGCTAGCGGGGGTAAAAGCGCCCCGCTAGTGGCCGAAATGCGCCCCAAATCCGACGGTAAAACGCCGCTAAAAATAGCGGCGTTTTACCACCGACGCTATAGGCGGCTTGGTGTGAAAGCTGTCTAACTGTAGACATGTTGCTTTTTTAACAGCCACTGTAATGCTGATTTCACACCCTCGGTTTTTACTGATTGCTGCCCTGCCAGCTGCTGTTCGGATATGTGGTGCAGGATCCCTATGCTCTCATCTTAACATTCCTTACCAGAAGTTTCCTCCATGGATTCAGGCTTAGGAACAGACACCGTATAACAAGACCGATTTTATAAAAACAAAATTTAGAAAATATGAACGGTGAAGTGGCCATGTTATGATTGGGTCCAGGGATGGCATTGTATTCTGTATACTTGTTGATTAAAAATAGAGAAAGCTACCTGATATAAGATGTGAAACCCCCATGCTTCCCATATCTGTGTTTACTACTCCTACAGAAATGATAAAGGGAGTGCTTTCTCAGACCATTTATAAGAACTATTAAAGGGGACCTGTCTCTAGCAGTCTATTTAAAAGCAGGAGATGAGATATCCTGACAGATCCCTTTTCTTCCTCCTTGCATCCCAAAATGATTTTGTGTTCTTGCATACTGGTGAGTATGGTAAAGCAGACTTCACATGAGACCCTGAGTGCAGTGATTTGCATGCTTGGATGCCAGGTCTTCAGAGGTCTCTGAGTAAGGTGATGACCTGCTTCCCATAACTGTACAGTACTTGGGACATTTATTGGCTGATTTACCTTATGCACTTGTATGCCTGCACACTGAGTGGATTTTGCATCCAGATAAAATGGCAGAGAGGTGAGTAATGTCAGAAATAAAAGTGAAATATTGATTTTGGCTCATGAACAGGAAATGCCATAAAAGTTACATGTATCTATTTTTCAGAAATATGAAAGAGCATTTACTATAGGGTCAGTAAAGTGAATTATTTTGTTATGGGTGCATCCCCAAGAGATGGATTATAAGCCTGTTTGTCATTCAAGTATTCCAGTAGCTATCCCACTTTCCACCTTGGCTCTTACCCACTTCAAAGGCTCAAATGTTCCTATTTTATTCTCTGTGATGTCATATAAATGAAAATCCAGGAGTGAGAATGAGATCCCTCCATAACTGATATTGCAGGTGGTCAGCGCTGTGAGCTTTGTTGCAGAGACCCTTCCTTCCCAACTCCCTACCCAAAAATGAAACATTGGATCCCTTGTCATTTGCAGAAACATGTTTTGGGTAGACTGACCCTTTTATTTAATCAAAAAGTTATTTTTTTAAATTATATTTTTGACTAGTTGAGTGTTCTGCTCATACATGCGTTTTACAATAACATTCACATGATCTGTACGAATTCTATATTTAAGTCTATTTTCATTGCATGCTTTCTTATCGTTATTCATATAGAATATTGCCTCAACTGCCCATTTTTTGAATACAGCATATCAATGTTCAGATGTTCTAACTTGTCCAGAGGATTTTCTTGAGCCCAATTCTGCTCAGTCAGTAGACTTTCACCATGGTTGTACAACACATGGCTTACAAAAAAACAGCCAATCAGTCTTGGTAATAAAAGAAGAATTTCGGAACCACACCTGGAATTCTTTAGAACCCCAAACTGGCTTTTCCTTTTAAAGCGTTGCATCCCATAAGGAGCATTGTCACTTGGTCTAAGCCCTTTGAGTGGAACATGACAGAAGGAGGTGTCAGTGTGCAGCTGGATCATCTCTTGCAATTAATTGTCATGAGCAAGGATGTTGTCGTGTGTACAGGACAGTCTTCCTTTCCTGTTCAGATGTAATCACTGATATTCTCTAGCTATAAACAGTTTATATAAAGGCTGTGAAACTATATAATCTCTAGCCATTCCAAAAAAAGTCAGCTTTAGAAGTGGTGTAAAAATGTATTTTAAGGACAGTAACCAGGACAAATATTAAATACTGTCTGTGTACTACCATGGTACAAGTAGACTTATAGCGCACAACTGCTCTGAGCATTTAGTCAAAGCTTAGAACACAATGAACAATGCATATTAAAGGTACAATCCTGTTCGGGTGGGTGAGCAGCTGTATCTGTTAGAGCTTCTCACTTAGCATTGGTGATCCAAAAATTTACAGATTGAATTTTGTAAGCTGTTCTTACAATAAAACTTTATTGAATCAAAAATGTACAGATATGTGTACCTCTATACATTAGCTAGAGCATTCTGCTGTGTTCAAATGACAGCTGCATACATCATTGAGCCCGCGAAGAAATGTGCTTCTTCTTTTCCACACAGTTCCTGGACTCCTAGTATGACCCTCCAACCTACCTTCTCTGCTGTTTGAGCTTCAGGGGAACATAGGTTTATTAAATTGGCCTACTTCTTGCTCCATCTTGTCATGACTCATTAGAGTTCCCACTCCATATCATGGCCATTGTAGGGCTCACTGCAGCCGCTGGATTTTTCTTTACATTCCAGAAGAAAGAGGGAAAGTCCGACCTTTGGCGTCCACCACCTAAAGCTAAAATATTTGTTTTGGCTTGATATAACAGATGAGGTACATTTACATGGGTGCGCAGCCCTTTGTATCAGCCAGAGCTGTATGTATACTTTTCTTTCCACCAATGAGCTGCAAGCAGAGAGTCTATAAAAAGTGAATGAATGGCTACACATTGGCTTTATGGACTCCCTTGCACAGCCAAGTTTGATAGGCGTGCAGACGTACCTGTTAAACTAGGCTGTGTGGGTGAGTCTGTACAGCCAATGTGTACCCATTCTCTTTCTATAGGCTACCCCCATGCAGCTCGATGGTGGAAAGGAGCGTAAACACGTAAACAAATGACTCTGCCTAGGGCTGAGTGCTTATGTGAATGAGCCCATTAAATGTACTTGTTACCCATACACAATGCAGTCAGCCATTTTAAGTTGTCACCGCTTATCCATTGACTAGGAATTTGAAACATTACTGTGACTTCAGGGTTTTATCAGATTCCTCACACTAGGATGTCATTGGTTTGTGGTGAACTGGTTGTCTGGGGTGGAAGGTACACTTTTAAGTGCCTTATGCATGAAAAGTTTTGCTAATGTACTTTTTCTTGTTTTAGACAAATGCCTGCCCAAGTGTTGTGATGAATTGCTGTTTTAACAAAAAAAATATTAACTAAATTATTTGTATCTAAAACATTTTTTTAACACTTTGCAAATTGAAATAATTAATCAAGTCTGTCTGTGCCAAATCTTTTCTCAGAAACTTTCTTAAAGTGGTAGTAAACCACAGCATTACAAAAAAAAAATCCCCTGCAAGGCAATGGCATAATGTGCTAGTATGCATCACATACTAGCACATTATGAAATGCTTACCTTGGAACAAAGCCCTCCGCTTTCATCTTCCCCTGGTTTTCCTTCCGGGTTCGCAGGCTCTGGCTGTATGGGTGGATGGGGCCACGGTGACGTCACTCTTGCACATGCATGTGTGAGCCTTCAGCTGTGGCACGGAGCTCTGATGGTCCCGTGCGGTATGTCGGACCGTCAGAGCGTCAGTGTCATCATTGGCTGCATTCAGTGTGACAATCTAAACACTGCAAGTTCAGGAGATATTCACTGTACCTACAGGTAAGCCTTATTATAGGCTTGCCTGTAGGTTCAACTTAAGAAATATTACTTTACTACCACTTTAAGAGGTAAATATTTTATTTGGAAATCAGAAAACAGCAAGTTTTCAGTGAAAGGTAGTTGAGTTGGTAGATAATTTTGTCTGTCTGTTCTTCCATTAACAATGCATGATCAGACTGTATTTTATGATGGCTGATGTTAACATCAAACAAATTGCTGAATAAACAATTATATTCCACTGTCTTGTCATGTTTATTTCTTAATTTAATTAACTTTATAATGTTTATTTATGCTAAGTCATTTCACAGATACTTTAGAAAGCAGACTTTGTACTCTATTGTAAGATAAGCAGTTACTTTTCTTTATAGAAACAAACGTGAATTTTAGAACTCTAGCACCACACCGTAATATTCAAGTCAAAAAAACAATTTATTTCCGTGGTTGATTGATTGCAAAGCCAACTTTTTCTGCGGCCACAACTCCACCCCGTCAGGGCTTAAGGTCGGGTTCACACTTATACAACACAACTGTTGTACGACTGTCATCCTACTTTGCCCTACAACAGGGGTCTCAAACGGGCGGCCCTCCAGCTGTTGCAAAACTACAAGTCCCATGAGGCATTGCAAAGGCTGACAGTTACAAGCATGACTCAGGCAGAGGCATGATGGGACTTGTAGTTCCGCAACAGCTGGAGGGCCAGTTTGAGACCCCTGATTTTGCGATAATTCGACTTGTCCTTTGACCAATCAAAACAATCCCATTGTGACATAAATTCCTTTTACTGCTGCTGTAATCACCATGTTGGATGGTTAGAACGAGGATCCGACTTTGATCCGACTTCAGTGCTATTGAATGGGCTAAAAACGGTCCAAAGTCGGACCAAAGTAGTACAGGAACCTTTTCAAAAGGCAGACTGACTTGTGTCGGACCAGTTAAGACGACTCTCATAGGGAACCATTGAATTGTGCACGTCATGCTCCAAAAGTCGGAGCGTATGTCCCACCAGTGTGAACTGGGCCTTAGTAGGTGAAACGGATACAATGTATATGGACTTATTGATCCAGCTTGAACCAGCTGTTGTCAGATGCTGAGTATATTCTTTACAATACCATCCCAATACTAATTGATGTGACCACATACACTATCTCAGTTTTATGTTCCCAAGCCCAAATGAAGGAGATGGAGTCTTGGCTTCAAATATGTGGCTTTGCAAACAATCTACCATTGGATTAAACCTGAATTTGGACTGGAATATTATGGTGTGATGCTTCAATTCTATATTTACCTATACTTATCATAACCCAAGGTGATGGTAGAAGCCCTTTGGCGTGCAGAAGTTGCCAGTCCAATTTTCAATACACCATGGCCATACTATAGATGACAACAGTAATATTAAGCAAAAATATGAAGAAGCCAGAGGGTCCTAGCATCATGGCACAAATGTGGTTATGGCTGACCTCTCTTACTGAAAATGCCAGTTACTTGGCTGTAATGCTGATGGCTTCAGCATTTTCACAGACACTGCCCTAAAGCATGTATACAGATTCCTTTCCTTGATTTTAATAGACTACTTGCTGTTTCAGGTCTAGTCAGTCCAAGTTCTCTCTTGACAAGTGTACTTAATGAGTAAGGAACCTTACCCACAAAATCTCCTTATAACTGTTTTGCTCCCATCTCCAAATAGCTATATTAACCTAGTTCTTGCTCTGAGACAGTGCTTACATGTCTCCACCAGCTTTTGAATCGGATTTCCACACCTGCACTATTTAGGCCCCATAGGCTTTCATTTAGCCGCTGGTAGACAAATAGCAGTCACTCTGTGTACCAGCCTCATAGAAGCCTATGTTGCCTAACTATGCAGACTGCAAAGATGTAATAATGCCGTAGGCCTCATAGGTAGATCTAGGTAAGTATAGTAATTTATGGAGGTGGGCTAGTTGTAAAAGTTCTGTACAATACAAGATAAATGGTGCTTACATTTTTGATGTTCTGTTCCTTTGCAATGTACCTGACCTATGCACAATGGAGCCAAAGTATGTTGTGGTCTGAACCAATATTCAGGACTTCATACCCTATCAATTTATGAGGAGATTTATGATGGTCTTTGTGGGTTCCTATCCATACATACAGTACAAGTACCTCCGCTTGTCCTTCACATATGTCATGACCAGATGCCCTTCATGGCTGCCACCATGAGTCTCGGTGAAGGAGACTGGGCTTGGTGAGGAGACATTCCAGCACTGGACAGAGGTGGCATTCAGCAGGAGCATAAACATGAGTGTGTGTTGTGTAGCATTTCAGACAAGTTTTTAATAATTGATTTACACTCAAGCGGTTATAAGAGTCTGCAGCAATAATACCAGAGGTTGCAAAATGCACAATTACACTTTTTTTTTTTTTAACTTTAGATTTACTGGTCTGCTAACATATTTTATGTAACTCATTTAATTACACATAATAATAACTAATTTTTTTTTTTGCACCATTATAATGGTGGTGCAAACTGTCAGAACTGGCATGGACCACATTAACAGAGCAGATATACCTATGCACCAGATTAACAGGCAATACAGCATTTTCCCCATATAGAAAACTGCCACAGATTCCTGCCAGGTGTGACCTGTTGTACGGGATGTGAGTTGGCAGCAGGCTGCTCACATCCTATCTCTGCTCATGCAGTGATTACACTTGAAAGACACACTTCAAAGAAAAAGGCAGACTTCTCCTTGCTCCTTATCTGGGATCTCCAACCCTACTATACCTCCAAAACCTGCACTGAGATGAATGAAGGTATAGCAATTTGCAGCCAATCTGCTAGGAGTACACCACCATCTGATTTTAGCAGGCAAATTTACCTACCCCATTTGCTGAACTGTAAAAAGAAATTGGGTCCCAGCCATCCACATGCTCAGCGTCTAAATGCTAGCTTGGTCAAATTGCTAGCACTGCAACTGCTGCCTTTTCAGCCAATAGACTCTGCCCCCTTTCGTGAATTTGTGGAATGTGCTGTACCTCAGTGGCAGGTTCCAAAACGCCATTTCTTTTCACGGAAGCCCATTCAGGCTCTCTACTGGCATGTGGAAGACAACGTTTTGGCCTCGTTGGACAGGGAGGTCAGCAGTAAGGTGCATATTACCGCTGACTCATGGTCCAGCAGGCATGGGCAGGGACGTTACCTTTCCTTCACGGCACACTGGGTAACTCTGTTGGCAGCTGGGAAGGAAGCAGGACAGGGTTCAGTGTTGGAGCTTGTTCCACCACCACGCCTCCAAAATCCTGTGGTGATTCTGCCACAGCTCTCCCCCCCCCACCCCCTCCTCTTCCTCTATGGCCTCTTCTGCAGATTTGTCCTCTGAATCAGCAGTGCTCCGTAAGCGTTCAAGGGGCTACGCAAGCAGTCAGGCTACAAGATGCCATGTGGTGCTTGAGTTGGTCTGCCTAGGGCACAGGAGCCACACTGGGGCAGATCCCCCTGAGGAAGATGCGTGATTAGTCATGTGTCGTCACGTGTAGGGGAGGGGCCACGGTGGAGGAGACAGTCTCAATCTACTGGCAAACACAAGTTGTGAAGCTACTTTGGAGAGGATTTTGATACTAAATGTTTTTTATAGTTTGGTGCGCTGGAAGTACCTACAAAATGCGAGTACCCTGATGTTCTTTTTTCTAAATAAATTTATAATCAAACAATAATGAACTATCCAGCCTCTCTTATTTTAACATTGAGGATATCTTCTTTGAATTTTCCCGTGGGATCCTGCTGAGCCTATCTTTACTCAGAGCCCAGGAGTGGTTCAACAGCTTATGTGGGTCAAATTGAATTGTGTGGTCACACTATTTGAGGTGAGCACTGTCACACAGGGGGGGAGCACGTGTGCAAAGTCACCCTCTTTTAAACCAGGATTTTTCATCACAAGAGTCACTTTATGGAACATCATTGTATACATACACTTCAATTTTTGTGAATTTAAAGATTTTCCCGTGGGCACCACCACCCAAGGCCCATTTTTTTCTGCCCCTGTTTAACAGGGGCATGTAATTAAAATTTTTGATATAATATTTCAACACAGTGCCTATTCCTGCACCCAATAAGAGTATCTGTGAGGGTTACAGTGTTGTGGCACCACCACCACTCAAGGCCCAATTTGTCTGCCCCTGTTTAGCAGGGGCATGTAATTACAATTCTTGATATAATATTTCACAGCAGGGCCCGTTCCTGTGCCAACAAGAGTTAATGTGAGGGCTTACAGTGTTTTGGTACCACCAGTACCTAAAGCCCAATTTTCTGCAGAGTATATAGGGCAGACCATATAGTATATATACTGCTGTTCAGAGTATATAGTGCCTGGGGGTCTTGGGGACAAGCCATTTTTTTTGGGGTGTGGGGTTCCCCTTAATATCCATACATTTTTTTTTCAATGATTTTCATCTATATTGCTGGGACCTGGCAATACATTACAGCCACGTTTTAAATTACATTTTTTCCTTTATAAATGTAATTTTGCTGTGGTATTGTTCTAAACACAGAAACAATTTTGCTACTTTACAGGCATACTAAGGACACCCCCAGGCAAGATATTTAAAGGAATATTTCATTTTTATTTTCCTTCAAGCATTATTAAAATTACTGCTTCTGAAAAAACAGCCATTTTAAAACTTTTTTTTGCATTGATACATTCCCCTGGGGCAGGACCCAGGTTCCCAAACACTTTTGGCAATAACTTGCATATAAGCCTTTAACCACTTGCCGACCGCCTCGTGTACGTTTACGTCAGCAGAATGGCACCAGAGAGCTCAAAAAATAAAAACCGCAGAGGTGATCAAATACCACCAAAAGAAAGCTCTATTTACCATCCTGGGTGGGCGTCATATGACGTCCTCGCATTCCCGGCCGCCTGGGGGGCCGCATCGCTCGGGACACGGTGCGAGTGCCCGGCGGCCGCGATGTCCGCCGGGCACCCGCGATTGCCCGTTAAAACAACGGGACCGTGCGGGACCGTGGAGCTGTGTGTGTAAACACACAGCTCCACGTCCTGTCAGTGCAGAGGAGACCGATCATGTGATCCCAGTACGGAGGAACACATGATCGGTCTCCTCCCCTTGAGTCCCCTCCCCCCACAGTTAGAATCACTCCTATTAGGGAACATATTAACCCCTGCAGCGCCCCCTAGAGTTAACCCCTTCCCTGCCAGTCACATTTACACAGTAATCATTGCAATTTTATAGCAACGATCGCTGTGTAAATGTGAATGGTTCCAAAAATGTGTCCGAAGTGTCCGCCGCAATGTCGCAGTCACGAAAAAAAAAATCGCAGATCGCCGCCATTACTAGTAAAAAAAATAAATAAAAAAAATTCAATAAATCTATCCCCTATTTTGTAGACGCTATAACTTTTGCGCAAACCGATCAATATACGCCTATTGCGATTTTTTTTTACCAAAAATATGTAGAAGAATACGTATTTGCCTAAACTGAGGAAAAAAATATTTTTTTTTTAAAAAAATTGGATATTTATTATCGCAAAAAGAAAAAATATTGTGTTTTTTTTCAAAATTGTCGCTCTTCTTTTGTTTATAGCGCAAAAAATAAAAAAACCGCAGAGGTGATCAAATAACACCAAAAGAAAGCTCTATTTGTGTTTTTGTTTGGTAGCCACGACCGCGCAATTGTAGTTAAAGCGACGCAGTGCTTAATCGCACTCACGGAGGTGAAACCACTTCTCAAAGGGCAACATACAGGTACGTTAATCTGCCTGCACGTGCCCTTCTGCTGACGTATATCGGCGTGAGCTGGTCGGCAAGCGGTTAAAATTAGCACTTTTGATTTTTCACGTTCGTGTCCCATAGACTTTAACACTGTTCGAACAATTTCTTTGCCTGTTCGCATGTCCTGCTGCAAACCGAACTGGGGGGGGTTTGGCTCATCCCTAGTAGGGAGCATGTATTAGTTGTCCTTTTAAAGCCTATGAATGTTCAGGGTAGCCTTTAGAGCATATCTTAACCAAAAAATTTAAATATATTTCAGCTTACCACTCATTCGATGTGGTGGCTGCATTCAGTTCTTTTTGGAGCTCTTTTTCCTTTATTTTTACATAATGGTTCTGCTGTGAGCCCACTTCCAGTCCAGGGATGACAATGCTCGCTTGGCCTCAATCAGGTAAACAGGTATTTTAATGAACTTATCAAACAAATATAACACAACGCTTCCAATGGTATATATAACAGACAAAAGAAAGCAAATAAGAGAAGTTTCCTGTTAGGATTTATATACACTTATTGTCACATTAAAAAGAAAATATTAAGCATATCAATGTTGAAGGAAATGTAATAATTACAAAGTTTGGTGATAATCTAACGCACTCGTGGATCACACCATTGCAGTCCAAAGAGAGAAAAAAAAAAACAGCTAAAATTTTACTTGTATACAATTTTGACTACATTGCACAGCATATCGTTTGCACAATCAGGTTAAGTGTATTTATTTTCCTAGGAAGGCACACACATTTCTTTCCCAACAGACATTTCTGACGTTTGTAGTTCTGAAAGTACCATAACATTCACCAAAAGACTTGGGCCCCATGCACAGAGGGTATTCAGCCTCAAGCAGAGAGCACAGCCTCTATGAGAGTTTGCCAGCTGCTGTGGCTGGACAGGGCTGGGTGGTGCACTCACAATATGTAGGGTTAGGACCATATGCACCAAGATATACACTGGAGATCAAAATTAGAGAAATTTGAAATGATCTAAACAAGAGTAAAAGAGCAGTTTTGTTCAGCATATTTAATGAGTTACAAATTTTTTGAAGCACAGAATAAAAAACTTTAATGAGGTTTGAAAAAGAATATTGATTAAAATTAGAGAACACTTTGAGCTACCTCCCAGTTATTGGAGTTAATCTCTCACCGTCTGCTAATTTATTTAATTATCTAACAAACCCTATTCAACTGGCAGCCTAACTTTCCAGTTTTCACTGACTTTGCAAGAAGCGAAGCTGTTCTAAAGTGAATAAAACTTTCCGGCAACAGGTTGTCCAGATGAAGGCTAAAGGGATGGCCCTTTCAGCCATAGCAAGAGAATCTGTGATTTCTAGAATATTGCATCTGTACAACATCACATACTCATTCAAGTACCCCAAGATGGCTGGTTGTCCACGAAAGACAAATGCAAGAGGACAGGATAATGCAGAGAATTTTAGAATGCAGCTGCGATTGCTTTTCCAGTTCAGCGCTGAACAGAGCAAGGATCTGTCTCATTATACAGTGTCTCGCTTTTTAAGAGAATTTGGACTGAAAGCCCACTCTGCAATGCCCAAACCTCTCATTGGCAGAATGAATCAAAAGGCTAGACTAACCTTTGCTGAGGAGCATGTTGTGCGGACAGAACTGGTCCAAAATTCACTTTAGCGATGAAAGCGAGTTTCATTTTTTTGGGTCCAATAGGAAACATTATGTTCGTCGTCAAACTAAGAAAATACAACCCAACGTGTGTAAAGAAGTCAGTGAAAGGTGGAGGGGAAAGCGTCATGGTTTGGGGGATGTTTTCTGCAGCAAGAGTTGGGCCTTTTATGCTACATTGCAGAGTGAATGCAAATGTTTATCAGAACCTTCTTCGACAACATGCGGTTCCTTCCCTGCGTTCATCACCTAATCAGCCAGCAATTTCCATACACGACAATGCCCTCTGTCACACAGCAAAATGGACAAAGCAGTTCCTTGAAGCTTAAAACATTGCAATAATGAAATGGCTACCCCTTATCTTAACCTAATAGAAAACCTCTGGAAAATCCTTTGCAACAAAGAAACCCATTTCAGTCACTGAATTATGGAAGAGACTGGAAGAAGAGTGTAAAAAAAATCACACCAGAGCAGTGCGAGAGACTAGTGATGTCCTGTGGCTGCCGATGTGCTGAAGTAATTCAAAGCAAGGGCTTGTACACTTCCTAATTGTTGATTGTTGTAACTTTCAGCAATTTTTGCTGTACTCTTTCTCCGTGCTACGGTCATTGCTGTTTTCTAATTTGATCATCGTGTTTTCTACAAAATAAAGTTTTTTTGTTGAGTTGCCTTGGTTATTTTGAAAAACACTGTTCTATTGGCATGGTATAGCCACAAAAAAAAATCAAATAAATGTTGAGCAATGAAGATTACATTATTTCTGAAAATTGTTCATAAATTGTTCTCTAATTTTGATCTCCAGTGTAGATGCCTGGAATGAAAGTCTGCCTTCAGGGCATCAGTTCCTAGGTGCATACTGCCCTTAACATAGATTTTGCTGAGGGCACCACACAGCCCTGTGCTAGCCCTATAGGGTTTCATAGTGGTTAATAGGCCCTCTGCCCATGGCTAAATGCTGGAGCCACATGCACTGGGGCAAAATTACCCTAAACGGGGCCTTAGATTTGACTTGGCAGTGAAGTTTCAAGTAATAATCTGGACAGGGAGGGCTTTTGTGATGTCACATGACTAGGTCAGCGGAGGTGCCCATAGTGTTCAAATACACAGTCTCTTGTTTTATCAGGAGACTATGACTAAGGGGTCTATATACACTGTGTGCACATTTATTAGGCAAGTGAGTATTTTGACCAAATCATCATTTTTATGCATATTGTTCAACTCCAAGCTGTATAAACTTGAATGCTTATTGGATTTAAGCATATCAGGTGGTGTGTATTTGTGTAATGAGGGAGGTGTGGCCTAAGGAGATCAACACTCTATATCAAGGTGTGCATAATTATTAGGCAGCTACTTTCCTCTGGCAAAATGGGCCTAAAAAAAAGATTTAACTGACTCTGAGAAGTCAAAAACTGTAAAAAAAAAGTATTTCAGAGGGATGCAGCACTCTTGAAATTGCTAAGATATTGGGGCATGATCACAGAACCATCAAACTTTTTGTTGCAAATAGAGTCGCAAGAAACGTGTTGAGAAAAAAAGACACATTAACTGCCAAAGATTTGAGAGGAATCGGACATGAATCAGATGTAAAGCTACCAGAAACCCATTATCCTCCAGTGCTGTCTTATTCCAGAACTGAAACCTACCTGGAGTGCCCAGAAAAAGGTGTTCAGTGCTCAGAGACTTGCCCGAGGTAAGAGAGGCTGAAACCCGATCACCACTGAACAAGACACATAAGTTGAAACATCAAGACTGGGCCAAGAAATATCTGAAGACAGATTTTTTCAAAGGTTTTATAAACTAAGAGTGACTCATGAACCTGATGGAAGGGCCTATGGCTGGATCAGTAACGGGCACAGAGCTCCACTTCAACTCAGACGCCAGCAAGGTGAAGGTGAGGTACTGGTATGGGCTGGTATTATTAAAAATTAGCTAGTTGGACCTTTTCGGGTTGAAGATGGACTGAAAATGAACTCCCAAACCTACTGCCAGTTTTTAGAAGACCCTTTCTTCAAGCAGTGGTACAGGAAAAAGTCTGTATCTTTCAAGAAGACTATGATATTTAATCAGAAAAATGCTCCATCGCATGCATAAAGTACTCCACTGCAAGGCTAGCCAGTAATGGGCTTCAAGATGAAAGAATGACATGGCCCCCCTTCCTCACCTGACCTAGACATTATTGAGCCCTTAACCGGGAGAATTACGGTGAAGGAAAACAGTACACCCTTCTGAACAGCGTCTGGGAGGCTGTGGTTGCTGCTGCACAAAAAGTTGATCGTCAACAGATCAAGAAACTGACAGACTCCATGAATGGAGGGCTTATGACTGTTATTGAAAATTTTCGTTTTTCATTTAGTTGCAATTTAGTTGCAATTCTGTGCACATAGATATTCTCCTGAGAAAGCCAAAACCTTACTTTCTTAGATATTCAGGTTTGAGGTTTATTAACATTTTGGTTTGACCGAGAGCACAGTCGTTTTTCAATAATGAAATCAATCCTCAAAAAATACGACTTGCCTAATAATTGTGCACACAGTGTAAATGTTTTCACACAACCTTTACCCAGCATTTACACATTGTTCTCAATTTTATCCAATTAGAAAAATGTCTGAAACGTGTGAATCTTGTATAGTCTTGTACAATCTCTCTACCGGAAAATCGGAAGTAAAATTTTGTCAGATGAACGATCTGCTTATTTTCAGATCGTTAGTATGGTGCTTTCGACAGCCGATTACGTTTTTTTTGTCCGACAAAAGCTTGATGTGCAGACTATAAAATTTTTATTGTACGTGAACTCAACGTCCGATTTTCGTTTAATTAGTATGGTTTTCATCTGCAAAAAATCGTAAGAGCAAGACTACGCATTGCTCAAGCAAAGGAATGCATATAAAACTATTCAACACTTTACGTCACTTCTGAAGTTGTATTCTTTCGTACGAAAACTTTCGTATGGTGAGTAATCGCTTCACTTTTGATATGAGACTAGCATTCAACAAAAAACGGACAAACGGTCGTTCGAAAATCTGATCGTGTGTGCGAGGCTTTAAACTAAACCCTCAATTTTTAATCAATTTCAGAAGCTGATTCAATCACTTACTGAGTATGCAGCTTCTTTATCTTTAAGACCCCTTTCACACTGAAGCACCGCTAAAGTATCGGTCGTTTTTGCGGTGCTTTAGCTGCGTTTTTCTGGTGCTGGCATTTTTTTTAAGGTCACATAACAACGTGACATTGAAGAAAAGATAAAAAGACCCATTTAGCTCCCCTTTAAATCGGTACCCATTCATTTCATTGGGCAGGGGCGTTTCCTGCCCCAAAGATGCTGCTTGCGGGACTTTTTCTAACGTTCCGCAAGCACGCCGCCCGAGTGCACATTGCAATAAATGAGAGGCAGTTTTCAGGCGCTTTTCAGAGGCTATTTCTAGCGCTAAAGCGCTTAGTGTGAAAGGGGTCTTAATCCTTGTCTGTTTCGGTTTAAGCTTGTGCTATGACTACTGCCCCATGTTGCCTGTTTCATGGTGGCTTCTTTTTTGCAGCAGCAGCCTCTGGAGCTACCCTTGCATGCAGGGACTAGAGTTGTGCCTTCCTTCACTGTGTGCATCAATATAAACATACAGTCCCAGAGCATGGGATGGCAAGACACTAACCTGCTCTTCCTCCCTCCCCCCCCCCCCCTCTATTCTCCAAGACTGACTGGAGACTGCACTGACCATTATTAACTCTTTCCTGGGAAGACTGGAAGTTTAGGGAAGCGGCCCTGGAAGAGCAGGAGCCAGCAGAATTAAACATTGTAAACTGCAAGTGCTAGGGTATGAAATTTAACAAGTACTTTGCTCCTTTAGTGGTTATGGTACCTGTACAGACCCACAAAGCAGACCTCTATCAAAGGAAAGACTCGCACTGATACTTCATTTGGCCCCCGATTTGTCCCAGGGTCCTATAGCAGTCATGTGGGCAGTTATTGCAGTAGTTCCAGTATTGCTAGAATAAAAAGTCTTCCCGCCTTTATAGCAATTCTACTGGTTCACAGTCATCGTTCTCCTCTGGTGAGCAGCCTACTTTATTATGGAAGAGGTGAGGCAAGCTTCCTTTCTGAGAGAGTTTACTCCGCACTGATGTCTTCTTCTGGTGCTTGGTCTGCGAGCAGGTATCCTTTATATCCCAGACTCTAAGAGTTCCATCATGAGAAGCCGTGTATAAAACATTGTCATATATCTGCAAACAAAAATCACAGGACATTAATGAGCGAATGTTCCTCCGGAGACTAAACACAAACTAGGGAGTTCAATAAAGCATTAAATTGGTTGTAAACCCTTACAACACACTTTTTGCTACAGGTAAGCCTATAATAAGGCTTACCTGTAGCTACCCTGGATATCTCCTAAACCTGAACGGTTTAGGAGATATCCCCTGTATTTGCATGTGACGACATCATCGGCACATGCGCACTGAAGCAAACTTAAGCAATGGCACGTACGTGCAGTTGCTTCAGTGAGTGTGCCATTACTGGCGGCTCCCGCGTGCGTGCTGGAGTGACGTCATCGCGGCTCCAGAGCCCGCGATACCCGGAAGTAACCCCAGGATCGATGTTGGCCGCCGGAGTGGTGTACGAGGATGGCTACAGGGGCTTTGATCTCAGGTAAGTAATTCATAATGAGCTAGTATGCTATGCATACTAGCTCATTATGCTTTTGTCTTGCAGGTTTTTTTTTGTCCTAGGGTTTACAACCACTTTAAGTGATACTAAACACACACTGTTTAATTTGCATTGTCATAAATCCCATAGTGGCTGAGTGAGTATGAACAGCATGTAATACACCATTTATTGATAGTTTTTAATGTTGTGGGTTTAGTGACACTTTAACCTCTTGGCGCCGAGCGGCAGCATATGTGTGTGCTATAGCATCGAGAGTGCACACCTTGCGCGCTCCCGACACAGTGACTGGTGGCTCATGGGAAAACTTTTCCAATCACGTGAGCACCCTGACAGCCAATCACGGTCACGTGACCATAAGCCTGCCTCACCTCCCAGCATAGCAAACCCCTTAAAGGGCTGGTGGCAGCCAGCCCCAAGGGGTTAAACCCTCAGTTTTTTTAAGCACTTTCCGCAGCTGATTAAATAATTGACTGAGTTTGCAGCTTCTTTATCTTTTAATCATTGCCTATGCTCCAGTTTAAGCCATGGCCACTGCTCCAGGTTTCCTGTTTCAGGGTGGCGCCTTTATCTTGCAGCATCCTATTCTGCCACCCTTGCATGCAGGGACTAGAGTTGTGCCACCCCAAAGTGTGTGCATCAATAGAAACTCACAGCCCTGTAACCTAAGATGGTAAGGCACTCCCCTGCACTTTCTTTCTTCATCTTCCTCCCTTCTCCAAGCTAACAGACTGGTTCCAGACTGCACTGTCTACTGTTAACTCTTTGCTGTGAAGGCAGCGTTGAGACAGCAGGAACCAGCGGCATTAAAAGTCGTAAACTGCAAGTGTTCTGGTAAGAATTTTTACAAATATTTTACTAGGGAATGTTTGTTTTAATGCGCTCAGTGTTTAATAGGGTTTCATACAACTTTAGGCTGGATTCACACCTATGCATTTTTAGTGCTTTTTGCATTTTGCAGATTTGCACTACAGTCCATTTAACATGGTTTCCTATGGAACGTGTTCTGTAGTGCAAATCTGCAAAATGCAAAAAGCACTAAAAATGCATAGGTGGGAATCCAGCCTAATGCCGCGTACACACGATCGGAATTTCCGATGGAAACAGTCCGATGGGAACTTTTCATCGGATTTTCCGACCGTGTGTATGCCCATCTGTCTTTTTCTGTCGGAATTTCCGACGGACTTTGGATTGAGAACCTGTTCTTAATTTTTCCGACAGAAAACCTTTCTATCGGATTTTCCGATCGTGTGTATGCAATTCCGACACGCAAAATTCCGACGCATGCTCGGAAACAGTTCGACACATGCTCAGAAGCATTAAACTTCCCTTTTATAGTGCAGTCGAACGTTTTTTAAGGTGTGGTGTTATTGACCGTCGGAATTTGGTGTGATCGTGTGTAGGCAAGACAGTTTGAGCGAAATTCCGTCGGAATTCCGACGGGAAAACCATCAGAGCTTTTTCCGACGAGAATTCCGACCGTGTGTACGTGGCATTAGTGACACTTTTCTGTTGGTAGCAAACTTCAGTACTGCCTGCACCTAACTCAGCCAAGCACTTGTACTAATTTCAGTAATATTACTGACACGTGTGCCAAATTCGGGTTGTTCTTACTATTGCCACCTTGAGAACCTATTACTCTGCCCCCCAAACACATTCATGTAACGGTTTCTGACAGCTACATGAATATCAGGCAAACACTCACAATCTCAGTGTGGAGGCCCGACAGAGTTCTAAAGAGTGTCTATGACACCCGCAATGAAATCCCCCCCCCAATATGTCATCCTGAATTCTGCTTTGATGTGACACTAAATGAGGAACAAGAGCCTTCCAGAGCCAGAAAATGCAAAACCTGCAATCTTCGGGTTCTCCATCACTGGATCCACATAGGAGAACTCACACACCTGAATGCAGTTTATGATGAATGTGTGTCCTGGGAAGACTTGTTGCAAAGCTCCGGTCCTGGTATTAAATGCCCTCGCACAAGTATCGCCGCTTCCTGTAAATACTGGAAAGAGAATAAAGCAAAGATCATATCGCATTTGTGAAAAAAACACAACTGTAGCAAAGGCAATGCAAACTTAAAGTGACACTAAACTCTCCAACTATGTATACTTTTTTTAAAAAGTCCCTTCTATTGCTCTCAGCCACCTTTAACTGCTTCAGCCCCAGAAGATTTTACCCCCTTCCTGACCGGAGCACCTTTTGCGATCCGGCACTGAGTCGCTTTACCTGACAATTGCGCGGCCGTGCGACGTTGCACTCAAACAAAATTGTTTTCCCACAAATAGAGCTTTCTTTTGGTGGTAATTGATCACCCCTGCGGTTTTTATTTTTTGCGCTATAAACAAAAAAAGAGTGACAATTTTGAAAAAACGCATAATTTTTTACTTTTTGCCATAATAATAATCCCCCAAAAATATATAAAAAAAAAGATTTTTTTTCCCTCAGTTTAGGCTGATATGTATTCTTCTACATATTTTTAGTAAAAAAAAAAAAAAATCGCAATAAGCGTATATATTGATTGGTTTGCGCAAAAGTTTAGCGTCTATAAAAAAGGGGATAGATTTATAGCATTTTTGTTTTTTTATTTTTTTTACTAGGAATGTCGGCGATCTGCGATTTTTATCGTGAATGCGACATTATAGCGGACACATTGGACAATTTTGACACATTTTTAGGGACCATTGGCATTAATACAGTGATCGATGCTATAAAAATGCATTGATTACTGTAAAAATGTCACTGGCAGTGTAGGGGGTAACATTAGGGGGCGATCAAGGGGTTAATTGTGTTCCCTAGTGTGTGTTCTAACTGAAGGGGGAGGGGACTGACTAGGGGAGATAACAGATCGCTGTTCATACTTTGTATGAACAGACGATCTGTCACTTCTCCCATCAGAGAACCGGGATCTCTTTGTTTACACACAGAGATCCCGGTTCTCGCTGTGTTACGAGCGATCGCGGGAGCCCGGCGGTCATCGCGACCGCCGAGCACTCGCATCGGCTCTGGGGGCCACCAGAGGGATTGATCTAACATAATTGCGATTCGCGCAGCCGAGCCATGTTGCCACAGTACAACTGCGGCGGCTGGTCGGCAAGCGGTTGAACCTCCAAATTCCTTTTTTTTTTTTGGGTGCTGTGATCTGACTTCTTGTTAGAGGGTGGCTACATTCGTTCCCCGCAGTCCCACTGTATCTAGGAACATAGCACCTTCTCTTGCTAGCTCCCAAGATGAACAATAACTATGGACTATGGGATTTGTAGTTTGCATGGCGCAGTGCACATGCCCGCAACTAACATGCTCTGCTCTGCTCCTTCCAAGCAAACGGAAGTCAGGGGGAAAAGGAGAAGTTTAGAAGCCCACAGAGGACATAACAAGGAGGCAGAAAAAAACAGTAGGCCTGACCATACACAAAGCAAATTTCTTTCCTGCAAACATGGGTTGCAGGAAAGAAAAGGGCTCGATTTTCCCATCAACACAGACAGTGGTGACAGGGGAATCCCTCCTACCAAGACCTTGTCTTCTCCTGACTGTGGGGGCAGGTGGGAGAAGACAGTGATTAACTATAGCGGCCACTTGCGATAATCGCAAGCGAATCCATCAGGCCGGTTGTACCCAAGTTGATCGATGAGCTTTGAAAAAAAGCAAGTGAGACACCGCGCTGATCCCTACCTTAAAGCATAATGATCACTAATAATAATCAAATAAGTGACATCAACATATAAATTTGAGTGAGAATAGAAATGATAAAAAAACATAAACCCTACAGCGGCAGCTGAAAAATTGTGAGATATGCACAATAAATAGACAAAATAATACAAAAAGCCGCGCTAATACCTAAATTGAAAAATAACCTAATTGGTGCAAATAAATAATGATAAAAGCCTAAAGCAATATCATGTAATGTAGTCCAAATAATGACAATAAAAGTCCAGTGAATGGGTGAATGGAGACCTAAAGCAATTAAAGTGATATGGTCTAATAGATAAACAAAACAGAAGTCCAATATGAAAACATGAATCCAGAGGTGATAGAGGTGAAAATCCAAAAAAACAGTGACTGTCGTGATCCACCACCATAAGTTGAATGTGCTTACCAGAGGGCAAGCTCAAATAAGCCCATAAGTAGATGTCAGGATGAATCCCAGCCAGATGGACCTCAAATGTGGCCTCCTTCACAGGGTTAACCAGGGACGGAAACCACGCTAGCAATCCTCCTCTCCAATGATACTGAACCCACAATCTCTTTAATGGCCAATACGAACATGTAGAGAAGAGAGGGATGCTCCCATAGTGTGAGCGGGTGTACGATTTGCCGGCCGGCACATGTTTTTATCTTCCATTCCTGCCCATTTATTTTCGCTTTGATGTAAGTAGGAGTGTTTTGTGTTTGAATAAAAATGTTATACTCTGATATCACACTATGGGAGCATCCCTCTCTTCTCTACATGTTCGTATTGGCCATTAAAGAGATTGTGGGTTCAGTATCATTGGAGATTGCCCTTGGTACAATCGGTCCCAAGGAGGATTGCTAGCGTGGTTTCCGTCCCTGGTTAACCCTGTGAAGGAGGCCACATTTGAGGTCCATCTGGCTGGGATTCATCCTGACATCTACTTATGGGCTTATTTGAGCTTGCCCTCTGGTAAGCACATTCAACTTATGGTGGTGGATCACGACAGTCACTGTTTTTTTGGATTTTCACCTCTATCACCTCTGGATTCATGTTTTCATATTGGACTTCTGTTTTGTTTATCTATTAGACCATATCACTTTAATTGCTTTAGGTCTCCATTCACCCATTCACTGGACTTTTATTGTCATTATTTGGACTACATTACATGATATTGCTTTAGGCTTTTATCATTATTTATTTGCACCAATTAGGTTATTTTTCAATTTAGGTATTAGCGCGGCTTTTTGTATTATTTTGATCGATCAGCTTTGCCACTAATGGTTCTGCTCTCGGCCTGGTTCCTGCTGAACTGGTCGAGACTCGAACCGTGTATGGCTGGCCTTGGAGACTATTTACCAAAAAATAGATTACAGGGCCATTAAATAGTGAAAGTGTATGGATTATTTTTGGTGAACAGAGATATTGTTTAGTGTCATTTTATTCATAACCAATTTTACACTGCAATAAAAGTACACACTACTTTGAAAGGTGTGTTATGTGAACCAAGACATTGATTGGGAAAGTCACAGTCCTTCATGTTCTGGACTTAAAACCTGGATGGTTATGATGCAGCTAAATTTCCTGGTGTGTGAACATTTGACAGACAGCTGGCCCTTTAATATACTTGTGGAGGACAATTGTTGAGGATTTCCTTCTATAATGAGCAAATTACTTTACTGAAGGTGTAGGTTTCTTGGTTATTATTGATATGTGATCTCGATCAGTGTTTCTCAACCTTTTTTCAGGCAAGACATCCTTTAAAATTCCACACAATCTCGAGACACCCCATTCTAATATTGAAAACGAATCGTTTTGCATAATGTAGCAACATCCACATGCTTAGGACACTCAACACTAGTGGTGATTTATTCTTCCACAGCAAATACATCCTTGCACACTGGTACTGATTTAGTATTCCAATATTTCTCTTCTCACCTTTAAAGTCCCCAGTCTTTGAGCTGTCAGGGTTCAAAATTGAAAACCAACACCTTACAGTACATACAATTTACATTTGAATAGACATGGCAAGTGTCAGGAGTACCTACAAATACCATAGTACCATCTGTATATTGCAGTTTACAAATTCTTAGCCCCCGTACACACGATCGGAAATTCCGACAGAAAATGTCCGATCGGACCATGTTGACGAAAAATCCACCCGTGTGTGGGCTCCATCGGACTTTTTTTGTCGGAATTTCCGATGGAAAAAATGTTAAATCCTGCTCTCAAATTTTCCGACAACAAAATCCGATCGGACATTTTTTCCGATCGTGTGTCGAGAATTTCCGACGGACAAAGTGCCACGCATGCTCAGATCAAATTATGAGACCAAAGCTATTGGCTACTGGCCTCTACATAGTTCCGTCGTTACGCAACAAACGTCACCACATTCAGAATGATCAGATTTTCCGACAACTTTGTCCGATTGTGTGTATGCAACACCAGTGTCGGACAAAATCCGTCTGAAAAAATCTGACGGATTTTGTGGTCGGAATTTTCAACCGTGTGTACGGGGGCTTAGATGTGATGTGTGATATTGCTCATTTATTATTATGGACAGAATGTGGTCACCTTGGAACAGGAAGTCTCTGAACAAAATAGGTATACCAAGGTTCACCTGGTGTTATTGAAATCAAAGTTGCACATTTAAATATTGAAAATTTATGTTTTATTTTTTTTAAATAATATTACCATGTTAAAGCTTGTATAACATTTTAGTGATTGTGTTTATGTAAAGCTAATAGGACTAGTAATGAGCTCAGGTGTGTTTTGATCCTAGTCTTATTAGGCGAGCCCACCAGAAAGCTGTCACCTGCACTAGGCCAATCATGTGCGGCCGGGTTATTCCCATATACAATGGGTGTGTATATGTGCGGCTGAGGTGAGGGAGTGCCTTGGCCGCTTATGATTGGCACAGTACAGTGACAGCTTCCTGGCGGGCTTGCTCAGGTGGTTTCGGACACCGATCCATATCTGAGCTCATCCCTAAAAAGAACTTCATGTTTCAGTCCCTTAGGTAAGTTGGCACTCTTGATCTTGGGATTGGTGTGGTGAAAAGGGGGAGGGGAGGTTTTCTTCATTGTTGTTTCATCAATGAGCCCATTACGTTTCCGGGGGGCAACAACCTGTGCTAACCATTCCAACCATTTCATTTTATAACCTGCTTTAGAAACAATAAATGGAGAACCATTTATGATTAGAGATATTTCTTGTCTTCAGTTTTGAACATCTTTTATTCTCAGTTTTAAATTTTGTATCACTATAATAAGTTGGTTGCTAAAGCAAAAGAAGCTCAGTGGCCTTTGTATACCAGATGCCTTGATCATATTAATTAACTGCAATGTAGTTTGGTCATTCATGCACATAGTGACATAGCAACCTTGTGTCACACAGATATAAACAGCGGAGTACATATCACAGTTCTGCACTCACCACGACTTCCCAAACAATTCGTCTACGTACAAACCTTTAAATGTTTGTAGTTACGAGGGCCACTGCACCAGTAACCATATAGAAAAAACTGGGGAAAGTCATATGATGATTTCATACAAAAATGGTAGCTGTTGGAAGCCTAAATCACCAGTCTCTTGCCCTCCCAGGGTCTTTATTAGTGTGATTGTTGAGTTTATACATTTGCTGCAATCATTGCCATAGACTCCCCTGCTGTCTGTTGGATCCATAATTCGTTTTATTATACAGAAAATGGCACATTACCAATGGGTTACCCAAAGGTGTGCAGTAACAAAGCCAGAAACCATGGCAAGGATATCTCCCCTGTGGAGCCCTCAAGAGATCATAAGAAGTCAGGGATCCACAAAGCTCCACCTCCACCTGAAATCTAAAGTCTGGGTGGACTGACCCCTTTTCCCTTTATCAGACTTCCATATAGCACCTGTAGTTTCCATGTCATTGCTTATATGTGTGTGCAACTGTATAGGGCTACAATGCAACTAGTCTGATTGTGGACATGGCTGTGACTTACATATTCCAGCATGGTATTTCAAAGTGCTAACGCTGTGCTTGTGAGACTTGTATGTCCGGACGCATTCACCAGTGTCAGGCAACCAGCATTTCGCTGTTCGGTCCACACTCCCAGAATACAAGTGTCGTCCCACCATCTGCAAAAAAAAAAACATCCAGCATGAGGAACCTGTGCACACACATGACAGGCAGTCACAGGTGCTTTATTTCAGCAGAGATCTATAAATATAAGCTTTGTAAGACTGGAAATATCATGGAAGATATAGAATTATCAATTTAACGTAAAGTAGAACTCAAGCCAAAAACAAGATAAATATGAATAGCCCATTAGCAGGTACAATAACTTCCACCTGGAGTAGGGCTTCTTAATGTAGGGTCCACGGATGGGTTTCAGGGGGTCCGTGAGGGTCAGATAAAAAATACCATTTACTATAAAGCCCTTCTTCTTGTCCCAATCAATGGTTTCCAATTGAAAGAAATAAAGAAAATGCACCCTGCACTGCTTATAGTGCTGACCGCCAACCGTCTCTTGACTTGCTGTTGGCCCATATTTAAATTTGTATAGTCTAATAAAAAGTCCGCCGTCCTAGTACATCTTTTTTTTTTTAAACTAACCTTTTTCTCCTTCTTGAGCTTCCATCTTGATTGTGGGCATCTGAAGCCCACTAGGACTGTTTTCCGGGATAAGGTCCTGCTGGCTACCCAGCATGCACCTCCCGATCTCACGCATTACACACTGGGCGTAGCGCCATACAAACGGGGCGATGCCCACTGACTCCTGAGAATGATGACATACATCTTCCAGGAGCAGAGGCGCCGCAGAAAATGATGTACATCGCCACGGCACCAAAGGAGGAATAAAAAGCAAGATACCATAGCAACAATTTACACATAGCTAGGGAAAAAAAAGCCAAATGTTGTTTATGGTGCGGGACTGTAGCCATTGCAGAAAAGATGAAATTATGGGTGGAACTCTGCTTTAATTTGCACAAGATGATTGTATTTCATTTGAGTGGCTATTACTTTTTGCATGAAAATTAGTACGTTTTTTGTTAAGATTGTTTACTTTATTCAAACTTTGTGTATGTCATATATGTATGAGGCAATCAAATTCCAAACGGGCATGCTGGAAAGCCAGCATCTGATCGGCATCCAATGGCTGCCAGCGCTGACCGGTGTGTTCTAGTAGTCACTAGAACACACCGGTTCTAGTGACAGTCCCCCTGTCAGCGAGAAGATCTATGTACTAATATCGGATAGTTAGTACAGCGAGCTCCTCCAGAGCTTTTGTTCAGCCCATCTGTACCAGGCAATACAAAAATACTTTTTTCTTTTTGGTAATCATTTAATTGTGCTGCAAAGTGGCACTTTCAACTCGCTCTCAATCTCTCCCAAGCCCCTGTGCTGCAGGGCTCTGGTCCCCAGAGAGCATGTTTCCCCAGGCCATCTGCACATACAGGGTTTCCCCATGCACACACAAAGACTGCTAACAGAGAAGTCTGAAACCTTTCCTATATTTGCACATATGTGGAAAATCACCTAAGTGTGCAAAGCTGTACTGATAGGCTCTGCCAGGACCCATAGGCTGCGGGAAAATGATGGCGTCTAAGTGGGTAGGGGAGCCACCTGAGAGACGGACTGAAGCTGTGCTTTAATGTGTGCCTTTTATATTTGCCTAGATCTGCCTTTAATGAATGTGACAGTTATTTGTGAACAGGCACACATTTTCTCTTGCTAAAGAGATCTTTAGGTTGACCACAGATGAGCAGATGTTTCACAAAAAATGTAATATCTAACCATGAACCTGTACCATTCTACAGTCTCCCCTGGGATCTGGTTGTACATTTGTAGTGTGCCTTCTACAAATGGTTTGTTGGAAGTGCTGATATCCCCCCTACATAGCCTGCTTGGCTTAGTCATACTTATGCCCCGTACACACGTTCGGACTTTGTCCGCCGGACCTAGTCCAGCGGACAATCCGCCGGACTTTCCAGCTGGCTTCGGCGGACTTGAAAGCGAACGGGCTTGACCACACACGATCACGCTAAAAGTCCGGCGGTTCACGCGATGACGTACAGCACGTACGACGGGACTAGAAAAAGAAAAATACTAGAAAAATACTTGCTACTGAGCATGAGTCCTTTTTGGTCCGCCGGACCATACTACAGACGACCGTATTGTCCGCCGGACTGCCAAGTCCAGCGGATAATTTTAATACAAAACTTAAAACCTAGTCCGCCGGACTTTTTGGAAAAAAAGTCAGTCGAAGGCCCACACACGAGGGCATTGTCCGCTGGACTCCCGCGGGATAGTCCCTTTGTGTGTACGCGGCATTAGAGGAACCAGTACTGAGATCTTCTCCACTGCTAACCTAATTCTTAAAATACTCTATGCTTGGCTGTCTCTGCCTTCACCATAGCTCCCAACTGTCCTTTGTTTGGAGGGACTGTCCCTCATTTGAGACCAAATCCCTCGGTCTCTCATGCAGCCTCAGTTGCCCCTCTTTTTGGTCTGATGTGTACATCTCTATAAAAAAATATACTATTTTACTACCAAGTGTTATGCTGCACTAATTAACTAATACTATTTTGAAAAGACAATAAAAAGGAAAAAGGTCAGTGACTGAGGAAAAAAGCGATGAGATTAGTATGACATCCAGGCAAGTAGCATTTTCCAAAACAAAAGGTCAGATGTGGCAACCTTCATATATGAGAAGTCATGTGCGGTCCAGCTGGGCAACCAGCACTGTCTGAAAAAATGACAAACAAAAAAAAGAGAACTTAACATTAAAACATGAATTCTATATCTTTTATTTATTCAAAAACCTCCCATAGTATAGCACTGCCACTAGAGGGTGCCAGGGGGAACATGATTTACAAGAGAAATGCTAAGGAAAATCATGAAGGATTGTGGGAAGTCTAGTTTGCAGGAGGGACTGAGCTATACCACAGGCTGACTGGAAAACTACAATTCCCAATAAAGAGATATTAAAGGGAAGGAACAGCAGCAATTTCCCAGAGTTGAAAGAGAAAAAAACTCTCTTTCTGCTGGGAGAACAGCACTGTTATAGACAATAACCCACCTGTGTGCAGTGAGAGCAGTAAGCTAATTCCAGTTAATTATCACAATTTTACTGTTTGCTAATGTTTGATCATAAACTGCTGCGCTATCATCTTTGATGGTCAACCCATTTCAATATAACTTTCCTTCCTGATATACCCCAGTATAGCTCTTCTTGCTCATACCCGTTTACAATATAAATAAATTATACTTCATTTGTTAAAAAAAAAATGATACTTAAACAGGTCTGTGTCATTTTCTGGTGCATATGTGCTGCTGTATGTGGGGGTATTTTTATGCACAGGTGTCTGAATCTATATCCTTGGTCCAAACAGGCATTTTTAGAGAGTACAGAGCTGTTAGCAGAGTCGCAGGCACACAACAGAAGACCCAACAAAAGCAGCTTCTTCGGGGGTAAGCCCTACACCCAAAACAGCTTTTGCAAACCTTGTAATCCCAGATAAATCCCTAAAATAATTTTGAGGTCTCGGAGAACCCTTATAAATCCAGTTCATCACGGGTCAAATGGGAAACGCCCCTTACATTGGGGGTCATGGTTTCTTGCACCGGGGCATGTAGCGTACAGTAGTGATCAGAATGTCACCCTTAAAGACAAATTAAAAGATTATTGGTGTCATGGTGCTGTTGATCCTAGAACTATGCAGGAACCATCAAATAGGAAGTCAATCAGCTACAGCTCAAGGAATCCATAGCAACCTCTGGAGGAATGCCAGTGTTTTACAGAACCCTGGTTGAGAATAACTGCTCTAAAACCTGGTTCCAAAGCCTTGTAATCTTTATAGATTGTTAGAATATAAAGAGCTGGAGATTGAAATGCAAAGACCAAAATAAAGAAAGTTAGATGACATACCAATAGCAAAGGATGTCATTCATTTTATTTTGTCTAATTCAGGTCATACGATAAAAGTAGGTGTAGCGGCCATAACCCCTTGGGGCGACCTTGAATTTTCTGGGCTTAACAATTACCGTACCTCCTCCTTGCTCGTCGTTCGTTGTCTAGGGGTTCCCAGGGTTAGTACCCAGTAACTTCAGAAGCTGACACACAAAAGTCCTTTTGAGGATTTTTATTTGCAGGGGTAACATCCAACTATAACACAGTCTCAGATGGGAATAGAGGGCACGGGTGATAAAACTCAGGCATTTAGAACTGCTGACATCAATTGAATGTCTCTTAGATATCCCAGAGAGTAGCTACTCGCAACTTGGCGCTTCACTGCTGGATAAACCTTTAACCATAGATTTAGCAGCCAACATGTGATCCGGTAAATTTGCAAAGTCTCTGCCACAGACTAGATTGTAACTGAAGATAAGTTAGGAACCTTTCCCACAGTACCTGGATCTTTCAGCCTTCTTGGCGATACTGTGAGAAGTGTGGATTCTTTAGTGTCCATACAACTTCAGCTCCCAGGCTCTTACCGAGCAGCCAGCTTCTTGGCTCTCCTCTGAAGGGTCGCTTGTACGAGTTGCTGTGTCTCTCCAATGCCGAGAGCACACCGGGACACCTCTGAATCCTCCTTCAGTTACTGGGCCTTGAACTAGCCCGTTCCGAGGCTCGGGAACGGACGGATCCCCACCCCAGACCATGAGGGCCTCTGGGGCTGGTCAGGGTGACCATGCTTACGAGGACGGTAGACACTCCTGGGTCCAGGACCTCTCACAGGTTTGGTCCGGACTGGAACCAAGAATCAAAGCAGCAGCCGAACCCTGAACACACGACTTCAGCATCCTAAATACCCCTTCCCAGACTACACAGCGGGGCCAGACGCGCCCACTGATTGGCATCTATGACCAGGCAGAACTCCAGTACAGCCCAGCCAAACTGATGCCAAAGTAAAAAAACCTGTACAATTAACCCCCAGAACTCTGTTACAGTTCTGGAAAAGTAAATTTACATATATAGAGCACACTTTAGAAAAGTGTCGGCGCTACACAGGCATTGGACAGGTTCCTATGGACAATACCCTCCATGTCCCTTTCATTTGATGACAACTCAGCCTCAATGTCCTCATATTGCCCTCCAGCAGGAGCTCATGCAGCATAATAGAGAATCCAGGAATATGAAGCAAGATGATGATATCATTAGAAATTACAGACCAAGAACAACATTTCACAGTCTTCTAATTCCCTCTTCCCGCTAACTACAGTGAGATAAAGGCCAGCTCAGGGCAGCCCATGTAAACAGTCTGTCCATGTATCTGTCAATATTATCTCATGTAGCATGCTGTCCGATAAATCATTTGTTTCCTTTCTTCTCCAAGAGAAATCTCTGCTTTGCCCAATAACAGCTCAGCTAAAGTGTGATGATTATAGGAGACCAATACCGAGACAACGGTCAGGATTTCCAGACCTGCACAGAGATCAGCCAGATGGTTGTTTTTCTTTTTCTATTGTTTAACATCATCTGAAGCTAGAATTTCATAGACTAATCTGCCAGGACCTACAGGTGACGTGAGAGGCATTCCTCCTTGCTGATTTCTCTGGCTTTTCCCTGATACTTTGTGCGTTATTGTAAAACAAAATTAACATCAAACTAAAATGTATCCGACGTCTATATACACAAAGATGATCCATCTGCCTCATTGAGCTCTATTTTGGTTGACTGCTGTCAAGAACTGTAAGAGTATATTCATATTTTTTTTTTTAATGGAAGCACACCTGGTTCACAACTGCACAGGACTTAAATACCAAATCCAGTTTAATAAAAAAAAACTTTGAATACAATTGCCCAAGGTTCCTTAAAATAGAAAGAGCAGCCCTAGCAGACATATTCACTTCCTACCTGGTGCTGTCCCTCGTAGACTCACCGCTTTGTCCTGCAGCATTCCTCTTTTGGGTGAAACGTCATTCAATCGGCTTCCTGTAAGTTTGAGGTGTCAAGGGCACACCCCCCCCCCCCCCCCCCTGGGGGAGAAACATCAAACTGGGCTTACAGGAGAATATCGCTGAGCCATAATGCTGAAAAAAGTGCTCTGCAGCATTCAGGACTGACCAATACCAGAAAAGACCAGGCATCACATGGCTGGTCCTAAGACAGTTGAAAAGGGTAAGTAAACAGTGCCTTGAAAAAGTATTCATACCCCTTGAAATTTTCCACATTTTGTCACGTTACAACCAAAAACATAAATGTATTTTATTGGGGTTTTATGTGATAGACCAACACAAAGTGGCACATAATTGTGAAGTGGAAGGAAAATCATAAATGGTTTTTAAATTTTTTTTTTTTTAAATAAATATTTGAAAAGTGTGGGGTGCATTTGTATTCAGCCCCCCTGAAGAGTCAATACTTTGTAGAACCACCTTTCGCTGCAATTACAGCTACAAGTCTGTTTGGGTATGTCTCTACCATAATGAGTGAAAATTGTGCCCATTCTCCTTTGCAAAACAGCTCAAGCTCTGTCAGATTGGATGGAGAGCATCTGTGAACAGCAATTTTCAAGTCTTGCCACAGATTCTCAATTGGATTTAGGTCTGGACTTTGACTGGGCCATTCTAACACAGGCATATGCTTTGATCTAAACCATTCCATTGTAGCTCTGGCTGTATGTTTAGGGTCGTTGTCCTGCTGGAAGGTGAACCTCCCCCTCAGTCTCAAGTCTTTTGCAGACTCCATCCATCTTCCCATCAACTCTGACCAGCCTTCCTGTACCTGCTGAGGAAAAGCACCCTCAACATGATGTTGCCACCACCATGTTTCACAGTGGGGATGGTGTGTTCAGGGTGATGGGCAGTGTTAGTTTTCCGCCACACATAGCATTTTGCTTTTAGCCCAAAAAGTTAAATTTTGGTCTCATCTGACCAGAGCACCTTCTTCCACATGTTTGCTGTGTCCCCCACATGGCTTCTCGCAAACTGCAAACAGGACTTCTTATGGCTTTCTTCATCTCTTCCATAAAAGTCAGATTTGTGGAGTACACGACTAATCGTTGTCCTGTGGACAGATTCTCCCACCTGAGCTGTGGGTCTCTGCAGCTCCTCCAGAGTTACCATGGGCCTCTTTGCTGCTTCTCTGATTAATGCTCTCCTTGCCCAGACTGTCAGTTTAGGTGAATGGCCATGTCTTGGTAGGTTTGCAATTGTGCCATACTCTTTCCATTTCCAGATGATGGATTGAACAGTGCTCTGTGAGATGTTCAAAGCTTGGGATATTTTTTTATAACCTAACCCTGCTTTTCCACAACTTTATCCCTGACCTGTCTGGTGTGTTCCTTGGCCTTCATAAGGTTGTTTGTTCACCAAGGTTCTCTAAAAAACCTCTGAGGGCTTCACAGAACAGCTGTATTTATACAGTATTACACACAGGTGGACTCTGTTTACTTTATTAGGTGACTTCTGAAGACAATTGGTTCCACTAGATTTTAGTTAGGGGTATCAGAGTAAAGAGGGCTGAATACAAATGCACGCCATTATTTATCAGATATTTATTTGTAAGAAAAATTTTAATCCATTTATCATTTTCCTTCCACTTCATAATTATACGCCACTTTGTGTTGGTCTATCACTATCCAAATAAAATACATTTACGTTTTTTGTTGTAACATGACAAATTGTGGAAAATTTCTAGGGGTATGAATACTTTTTCAAGGCACTGTACATAATACACTGAACAAAAGAATGGTTGTGGTGAAGGAGAGGCTTCTGAAAAGGAAGGTGTCAAAAGACTTGTGGGTGCCCATACTGGAGTTGGGTGTTTAAAAGTGGAACTTGACTCCGCGAACTAACTTTGTCCTGTTGATCAGGATCATCTGACCACTCTGACAGCCAATCACAGTGAACACATACCCGAATAGTTAATTCTGCTTATTTTTTAACTCTGCCCCACCCCTAAAAGAGACAGCTAGCTCCAGGTGACATCAGAGAGGAAGATGGTGGCCCGGGACCCAGTCTGCGGCAGCAGAGCAGGAGAGTCCAGAAGAAAAAAAGCTAGATTTGCTAATGTTAATTCAGGATAAAAGGAATGAACAGACCGAAAAACAAAAGACCACAGAGGGACACGGTGGAAAGACGTTCCTCTTTAACAGAAACCTGCATTGAAAGGCTGCCAAGTAAATTAGATTACATTTCCACCAGCAGTCTTTACTCTCATAGTCTTATAAACTGCCGGCATTCACTGACTGCCCGTAATATCATGAAGAAGGGAAAGGGATGCTTGGTTTGGTTTAAACTATGTTATGTTATGTTATGTTATGTTATGTTAAGTATGTTAGTTAATTTCAGTGTTGTTTTTTATTTTTTTACTTTTTTTTAGATAAACGGTAAAATCTTGATGTGACATTGCAATACTAATTTAAAATATGTGCTGAAAAAAAACGATACTTTCCCTCCTAGGAGCTAAGGGTCCTCAGCCAGCCTGAGCAGCCCTGCAGGTCACTGGCCAACCCATGGAGCCGTCTCTCCGCAGAGTTAGGGGTGTGCTCAGATTCTGGAGCAAGATAATAAAATAGAGTAGATAAGGATCACTTAAGAACACATTATTCATGCTATTGCAGTTTAGTGAAACTCTAGCACGGTTTCCATTAGTACATATTTAAGTTATTATTCTAAAGTAATTTTTAGAATTAGATTTAGATTTAGTAATGTGACTTTTTCATTTTTGTTGTTTTTGATTACACTGACTCTCAGACTAACAGGCTTGCCCCTAGAAGAGCAGAGAAGAACAAACAGTATTCAGTAATGCTAAGCAGGAAACAGGACCTGCATATGTATTAGGCTAATATGGCTGCTACATGGAAATACGGTGCCTTGAAAAAGTATTCGTACCCCTTGAAATTTTCCACATTTTGTCATGTTACAACCAAAAATGTAAATGTATTTTATTGGAATTTTCTGTGATAGACCAACACAAAGTGGCACATAATTGTGAAGTGGAAAGATAAATGTTTTTCAAAATGTTAAATAAATATCTGAAAAGTGTGGCATGGAATTGTATTCAGCTCCCGAGTCAATACTTTGTAGAACCACCATTCACTGCAATTACAGCTGCAAGTCTTTTTGGGGATGTCTCTACCAGCTTTGCACATATAAAGAGTGACATTTTTGCCCATTCTTCTTTGCAAAATAGCTCAAGCTCTGTCAGATTGGATAGAGAGCGTCTGTGAACAGCAATCTTCAAGTCTTGCCACAGATTCTCAATTGGATTTAGGTCTGGAATTTGACTGGGCCATTCTAACACATGAATATGCTTTGATCTAAACCAGGGGTCTCCAAACTTTTTAGCCCAAGGGCCACATTGTAGATTTTATAAATATTTGCGGGCCGAAAAAATGTATTTATAATTAAATGAATAAAAATGTAAATAATCTCGTCAGAGCCTTTCCGCACATCTGTGTCCCCGTCAGAGCCTTTCCACATGTCTGTGTCCCCGTCAGTGCCTTTCAACACATCTGTGTCCCCGTCAGAGCCTTTCAACACTTCTGTGTCCCCGTCAGAGCCTTTCAACACTTCTGTGTCCCCGTCAGAGCCTTTCAACACTTCTGTGTCCCCGTCAGAGCCTTTCAACACTTCTGTGTCCCCGTCAGAGCCTTTCAACATTTCTGTGTCCCCGCCAGAGCCTTTCAACACTTCTGTGTCCCCGTCAGAGCCTTTCAACACTTTTTTGTCCCCGTCAGAGCCTTTCAACACTTCTGTGTCCCCGTCAGAGCCTTTCAACACTTCTGTGTCCCCAGCAGAGCCTTTCAACACTTCTGTGTCCCCGTCAGAGCCTTTCCACATGTCTGTGTCCCCAGCAGAGCCTTTCCACATGTCTGTGTCCCCAGCAGAGCCTTTCCACATGTCTGTGTCCCCAGCAGAGCCTTTCCACATGTCTGTGTCCCCAGCAGAGCCTTTCCACATGTCTGTGTCCCCAGCAGAGCCTTTCCACATGTCTGTGTCCCCGTCAGAGCCTTTCAACACTTCTGTGTCCCCGTCAGAGCCTTTCAACACTTCTGTGTCCCCGTCAGAGCCTTTCAACACTTCTGTGTCCCCAGCAGAGCCTTTCCACATGTCTGTGTCCCCAGCAGAGCCTTTCCACATGTCTGTGTCCCCAGCAGAGCCTTTCCACATTTCTGTGTCCCCAGCAGAGCCTTTCCACATGTCTGTGTCCCCGTCAGAGCCTTTAAACACTTCTGTGCCCCCCACTGTGATTACACCCCCATATAACCCCCCAATCTGATAACACCTTCATATCTCTCCACTCTGATCACACCCCCATATCTCTCCACTCTGATCACCCCCCTCCTCATACCTCTCCCATAACACACCCCTCCACCATCACACACCTTTGGGTTTTGCAGTCCTGCAGACAGTTCCTCCTAGTCCTGTGGCTCCTCCTCCAGATGATGTCAGTGGAGGAATCTGCAGCACACCAGGGTGGGTTGGCTGTCATACTGGAGCAGGAACAGTACTTCCATACAAATCTGGCGGTGGCAGCTGCACAGAGCGGGAGCCTTCTCCACTCCAACCTCGTCCTCTGCCGCCACTCCCCCAGCCCAACCTCGTCCTCTGCCGCCACTCCCCCAGCCCAACCTCGTCCTCTGCCGCCACTCCCCCAGCCCAACCTCGTCCTCTGCCGCCACTCCCCCAGCCCAACCTCGTCCTCTGCCGCCACTCCCCCAGCCCAACCTCGTCCTCTGCCGCCACTCCCCCAGCCCAACCTCATCCTCTGCCGCCAATCCCCCAGCCTGACTCCAGCACGCACAGCCAGCCCACATCCATGGATTCGCTCTGACAGCGGCACACATACATCGCCCCGCCTGCCTTCTGCTCTGTCCCACTACCTAAAGCGCACGGGGAATTGAAGCAGGCAGTCTCTGAAGGAGCTGCGGGCCGGATAAAACATCCAAGCGGGCCGGATGTGGCCCGCGGGCCGGATGTGGCCCGCGGGCCGGGGTTTGGAGACCCCTGATCTAAACCATTCCATTGTAGCTCTGGCTGTATGTTTAGGGTCGTTGCCCTGCTGGAAGGTGAACCTCTCAAGTCTTTTGAAGACTCTAACAGGTTTCCCTTTAAGATTGCCCTGTATTTGGCTCCATCCATCTTCCCATCAACTCTGACCAGCTACCCTGTACCTGCTGAAGAAAAGAATATCCACAACATGATGCTGCCACCACCGCGTTTCACGGTGGGGATGGTGTGTTCAGGGTGATATGTATTGTTAGTTTTCTGCCACTAGTGTTTTGCTTTTAGGCCAAAAAATTTAATTTTGGTCTCATGTAACCAGAGCACCTTCTTCCACGTTTGCCGTGTCCTCCACATGGCTCCTCACAAACCACAAGTGGGACTTCTTATGGTTTTCTTTCAACAATGGCTTTCTTCTTGCCACTCTTCCATAAAGGCTAAATGTGTGGAGTGCATGACTAATAGTTGTCCTGTGGACAACTTCTCCCACCTGAGCTCTGGATCTCTACAGCTCCTCCAGAGTTACCATGCGCTTTGGGTTGCCACCAGGCCCGGATTTACTCCCTTTGCCGCCCCAAGGCCAGGTCCTTCCATGCTGCCCCCCCCCCCCCCCCCCCTCACACACACACATAGTACACAGTTGGTGTGCAGAAACCCCCCCAGATATGTAATTTCTTGTGTGATTGTAGAATTCTACACTAAGCTATAAATCTGATTTTAGGCATCCTCTGCAACAAAAAAATAATTTTTGGTGAGATACTGCCAAAGGGTTAATCACATCTAAAGGGATTCAGACCCTGCCACTTTCCTCATTAGAACACTGCAAGTGCAGTAGCTGATCAATAGGGAAGAAGTCACCCCATTCGCATTCACTTTGCACTTGGACAAAGATAAATAAACAATCTATTTCTTCAGAGCAGAAACAGGTAGGAATCTGTTAAAGTTTTATTAAAATCTTTGCAATATACATTGATTACCCAGAGGGGGTTGTCTTTTTTCAGCACCCAATGGACCCGCAGAGATTTACTGAAATTCTGCCCCACTACAACTGGAAAGTAGGCTGTGTAGAAGGAGCTGTGTCCCATGAGGCAAGGGTATGGGTATGTGTTCCTGCTGGGCCATGTCGAGTCATCAGTATGAAATTCTGAGGTATCATTGGTATGTAGTATAAAAAGAAGCCATGAACTCAGTTAAAGCAGTACATCAAGGTCCTGAGTATATGGCAGTCCTTTACCCAGGAACGATCCAACCACTCTCAGGGCAAGCCATCAGCAGAGTGCTGCAGGGATGGGAAGGACAAGAGGAGAGAGGAAAGATAAAGCCAAGTTACTGGGGGTGACAACAGCATTGAGTAGGTTCTTGGCCCTCTTGCCACCTTGTCTACTCTTACCCCTGATAGTCTACGTAAACTGGTAAACGCTCATAGCCACAAATCACTTAAAGGAGTACTAAAGTCACATTTATCACATTATTATTAAAGAACATTAATCATTGACCCAAAGCGCTGTGATAGTATTGCTGAGCTGTATTTTCTTACTTTGAAAATATGTGCATATCTTAAGTCATATCTGTAGCTTCAACTGCTGTTCTTTAGTACTTCCTGCTTAGTGCAGCCAGCAGGGGGAGTGATATATCAACTTCCTGTTGATTGCAAGTAAAAGAACACATCCCTGGACACTCTTTAGACGTACATGTTCTGGGGAGGGAGCTGGCCACTGAATGAATGATGTATATTTTAGCTTTGCAGCCTGTTCATCAGTTGTTTCTTATGACCGCTTCTGGCACAGTAATCAAGTATAAATGATTAGCACAGCATAGCTAAATTCTGCACCATTCATGGGCCAGCAGGGAGGAACATACTCATCTATAGGGATGTCAAGAATACGCTCTCTTTCACTCAAGCTCATCACTCTTATTAACATACACTCTCTGCTCTCAGTGCATCTGAATGGGTGACTACACATATTAATAGAGCAGAATGAAATGTATACACAGGCATAAAGAAAATGGATGCCGATGGTGTTATCTTTGACGATTATAAGATATTTAGGGGGATTTGATACACAGAGCATTTTAAAGAAACATGTTGAAATAATTGAGAATTGAAACTTGAAGTATATATGCATTTTTGGTTTTTTGGCTTTAGTTATACTTTCACACGCTGCATTTACACAAATGTTGGCTACATAATATAACAGCAGGGGAAATATTAAAAGAAATACAGGTTTAACATCCCTAGTAGAAATTCTGAGTAGCCACCCAGGAGAAAACATAAGAAGGGTATGTTATAAATATTTAATGCTGCAAAAAATGGTGATGCCAGCATTGAATGGAACGCAGTGTTCAGTGCTATACCGCAAACATCTGCTTTGTTCGCAGAAAGTACGTTACATTCATTTTGAGTTCTACCTAAAAGTATACAAATGGTAATCACAACTAACCATTACCATAGCACAGGCAAGAGAGTGCCTCAGAATTGTATCCCAATGTTTATTTCCACTACTGGTCTTGTTGACCACCGATGAAATGAAATCCTCAAACAGAGCAGAGACAAGCTTGTAATCACAATCCTGTTTAATCTGGCTCTAGTTCCCCAAGGAACTCTATAAGAAATGCAGACTGATTTAATACGTTTTTGAAGGGCCCTTTCACAGTAGCTGCACTGGGACTGCGCTGGACACCTCTGCATGGTGCAGTCCCAAGCCTTGTTCACACTACTGCTCAGTGCTAGTGCTAGTGTGCACTTAAAAATGTAGGGAGCCTTAGCTAGTTTACAGCCACATTTATCAGAGATGCCTTAACCTGACAATGTGGCTTCCACCCTATATCTGCAAATGTTTGCAACCTAACCTGAGTTGTTCACCTAAACTGATAAGTTAGTTGTTTTTTTTTTTTTTTGGTTGGTTGGTTGGTTAGCTTGAAAGTTTGCTGGCACCTTTTTTGGACAGTCTTTGACCCCATTCACACCACTCAGGTCAGTTGTGGAATGTTTGTGTATCCTTGGGCTGCCTAATGCACCACAAGTATTCAAAATGCATAGCTCCCAACTGTCCCTAATTTCAAGGGACTGTCCCTGACTTAGAACAAAGTCCCTCTGCCCCTCTTTCCTCCTTATTTTGGTCTGATCTAAATAGTTGTATGTTAAAATGCACTATATCTTTCAAAAAGTGTTTCCCACTGCTAAACCTTTCATCCAATTTCTAAATTGCTGCACTTGTAAATTTCAAAAGTCAATATAAAGGAATCATAGTGGTAAAAAAAAAAAGCACTTGTGGGTTTAACCAATCATTATTTTTTGTATAATTCTCCTTTAAGGGGTATGGCAGGGGTGGGTCCTATGCCTAAATACTCTTGGTAAAAGGTGTCCCTTGTTTCCATCTCATAAGGTTAGGAGGTATGCAAAATGTTTTTCAGCAGTTGCACTGCAATGCATGTTAGTTTTTTGACCACACATTCCTGCTTACTGGTGTAGCACCCTCCTTAACTAGGTTGCTAAAAGTTAAGGCAAATTTAGTTTTTGGCTCCTCTGTAGCAGTGTAGAGGTGTTCAATTGCTTTTGGCTGTTCTGGGTTCTGCTGGTGCAGGCTCACCTACATTCCCCTGATTTCTGGAATGCTCCAGAATTTAGTAGGTGAAAGAAATGGACCCACACTTGCATATTTATACCGCCTCAGCCAATCCCTGGCAGGAAGAGTGGCCAGTATGGAGCTGAGTGGGTGTAATAGGCTGGGACCTTGAACAGCAGGGTCCTTTTTCCTATGGGAGAAGACCCAGACTGAAGGCTGAGGCCCTCTGAGCTGATAGTTGCAGCTTAGAAGAGGCCATCTGGGTTCCAGCTTCAGCTAAAGAGCTAGGGGACCCACACCCTGAATTCCTGAAGAGCTGTGCAGAAAGTCCACAAAGTATCTGACAAGAGGCATCCGGTACAGAGGCTGGCTAGTACAGAAAGAATGCATGGAAGTACACAAGGCACAATGAGTACAAGCCTAAAAGATCACAGAGACTGTCCTTGTCACCTTTTTTGAAGCGCTTACTCCACTTTTCTAACTAAGGCCTTACCTTTGCAAAGGGGTCCCCTGAGTTATAGTTCACTAAACATTGAATACTAGAGGGTGGCTTTACCTTGACGAGACGCGCAGTTATAAGTGTCCTCCATAATCTTTCTACAAGTTTGGAGTATCCCAAGGCTTATCCGCACACAGCTATACCAGCAAATAAACTACAAAAAAAGGCATGCACTGCCTGCTTTCTGAGTTGAGTGACTGTGAACTGCTGTGTGCCTGGCAGCCATGTGCCTCACAGCGAATAGAACCTGAGATAATACAGCCAGCCTAGCCTGGGGTCTGTGCTACACTGAAGGTGCATAGGTGTGCAAATCAAAATGGAAGTGTAAACCTCTAATGTATGTGATTGTACAGTGTGTTACCACCATTTACTGATGTAACATCTGTGGTAATACGCAGATTACCGCAGTGCACTTATGTGACTAGGCCCTTTAGCTTACAAAAAGCACCTGAGAGAACTCTACTGAGCATACTTCCAACATGCTGAATGATCCCAAATTGCCGATCATGGGTGTTCCTTCTTTTCAGATACCTCACTGCATACATATACATATGTGGAATCTGATCAGTGCTTCTACCGGGCCACTCATATTCAGAACACTTATGAAGAGATTTTGGACGGTACTTTTTTGTTTTTCTGTGACAGAGAAAGTACCAAGAAGAATGAGGCTCCACCTGGAGGTAGGTCATAGACTCCATAATGGGTGAAACAGAGCCAGCAACTGAACTTATTGCTGAACTCCCTGAGTCATTAAATATGGCAGAGGGGACTTCAGGCCACCGGTGAAAATATCTGTATGGAGGGATTTTTTACAAAGAAAATTGGACACAACACAAAAAATACCCTTCGCTGTGTGGGACGTCACATTCAGTATCAACTCGCCACACAGAATTGTATTTCTAGTGTGGATCGAGAAAAGCAGGCGGCATCATTATTTTCTCATTTTCCCTTGAACATATCGTATTCTGTATTGACAGCAGAACATTCATACCATCTGTCAGCAGATTCATTTATTTCAATAAGATGTTAAAACAAACTTACTGGGCTAGATTTTCCCCTCACATCAACTCAGATCTCCAAAATGTGTATGAAATGGATCAAAAATCATCTGTAGCCAAATATACAGGAGTAATGACACAAACAAATAATCTGAGAGGACCATTGCAGGAGTCTACCTCTGATTAATACATACCTCCCAACGTCTGAATAGCAAATTTGAAACAATTTAAGGGACTGTATAATCTATTTTGCTTATAATGTTCAGGGCTAAAAGAAAATCCTGTCTACCATTTGCAGCCAGTAGGAGGCAAGCTCCAAACATGAGCACCTGCTTTCCTGATGATCAGTGATACTACTGATGGCAGTAGTAGCTGCCATTATTCTATCTTTTTTTTTTTTTTTTATAAATTTTTTTATTTAAGGTTTTAACAACATACAAACATATAAAATAAAAGTGCTCACAGTATATACAAAGGGTCATTGGAAGAAATAGTCATATGCAGTGCAACTTGGTACATCAGTACTATATCTCTGTAAGGGTACATCTCTGGTGGCCCCAGATGGATAGGTGCGATAAGTCCCGGTCCCAAGCTGGAGCCCACTGAAAAAAGGTATGTTTGGGATCCCCCAGGGGGAGCAGAGCTCCATCAATGGAACAAGCCCCACCACATCCACTTAAGCTGTTTGCGGTTCTGCCAGCCAATTGTGCCAGACCTTATCGTATTTTTGTGGGCAGCCCCTGTGCAAATAAGTATCTTTGTATAAGGGAAGGCTGTTGTTCACTAGACGTTTCCACTGTACTATGGAAGGGGGTTCAGGCTTTTTCCACTGTATAGCAATATTCTTCCGTGCATAAAACAGCAATATACTAATCATTGTGCGTTTAGCGGCGGACGGCACAATGGGTTCAATAAGTCCCAGTATGCAAACTTCCATAGCCAAAGGCACAGTGACCGAGGTAACTTTGCCAATCAGTTCCAGTACTATTTCCCAGTATTGTTGGGCCTTAGCGCAACGCCAGAAAATATGGGAGAAATCTCCAGGCGATGTACCACAACCCCAACACTCCGAAGAATGAGAAGGGTTCATCTTGTGGAGCCTGTATGGGGTGTAGTAGGCCCTGTGAACAATTTTAAATTGAACCAGCCGGTCTCGGATGGAAACAAGGGAGTTAAAGGGGAGGTCCCAGACATCGTCCCAGTCATCATTGTCCAATGTTGGAATGTCAGTCTGCCAGCTAGTTGTAATGCTTGCGTTTATCTAACAAGTTCTTGTGGTAAAACCAAGCAAAACAATTGGGGGCTCTGCCGTGATTATTGTTTTGCTTGCGTCTATCTATTAAGTTCTTGTGGTAAAACCAAGGAAGCTTAGACTTCTGAAGTGTATCAATGCTTTACTAAACAAGGAAAAAAATCTGCACATACAAACTGTAGGATGAACAATACAACACAACTTATAGCTTACAAAATATATGCCTACACATATAAGCATGTATAATATGTACACATTAAGTAAACTAAACAATTACTCAACTTGTTTCCTATCACAATTGAATCTGAGTGTTCACTCTAGTTCTGACTGTGCCATTATACAGGAGGAGTTTGGAAATTGGGCAGCGAATGCATGCGACAATTGATTAAACCTGAATAGGTAGTAATTTGGCAGATTATAGAGGGAAGACAGATTAGAGAAGGCTAGTAGGGAGCTTTGTGACACTATATGTGACATAAGTTTGATTCCATGTCTAGTCCATGCGTGTGGGTCAGGGATCGTATAAATGTGAGGTAAACTGGGGTTCAGCCATAACGGGGTATTCGGAGAGATTTCAGTTGACTTACATTTTTCAATGGCCAGTCCTGCCTTCCATGCTCTCAAGGTAGTGAGCATGGAGGGGGTTAAAGGGTATGGGGCCTTAGGGCCTCGATAAATAAGGAGTTGGAGGGCTGCCATTATTCTATCTTTACAGGTTCCCTTTTAAAGCAGTATCAATTGGGCACTTGACAACACACTATATTTTCCTAACTCAAAGTGTTACTTTTGATATATGTCAGTTATAGTACCAATTAGATGTTAAACACTGCACTAACCACTTGCCGACTGGGCCATAGACAAATGAAGTCCTTGGACAGAAGTGGAATACCAGGGTTATGGCAGCAGCAATATGCTACAACCCCAGTATTGTTTTTTTTTCAGCCAGGGATTCTCTAACTGATAAAAGTGGCCTGAGTGGCAGATGTGCCACTGGATCATTTTTAGAAGTGGCCACCCCCCTCCCCTCTCCCTGCTTCACGATGGTTCTGAAGAAATTATCTGGTGGTTGCGGCGGCTGGTAATAGAGACGAGCAGAGGAAAGATAGCCTCTGCTCATCTCTATGGTCTAGGACAGTGATGGCAAACCTTGGCACCCCAGATGTTTAAAACGACATTTCCCATCACTGGTCTAGGAGGACTGGAGCGACCTCATGATGTCACTTCTGATTCTGGCCAAATGTAAACAAGGCCATTTTTTTTGTTTTAAAGCATTGTTTTATTGACCCCCAGATCTCTCCATAAAGAGGACATGTCACTACTTATTTATATCACAGGGTATGCTTACATTCTTTGTGATGGGAAGAAAAGTGCTAAGAAATATTTTTTTAAAGGAACGGTGTAAAAATAAAAAAGTAATAAAATAGTAAAAAAAAAATGTTTTAAATTGCCCCTGTCCCCCTGTGCTTAGCTCAGTGGTGAGCGCATATGTACGTCACATCTACATATGCAAACAGTGTTCAAACCACACATGTGAGGTATTGCTGCAAATATCAGAGTGAGAATAATAATTCTAGCACTAGAATTCTAGCACTAGACTTCCTCTGTAACTCTAAACTGGTAACCTGGTAAGATTTTTAAGTACTGTCATTTCCGCCATTTCATGAATGAGCATAATTTTAAAGAATCACATGTTGGGTATCTATTTACCCAGCATAACATCATCTTTCATAATGTATACAACATTGAGTTATACGTTGCTTTTTTTTGTTGTTGTTATTTAAACAAAAAAAATGCGTTAAAGAAAACGCTGTGCAAATACATGTGACATAGAAAAATTGCATCAATCTCCATTTTATTCTCTAGGGCCTCTGCTAAAAACTGTATGTAGCACCCTGTAGCTTAGGCAGGGAGCTCCTCACAAATTTACTTGCCAGGAGTAGTTATCATGGTTGATTGATAAGAGATCCATTGATTTCTCCCTAAATTTGGCCTTGTTGCACTTTTCTCTCCTACCACTAGGTGGCCGGGTACTTGGTGGTACTAGATATGAGAAGGGCAACCCAAGATCAGGTTATGGGTATATGGGGTCTCTCAGCCAATGGACAGGGGTTTTCTTGAATCCCTTGGCCTGCTGGGAGCACCTATATATTTGGGTGGAGTCAGGTGATCTACATTCTGTGCCACCTGGATGGCTGTCATACGCTAGAGATTGGGCCTATCCCGGGGGGCATCTGTCTGCCAGGCTGTGTGAGGGCCTATCCAGAAGAGGGCAGCACAGGGTTGGGACTGAGGCTTGCAGTCCAAAAGTGACAGTTCTGTCGGCCAGAGAACCTGTCGTGGTCGGAGGTAGATGGGGAGCTGTCGCCACTAAGGGACCAACCACCTTTACCAGGGATCACAGTGAGTAACTGAAGCAAGTACCGGAGCAGTATTCTCACCGAACGTGCACGGTGGAGAATCTGGAAACTTCAGGCGGTGATCAAGTCAGGGATGCACTCAGCGGAGGAGACGCTTGCAGAGCAGGGGTGAAGCTTGAGAAGTATCTGGAGTGCCAAGCTAGGGACCCAGCAGAGGCGTGGGTGATGCTTGAGGGGGATACCACCGCAAAGATTGGAGGCGCTCAAGAGATTCAGAGTCAGTGAATCAGTGGGTCTAGTGAGATTCCAGGAACTCAGTATTGAAGAACTACAAGAAGCAGTTGTAGTGAAGCCGAAGGAACCTGTACGTTTGAGTTAGGAACTGTTAAAGGACTGTTACCATAGGAGACAGCATTCCTGCATGTGCAGATGTGGTGCCTTGCTGGGGCCTTTCCCTGTACAGCTGTTCTATTGAATTCTCAGAGTCTGCCAATTGAATCAACAACTACTTAAGGGTGTCCTGGCCCAATCCTCTTTCCCCAAAAATAGAAAAAAGAACTGTTAAGAGAAATAAAACCTCTTTTACATCTAAGAAGTGTCTGGCGCCCAATGACTTTCACCATCTTTGCACCCACTATGCCTCACAACCCACCACATATTGAAGGATGTCAGCTATCTTTGGCCTTAGAGGTCCTGATTAGACTGGAAGAGGCTAAAGACATATATATATATATATATATATATATATATATGTTTGGGGGTTCTAAGTTACTTTCTAGCAAAAAAAATTATTATTCTTACATATAGGAGAGAAGTGTCAGAATTGGCCCGGTAGGTTGTACAGTTGTGGTTGAATATTTCGGTGTGCTGGTTCATTAAACAACCAAAACAAGTTTAGGTTAACTTTCCTTTCTGTCTAACATTATAAATTCTTTCCAATGTCTCCAGTTATGCTGTAATTGTAACCATGTACAGTCAGAGTTTGCAGCAGTTTCAGATATTCAATGACAGTTCTGTTTTTGTTTTGTTTTTTAACATTTGTCAAACAGCAATATGTTCCTTCATAAGTGTCCATGAGAAGTTGCATACATAGAGGTCTATTTATATAAAATTTGCATAGACATTCATCCCGTCAGTCTGCATTTACATTTGTTTTGTGCGAATTTGGCAAAAACAAACGTTATTAGGCTATTTTCTGAACAAATGTATTTTATGGGAAGTAATACAATACTGCAGTATGGCCACTAGATGGAGCCGAAAAACAGTTCCCTCTTTTTTAATATATATATATATATATATATATATATATAGCAAGAGATGCAGTGTAACAATCCCAGAGAACACTAGCAGAAATTAGCAAATTAATGTAACTATTAACCACTTCAACTCCAGAAGAATTTACCCCCTTCCTGACCAGAGCACTTTTTGTGATACGGCTAACGTTTTAACTGACAATTGCGCGGTCGTGCAAAGTTGCACAAAAACTAAATTGATGTCCTTTTTTTGCCCACAAATTAAGCTTTATTTTGGTGGTATTTGATCACCTCTGCATTTTTTTTTTTTTTTGCGCTATAAACAAAAAAAAGAGCGTCAATTTTGAAAAAAAAAAAAGCTATATTTTTTGCTATAATAAATATCCCCCAAAAATATATAAAAAAACGAATTTCATCTCAGTTTAGGCCGATATATATTCTTCTACATATTTTCTGTAAAAAAAAATCTCAATAAGCGATTATTGATTATTGAAAGTTATAGCGTCTACAAAATAGGGGATAGATTTATGGCTTTTTTATTAGTAATGGCTGCAATCTGCGATTTTGCGGTGGACACATTGGACACTTTTTGGGACCATTGTCGTTTATACATTGATCAGTGCTATAAAAATGCACTGATTACTGTGTAAATTACACTGACAGAGAAGGGGTTAAACACTAGGGGGCGATCAAGGGGTTAAGTTTGTCCTAGGGAGTGATTCTAACTGTGGGGGGGGGGATGGGCTCACTACAACATGACAGAGATCACTGCTCCCGATGACAGAACAGGGAAATTTCTTGTTTACATAGACATAGACATTGAGTCCACGGGCATGCTCACGGAGTACGTGGCGGGGCGCACCCCCACCCACTAAGCCGCATCTTAAAGGGGACGTACAGGTATGCCCATTTGCCCAGCCGGGCACATTAGTCTCATTAAACATTGTGAATGAAAGTGGTAGGCCAGGGACCATCAGGCTGGAGAGGAAAGATCTTGATGATGCTGGATGGCCTCCAGCCAGGGAGGGAACTGTAAGGCCCCTTTCACACTTGTGCGACTTCAAAGTCGCACGATTTTACTGCGATTTTGCCACGATTTCAAGGAATGCCTGCATAAGTGGCATCAAAATCGGACCAAAGTAGTGCAGGGACTACTTTGAAGTCAGAACGACTTGAAGTTGTACTAATATGAATGGCTGTCATTGGAGATCATGGGGAATGACTTGTCATGCTACTTTGAAGTCCCAAATTGTGGGACAAGTCGTATAAGTGTGAAAGGGGCCTTAAACTGTTTTCAAGCCAGGGTGTGGCAAAAACAGGCCACAGGTTTTGTAACCCCCTGACCCCCATCTAAAAGCTTAAGGCCTCATGCACACGGACATTTTAAAAAACGGGCTGTAAAGCCAGGAAAAAAGCAACGTTAAAAATTTGATTTTATCAACGCTTTGCATTGGCTTTTAATGCGCGTTACAAATTGCCAATTGGCAAAAAAACAAACGCATTCAGGAGGCGTCAGGATCGCCTCCTGAACGCCAGACAGTGGCTGATTAGCCGCCTTCTGAAAAGCAATCCACTGCAAATCATTCTTCAGCAGCTGCCCAAAAGTGAACTAAGCCTATGTTATGCTTTTAGAAACCACAACCCCTAAATGTAAACCCACCCACAGGTATGACTTCAGGGGCAAAGGGTGTGCCTAGAATTCATGGCATCTTTGGTAGATCCACGATCTTTGCTGGCAAGAGTCATAAGACGGCAGCGAATAAATAATCCAAACAGCACCTACAGGAAAAATCCTTTTTTATGGAAGGGCTTGGCCTTTAAATATAAAAGTAAAGTATTGAAGGATTTGCTCAGCAGGGAAGCCCACTGGCACAAACATTCAGATCGTTGTTTTTCCGCTCCTGTAACCCGGTAAGAGGCAATACCTTCAATGCAAGTTGTAACATGTTGTGGAATTGTACGTGTCTTACGTGTGGCCTGCTGCTGGAAGCCTGAGAAGAGCACGATACACATAAATCAAATAGAGCTATCTAACAAAATGAGTTATTATGTTACTGTTTCCGAAGAAAACAATAATATAACATTTATGATATGCAGTTAACACACCGGGCCTAGAAAGAAACAAATGATATCAGAGCTTGAATGTTAATTGCTTACTGTAGACAAAGACCTTAATCATTAAAGCCCAACTCCGGGCAAATAATTATTATCTTTGCAAAGGGGCTGTGCCCACACTGCTATGGTTAATTGTTCCATTTTACTCGATTCAATTACCTGACTCTCTGCTCCTGCCCACAGTTATCAGCACCCCCACACTCCACCAACCTAGGGTCCTCTCCCAACAGTTCCTCTGATTTATGAGAGTTTTGCCCCCTCACTTTGTAGACCTAAAACGGGTCTATCTGCTCAGTTAATGTGGCCCACGCTACCCCTGACAGTTTCCTGTGCCATTATAATGTAAGATTAGTTAATAAAGGAAGCTTAGTTAATTCCCCAGTATGTGAGATAAAGGCCTGTGTACTCACCCACAAAGAAATATCCATATAAATCCAAAACCGTTATAGAGGCACGTCTGCATCTTACAGCAGAAATAAATCAAAGCAAACAGCAAATAGCGTTGCATTGCATTTCTTTATCTCTGCTGTAAGATGCATGAGTGCCTCTATACCAGTTTTGGATGTACATAATATATATATATATATATATATACGGTACATATTTTATAATAAAGTTAAAGTGGTTGTAAAGGCAGAAGGTTTTTTTTATCTTAATGCATTCTATGCATTAACCCCTTCCCGCCCACACTAAAGCCAAATGATGGACCTACTTTGCCAGGAGGGTGTCAATAGACGTCCTCCCGTGCTCAAGCGGCCTGCACGCCCCCTGCTGATAGCGTCAGGAGAAGAAAAAAAAGCCATCGGCGGCTGTCAGAGGGACATCGGTCCCGATCAAGGAGAGCAGCCGTGGAGTCATCTGTGCCCACCAGTGCCACCTGCCAGTGCCACCTACCAGTGCTCACCAGCACCACCTATCAGTGCCCACAGTGCCACCTATTATTGCCCACAGTGCCACCTATCAGTGCCTGCAGTGCCACCTATCAATGTCACCAATCAGTGCCTCATCACCTGTGCTGCCTATCAGTGCCCATCTGTGCCACCTATCAGAGCCCATCAGTGCCCATCTTTGCGTATCAGTGCCACCTTATCTGTGCCTATCAGTGCAGACCATCAGTGCCCATCAATGCAGCCTCATCAGCGCATATCAATGAAGCAGAAAAATTACCTTTTTGCAAAATTACAAACTATGAAACATGTTTTTTTCTACATTTTCCGTCTTTTTTTGTTTGTTTAGCAAAAAATAAAAACCTCAGCTGTGATTAAAGTGGTTGTATACCCTCCATTACAACTTGCACCTACAGGTAAGCCTAGATTAAGGCTTACCTGTAGGTACAAGAAATATATCCTAAACCTACATGGTTTAGAAGCTATTTGCCAAAAAGCTTTACATGCGCATGCGCGCCGTAGACAATGGTGCATTCACAGGGTTAGTTTCCATTCACAAAATCCGCCATGCCGAATTTGAAGTCTCCCGCGCGCATGCGCGGAGCGACGTCTTCGCTGCTCTGGCCAATCACAGCGCCACATCGGCGCTGTGATTGGCCGGAGCGCCGATACCCGTAAGTAACCTTCTGGGTATCTGTGGAGAGATGGCTGCGGCTAGAGGGGAAGGCGAGGACGGCGTCGGGGGCCCCCATCTAAGGTAAGTGATGCATAATGAGCTAGTATGCTAGTCATACTAGCTCATTATGGCTTTGTCTTGCAGGTGGTTTTACAAAAAAAAATTAAAAAAGGGGTTTACTAACACTTTAAATACCACAAAAAGAAAGAGCTATTTGTGTAAAAAAAAAGATAAACATTGAATTTGGGTACAGTGTAGCATGACTTGCTACCCAGTTAGCAAGTGGTTAAGATAAAAAGCCTTCTGTGTGCAGCAGCCCCCCCTCAGCCCCCTAATACTTACCTGAGGTCCAGCGATGTCCACCAGTGTCTCAGCCATCCGAGATTCTCCCTCCTGATTGGCTGAGACTCAGTAGAGGCGCCATTGGCTGCCGCTGCTGTTACTCAAAGTCAGCTAGCCAATCAGGAGAGAGAGGGGACAGAGCCGGGTCAGGGCTTCGTGTCTGAATGGACACAGGGAGCTGTGACTCGGCTCGGGTGTCCCCATAGCAAGCTGCTTTCTGTGGGGGCACTGAACAGGAGGGAGAGGTCAGGATCACAGAAGAGGGACCCGAGAAGAGGAGGATCGGGGCTGCTCTGTGCAAATCCACTTCAACAGAGACGGTAAGTATAAAATGTTTGTTATTTTTAAAACAAACCTTTACAATCACTTTAAAGAAGAAGTAAATTTCCTCTGAAAACTTTTACCGTTAGGTAATCCTATAATAAGGCTTACCTATAGGTATTGAAAATATCTCCTAAACCTGTACAGTTTAGGAGATAATTCCAGTGCATTCAGCCAGTGACATCACTGGCGCATGCGCTCTGAAGGATGCATACAAGCTCATTATGCCTTTGTCTTGCAGGTTGTTTTTCTTTGGGGGGGATTTTTTTCAGAGGTTTACAACCTCTTCAAACCTTACCAAGCAAAGTGTTCCTAAGGTTTCGGTCCTAAAAATGTAGAAAATCGTAATCTAAGCTTAGTGCATTCTTTAACTAAGCAACTTAATATGCAAATCTCTTTCCTGAAACCCCTGCCAGTATAACAGTTCCAAGTATGGAATAAGGGCTTCTTAAATCGCTATTTATTTCTCAAATACACATTAGGAAACTGTGAGAAAGGGTAATGGTATTATTTCTTTCTCTTTTACACAATATTCCAACGCTTAGCTTAGTTGCTGTATGCTGATGCACACAGTATGGCCTGCAATACTTCAGTATCCTGTAGAACAGTGTTTCTCAGCCACGCAATTTAGCATGTTTTTGCATAAAACCTTCACATGCCTGACTAATGCGGCGTACACACGGTCGGAATTTCCAATGAAAACAGTCCGATGGGAGCTTTTCATCGGATTTTCCGACCGTGTGTATGCCCAACGGTCTTTTTCTGTCGGAATTTCCAACGGACTTTGGATTGAGAACCTGTTCTCAATTTTTCCGACGGAAAACCTTTCTATCGGATTTTCCGATCGTGGGTATGCAATTCCGACACGCAAAATTCCGACGCATGCTCGGAAACAATTCGACGCATGCTCGGAAGCATTAAACTTCCCTTTTATAGTGCTGTCGAACGTGTTTTATGCCGGTGTGTTATTGACCGTCGGAATTTGGTGTGATCGTGTGTAGACAAGACAGTTTTAGCGGAATTCCGTCGGAAAAACCGTCAGAGTTTTTTCCGACGAGAATTCCGATCGTGTGTACGCGGCATAAGGGGTCCTGCCTCACTCTGAAACTTTCCACTCTCTTGTTTGTGATGTGATCATACTTCAATAAAAAAAAACGTTTGGACTCAACTTGAAGATCTATGGTATGCTGACAAATATCTACATTGTGTCTTGCACAGCACCTGGTGTGAACAAGCCCTAAAATGTGATATTAAGGGAAATTCATGCTCTTTGCTCGAAATAAATATATTCTGAACTGCTGCAACTTATGTAACCCAGACAATGGGCCTATACAAAATCAATAATAAAAGGCGCTGTCCCTTTAAATCTTTAAATCATAAATGATTACATCAATCCTATACTGCATTAATCTGTGAATTCAGAGTGCAAAATATGCACACAAAAAAACTTGCAAATTAATCGGAATGTAAATCACAAAAGCTAAACATAGTGCAAAAAGCAATAGTGCAAATCAAACAATAAATAAAAGTGTACAAATAAATTCAGTTGATATCAATAATCAAAAAAGAATCATAAAGAGTCTCTTATTTAATAGGTCCTTATATAAGTAATGGTGATAAAGGGTCCACCAATCCCAGAGGATGTCATTTTTGGTAAAACGTGTCGGGCGGAGTGTGTGTGATGTCATCACGTGTTGGCAGGGACGGGAGACGCAGCAGCTAGCGTGTTTTACTTTGGATGCTTTTTATATACTGCCTAATTGTAAGTGCAACTTGTGTTTTTAATAAAAGTCAATCTGAATTTACTGCACTATGAGTTTTTCCCTGCTTATCTTTCATACGAGATCTCATGGAGAGCGATCTTATGATGATCTAAGGGTCGGTTCTCAAAAAGGTCCAATGTAGTCTGCTGAGGAAGCATATTGTCACGATTTGGTTTTGTATGGGAGTTCTCACCTGGAGATTGATATCATGCTCTTTTGATCCCTGTAATTTGGGATCAATACTGTTTGGTAAGCCGCCACCTTATTATTGAAGGAGAACCTTTGAGTACCTTTGCACCTTCTGGAGGACTTTTTTCAGCACTGAGCACCTTTATTGCCATTTCTTATATAAGGACTTTTTAAATAAGAGACTCTTTATGATCCTTTTTTGAATATTGATATCAACTGAATTTATTTGTACACTTTTAATTTATTTATTGCTTGATTGCAGTATTGCTTTTTTGCACAATGTTTTACTTTTGTGATTTACATTTTGCTTAATTTGCAAGTTTTTTTTGCATATTTTGCACTCTGAGTTCACAGATTATTGCAGTTTAAGCCCTAAAATGTAGTTAGTGAGGCAGAGCTCAGTGGTCAGTAGTTTGTGAGGCAGAGTTGCCCTATACCTGTAAAAATCAGTGAGCAGTATGTAGTGGCAGGATAGGGCAGTATGCAGTGGTACTAGGGCAGTCAGTGAGTAGACACATGGAATTTCTGCTGGAGAAGCCTCTTTCCATCAGCCATTTACCACTTGAGACAAAAGGTGTTCCAATCTCCGCTCCTCTTCCATCTTCCTCCTACTCTTGCCATAACAACCACCTGTGCAAAGAGGGAATGAGGTGGCCATGCCCCCTGGTCCTGCCCTTCACCTCCAGTTGCCTGGGGAGAAGAAATCGGATGTAGCACACGCCTAGTTCAGAGTAGGCTGCTAGGCTGCTAGGCTAGCTTAGCTCCTCTGTAAACAGTAGAGCAGGGATTGATTGCTTAGGGCTGTTCGGTGTTTCATGGGCTGCTGTTCTGCTTCTCCCCCTTGTCTTCTAGAGACTTCTACAGGTACAGTTGGAGGGACAACATGAGAGGCAGCCTGGATATCCCTGGGGAGGTGTGCCCAGAAGGTGGAGGGAGAGCCTATAAGTAGTCTTAGGCCTGGCAGCTAGAGGAGCCAAGGTGAAGACACCAAGGTCCCAGCTAGGCTTGGCTGGGGGACCTCCCGAAGAGAACTTTGTCCAGAGACTAAGCAGAGCTAGACAGAAGTTGGTTAGGGAGTGTAGGCCACTATTGGTGCAAGCAGTCCTGCAGGAAATGTCTCTTGGCAGTCCAGTACAGCCAGGAGTTGTGCATGATAGCAAACATTTGTACATTACTGCACCAAAGTTTGCCCTGTACAGGCAGGGGTTGTGCAATACAGTCAGAAGCCAAGCAGTCCTTAAGTTGTACAGTTCTACAGTTCCGGGGTATTGCATGTATCTCATCCCTATCCAAGTTGCTGTTCCAATAAGAAACAAAAAATAAACCCTTAGACTTATCTTCGAGCCAGAGGAAGAATGTAGAAAATGATGTGTGCCTGGCTGTGTTCTGAGGGGGGAAATATGACCAAACTACCAACGGCTCCTGAGAGGATAGCACTACACTAATATGATCACCAAGGAGAGCAAAGCACCACAGGTAGCCGCCCCCCCCCCCCCAGTTGACCTGTACCTCCCTATTATCTGTGGAGACAAGTGAGCGGACACCAAGGACATTGTGCAGACACCAAGGACGTTGTGCGGCCTCCCGACGTGCTCCTTATCAATCAATGATGTTATCAGTTTGTAGGACACAGGTGGGTAGCCCAACACAGGGTTAGGCCTTGTATCTTCAACCTGTGGCTCTGTGTACAACAATTGACTTGATCCAAGTTTACCTTATTTTACACAGAGCCAAACTTTTACTCTTTTTAGCATTTTGCACGGCACCTCTGAAGAGCCCAGAAAAAAAAAGGTCCAAAAAAGACTACTGTAGACAGATGAGTTAACGAAGACTTTAGCTTGTTTGCTATCGACGCCTAACTCTGCACATTATTTGCTGCCTTAAAAAAGCTAGATCATGTAATACAGGTGACACAAAGCAATGCTACTGCAACTATAAAGAAAAAAAAGGAAGAGCAGACTGACTGAAAATTACAACATCTTTTCCATGATTGACGCACACTGTTTTCACATTTCATGACCTCAGCTCTCAGAATTGTTAAATATTGTACATAATCTGGTTTCCTGTGGAAGCAAATGATGATAATTATACTGTCTTCTGCATAAAGCCACAAAACACAAACATAAACATATATTCTTTATGTAACTGTTACAAATAGAACTGTAAAATGCACTGTACAGTATGTTATGGGGTCCTCGCCTCCAAAAACACTTTTGCCGAAACAACAGTTTTACTGCTGTTGCTTTTCTGCTTACATTCTTTGCCAGTCCAGCCAGTGAAACACAGAGGTTCCTATGACTAACCATGGTATTTTATGGTTATGCTACAATACCAGATTTAACCAACAGATGGCGCTTATATTTAAAAACTTATCATTGTAAAATAATAATAAAAAAGAATACAGTGCTACTCCATATAAAACAATAACATAGAGTCACTCCCAAGTTTTGTACAAAAAATGGTGCTCTGTAACACAATAAAAATTATGAAATGAAGACGAGTCTCTTGTGTTTTTTTTCCAATTTTATCCAATGTTATTATGGTGCTCAAATAAACCTTCCTTCACCTCTGTGCTCAACACCAGATGTGCTCTCACCTTCTCTCCATGACCCATATATTATAATAGGTCATAAATCGCTTGTTTACCCTTTTTTATATCTGAGGACCCAAATATCAAAGGCATCCAATATTGTGTTTTTGCCTTGTCCCTTACGCACAGAGATTTCTCCAGTTTCTCTGAAATCGGAATCCTTTGATGATATTATGTACCATTGATGATATGTATTTAAAGTCTTTGCATTTTTATGTTGAGGAACATTATTCTGAAACTGTTCGACAATTTTTTGACGTAGCTGTTCACAGATTGGTGAACCTCTGTCCACCTTTACTTCTGAGACACTCTGACTCTCTAAGATGCTCTTTTTGTACCCAGTCCAGTGGCAGCCCATGCATTGTGGGCGCACAGGCACCGCCCCCCTATCCCTGCCGCCACCTCCCTATCCATGCGCCCAGCCCCTTTCAGGACACCAGACTCATGGACTCCTATGGTGGGGGTGACAAGGGGTGTTTTTTTTAAGCACGTGATTAGAGCCAGAGGCTCTAATAGGCTTCAAAAAAGGGTGGGCTCGGGGCACAGAGAATGCGCCCTAATCCCACCCAATTGTGTGACCATTGCGAATGATCTTTCGCTATTTTCACACTACAGTGCCTCCCTGCTAGTCAGGAGGCAGGTCGTGAGACCTGTTTCCCGATTGGCCAAAGCACCAGGCGATCCTATTGGATCCCCAGTGCTTTGGCTGGAAGAGGAGACACAGAGCGGAGAAAGCTGGAGGAGTGGCACCCCCGCCGCCGCTGCTGCCTGCACTGGAGGAGACATAGCAGGAGCAGAGGTCAAAACACAACCCGGTAAGCGCCGTCCCTGGGGGGCGTGCTGTCAGTGCAAGGAGACCCATGCTGCGCAAAGGGGAGCTATCAGTGCAGGGAGAGCCGTGTCGGGGGTGGGAGGGTGCTGTAAGTGCAGGGAGACCAGCGCCGCCCGCAGGGAAAACCGCGCTGGGGGTGGGAGGAGGGGGGATTGGGCAAGTGGAGTACAGGGGACGGAGTGGGTGGATTATATAAGGGGTGTGGCTTTCTAGAAGTGGGAGGGGTCAAAAAGGAAGGGTGGGGTCTGCCGCCCCCATCCTAAAACTTCACCAGTCGCCACTGACCCAGTCGTGTACTGACCTGTTGCCAATTAATCTAATTATGTGGAATCTGCAATTCAACTTAAAAATGCAACATAGATAAGGTGAATCAGTAGCGCTAATATAAACAATGAAAAATATAATATAAAATGCTGAGTAAATACTATGCAAATAAATACTGTGCAAATATATAAACAGTGCTATATAAATATCAAAGTACAAAAATAGTAGTGTATAATTGACTCAACGTATAATTTAATAGCAGCGGTGTGTCTATTTCTCTTAGTGACAAGTGAAAAAGTTCATAAATATATAAAGTCCAGATTGTGAATAAATAAATAGGTAAGTGATTTTCCAAGTGTCTTCAGTCACAGTTTCAAAGTGGAGTCTTCTGACTGACTTGAATCTACCACCACACCACGTGATCACACTCCCTCTGAAAGGCCCACTCACCAGCTCACTAGGCCTCACACTCTCGTGTTTGGCAGATGCGTTTTTTACCCACTCCAGGGGTTAATGAAGGATGGCTTGTTTGATCCGTTTAACTCTCAATGCGATTCCATATGTAAAACAATGAGTAAAACACTCCACATAGTGTAAAAACGTATGATAAAATTTATTCACGTAAAAACACTCCAATGGTCAAACTCACATTTCAAAGGTTAAAATCAAGCCTCAAATCCAACACCACGGCAAGCCAAACAACGCTGATGTATAAAAATATAAAGTATATATATATACTGCGGTCTCGGCGGACCAAGAGGAAGACCCTGGTGGTGGTATAGTTATAGTCCACAGTGGCGTAATATATAAATAAATAAATACAATCTTTACTTTTTGCTCTGTAGCCTCATTCCCGACATGTTTCGTCGCTTGGACTTATTCATGATACCCATGAATAAGTCCAAGCGACGAAACATGTCGGGAATGAGGCTACAGAGCAAAAAGTAAAGATTGTATTTATTTATTTATATATTACGCCACTGTGGACTATAACTATACCACCACCAGGGTCTTCCTCTTGGTCCGCCGAGACCGCAGTATATATATATACTTTATATTTTTATACATCAGCGTTGTTTGGCTTGCCGTGGTGTTGGATTTGAGGCTTGATTTTAACCTTTGAAATGTGAGTTTGACCATTGGAGTGTTTTTACGTGAATAAATTTTATCATACGTTTTTACACTATGTGGAGTGTTTTACTCATTGTTTTACATATGGAATCGCATTGAGAGTTAAACGGATCAAACAAGCCATCCTTCATTAACCCCTGGAGTGGGTAAAAAACGCATCTGCCAAACACGAGAGTGTGAGGCCTAGTGAGCTGGTGAGTGGGCCTTTCAGAGGGAGTGTGATCACGTGGTGTGGTGGTAGATTCAAGTCAGTCAGAAGACTCCACTTTGAAACTGTGACTGAAGACACTTGGAAAATCACTTACCTATTTATTTATTCACAATCTGGACTTTATATATTTATGAACTTTTTCACTTGTCACTAAGAGAAATAGACACACCGCTGCTATTAAATTATACGTTGAGTCAATTATACACTACTATTTTTGTACTTTGATATTTATATAGCACTGTTTATATATTTGCACAGTATTTATTTGCATAGTATTTACTCAGCATTTTATATTATATTTTTCATTGTTTATATTAGCGCTACTGATTCACCTTATCTATGTTGCATTTTTAAGTTGAATTGCAGATTCCACATGTTTATATGTTTTAAGTAGCTGCTGTTTGATATATATATATACTTTTTACACTTGCACTTTTAATCCTTCACTAATTCTATAGCCTACACACCTGCGGCGCGGTGGGGGTAGATGATACAGAGGGCGGTCTTCCACAGCTATACATCATTTACCAACAGCACATACCAATTAATCTAATTAGTTGCAAAATGTTCTTCCAGCTCTTTCTTGTTAGTACCACATTCTTTGCCAGCTTTTTGTTGCCCTGTCCCAACTTTTTTGAGACATGTTGCCACCATCAATTTTAAAACAACCTGGTACATTTTCTCAGTTTAAACATTCAATACGTTTTCTATTTTCTACTACGAATAAAATATGAGTTTATAGGATTTGCAGATCTGTGCATTCTGTTTTTATGTAGATTTTACACAGCATCCCAACTTTTTTGGAATAGCGGTTGTATATATTATGTGTGTGTGTGTGTATATATATATATATATATTGTGAGATTGTGAGAAAGGCCGCTATCTACTCCCAGTTACATCTGGCACCTTATTTTAATTTAAATTCGATGTACCGTATTTATCGGCGTATAACACGCACCGGCGTATAACACGCACCCCAAGTTTAGGAGGGCATTTTAAGGAAAAAAAGTTTTAGGAGGGAAGTTTAGGGAAAAAAACACTTACATTTAAGCGTCATTTGCAGCTTGCCCAGCGTCATTTGCAGCTTTGCCCAGTGTGATTTGCAGCTTGCCCAGCATCATTTGCAGCTTGTCAGTGTCATTTGCAGCTTTGCCCAGTGTGATCTGCAGCTTGCCCAGTGTGATCTGCAGCTTGTCAGTGTCAGTTGCAGCTTGCCAGCGTCATTTCCATCTTTTCCACATTTAAAATTGCCGCCTAGAAAGACCGCGCGGCCGGTAAAGACCGAGCGTCGGCGGAAAAGCCCGAGCTGTCTGTTCGGCTCTGCTCGCAGTCCCGCCTCCCTGCTGTTTCGGAAGCAAGCGCAGGGAGGCGGGACTGCGAGCAGAGCGGAACAGACAGATCGGTCTTTTTCGGCGGCGCTCGTTTTTTTTTTTCCGGCGGCGCTCGTTTTTTTCGGCAGCGGACGCTGTTTTTCGGCGCCGTTTTAATTTTTTGGCCACTTTTTTGGGGGGTATCGGCGTATAACACGCACCCACGACTTTCCCCGATTTTTTTTTTTTTTTTTTTTTTTTAATTTTTTATTTTTCACACAGGAACAGGGCCCACATGGACCAACAGGTTACAACATAATGTGCTTGCAATACAAATACAGAAATAAAAGTAAACTTCACATTATGACACGCGTAACATAATATCTTGAGTCTTAAATAATACTTTTTTGGCATCTAACAGATATATAATGGTGTCAGATACCAATGTTGCCTTGTGTAATGTAGTATCTGTCCTGTTCTGCTTTGGAGCAGAACAGGTTATTATAAGTGCGATCTTTATAGTAAGCCTTTGTTCGTATATGAGGAGTTTGGAGCGTATCTCGTCTTTGAGTGCAATCTATTTTTGTCTATTTGCATGTCCCGATTTAGGCGTGTTGGCCCCACGGGCCCGGCTCCCTTTTTTCTATTTATCTTCCCCCTTGGGGGGGGGGGGGAGTCAGCATAGAGAAGAAATTTAGGTAGTTAGAGAGGGGGGGGGGGGGGGGGAAGAAAGGGAAACCATAGGGGGGAAGAGAAGGGGGGGAGGGGGGGGGGGTGGGGAGGACATGTGGGGAAGTACACCCCACGACCATGGTGCGCTGTTAGGGTAATGTCAGAGAGTGAGATCAATTCTGTAGTGTCGTATACCTCATTCTCCAAGGGGCTCGACTATCAACCCGTTTGTTCAAGTGACGTCCCCCGACCTCCTAAGAGCCTGCCCTTCCTCTGAAAAAATGAACATAGACCAAAACTGCCACGTCTTGGTGTATGTCTCCTGTCTCTTCTGTTCAGTTAGAATAAGGTCCTCCATCGTCCTTATTTCCTCCACTTTCTGAAGCCAGAGGTCAATGGACGGTGGAAGAGCAGATTTCCAACAGAGTGGAATGCATGCCTTTGCTGCGTCTAGAAGATGGCGAATCACCGAATTTTTATATTTCCTGTCAGGGGTGTCAGTTGCATGGAGGAGGAAGATTGCCGGGTCAGCGGGTATAATTCTTTCTGTCATTTTTTGTATTGTCTCGTGTATTATCTTCCAAAAGTGACTCAGTTTGGGGCATGACCAAAAGATGTGCAGTATGTCTCCTTTCTCTGTCTGGCAGCGCCAGCATCTATCTGTTGTTGTTGGGAAGAATTTGTGAAGCATGGTTGGGGTTCTGTACCAGCGAGACAGGATTTTGAAATTCGTCTCTTGAGTTTTGGCACATATTGAAGATTTGTGCGTGTACTTGAGGATTAACTGCCTCTTCGCGTTACTAAATTGGAGCCCTAGGTCTTGTTCCCATTTAAGTAAGCCCGGTGGGACAAAGTCCTCCGGCGGGGTAATCATAAGCGAGTATGACAGTGAGAGCGTGTGTGGTAGTACTCCTGAGTCATTACACAGTTCCTCAAGTAATGTGAGTGGTTGGTTATTACCTGTCGGGGGCTGTATCGTGTTTAGAAAGTGTTTCAGTTGCAGTGCTCTCATAAAGTCAAGTTTATATGGGCCTGTGGGGTCAGAAAGTTCAGCTATCGTTTTCCACCTCCCCCTGTCGCTAAAGTGTGATGCCTGGTGTAGTCCCGCCCCTAACATGGACCGAAAGGAATCGTCATTAATACCCGGTGTGAAGAGGGGGTTTCCTAGTATGGGGTATATAGGGGAGTTCTGTGAGAAGAGGGAGGACTGGGAGATGATACGTGCGCAGATCTGGGCCGTGTTACCTACTAACGGGTGTTGTTTAATCTCCGGCGGCAAACCACTAAAGCACCATGGTATGCCTCGTAGGGGAACTAAACACTGTGCCTGTTCCATCTGGGCCCAGAGTTTGGAGTCCTGGTGTCTGCACCAGTCAAGAAATCTCCCCAAGTGCGTCGCTTGGTAGTATATTCTAAGGCTTGGTAGGGCCAGTCCACCATAGCGCTTGGGGAGGACAAGCAGTGAGTTGGCCAGTCTAGGTCTTTTCTTTGCCCAAACAAAATCTGTAAATAATGTTTGAATTTGTTTAAAATAGTTACTTGGGATTCGGATGGGCAGGGCTTGCATCAGATATAGAAATTTCGGGAGTACAGACATTTTAAGTATGTTGCAGCGCCCCAGCCACGAGTGCAGACCGGATTGCCACCCGTTCAGTAGCATTCTTACCTTCTTAAGAAGGGGGGGAAATTTAATTCGTACAGTTTCGTAAGTGATTGAGGGATGTATGTTCCCAAATATTTTAAGGCTGTATTTGTCCATTTCAGCTGAAAGCTGGATTGGAGATGCATAAGTTGGGCTTTTGGTATGTTCAGGCTCATTGCTTCTGATTTACTAAAATTAATTTTAAGATTGGAGAGCGCTCCATATATAGAAAATTCCCGTAGCAAATTTGGGAGGGATACCGTTGGATTGGATAGTGAAAACAATAGGTCATCCGCATAAGCCGACACTTTATAGTGGATTTGTTTTATCGCGATCCCTTCAATGTTTGGATTGCGCCTAATATGACACAGGAAAGGTTCCAGGGATAAAGCAAATAAGATAGGTGAGAGGGGGCATCCCTGACGTGTTCCGTTTGTAATTGTAAAGGGATCTGAAAGGATCCCATTAGCCCTGACTCGTGCCGATGGTGTTGTATAAATCGCTGAGATCCAATTCATCATGGTCTGCCCTAGTCCCATGTGCTGCAGTGTGGTGAACATGAAGGTCCAGTCAACCCTATCAAAGGCTTTCTCAGCATCCGTGCTGAGAAAGACACTTGGTGTATTGGCCAGAGTAGCTTGATGGAGTAGATTTAGAACTTTCGTGGTGTTGTCTCGAGCCTCTCTAGACGGTACAAAACCCACTTGGTCTAAGTGAATGATTTGTGTAATGTGGGATTGTAGTCTTGAGGCCAGTATCTTGGTGAACAACTTAAGATCCGTGTTCAGCAAGGATATTGGCCTGTAGCTCCCGCATTGGGCCGGGTCTTTCCCTTCTTTGGGGATCACCGCGATTTGAGCCTGTAGGGAAGTGGTGTGTAGTTTATTCCCCTTACCCAAGTCGTTCAAAAGGTCGATGAAATGGTTGCCTAGTACTGGGAGAAAGGTCTTGTAATAATGGATGGTGAGGCCATCTGGTCCTGGGGCTTTCCTCTGTTTAGTGTTCCCTATCGCCGTCTGCAGTTCAGTCAAAGTTATGGGCTCCTCTAAAAGAGAACGGGTTTCAGTCGGTAATGTGGGCATCAAGGATTCTACAACATATTCCTTGATGTGTTCTGCATTCGGTTGGGTGGAGTTTAGATTGTATAAGGTCCCGTAGTAGGATTTAAATTCCTGGGCAATTTGCTGGGGTAGGGATTTTTTTTGTCCTGTCGGAGAGTGTATGTGTGGGATATATGCTGCCGCCGTTTGAGATCGTAGAGCTTGTGCTAGTAGCCTGCCACACTTGTTTCCCGACTCATATATCCCCTTGCGGGAGATTTGTAATGCTGCCTTTGCTTTAAACTGTAGTAGGTCGGTCAGTTGTGTTCTTATTCTGTCTAGCTCTCCCCCCAGCTCTCTGGTCGGTGTGCATTTATGTTTTGCTTCTAATGTCTGTAGCTTGTCCAATAGTGACGTGATCTGAGCAGATCTCTGTTTCTTAATCCTGGCACCGTGTTTTATCAGCACCCCGCGGATCACGGCCTTATGTGCTTCCCAGACTAAGCCCCTTTCGGAGTCTGTTGGTAGTGTTTGTATTGAAGTAGTGTGCGATTTCCTTTGAAATGTCAGCTAACGTTTCAGGGTCTTGAAGGAGGCTCTCGTTTAGTCTCCAAGACTGTTTTCTCCTCACGTCGTATCCGGACAGCGCGTATCTCATAGTTATCGGGGCGTGGTCCGACCAGGTAATAGACCCTATCGTTGTGTCTTGTACTGCCTGGAGCTGGTCATGGGGTATAAGGAAGTGGTCTATGCGCGAGTATGTCTGGTGAACTCTGGAGAAAAAAGTGTAGTCTCGTTCGCCTGGGTGCAATAGGCGCCAGACGTCTACCAGTCTCGTGTTGTTAAGAGCGGTATGTATTATTTTGCGGGATCTGTTAGTGGAGGATGAGGTGCCGGTGGATGTGTCTTCCGAGGGGATCAGGGGGATGTTTAAGTCACCCCCTACAATGAGTTGACCTTCTGCGAAGTTTTGGAGCAGTTCTAGATGTTTCCTTATAAAAGAGTCTTGTTGACTGTTTGGAGCATAGAGGTTTGCTATAGTCACTTTCGTCTCCCCGATCCGCCCCTTCAAGAACAGGAATCTCCCTGCTGGGTCTGTTCTCGCTACGTTTAGTGTCCACGGTACTCTCGCCGCGATTTGGATGGACACCCCCCGGGATTTGGCCTCCGAGTATGTAGAGTGGTATACTGTGGGGAAGTACCTATTCTTTAGGATCGGGTACTTATCTTCCCTGAAGTGCGTCTCCTGTAGGAGAACGACGTCTGCCCTCATCCTTTTCATATCATGCATTAGCATCTTTCTCTTTTCAGGGATGTTAAGTCCCTTGGCGTTTAGGGAAACAACCTGTATTGCGTCCATGGTCTTGTGGTGATGGAAGATAGGGATTAGGATGCGAAGGGGGGGGATAGGGGATGCAAAGATGGTACGGGTGGGTGAAAGGGTCTAAGATCAGGAAAAAGCTTTAGGTGGAAAGGATAGAAAGAGGAAGTGGGTTTGGACTTAGATTAGTCCTAGAAAAAGGTTTGAGGGTTGAAATGCCCTCAGCAGACACCGTGTAGCGGTGTTGCGGTCTAAGGTTGCAGCAAAATTGCTGTAGTAACGCCTGCCAGACCAGCTGGGGAAGCGTTGGCCTAGTTGGAGTTGTGTCTAGTAGGAGACCGAGGGTGGAGCTCCCGCCCTCCCCAGGCCCCAAAGACCCAAGTGTATTTGTGACTGTGCAAGTATGTTGTGTGAGCAACTGGGTGGCATGAATGTATCTATACATAGGGTGCTCTTCGTGCGCAAAATACAACTTAACATAACCGTGCATATATGCATCAACTTCTAATAAATGCCTTCAATAGCCTATCCTGATACCATCAGCCTGTCAACTGGCTGATAACATGCCCAACTCAACTGAGTAGGTCTAAACTTCCCAGTGTATCTTTTAGAATCTAGAATCCCCCCCCCCCCTCCAGCACCGCCAGCCACCCTCCTTTAAATAAATCTAGTGCCCTCCTGCGGTCCAATCAAGGCTCTCCGCGGCGCAGGGAGGGGAGGGAGGGGGGGCCCAGAACATCCATATTAGCAGGACCCCCCCTCCTCCCAGCCCCGCACCCCATCAGCCCTCCCCCAGCCATAAATTCCGTCATGCCATCAAAGCTTAGGGGTAAACATATGTACAGAAAGCCACCCCACCAACATATTATCTCCCCTTCCTGGGCCCCCATCACATCACATTACATTTCCATCCCCCTCCCACCCCTAATTCAGAATTACCAGCTCATTAATTGCCACAAAAAATGTCTTTGCGGGGGTTCCTCTGATTTCCTTGTTTCCACATGGCTAGTATTGTCATCTTCCTTGAGATCCCAGCTTTCCCGGTACCTATGGTGACAAGTTGTCAAGGGGTCTCAGAAACGGTCCTGTCATCCGGACTGGGGGGGATATCTCCCGGGGGGGAGGGGGCAAGAGTTATGCGGGTGTCTTCCAGAGTTTAAAGGGGCGCATGAGTTGGGAGTACTGCATTGTGGCTTCCCACCCTCCAGTATATGTTCAACCGGCTTCTAAGTTGGGTGGGCGGGGCCAGGGGAATCTTGAGCGGTACACATACCCCAACTCACGAGCCCCAGGGTGAGGTACCCCGGCTGATTTCTGTAAAACGACCAAGCCTGGCCAGCCGCAAAGGAGTGGTCACCGAAGACTGTTGGCTTCATATGGGACTAAGTGACTAAGTATTTCTCCGCTATTCGGGCGTGGGTAAGACGGTCTACATACCGCCCCAGGACAAACCGGCATACAGGGCATCCGGGGGGGGGGGGCCCGAACAGGCGTTCTAACCACTGGGGGAGAACAGGGTCAACTGGGCTCAGTGAAGGCAACAACAACAATTGGAGCATCCATACCGTATTATGTTGTGCGACTAGGATTCACGTGTGTCATCTCTGATATACGATCGGGCTCTGCCTCTGGGACGTTGAGAGCGTGTAGGCTGGTTAGGTCTGTTCCTGGATGTTCCTGCTCTTCCGGCGGGTTTTGGCAGTCTCACCAGCCAGTTTGGCACCTGGATCGGGTCTGCGTCTAGGAAGGCAAAGAATGCAGGAAGATCTTCGGGTGAGCGCAGGGTGAAAGATGAGTGGTCCGAGCGGAAAATCACTGCAAGGGGGTATCCCCAGCGGTATGTACAGCCTTTTCTTCTGGCCAGTTCAAGAGCCGGTCTCAGGATCGCTCGGCGCTGCAGAGTAGCCCTGGACAGATCCGGGAGCACTTGAATATGTGCCCCATCGAATTCGATCTCACCGTGATCCCAGGCCCTCCGGAGCAAAGCCTCCTTCAGAGTGTATCGGTGAAGCCGGCACAAGACATCTCGTGGGCGTTCTGGATCTGATGATTTAGGCCCCAGTGTGCGGTGTACCCGGTCGAACTCTATAGTGGAGGGTAAGTCTTCCATTAGGTTCCGGAGGATGGCTGTAACTGTGACGGCCAAGTCCTCCGCGCCTGTAGCTTCCGGAATGCCCCTCAGCCGCAGGTTGTTACGGCGGCTACGGTCTTCCATTTCCTCCAATTGCAGTTGCATTTCTTGGGCCTCCTTCATGGTAGTGTCTTGGGCTCTCTCCAGTGTTTGCACTCTAGTGGTCAGTGATGCGAGGAGGGATTCCCCAGAGGTGACCCGGTCGTCTATCAAGTGCAGTTCGGCCTTCACCTCCTGTATATCCTTACTGTGTGCCTCTTCAATCCGCGTAATCAGGGATTCAATATCGGCCCTGGTGGGCAGTGCTTCTATGTCCGCCCGTGTCGGCAGGGCCCGTAGCATGACCCGTAGGTCTTCGTCCAGACTACCCTGTGACTGGTGGGACCCGGCCATCTCTGGCTGTAGTATAGCTGGCAGACCTGTAGGAAATACCTGGTCCGGTGTGGCCGTCAGAGCAGGGGTAGCGTCGTCTGTCGCCGTGTAGGTCGCACTTGGTGTGGAAGGTATGGTGCCGGGTGAAGGCCGTTGCTCCCTGAAAAATCTTGTTATATCAGGTTGAGATGTAGAGTTTCTGTTGCTGCGGGCTGCCGATCTAGTCCAGCATCTGTTAGGGGTGTTCATGCCACGAATTCAGTGCACAGTCCTTGATTAAAAGAACATTAGGGTCGGTTTGGGTCGGGAGCTCCCCCAAAGCATATCCTCACTCAGCCATTATTAAGTCATGCAACCCAAGCAGGCTGCGGGCAGGGAATCTGTGTACATCAGTAGCCCCTCTTTCACAGCAGGCACACAGGCAGGGGCACAGCAGAGGTGGTATGGGGCTGGCAGTGTCCGTGCAGGGAAGGCCCAGAGCTGTGTATCAGGGGCAACAGGCTGGGGACCCCAGGCCCAGGCCAGCTCAGTTCGGTCAGTCAGTTCCTGGCAGCCCCCCCCCCCGCTTTGGCTGGGACCTGGATAATTAGCCTGGTATGTGCCTGGGAGTGATCCACGCCTCCGGAGGTGGTCCGTACCGGCCGCGGAGCGTTCCGGCGGGCGCGCCGTGCAGGAAACACTGGGGATTCTAAGGTCTCACTAGGCCGCACTAGGCCGGGGGCAGCCGCGGCCTCCCCGGACGTCACAGGGGTTCAGTAAGGCCACCGGATTGCCTCTGCTAGGTAGGTGAGTAGTTTGTGGGGACGGATGGAGGTCCCTTACCTCTCAGAGGGGTTTTCAGTCAGTTTTCCCTGGAGGCCTCGGAGTCCCAAGATGGCGGCGGCCGCGGGTGTCTGGGGGTGTTGATTTACACGTCCACAGCCTGTGTTACTGCAGATTTACAGCCCACAACGCAGCTGTGGGCTAGGCTGATGTGTTTTGTGCCTTGGGCTATTTTGTTGTGGCTCGGATGGCGGCGGATTGCCCTCAGGGTATCCGGAGCTCACTCTGTACACGTCCTCCTCGGCTCGCACCAGGACACGCCCCCCTTTCCCCGATTTTAAGGGGGAAAAAGTGCGTGTTATACTCCGATAAATACGGTAATCGACTTTTTCAAGAAACTAATAGAATTTTGTGCAGCAATCCGCATCGTGGATTCTATATATATATATATATATACATACATACATACACACACTGAAAACTATAACCACATTAAGTTGTCAGTATAAAATATTTTCTGTGATAATGTTGAAAACCGTTGATGGTTCTCATTATTTACATTGAGCATAGGGGGTTATTTACGAAAGGCAACTCCACTTTGCACTGCAAGTGCACTTGGAAGTGCAGCCGCTCTAAATCTAAGATCTGAAGTGAGTGGAAGCTCTGCTGATTTTATCATCCAATCATGTGCAATCAAAATTGCTGTTTTTTATTTTCCTTGCATGCCCCCCTCGGATCTACAGCGACTTTACTTCAAAGTCCACTTTAAGTGCAAAGTGGATTTTCCTTTAGTAAATAACCCCCATCGCCATTTCATCCATAATCAAATATAGGAGGTTTCAATCAAAACAAAGTACAGTACTCTGCTATGTCTTTAGTGCACTGGGAATCCTTTGTCATGTATTAAATGTCTTTGCAAAACAAATTCTATATTCTGTACAGTATAAGTTCTACAGCTTTGTTGATAAGGAACTAAAGCAATCCAAAAGCTCTCACTCAAATAAATGCATAGCTCAGTAAAACCTTCTAAAACAAAAGGTATTTTATATTAATTACTCATCCCAGCACATATCCCAAAACAAAAGGATTATTTTGCATTTCAGTGGGCAGAGACAAATGCGAATAATTGCTTTACACCCCATTGACCATAAACTGGTGTTTAGTGCCAATATAGTCTAAAATGACAGTGTCATTTATTCCAAATGGCATACAGCTGTTCCAGGCTATTTGGCTTTCATTAGTGCAGTATATGGAAACTATGGCTTCTGTGGAGTATGCCTTGGGATCCAACGAGACAGTAGGGCTTGGAACCCAATGAGATAATAGCAATCAAAAACCCTCAACTCTAATCAGTGTATATATAGCACAGTAAAGCCTTCCTAAAACTGAAAGTGCCTCATATTATCACATCCAAAAAAAAGGAAATGATTGCTATACACCCCTCGGCACATACAGAACTGTTTATACAGACAACAGTTTCAATATACCGTAATAGCAGTTTGGATACTTATATAAAAAAAAAAACAAGTAAATTAAAAACTGACCTTGTATTCTACACATAAGCAGGTTGCAATGGGTTAAATTGAGATAAAATAGAAGAAATTTTATTTTTTAAGCTGCTTGGGATTAAAAATAGCTTCCCCTTGAGTACACTGGCCCGCAAGATACAAGAGGAGAAGGTCAATGTACACTGAGAAATTCCAAGTTCTGTGCCTGACCTTTCACATAAAAGGAAGTCTTATTCCAACTTTTCTTTTCTCCAGGATATATATCCAATCAGAACCATGAAAAAGTTTCCAAGAATACTGATCAGTAGGTTCTGACGATCATAGAAGAAATTTCAATCAAAATGATAAGTAAAGAAGAATTCCAGATATGGATATTTTATACATAGTACCAAGGTAAACTGTATATACCAGAGGTAGGCAACCTGGGGCCCTCCAGCTGTTGTGGAACTACATTTCCCATGAAGCATTGTAAGGCTGGCAGTTACACCTACTCCCAGAGGCATGATGGGACTTGTAGTTCTGCAACAGCTGGAGGGCCCCAGGTTGCATACCCTTGGTATATACCATACCTGTTATACCTGGCATACCTGGCATGCGCAGTACACAGCGGACACTTGGTGATAGCCGGACTGTTCGTGACAGAACAACGGTTCTGCCTTTCTTGAACTGCATACTTGTTGCTGGGTCAGTAGTCAGCATAAAAGCCAGGCAACTGGCATTTTTAGAAGCAGATTATGGATGACAGACCGATATTTCTCTCTTGACAGGTTGTAGGCTGCTTATTTCTTTGTATAAGAAGTCAGTTCCTAAAGCATACCTAAAGGCAAACTTATTTTTTTGTTTGTTTTGGATGGAGTGGAGAGGGGTTAGGATACCTGCTGGGCTTTTATTGCAGTCTGTGTCCCTGTTAGAGAAATTTATCCTCTCTATTTGTCATGGTGACTGTTGTCGCTGAAAGTAAATCCCAAATTTTGAGGAATAGAACTGAAATCTTCCAATGGGGACGTTAGTTCTGATGACCGTGGAACTACCATGGATTTCCCTCACTCTGAAGGGATTTCCTGACTAACTGAATTAGCTTTGCAACAGGAAGTGAAGGGGAATCTCCCCAGTGGGACACAGCAAAAAAAAAAAAAAACTGACAGGGGTTATAACCCTACCGAAATAAAAAGATAAAAAAATGTTTGCCTTCAGTTCTGCTTTATCTTGATTTTTTTGTTCAATTGAAATATTACATTGAGTTCCTGTTCTTTGTGATTATATAAACAATGTCAGAAACCCTGAAATATTGGCATAGTGGTCGTGTACATTATTTTCTCATAATATACAGGATGTAATATTGTGCACATTAAGCCATCCAATGGTAGTGCAGGCAGAGCGTAGACTGTAACACAACAGAGGTAACAGATGAACTCACAGTGACTATTTCACCTCTGGCACACCCCGAGTCTCCGCTGCCACTGGCGCTGTGCATATCAGGGGTACAAGAGTCCTGCGGACTGGGAGTTTACTACATACAAAGACATTACATCCCTGCCAATGTAAACTGTTACGTGTTATAAATATAAATTTTGCTAAGCCAATTCCATTATGTGTTGCTGAAGGGTTACTATTATAAGAGAACATACTTATAAATTCAGCAGAAGGTAAGTGCGTTCTATAATCTAATGCTGCGTACACACTATCGGAAATTCGGCCAGCAAAAGACCGATGAGAGCTTTTGGTCGGAAAATGCGACCGTGTGTATGCTCCATCAGACTTTTGCTGGCCGAATTCCAGCCAGCAATAGATTGAGAGCATGTTCTCAAATTTTCGGTCGGAAAAAGTTCCAATCAGAAATTCCGAACGTCTGTAGCAATTCCGACGCGCAAAATTCCTGCATGCTCATAAACAATTTGACGCATGCTCGGAAGCATTGAACTTTATTTTCTTGGCTCGACGTAGTGTTGTACGTCACCGCGTTCTTGGTGGCCAAAAGTTTAGCAAACTTTTGTGTGACCGTGTGTATGCAAGCCAAGCTTGAGCGGAATTCCTTCGGAGGAACCATCCAAGATTTTTCTGACGGAAAATCCGCTCGTGTGTACGCGGAATTAGCCCTCATGCACAATGAGCTTAAAAACACAATTTTTATAGGCATTTGATGTTTTTTTTTTTTTCAGCCTGTAAACGCACCTCTATGTTATACAAGCAAAACTGCTCCAGGTTAGTAGGGATGGGCCCGGTGTTCGAATCGAACATCGGCTGTTCGTCCGCTCGTCGAGGGCAGAACTTTGAGGGTCGTTTGCATCAAATTCTTGTGATGCGAACGGTCCACAATGCACAGCGCCAGTCGCAGTGCATTGCTGGCTGATGATTGGCCAAGCATGCACTGTGACCCCGCATGCTTGGCCAATCATAGAGCCAGCGGCGAGGAGAGCAATAATTAGCCACAGGCAGGATGCCTGTGGCCAATTATAGCTCAGGGGGTTTAGTACACGCCCCACACTATATACGCCCAACGCGCCGGTGGCCTCGTGTAGTGTGTTCCGGCTTGAGGAACAGTGACAGTGTACTGTACATGTACACACTATATGTGAATCATTTCTGTGTGGGGAAAGTGTAGGGAAAGAGGAAAAATAGGCAGGGATAGTGTATTCTTCTCAGCCTTTGCTTGTGGGGAAAGTGTAGGAATAGAGGAAAAATAAGCAGGGATAGTGTGTTCTTCTCAGTGCTGTTCTCTACCAATCCAGCCATCTGCAGGAGTTAGTGTGTGTGCTGTGTGAGTATAGCACAGCAGTAGCACACTAAACCACCTTACACTGTATCTGCCCTGTTGTCACCTAAGACAGCCATCTGCAGGAGTTAGTGTGTTTTGTGTGCCTCCAGCACAGCACAGTATACACCAACAGTCCATAAATACATACATACATACATACATACATACATACAGTATATACCTATAGTCCCTGTCTTGTTTGCACCGCCTGTATACTGCGGTTCAGAGTATATAGGGTTTTATTTTGGGTGCAGGGTTCCCCTTAATATCCATACAAGACCCAAAGGGGCTGGTAATAAGCTGGGGTGGGGGGAGATGGGGTAGCCATGCCATTTTTCTCAAATATTTTCATCCATATTGCAGGACAAGACATGACATTAAAGCCGCAAGCAGTTTTAAATTGCTTCTTTTTTTCTTTTCACTTTATGCATCATTCAAATCACTGCTCCAGAAAAAACGTCTGCTGTTTTTAAAACTTCTTATTGCATTGATACATGTCCCCTGGGGCAGGACCCGGGTCCCCAAACTTTTTTTATAACAATAACATGCATATTGGCCGTTATAATTAGCACTTTAGATTTCGAACGTTCGCATCCATTGTAACTAATAGGGTTCTAACGTTCGTGCAAACTTTCGGTCCGTTCGCAGGTTCTGGTGCGAACCGACCCCGGGGGTGTTCGGCTCATCCCTACAGGTGAGTAATAAGCAGTCCATCTACTAACCACCCAGGGTGAAGGTTGCTAGCACAGCTCATCTGTAAGCCACAGAGAAGAAAAGGATCTGCACTTCTTTAACCTTTATTGAATTTTCTTTAAAATCACCACAGTCAGTGAGGAGTACACCTCAAAGTTAATGTGTTTCATGCTACAGTTAGCACTTACTCATAACCTCCAACCTAAGGGTTGAAGAAGTGCAGCGGAGTCCGGATCCTTTTCTTCTCTGCGCCTCTATGTTAGCCTATGTGCCCATGCATATTTATGCCGCATACACACGACCAGACTTTTCAAAGGACTAGGTCCGAAGGTTATACCGACGGGCATTGGGCGGAGTTCCGATGGACTTTCCGAATTAAGTGACTTGGCCACACACAATCACACCAAAGTCCGACGGATTTGAACGTGATGACGTACGACCGGACTAGAATAAGGAAGTTCATAGCCAGGAGCCAATAGCTGCCTAGCGTCATTTTTTTTCCGTCAGACTAGCATACACATGAACGGATTTCTCGATAGGAACTGGGTCCGGCGGAGTTCCAGCAGAAAAACTGGCTCAGGTACCATGTGATAGTTGTAGGCCAATCATAGCATAGGCAACACAGCTGTTATAAATGAATTAATTAATAATTATGTCTCTTACCTCCAGACAGATAACAGATCCCTGGTGATCTCTGAACACTTTGAGTTGGTCTCCTGTGACCATGTTCCACTTTCGGATGGTATAGTCTGTGCTTCCTGAAAACAGTTCCTTATTGGGGACATCCAGCACAATACACAGTATGGCTCCTACGTGTCCTTGTAAGGTCTGAAGGCAGCAACCTCTAAAGGCTTCCCAGATTTTCACTGTGCAATCTGTACTCCCAGTCACCAGAAATTCATTTACTTCCTTCCCTTCCATGTCAGATGCTTCCAGGATATCGCTGGATGAAAAATGAGCTAAGGCCAACACACAGTTTCTATGACCCTGAAACTCCTGAAGAGATCTGCCAGAGTCTACATCCCAAAGACGAGCTGTCCGATCATAAGAACCACTGAAGAGCAAATTCCTGCTGACCAGAATCCTGTGGGAGATGAATAAACAGTGATCTATTTTCTTAAGTAGCAGCGTACCTAACCCCAAATATATTGTTGCTCATGTTCCTGTAATATTGTGCGTTAAAATAAAATTCAGCTTGTTGCATCAATCTTTCCAATCAAGAGCCGAGACAACAGGCAGATGGGAAGAGCGCGTCTCTGGCATGGGAATTACGGGGCTCATGTGAGTAAAACGGGGGGCCTGGGGGGCTGGTCAGTGACAGACGTTTTTTCACCTTAATGCATAGGATGCATTAAGGTGAAAAAACACGAGGGTTTACAACCCCTTTAAGCTGGCTACACACTATATAACTTTTATACAATTCTCTTGTACAACTTTCCTTTAGAGTTACCAAAACCATATAATATGAGGTCAAACCTAAACACTTTCAGTTTATATGCAGTCAGGCAGGCCCTTGCACTACATAGTTGAAGGTAAATCTACGGAAATTGAACAACAAAAAATGTATCCATCTTTATACAGGCATACCCCACTTTTAAGTACACAATGGGACCAGCGCATTTATGTAAAAATTCAATTAAAGTGAATCAATACCCTTTTTCACTTCTGGGGGGTTAGGAGCTGTAGTGGGGTGGTCAGGGCCTACAGTCAAGGGCCATGGGCTGTAGTGTGTGTGTGTGGGGGGGGGGGGTCAGGGAGTGAAGTTTAAAGTACTGTACAGTACTGTAATCCACTTACATTTAGGCAGCAACTCTGGGCTGGCTGACGGGTAACTCTAGGCTGACTGGTGGGCATGGCTGGCGGGCAACTCTTGGCTGCCTTTCGGGCATCGCTGACAGGCAACTCTGGGCTAGCTGGCGGGCATGGCTGGCAAGCAACTCTGGGCTGGCTGGTGGGCATCGCTGGCGGGCAACTCTGTGCTGGCTGGCAGGCATCTCTCATCACTGGTGACACCTCCGAGCGGCAGCTCCGCCTCTTCCAGGCCATTCTGCGGCTGCACGGTGCGGGATGTCTGTACTTGCGAGGTACTTTACATACACTCGCGGGTATGTTCGTATTTGCGAGTGTACGTAAGGTGAGTGTACTTAAAGCGGGGTATGGCTGTAAAATGTCAATCCTGATGTATATTAATTTCTGTGACTTTAACTGGGCTTTAGCTCTCCATCATATCAAAATCTGACATTTCAGTTACATTATGTATGGACACTTTATACATGTGTGTAGACCAGTTATACAATAGTCCACTTATAAGTTTTGCTGATGGATGACTCAGAATACCATTGGGGGCAACTGCTGTTAATTATACTGACAAAGAACAAAGAAGACTCCCCACGTTGCACCCATGCAAAACACATCTAGCAAACATTATGACAGCTGGTCCAGGGACGGCTTACCCACCTATTAACAATGGACGTGTGTCCTGTGTACACGGTCAGGCACTGTCCTGTTGCTACCTCCCACTTTCTCGCAGAGTGGTCTGCACTGCATGTGAACGCCACCTCGTTCTCCAGATGACAAAAGGTGATGTAGCTGCTGTGTCCTATGACCAAATACATGCAAGACAAACAAAGAGAGATGTCATGATGGCCTTATACACTCCCTGATCTCCATACAGTGTTTACTATGGAACCTTTGTAATGTGGATGTAGGTAAACAATTGAAGCAAAAACACCTTTAATGTGTAATCAGTTTATCTTTTTAATTAAGAATCCCAGGTATGGATATATTATTATTAATATTATACAAGATTTATATAGCGCCAACAGTTTGCGCAGCGCTTTACAACATGAGGGCAGACAGTACACTTACAATACAATTCAATGCAGAAGGAATTAAAGGGTCCTGCTGGTTAGAGCTTACAATCTTATATCCAGCTTGGACCAATGTAACTCTGTATATATCATACCTGGTCGATGCCCCTGGAAGCTTGAAAAAACAGAAGTAAACCCCGCTGACGTCAATGCTTCAGCTTTCTACTTCACCCAATCAGAACGTTTTGCATTTATTCAGGTGCTTCAATCTCTGAATGCTTTGCATTCTCTGAATGGCATCTATGCCAAGCAGTCAGCCTTCTGTGTATACAGTACAGCAGGGCATTCTGATATAACTGACTGATCTGATAGAGAGGCGGAGTGGTGACATCACATTCTCCTCATCATCCAATCAGAGAATGATTTGCATTCATTCAGAAAATGCAAAGCATCACACACACAGGTTGGACTTGATGGACTTGTGTCTTTTTTCAACCTCACCTACTATGTAACTATGAATGGAGCCCATGCCAAGCTGGAGCAGCGATGTTTGCTACAGTGATTCCCAGCTTCCAAGGGCATCGGGCAGGTATGGTATATACATAGTTACATTGATTGGACCAATGTAACTATGACTATGTATAAAACATCCATACCTTAAATTCATCTTTAATATATTGTCAACTATGCAATACATTAAAGTGTATATAAAGCACAAAGTTTTTCAGTTTTGGATAGAATGGTGAGGGGGTGTCCCTATTGAGGAGATAAACCTTCTATTAGTCATGATGATCACTGTTAGCAGGACTAATGCGGCGTACACACAGTCGGAATTTCCGATGGAAACAGTCCGATGGGAGCTTTTCATCGGATTTTCCAACTGTGTGTATGCCCAACGGTCTTTTTCTGTCGGAATTTCCGACGGACTTTGAATTGAGAACCTGTTCTCAATTTTTCCGACGGAAAACCTTTCTATCGGATTTTCCGATCATGTGTATGCAATTCCGACGCGCAAAATTCCGACGCATGCTCAGAAACAATTCGACGCATGCTCGGAAACAATTCGACGCATGCTCGGAAGCATTAAACTTCCCTTTTATAGTGCTGTCGAACGTGTTTTATGCCACTGTGTTATTGACCGTCGGAATTTGGTGTGATCGTGTGTAGGCAACACTGCTTGAGCCGAATTCCATCTGAATTCCGTCGGAAAAACCGACGAGAATGCCGATCGTGTGTACGCGGCATTAGGCTACTTTCACACCGAGGCGCTGAGCGCGCTGGTGGTAAAGTGGCGCTACATTTAGCAGCGATTTTTGGCCACTAGCGGGGCAGTTTTACCCCCGCGAGCGGCCGAAAAAGGGTTAAAACCGCCCGCAAAGCCCCGCTGCAGCGGCACTTTGCAGGCGGGTTTGGAGCGCTGCCCCGTTGTTTTCAATGGGAAGGGGCACTTTAGGAGTGGTAAATATACCGCTCCTACAGCGCTCCAAAGATGCGGCTTGCAGGACATTTTTCAGCGTCCTGCAAGCGCACCGCTCCAGTGTGAAAGCCCTCGGGCTTTCACACTGGAGACACAGCAGCAGCTGTTTGAAGGCGTTTTGCATGCGCTATTTTTAGAACTTTAGCGCCTGCAAAGCGCCTCAGTGTGAAAGGGGCCTAAAGGTCAAGAAGAATTCCAATGTTGTTGATGTGACCAGAACAGGAATAAGGCCCCTTTCACACTGAGGTGCTTCTAAACTGCCTGTAAAACATTTCAGCGCTTTTGAAGAGCTTTTCAGGCGCTTTTGAATAGCCTTCCATTAATTTCAATGGAGAGGGGCATTTTTTCACCACCCTGCCAGCCCACTGCCCCAGTGTGAAAGCATTCATTGATTTTAATGGAAAAAGGTTTTCGTGAGCTTTTCAGGCACTTTTTTTAGCGTGAAAGCGCCTGAAAAGCGCCTCAGTGTGAAAGGGGTCTAAAGGGGAAAATCTTTCAATGAGGTTTCAATTGCGATGACAGCTGTTTAACAGCGAGTTCCCCTCACTTTGGAGAGATTTCCTCTTACTTCCTGTTGTGTCTATAGGACAGGAAATAAGGAGGATCCCCCCATTAGGATTCACATGGCAAATAAAGCCCTGACATGGGGTTTTCACTATTCTCTGCTCTATACAAAATGAAAAGAAAAAGATTTGGCTTTTTTACTTATGCAATTACTGATCTACCCTTCAGAGAATGCTAATTGCTTGGCTGTCTTCAATACTATGAGTCAGTGACCTAAAACAAGTAAGGGCTTATGACTGTTCTGCCTTTCCTAATCTGCATACTTGTTGCTGGGTCAGTAGTCAGCATAAAAGCCAGGCAACTGGCATTTTTAGAAGCCAGGCAACTGGCATTTTTAAAAGCAGATTATGGATGACAGCCCGATATTTCTCTCTTGGCAGGTTGTAAGCTGCTTATTTCTTTGTATAAGAAGTCGGTTCCTAAAGCATACCTAAAGGGAAACTTTTTTGTCTGTGTCCCTGTTAGAGAAATTCATCCTCTCTATTTGTCATGGTGACTGTTGTCACTGAAAGTAAATCCCAAATTTTGAGGAATAGAACCGAAATCTTCCAATGGGGACGTTAGTTCTGATGACCCTGGGGACTACCATGGATTTCCCTCACTCTGAATGGATTTCCTGACTAACTGTATTAGCTTTGCAACAGGAAGTGAAGGGGAACCACCCAATGGGACACAGCAAAAAAATAAAAAATACTTACAGGGGTTATAACCCTACCGAAATAAAAAGATTAAAAAATGTTTGCCTTCAGTTCTGCTTTATCTTGATTTTTTTTGTTCAATTGAAATAATACATTGAGTTCCTGTTCTTTGTAAATATATACACAATGTCAGAAACCCTGAAATATTGGCAGTACAGTGGTCGTGTACATTATTTTCTCGTTATATACAGGATGTAATATTGTGCAGATTAAGCCATCCAATGGTAGTGCAGGCAGAGCGTAGACTGTAACACAACAGAGGTAACAGATGAACTCACAGTGACTATTTCACCTCTGGCACACCCCGAGTCTCCGCTGCCACTGGCGCTGTGCATATCGGGGCTACAAGAGTCCTGCGGACTGGGAGTTTACTACAAAAAAAGATATTACATCCCTGCCAATGTAAACTGTTACATGTTATAAATATAAATTTTGCTAAGCCAATTCCATTATGTGTTGCTGAAGGGATCCTATTATAAGAGAACATACTTATAAATTCAGCAGAAGGTAAGTGCGTTCTATAATCTAATGTCGAAAATTCGGCCAGCAAAAGACCAATGAGAGCTTTTGGACGGAAAATGCAACCGTGTGTATGCTCCATCGGACTTTTGCTGGCCGAATTCCAGCCAGCAAAAGATTGAGAGCATGTTCTTAAATTTTTGGTCGGAAAAAGTTCCAATCGGAAATTTGACGCATGCTCGGAAGCATTGAACTTCATTTTCTCGGCTCAACGTAGTGTTGTACGTCACTGCGTTCTTGGCGGTCGAAAGTTCAGCGAACTTTTGTGTGACTGTGTGTGCGCTAGCCAAGCTTGAGCGGAATTCCATGGGAAAAACCATCCAAGATTTTTCTGACGGAAAATCCGCTCGTGTGTACGTGGCATTAGCCCTCATGCACAATGAGCTTAAAAAACACTATTTTTATAGGTATTTGATGTTTTTTTTTTTTTTCAGCCTGTAAACGCACCTCTATGTTATACAAGCAAAACTGCTCCAGGTGAGTAATAAGCAGTCCACCTACTAACCACCCAGGGTGAAGGTTGCTAGCACAGCTCATCTGTAAGCCACAGAGAAGAAAAGGATCCGCACTTCTTTAACCTTTATTGAATTTTCTTTAAAATCACCACAGTCAGTGAGGAGTACACCTCAAAGTTAACGCGTTTCATGCTACAGTTAGCACTTACTCATAACCTCCAACCTAAGGGTTGAAGAAGTGCAGCGGATTTCGGATCCTTTTCTTCTCTGCACCTCTATGTTAGCCTATGTGGCCATGCATACTTATGCTGCATACACACGACCGGACTTTTCGACAGACTAGGTCTGACAGTCTTCCCGACGGACTTTTAGCAGAGTTCTGGCAGACTTTTCCGAATGAACGGACTTGGCCACACACACAATCACACTAAAGTCCGACGGATTCGAACGTGATGACGTACAACCGGACTAGAATAAGGAAGTTCATAGCCAGTAGCCAATAGCTGCTCTAGAGTCGTTTTTTGTCCGTCAGACTAGCATACACATGAATGGATTTCTCGATAGCAACTGGGTCCTGCGGAGTTTGCCGGCAGAAAATTTTTAAACATGTTCTATTTCTAAAGTCCGTCAGATTTTTCGATAGCAAAGGTCCGATGGAGCCCACACACGATCGAATTGTCAGACGGATTTGTTTCGTCGAACCTTTGCTGTCAAAAGGTCTGCTCATGTGTACGCGGCATTAGGCATTTACAGGCATATTAGAAGAGGAGTGTTTAGAGGCTGAAAAAAATAAACTCTCACCAGCGTGTTCAGGAGAGGAGCTTCTGGGCAAGAAAAAAATCCTGAATGCACCTAAATACATGTAAAATAAATGTAAAATAAATGTAAACACGTCTAAATGCGCCTAAAAGCTAGATGTGTTTAAGAGTGTTCATTTATTCCAAGGGCCAGAATAAATTTATTTTCTGCCCAGTGGAATCAATTAACACCCAAATGCTTGCACTCATGTGCCAAACACGGCTTTAGGCTTATTTTTAAGCTGCTTTTTTGCTGCCAGGACCAAAGGTGTCCAGGGGAAGAAAGAAAACGGCCAGTGTGCATGAGGCTATATAGTGTGGTCACTTTGTAACAGGAACATTGCTAGGTCCTAAAAGACCCCAGGCATCAATTAGAACCCAACAAAGGGACTTTACCCTCCTCACTCCATAAAACCAAAAAAAGAAGTGCAGTCGCTGTAAATCGGAGGAGTAAATGTGAAATGAGGGGAAGCTCTGCTGATTTTGTTATCCAATCATGCGCAAGCTAAAATGCTGTTTTTTATTTTCCTTGCATGTCCCCCTCGGATCTACAGCGACTTTACTTCCAAGTGCACTTTGCACTTGTAATTTGCACTTGTAGTGCAAAGTGGATTTGCCTTTAGTAAATAACCCCCTTTGTCCTTATTCTCCAATATAAATCATACACATCTACTACCTAACACCCTTGCAATCTATTTTTCATGAAATTATTTTTTACTGTGTTTTTCAGCCATCTTGTAAAGTCCCTCAGTGAGCTCACAACCCTCTCTTTTTCGCCCCTCACTTCTGTTTGAAATAAGCAGCTCACGTTATTTGCAGTCATATGCACGCTACAAATCCAACAGTCCACAGTCCATCATGGGAGTAAGCAAGAGAGGGTGGCTACATTCCTACATACAGTGGGGCCATGGAGAAGGTACGTAGCCACCCTCTAACAGGAAGTTGGATCACAGCAACAAAAACATTTATTTGGAGATTTAAAGGAGGATGAGAGCAATAGAAGGTACTTTTTTCAGTTACGAATACATATTTGAAAATAATTTTATTTTTTAAACCAGAGATTGGTATCGCTTTAACATGGCCAAATCATCAAAATGTTTGCACAAATTCATCACATGCCATGCTTTTATTAGGCTGTGCATGCTTGTAACAAACATGACAATATTTTATAATCCAATTATATCAGTTTTCAGTTTACTGTAAGACGATAACTTAATAATTTCCAGGTGCATGCTGCTGGCATAGAACTTGCTATGATTAAGGGCTGTTTGCCGAAACATGTCAGCTTCTCTTGCTGTAATTTTACCGATTGTGCTAGAAAAAGGTATGTTTTAGCAAGGACATATGTCAGGTGTATTGTTGGGGATCAGCACACTGGGCGGCAGCACCAACATTTACACCTACCTCTTAATAAATAAAAAAGAGAAGTTGCGCTAATGTTAGTGAGTGTTGACCAATAGTATCACAATTGAATGGAATCAATACAAAAAAAATTAATGCACAATTTTTACAAACATTGCTGACAGAAAAAATTTTTTTTTTTTTTTTTAGAAAGATACAAATTATAGTGAATAAAATAATTAACCCAATGGTGAGTATATTAATAAATTATTTAAGGTGAGTTTAAAGAAATCCCAAATTGGAGGTTCTCTATTAATAGTCCTCAAAAGAAAAAAAGGCAGGGTGTATTGGTATACAGAGGAATGAGTCCTTCCAAAGGGTTTCACAGGTGATAGAAGTGTTTTAAGCAAATCAATGTCCCAGCCTTCCAAGTGATATGCTTACCAGAGATAAGCAACAAATCCGCAGTTGGCTTATACCCAGCCTGGGCCTTTAGATGAATCAGGAACCCGGAACTTGAGGTACTCGAGAGTGGCGTATGCCCCCAGTGGTTATTACCAAAAAGAAAAGAGGGGAGCAGACATAGCGTAATATTGCCAAAAAAAATTTTTTTGGGGAAAAAAATTTATATATAAATAAATATATACAACCCTTTTTTAATAAAAAATTCTACTAAATTAGATTAGGAGAAATGGGGGGAACACCCAGTGTTGGAAAACCAAATATGTATATAAAAAATAAAAAATAAAAACGTGTTCAAATAGAAACTCCTCCACCATTTAAATATTGCGCTTACCAAAACACAACAAAAACAAAAGCGGTTGACATTTATCCCAGCAGGAAGGAGTATCAAAAACGCATACACCAGTGATCCAAAAAGCAAAAGACTGACATGTGTCCCGTCACCACACAGAGGGGCTCCTTACCAGAGACCAGCGATAAACAGTGCATATAGTCTCCCAGGTAAGATAGGCCAGTAATTGGTAGCCAGAGGTCCTGGTCCACTTCAAAGATCGATGCTCACTCTCCTAAGCTCAGCGGCTCAACATTTATACCCAAAGGGAGAGAAAGCAGCAGACCATGGGGTAGTACGTTTGGCAAGTTTATTGTAAAAAGTTAAAGGTTACACTTACATAAAGCAAAATCGTTTTAGGCATAAAGCGGAAGCCGGCCGGCAACACAAAACAGAAAATCCCGTCCTCAATGGCGTGGTGACGTCAGCACGTACGTCCCAGACGCGTTTCGTCATAGGCTGACGTTTTCAATGGGTACGGGTAGCGTGCTGAATCACCACCGTTATATAGACACAAATTAAACCAAGCCTCGTTCTGAGCTCCGTGTTAAGAAACACAGACAACCATTTCAAGTGTGGGCAGAACGTAGCTGTAATGGGCTAGGTAATTGGAGACTTGTTCGTTGCAAGAAAATTATTAATAAAAACAGTTTTAACCGTAGCAAACTTTAATACTCGGCTATTAAAAATAATAAAAAAGAGGAATTAAATGAAGATTGAAGTTTAAAAAGAAACATTACAATTATTATCATTGCACCGGAAAGATCTACTACTCTTAAATGGAACACCGAAGCATAGTAAGTAAAAGGAAGCATAATATGCAAAAAAAATTTTTTTTTTTTTTTTTTCTTATTCAATAAGTTAGATTCCAAAATAGAAAAAAAAAACACTGTGATTTTCTATAGCATATCTATTGACCACAGATAACAAGTGATCTCCGTAAACCATTTGAATCTACCTATATAGCTTAAAAAAGAGAAAAAAATGCTAGGAATAGTTTTTTATATATAAAAATTATTTTAGGGACCAAACCCAAATATATACAAGGAAGAGAAGTGTAATCTATTCTTCCAACCAGCATACTTTGAAAATTTAAAAAAATTCTGACAAAATTAACAGATGAAATATAGTATGTGTTTAACACACGCAGCTCAGAACTGGATCATATCAGGCATAATCTAAAACCAACAAAATCATGAATTGTCAATGAATGCGTTAACATCCACATCTATGTTTAACCCATAGGGGACATATGTTTTAACCCTATGGATCCAAGACATTTCAGATTTGGATATTTCTCGCACCAAAGAGCTCCCCCTCCAATTAGCACTGAATTTGTCGATCCCTAAAAAAAGTGTATTAGAGGGGTCTCTATTATGTTTAAAAAGGTAGTGCTTTGAAACCGAATGGTTCCTAAATCCAGCCTTAATGTTTGTGATGTGCTCATTCAGTCTTATTTGTAATGGGCGTTTGGTCCGCCCAATATACTGAAGGCCACAGGGGCATTGTAGTAAATAAACTACCCCTACTGTACAGCAAGTAATAAACGGAGTTATGGTATGCTGAACTTGAGTGCTCGTAGATAGAAACTTCTGTGTCCTTCTATTTTTGCAACTATTGAATGAACAAACTCTACATTTCCTGCATTGGTAGAAACCAGTTAGCTGATCAAAAAAAGTTAATTTTTTAGTGGGGGGATCCAGGATGTTAGGGGCCACTCGGTTTCTGAGCGAGGGGGCCCCCCTAAAAACCACTTGAGGTCTTTCGGGTAAGATTTTACTCAATACTCTATCATTGTTGACAATGTGCCAATGTTTAGAGATGATTTGCTTAATATTTCTATGTTGGAGTGAATAGGTAGTTACAAAGGGCACCATTGAGTCGCAAAATGTTTGTTGTGGGGCTTTTTCTTTTTCTTTAAGAAGAGACCCTCTATCCATCTCTTCCACTTCCTTAAGGGTCGGTAGGAGAGAGTTAAGAGTATAGCCCTTTTCAAGAAACCTTTCAGTGAGTATGTTAGCCTGACTTGAAAATTCCTGTGGGTTCGAACAGTTTCTACGCAACCTCATATATTGACTTTTTGGAACACCATTAAGCCAAGGCCGATGGTGACAACTGTCCAAAGCAATATATGAGTTACGATCCGTACTTTTAAAGTAGGTCGACGTAGAGAAGGACCCATCTTTAATAGATAGGGTCAAATCCAGAAAATTAATCTGAGTCTGGCTCATTTCAAAGTTAAGGTGGATACCACGATCATTCAGATTCAAAGATGTTATATAATCTTGTAAATCCTGCCCATCGCCATCCCATAGGAGGAGGATGTCATCAATATATCTAGCCCACAGGACCAGCTGAGGGGTCCTGTGGGCATAGATGACATCCTCCTCCCATTTGGCCATAAATAAATTGGCCAAACTGGGGGCGTACTTAGCCCCCATTGCCACTCCACGGCTCTGACGGAAAATTTTTCCAGAGAACCAAAAATAATTATGGGTAGCAGCATATATAAGTAACTCCATAATGAAGGATATCTGACTTTCAAGTAGTCCCGAGTCCCTGTCTAGAGAGATTTTAACTGCCTCTAGACCCTTATCGTGCGGTATAATGGTATAGAGGGAGGTGACATCCGCGGTCACCATCCACATACCTGGTCTCGGGTTTATCTCTGACAGAAGATTCAAGACTTGGCGGGAATCCTTTAAATAGGATGGCATCTTACGAACCAAAGGCTGCAGGTAAAAATCAATATATCTGCCCACCCGGGATGTGATTGAATCTATGCCACTAACAATAGGGCGTCCCGGGGGGCAGATAGGATTCTTGTGCACCTTTGGAAGGTAATAAATCGTTGGTGTTCTCGGAGCTCTAGGGATCAAATAGAAACTCTCTCTCTTATTTAGGATCCCCCGTGTTAGGCCCCTTGCTACAATGGTCTCCAATTCCTTTATATATTTCGATTTTGGATCATTAGGGAGTGGGGTGTAGGTGTCGACATCACCAAGGATCACATCCATCTCGGCCATGTAATCCTTGCGGTCAAGAACCACAATCCCACCCCCCTTATCGGCAGGCCGAATGACAATACTTTTGTTTTCACACAAAGAGTCAAGGCCTTCCTGTATTAATTTGGAGTTCCTAGCTTTTTTGATCTCCAAAGCTTCTAGATCTCTCAAAATGACGTCCCTAAACACCTTCAAAGATGGTGCAAGAGCACCTGGAGGGTTAAATAGGGAGGCATTCGCCAGTCCAGAATGTACAATGTCATTGTGAACTGGTGTAGGAGAGTTGCGTGGTTGGTTGGACATATATCGCTTTATATTTAATTTCCTCACAAACCTGTGAACATCCATATATGTCTCAAACTTGTTCATACTTTTGGGAGGCACAAACTTCAAACCTTTGGCTAAAACAGCTTTTTCCGGTTCTGTTAAAACTTGGGTACTCAAATTAAAAATGCCTTTATCATTTACATTCTGGACCTTTTTTGTTCGCATGCGCCTCCCCCCTCTAGTTCCTCGCTTTTTTCCACTGGCCTTTTTATGCCCTGGTTGGGTTTGGAAAAACCCCAATTTCCTTGGCCGTTAGGGCCTAAATGCCTAGAATTAGGCGTACCCCCATTTTGGATTTGGGATGGGAATAAGAGGGAAGAATTATCCCTGGTTTGGTGATCTTGGGCATCACTTTGACTGTAACCCTCATCTAAAACCCTATCTCTCAGAGGAAAGAAATTATTCTGGGTAGGTATATTATATTCCCAAGCGGGGTTTTGAAAGTCCTGATATGGTAGACCTGAAAAAGAATCACTGGTCTGTCCATATCTCCACCAATCTGAGTGATCATTAGTATGACCATAACCCCTATTGTTGGTTTGGTACCCTCTCCCTCTACCATTTGGATTCTGTGTGGTCATCCAAGGCGGGAGGGGAGGGAAATTAGGACGAAAATTCCCCATGGGTTGGTTATAATTATATCGTATGGGGGCTGGAGTTGGATAGGAATTAGGTTGGGCAGTTTTAAATTTCCCTACTGAGTTCCTGAAAGGGGACTGATTTGTATGGGATGCTTGACCTCTTTGGGGTCTTGGCCCTGATGGGGCTTTTTTGGTATTTGTGTTCTGCTTGGGGATTTGGGGCACCTTAGGTATGGTTCCAGTAGTGGCAACAGGGACCTGGGTAGAAATTTCCATTTCATTATCCGTCTGTCCTGCCACATCATCAAGAAGTTTTTTCTGCCATTCAAACACCAGATTATTTTGATAATCAATAAGATCTCGGTTATATTTTTTCTTTTTCTTTAATCTTTGTTCTTTATCCTCCTTTTCCAAAATTCTTAATAGGTTCTGGGATCTCTCTCTATATTCATCACTTTCTTTACTTGGACCGAGTTTATCCTTAATGATCTTAATTTCTGTGTCTAATTTGGTTAATTTGGTAGTTTTTCTCTCTATAAGGAACCGTAGGAAAGAAATCCCAGCTGTATTGAAATAGCTGAACCATTCCTCTAGTTCCGTATCCCCTTTCTGAGGGCAAATTTCCCATCTCAAGCTTCTCGGTACCATGGAACTTTTAATATATGTCTCAAGGTACGCTATATCCCATTGGGTATGGGTTTCGGAGATCATGAGGTTCTTTAACCTCATAAACAAACCACCAAGGTCATTTTCATTTTCTTTATATGACTCAAAGACACCTTCAATGTTCACGACTTTTTTGGCCCTAAATTCAAAGATGTCCATAATTGGCAATCAATGGGTGCTTGGTTACCAAGCAAAAAAAACCAGCTGCAGTAATGTTATCAGAAACAGAAAATAAAGAGGAAGAAAACTGCGCTTGGAGCGGGGGAGGGGAGTGTATGGGATCCCTATGGGCACCCTGTTTGAACGATTACAAATGATAAGTTGTATATATTTATTTTTATATATAAATTTTTTTCCCCAAAAAAATTTTTTTTTGGCAATATTACGCTATGTCTGCTCCCCTCTTTTCTTTTTGGTAATAACCACTGGGGGCATACGCCACTCTCGAGTACCTCAAGTTCCGGGTTCCTGATTCATCTAAAGGCCCAGGCTGGGTATAAGCCAACTGCGGATTTGTTGCTTATCTCTGGTAAGCATATCACTTGGAAGGCTGGGACATTGATTTGCTTAAAACACTTCTATCACCTGTGAAACCCTTTGGAAGGACTCATTACTCTGTATACCAATACACCCTGCCTTTTTTTCTTTTGAGGACTATTAATAGAGAACCTCCAATTTGGGATTTCTTTAAACTCACCTTAAATAATTTATTAATATACTCACCATTGGGTTAATTATTTTATTCACTATAATTTGTATCTTTCTAAAAAAAAAAAAAAAAAAAAAAAAAAAATTTTTTCTGTCAGCAATGTTTGTAAAAATTGTGCATTAATTTTTTTTGTATTGATTCCATTCAATTGTGATACTATTGGTCAACACTCACTAACATTAGCGCAACTTCTCTTTTTTATCTTGTAATTTTGTGTATATCTCACAATAAGTTTGCAGCTTTTTTTATTATCATTTGTAATCGTTCAAACAGGGCGCCCATAGGGATCCCATACACTCCCCTCCCCCGCTCCAAGCGCAGTTTTCTTCCTCTTTATTTTCTGTTTCTGATAACATTACTGCAGCTGTTTTTTTTTGCTTGGTAACCAAGCACCCATTGATTGCCAATTATGGACATCTTTGAATTTAGGGCCAAAAAAGTCGTGAACATTGAAGGTGTCTTTGAGTCATATAAAGAAAATGAAAATGACCTTGGTGGTTTGTTTATGAGGTTAAAGAACCTCATGATCTCCGAAACCCATACCCAATGGGATATAGCGTACCTTGAGACATATATTAAAAGTTCCATGGTACCGAGAAGCTTGAGATGGGAAATTTGCCCTCAGAAAGGGGATACGGAACTAGAGGAATGGTTCAGCTATTTCAATACAGCTGGGATTTCTTTCCTACGGTTCCTTATAGAGAGAAAAACTACCAAATTAACCAAATTAGACACAGAAATTAAGATCATTAAGGATAAACTCGGTCCAAGTAAAGAAAGTGATGAATATAGAGAGAGATCCCAGAACCTATTAAGAATTTTGGAAAAGGAGGATAAAGAACAAAGATTAAAGAAAAAGAAAAAATATAACCGAGATCTTATTGATTATCAAAATAATCTGGTGTTTGAATGGCAGAAAAAACTTCTTGATGATGTGGCAGGACAGACGGATAATGAAATGGAAATTTCTACCCAGGTCCCTGTTGCCACTACTGGAACCATACCTAAGGTGCCCCAAATCCCCAAGCAGAACACAAATACCAAAAAAGCCCCATCAGGGCCAAGACCCCAAAGAGGTCAAGCATCCCATACAAATCAGTCCCCTTTCAGGAACTCAGTAGGGAAATTTAAAACTGCCCAACCTAATTCCTATCCAACTCCAGCCCCCATACGATATAATTATAACCAACCCATGGGGAATTTTCGTCCTAATTTCCCTCCCCCCCCGCCTTGGATGACCACACAGAATCCAAATGGTAGAGGGAGAGGGTACCAAACCAACAATAGGGGTTATGGTCATACTAATGATCACTCAGATTGGTGGAGATATGGACAGACCAGTGATTCTTTTTCAGGTCTACCATATCAGGACTTTCAAAACCCCGCTTGGGAATATAATATACCTACCCAGAATAATTTCTTTCCTCTGAGAGATAGGGTTTTAGATGAGGGTTACAGTCAAAGTGATGCCCAAGATCACCAAACCAGGGATAATTCTTCCCTCTTATTCCCATCCCAAATCCAAAATGGGGGTACGCCTAATTCTAGGCATTTAGGCCCTAACGGCCAAGGAAATTGGGGTTTTTCCAAACCCAACCAGGGCATAAAAAGGCCAGTGGAAAAAAGCGAGGAACTAGAGGGGGGAGGCGCATGCGAACAAAAAAGGTCCAGAATGTAAATGATAAAGGCATTTTTAATTTGAGTACCCAAGTTTTAACAGAACCGGAAAAAGCTGTTTTAGCCAAAGGTTTGAAGTTTGTGCCTCCCAAAAGTATGAACAAGTTTGAGACATATATGGATGTTCACAGGTTTGTGAGGAAATTAAATATAAAGCGATATATGTCCAACCAACCACGCAACTCTCCTACACCAGTTCACAATGACATTGTACATTCTGGACTGGCGAATGCCTCCCTATTTAACCCTCTAGGTGCTCTTGCACCATCTTTGAAGGTGTTTAGGGACGTCATTTTGAGAGATCTAGAAGCTTTGGAGATCAAAAAAGCTAGGAACTCCAAATTAATACAGGAAGGCCTTGACTCTTTGTGTGAAAACAAAAGTATTGTCATTCGGCCTGCCGATAAGGGGGGTGGGATTGTGGTTCTTGACCGCAAGGATTACATGGCCGAGATGGATGTGATCCTTGGTGATGTCGACACCTACACCCCACTCCCTAATGATCCAAAATCGAAATATATAAAGGAATTGGAGACCATTGTAGCAAGGGGCCTAACACGGGGGATCCTAAATAAGAGAGAGAGTTTCTATTTGATCCCTAGAGCTCCGAGAACACCAACGATTTATTACCTTCCAAAGGTGCACAAGAATCCTATCTGCCCCCCGGGACGCCCTATTGTTAGTGGCATAGATTCAATCACATCCCGGGTGGGCAGATATATTGATTTTTACCTGCAGCCTTTGGTTCGTAAGATGCCATCCTATTTAAAGGATTCCCGCCAAGTCTTGAATCTTCTGTCAGAGATAAACCCGAGACCAGGTATGTGGATGGTGACCGCGGATGTCACCTCCCTCTATACCATTATACCGCACGATAAGGGTCTAGAGGCAGTTAAAATCTCTCTAGACAGGGACTCGGGACTACTTGAAAGTCAGATATCCTTCATTATGGAGTTACTTATATATGCTGCTACCCATAATTATTTTTGGTTCTCTGGAAAATTTTTCCGTCAGAGCCGTGGAGTGGCAATGGGGGCTAAGTACGCCCCCAGTTTGGCCAATTTATTTATGGCCAAATGGGAGGAGGATGTCATCTATGCCCACAGGACCCCTCAGCTGGTCCTGTGGGCTAGATATATTGATGACATCCTCCTCCTATGGGATGGCGATGGGCAGGATTTACAAGATTATATAACATCTTTGAATCTGAATGATCGTGGTATCCACCTTAACTTTGAAATGAGCCAGACTCAGATTAATTTTCTGGATTTGACCCTATCTATTAAAGATGGGTCCTTCTCTACGTCGACCTACTTTAAAAGTACGGATCGTAACTCATATATTGCTTTGGACAGTTGTCACCATCGGCCTTGGCTTAATGGTGTTCCAAAAAGTCAATATATGAGGTTGCGTAGAAACTGTTCGAACCCACAGGAATTTTCAAGTCAGGCTAACATACTCACTGAAAGGTTTCTTGAAAAGGGCTATACTCTTAACTCTCTCCTACCGACCCTTAAGGAAGTGGAAGAGATGGATAGAGGGTCTCTTCTTAAAGAAAAAGAAAAAGCCCCACAACAAACATTTTGCGACTCAATGGTGCCCTTTGTAACTACCTATTCACTCCAACATAGAAATATTAAGCAAATCATCTCTAAACATTGGCACATTGTCAACAATGATAGAGTATTGAGTAAAATCTTACCCGAAAGACCTCAAGTGGTTTTTAGGGGGGCCCCCTCGCTCAGAAACCGAGTGGCCCCTAACATCCTGGATCCCCCCACTAAAAAATTAACTTTTTTTGATCAGCTAACTGGTTTCTACCAATGCAGGAAATGTAGAGTTTGTTCATTCAATAGTTGCAAAAATAGAAGGACACAGAAGTTTCTATCTACGAGCACTCAAGTTCAGCATACCATAACTCCGTTTATTACTTGCTGTACAGTAGGGGTAGTTTATTTACTACAATGCCCCTGTGGCCTTCAGTATATTGGGCGGACCAAACGCCCATTACAAATAAGACTGAATGAGCACATCACAAACATTAAGGCTGGATTTAGGAACCATTCGGTTTCAAAGCACTACCTTTTTAAACATAATAGAGACCCCTCTAATACACTTTTTTTAGGGATCGACAAATTCAGTGCTAATTGGAGGGGGAGCTCTTTGGTGCGAGAAATATCCAAATCTGAAATGTCTTGGATCCATAGGGTTAAAACATATGTCCCCTATGGGTTAAACATAGATGTGGATGTTAACGCATTCATTGACAATTCATGATTTTGTTGGTTTTAGATTATGCCTGATATGATCCAGTTCTGAGCTGCGTGTGTTAAACACATACTATATTTCATCTGTTAATTTTGTCAGAATTTTTTTAAATTTTCAAAGTATGCTGGTTGGAAGAATAGATTACACTTCTCTTCCTTGTATATATTTGGGTTTGGTCCCTAAAATAATTTTTTATATATAAAAAACTATTCCTAGCATTTTTTTCTCTTTTTTAAGCTATATAGGTAGATTCAAATGGTTTACGGAGATCACTTGTTATCTGTGGTCAATAGATATGCTATAGAAAATCACAGTGTTTTTTTTTCTATTTTGGAATCTAACTTATTGAATAAGAAAAAAAAAAAAAAAATTTTTTTGCATATTATGCTTCCTTTTACTTACTATGCTTCGGTGTTCCATTTAAGAGTAGTAGATCTTTCCGGTGCAATGATAATAATTGTAATGTTTCTTTTTAAACTTCAATCTTCATTTAATTCCTCTTTTTTATTATTTTTAATAGCCGAGTATTAAAGTTTGCTACGGTTAAAACTGTTTTTATTAATAATTTTCTTGCAACGAACAAGTCTCCAATTACCTAGCCCATTACAGCTACGTTCTGCCCACACTTGAAATGGTTGTCTGTGTTTCTTAACACGGAGCTCAGAACGAGGCTTGGTTTAATTTGTGTCTATATAACGGTGGTGATTCAGCACGCTACCCGTACCCATTGAAAACGTCAGCCTATGACGAAACGCGTCTGGGACGTACGTGCTGACGTCACCACGCCATTGAGGACGGGATTTTCTGTTTTGTGTTGCCGGCCGGCTTCCGCTTTATGCCTAAAACGATTTTGCTTTATGTAAGTGTAACCTTTAACTTTTTACAATAAACTTGCCAAACGTACTACCCCATGGTCTGCTGCTTTCTCTCCCTTTGGGTATAAATGTTGAGCCGCTGAGCTTAGGAGAGTGAGCATCGATCTTTGAAGTGGACCAGGACCTCTGGCTACCAATTACTGGCCTGTCTTACCTGGGAGACTATATGCACTGTTTATCGCTGGTCTCTGGTAAGGAGCCCCTCTGTGTGGTGACGGGACACATGTCAGTCTTTTGCTTTTTGGATCACTGGTGTATGCGTTTTTGATACTCCTTCCTGCTGGGATAAATGTCAACCGCTTTTGTTTTTGTTGTGTTTTGGTAAGCGCAATATTTAAATGGTGGAGGAGTTTCTATTTGAACACGTTTTTATTTTTTATTTTTTATATACATATTTGGTTTTCCAACACTGGGTGTTCCCCCCATTTCTCCTAATCTAATTTAGTAGAATTTTTTATTAAAAAAGGGTTGTATATATTTATTTATATATAAATTTTTTTCCCCAAAAAAATTTTTTTGGGCAATATTACGCTATGTCTGCTCCCCTCTTTTCTTTTTGGTAATAACCACTGGGGGCATACGCCACTCTCGAGTACCTCAAGTTCCGGGTTCCTGATTCATCTAAAGGCCCAGGCTGGGTATAAGCCAACTGCGGATTTGTTGCTTATCTCTGGTAAGCATATCACTTGGAAGGCTGGGACATTGATTTGCTTAAAACACTTCTATCACCTGTGAAACCCTTTGGAAGGACTCATTCCTCTGTATACCAATACACCCTGCCTTTTTTTCTTTTGAGGACTATTAATAGAGAACCTCCAATTTGGGATTTCTTTAAACTCACCTTAAATAATTTATTAATATACTCACCATTGGGTTAATTATTTTATTCACTATAATTTGTATCTTTCTAAAAAAAAAAAAAAATAAAAAAAAAAAATTTTTTCTGTCAGCAATGTTTGTAAAAATTGTGCATTAATTTTTTTTGTATTGATTCCATTCAATTGTGATACTATTGGTCAACACTCACTAACATTAGCGCAACTTCTCTTTTTTATCTTGTAATTTTGTGTATATCTCACAATAAGTTTGCAGCTTTTTTTATTATCATTTGTAATCGTTCAAACAGGGCGCCCATAGGGATCCCATACACTCCCCTCCCCCGCTCCAAGCGCAGTTTTCTTCCTCTTTACACCTACCTCTTGCCTGGCTTCACAGGTAGAGCGTGGTTTTGGAACTGGCTACCGCATATTGGACATTACCTGGCTCTTACTGAATAATGTCCTGTACACACGATAGGATTTTCCGACAACAAATGTTGGATGTGAGCTTGTTGTCAGAAAGTCCGACTGTGTGTATGCTCCATAGCACATTTGTTGTCGGAATTTCCGCCAACAAATGTTTGAGAGCTGGTTCTCTAATTTTCTGACAACAAAACTTGAACAAAAAGTCCATGCCTGGAATCAAGCAGAAGAGCCGCACTGGCTATTGAACTTAATTTTTCTCGGGTCGTCGTACATGTTGTACGTCACTGCGTTCTTGACGTTCGGAATTTCCGACAACATTTGTGTGACCGTGTGTATGCAAGACAAGTTTGAGCCAACATCCTTCGGAATAAAAATCCACTGTTTTGTTGTCGGAAAATCCTATCGTGTGTAACGGGCATAAGAGTTCCCAGAAAAACAATTACAAGCAATTCTCCTATGTGGGGCATCACTTGTGATAAGTAGGAAGTCTTGGCCTATTTAGGTGGTCGAGATACTTATTAGCTTACAAGGAGTTTTTCTAGCTTGTCTGCTATGGAGCTTAGAAAGGATAACAAATCTGCACATACTGTCACTACCAGGTCCTAGTGTTCAGCCAATTCAACTAAGGACAGAAAGATACCTCCCCTTCCATCTTTTTTTGTAGAGATAGAGATACAACTGTCTATTTCCAGCTTTAGTATCCAATTATGAAAAAGAGAGAGACAGGTACAACCAGCAACCATCTAAAGCTTGTAACCACAAAATGGTTCAAACTAATAAAAGTCCTAAACCCACCAGGACTCACATTTATACAATATCAGTTTCTCTCTTTACTACAAATTTTTTTGTGTGCCAGAATTGTGCTTTGGAACGGCCACTAAAAATGGATTTATCATAAAATATGACTTCTGCTTATTTTGTAGTAATTACTGCATCAGATGCTGCTCTTATTCAAAAACATGGCAGATCATTTAACAGATTTATTTAAAAAAACTGCTCCCCAACTGCCAAATTACAGCTTTGTATTTGCCAACCTTGCCACGTAGTTTGAAGTCTCTGTTCCTTCCATGTCCTCATTCAATTCAAATGTCAATTCAATTACTATGCAGTATAAGCTTGTATATAAAACCCAGGTCTGATGTCAGCTGAAAGTGAGAGACTCTTGCCAAGATAGTATTCTGGCGCAATAACAGAACAAGCTTTTAATTATAAAATGAAACCTGATTAAAGTAACATTCGGCTTCTGGAATTGTCAACTGGAAAAAACTTGGGAAATTAATCTCTGGAGAGAAGTCTGCCTGTCTCCCAGCCAGGTTTAATATACAGCACAGCTTTCTAAGAAAATTGCGGTGTCCTTTTATAACACTCTGCGTGACTATATCTGCAAATCAGGATTAAGACCACCAACGTGTTCTTGGATCACAAGTCCAGTTGACTGCATATTGCATGTATCTATTGTTTTATTGTGGCAATGTTTTACCTCCACTCTTCATCCCGGAGCTCTAGAATTATCAGCAAAAACACAGGAGATAAATTAACCAATGAATTTGCATGATATGCAACTCGTTTAAGTATCTCTGATAGTCTGGAAAATTTAAATCCAAGCAATAATAAGTATGCAAATGCATTAAAAGTGCTTTTGTCAACATTTTTAGGTATATATCAAACTGAAACAATTCCTAAGAAGGTAACAGAAGTCACTCTGAGTCCGGAAGGTTATCAGTAGGGTCATGGACAGATGGACAACATAACAAAAATGATTTTGCAATAAAGTTGTATTAGGCATATACTGTATATACAATAGGTACAAATATCCAAGTATGTAATATCACATCAAGCATAATACAGCATACTGTAGGTTTTTGCTCCTCTGTTAATACCAACAAAAATACATGCATGTATATACTGTATCGTGAGCATCAATAAAGTCATATAGCAGCTAATATACAGAAATACATACCGGAATTTAGTACCCAAAATAGAATAATAACAAGGATGGCTGAGCCAGGCCGTGGTAAAAAGAGGAAGGAGGGGAAAAAAACAACATTTAAGGGTTGTGACAACTCTCTTTCTCAAGAACCCCCTGCCTCACACCCTTTTTTCGCCAGGGTCTGGAATCCTTTTGGAAAAATTGGTAATTTTGAGATGCCATAGACTGGCCAATCCTAGAGTGAGGGTTGCTACAAATGGGCTGACCTCATCCCAATTAGCACTCAGGAGGCAGTAAGAAGCAATTCAGAAGTTACAGTTAAAGTGGAACTATAGGCAAAACTCATTTTTTTCCTTTTGGGTACAGCAAGGAAGAGTTACAGTGGTGTGAAAAAGTGTTTGCCCCCTTCCTCATTTCCTGTTCCTTTGCATGTTTGTCACACTTAAGTGTTTCGGAACATCAAACCAATTTAAACAATAGTCAAGGACAACACAAGTAAACACAAAATGCAATTTGTAAATGAAGGTGTTTATTATTAAAGGTGAAAAAAAATCCAAACCATCATGGCCCTGTGTGAAAAAGTGATTGCCCCCTAAACCTAATAACTGGTTGGGCCACCCTTAGCAGCAGCAACTGCAACCAAGCGTTTGCGATAACGTGCAATGAGGCTTTTACAGCGTCCTGGAGGAATTTTGGCCCACTCATCTTTGCAGAATTGTCCTAATTCAGTTACATTAGAGGGTTTTCGAGCATGAACGGCCTTTTTAAGGTCATACCACAACATCTCAATAGGATTCAGGTCTGGACTTTGGCTAGGCCACTCCAAAGTCTTCATTTTGTTTTTCTTCAGCCATTCGGTGGTGGACTTGCTGGTGTGTTTAGGATCATTGTCCTGCTGCAGAACCCAAGTTCGTTTCAGCTTGAGTACACGAACAGATGGTCGGACATTCTCCTTCAGGATCTCTTGGTAGACAGCAGAATTCATAGTTCCTTTTATCACGGCAAGTCTTCCAGGTCCTGAAGCAGCAAAACAGCCCCAGACCATCACACTACCACCACCATATTTTACTGTTGGTATAATGTTCTTTTTCTGAAATGCAGTGTTCCTTCTACGCCAGATATACTTGGACACACACCTTCCAAAGAGTTCCACTTTTGTCTCATCGGTCCACAGAATGTTGTCCCAAAAGTCTTGGGGATCATCAAGATGCGTTGTGGAAAAATTGAGACGAGCTTTGATGTTCTTTTTGCTCAGCAGTGGTTTTCTCCTTGGAACTCTGCCATGCAGGCCATTTTTGCCCAGTCTTTTCCTGATGGTGGAGGCATGAACGCTGACCTTAACTGAGGCAAGTGAGGCCTGCAGTTCCTTGGACGTTGTTGTGGGGTTTTTTGTGACCTCTTGGATGAGTCGTCGCTGCGCTCTTGGGGTAATTTTGGGCGGTCGGCCACTCCTGGGAAGGTTCACCACTGTTCCATGTCTTCGCCATTTGTGGATAATGGCTCTCACTGTGGTTCCCTGGATTCCCAAAGCTTTGGAAATGGCTTTATAACCCTTTCCAGACTGATAGATCTCAATTACTTTCTTTCTCAATTGTTCCTGAATTTCTTTGGGTCTCGGCATGATGTGTAGCTTTTAAGGATCTTCTGGTGGACCTTACTGTGTCAAGCAGCTCCTATTTAAGTGATGCCTTGATTGTGAACAGGTGTGGCAATAATCAGGCCTGGGTGTGGCTAGAGAAATTGAACTCAGGTGTGGACAACCACAGTTATAGTATGTTTTAACAAGGGGGGCAATCACTTTTTCACACAAGGCCATGATGGTTTGGATTTTTTTTCACCTTTAATAATAAACACCTTCATTTACAAATTGCATTTTGTGTTTACTTGTGTTGTCCTTGACTATTGTTTTAAATTGGTTTGATGTTCCGAAACACTTAAGTGTGACAAACATGCAAAGGAACAGGAAATGAGGAAGGGGGCAAACACTTTTTCACACCACTGTATAACCCCTGTCAATTTTTTTTTTCGCCAATTGTGTCCCATTGTGGAGATTTCCCTTCACTTCCTGTCTCATAGCCAAACAGGAAGTGAGAGGAAATCCATGTAAATCAAGGGAATTTCTTGGGGACCCCCCAGGTCACCAGAATCAGTGTACCCATTAGAAGATTTCCCCACTATTATTTTTCTGGGGGCAACCCGAAATTTGGGTAATTTCTTTTACTTTCACTTTCAATGATAATGGTAAACAGGACAAATAGAGAGGGTGAATCTCCTTAATGGGGGTCACAAAGCATAAAAAAAAATGACAGGTGTTCTAATCCCTCTCCACTCCATCCAAAACGAAAAAAAAAAAAAAGTTTTGCCTTTAGTTCTACTTTAAGTTAGAGCTGAGTCAATGAAAAGAGGGTTGAAAGATGTTAAAGTGGTTCTAAAGGCAGAAGTTTTTTTTACCTTAATGCATTCCCTGCATTAAGATAAAAAAAAAAACCTTCTGAGACCAGGCCGCCACTTATACTTAACTGAGCCTGATCTCAATCCAGTGCTCTGCCAGAAAGCAGCAGGTTCCTCTGCAATCCTCACTGAACATGGAGGCAGCAGCGGGAGCCATTGGCTCTTTAGTCCCATGGATTGCATGAGTAGAAGCAACAGAAACCAGCGCTAAAGGGACAGGTAGATGAGACCAGGCCGCCACTTATACTTAACTGAGCCTGATCTCAATCCAGTGCTCTGCCAGAAAGCAGCAGGTTCCTCTGCAATCCTCAATGAACATGGAGGCAGCAACAGAAACCAGCGCTAAAGGGACAGGTAGATGGTAGATCCACAATGGTTGTTCTTGGGAACATTGCCCTCTACATTTAGCCTATTTGGGACCATTTATTCAAGGATATATTCTGGATTCTGTGCAGCTGAGGCTATTAGGGAAGCCAGATGGCATATTAAAACTAGAAAAACAAATTAAAAATGGTCATGATAACCTTAAAAAACTAATAAAAATTAAATTTCTAAGCAAGATAATTCCGAGCATCAAAGGGTTGTAGAGGGAAATTTTTCTAAGAATAGCTATTATGGAGACATCTACCTTACCATTTAGTACTGGGGCCTGTTGGTCATTCTCATGCAACCCATGTGACAGACTCGTGAGGGCCATTAACACCTTTCAACCCTCTTTTCCTTGATTTAACTCTAACATAACTTAACTCCAACTCAGCTTAACTCTATCATTTGAATTGCTTATTACTGACTCTTGAGCACTGGACTAGGACAAGGTCAGTCTATACGGGTTTGTTTACTAAAGACAAATAAGCTGTTCACTTTGCAAGGACATTTTCCCTTAGCTTAGCAAATAAGGGGAAGCTCTGCTGATTACCATCATCCAATCGTGTGCAAGCTAAAATAAGATTTTTTGAATTGAATTTCCTTGCACATGATTGGGTATTCTTCGCAAAGTGGATTTTTATAATGTTTACTAAACTAATAAAAAAATGTCATTGCACAGTGAACACCCAATTTGCCTTTAGTAAATCATAGTGCATAATCAAGGCAATGCTGTAGGCTGCCAGGACACCTTGTGTATTGCTCCATTTTCTCCTAGCGGTAATTATAAGCAGAATGCATTTTATAGCTATATACTACCACTTAGCTGGTGTAATGCCATGACTTAGTGTCTATGTGCATTCATAGGCTATGAGTATGCATGTACTGTATACAGTATATGTGCAGGTTGTTTTGACTCCCAATGGCCAACAACCTTCCATTGCTTCACTGATAAGTCTCTAAGTACTGGATAGAGTCTATGCAATCTACTACCATGAGTAATCATGCTAATGGACACTTGTTTTCAAATAGGTGAAGTAGTAGTGCAGACTCACCTTGCAGCAACCTGCAGCATTGATTGTCAGATGTTCTCCATAGACGGGCTGTGCAATCCTCACTGGCAGTCAGCAGATGACACCCATCGGGGCTCAAACTCATCCAGTTAATTCCTCCCTTGTGATCTCTACAGATTTTAATCAGCGAGTTGGTTGTAGTAAAAGTGGAGCTATTGCTCCCCATTCTCTGGAGCCCAGCATGGGCAGTGGCAGAGGGAGGAGGACTCATTGGGTTCACCACTCCAATGTGAAAAGAGAAGACGGCGCTTTCCAGCTGACTCTTGAACCTTCTACATTGTGACAAATGGTCTGTAGCCACTAAACCCTGTTTTTAGGAAATAAAGAAAAAAATTTAAGCAAGGAGGTTGACTACCATCATACAGGATGCAATAAATTATCATATTGGTGCACTAAAGAAAGACACAAGTGAGTTATATTTTGTACACTCAGTAACCCCTGATCTTTGATTAGTATGAGAAATCCCTACAGGATTTGAAATGCAGTGCAAAGGGCAGTTATGGGTGTGCACAATTTAGTATCTCATACCAACCAATGTTATAGCCCGTCACATGCATTTATGCACCTAAGCTTCAGACATTTCAAAACTAACACAACATATTCAGTTAGTGTAATCTGTTAATGATAAAGCTATGGTATACAATCTGGTTATGACTAAGGCCTTATAGGCTGAAACACGTCAACTGATATAATCAGTGTTTGTTCACTGTGGCTATAAGAAATTTTAAGAGCAACAACCGGAGTGCTGATCATTTTTTCTACTTGGTATACAATCTGATTGACATTCTGTAGTGTGGGGACAGAAAGTTCCTAGGATGTTGGAAACAAATACATTTAGTTGGGCTGTATATGGACCTTATTGCTGCCCTAGGGACACCTACTGTAAATAACAATAGCATTTTGTACAGGTTCTTCCCCTTGCGCCATGTAATTATCAAAGTGAAAAATGTACTATTAGAAGACTGGTACTAATGCTAAGCATTAAAAACTATTATGCATTCTTTTTCACAAAAAAATGAAAAAGTGAACTAACTCCAAATATCCTGGCAACCCCTTCAGACACCTCTGCACGTAGTGACTATGATGCCCCGTGCTGCCAGTGTAGCAGTCTGTACTCGGTTATACTCAGCTCCAGTGAGTATCCATCATAATACTCGCAATGGCAGGGGCTTCTCATTGGTCAGCGTGGTCACATGGTTGGGCATTATGATGGATACTCACTCTGGGGCTGAGTATAACAGAGGACAGCTTGCTACATCAGCAACACTGGGCATCATGGCCACGATGTGCAGCGAGGTCCAGATGGGGTGGCCAAGATATTCAGATTCGTTCACTTTTTTATTTTTCATGAAAGGATGAACTTAGCCTTTAAATGTGTGTTTGTTATTTGACAGGTACTATTTTGAAAGCCTTAAATCACATACAGTATATCAGAGGTTACCAACCAGTGGGCCATAGAGAAAATGTTGGTGGTCCCCAGGGGTTCTGCCGCAAATCAACATTGTGGGGGATGTACAGTATACTGCCCAATGTTGTTTCCAGTGTTGTACTCAATGCGTGCTGACAGTCACTACTGTCAGTGCGCATTGATACCCAATACCCCCTCTGTAGTTCTGGCTCCTGTGAACTCAGAGGGAGGCGCTGGGAGTAGTGCAGAGAGCGGGAGGTAAAGAAGGAGGAGACTTCCAATGGCAGCGCTGATCACAGACTGTGGAAGGGAGCACGGAGCTTGAGCATATGGCTGGATAAGGAGGTGAGATCCAATGATGAGTTTGTGTAAGGCAACAGTGTGATGCAGAGTACAGGGGAGCAGACAGCTGGAGCATTGTGTGTAAAAGGCAGCAGTGTGATCCAGGGAAAGGGGGACAAAGAGGCCAAGCATTGTGTGTATAAGGCATGTAAAATTCATGTTAGTGATCCGTGAGGTCTGAAAGGTTGGCGACCACTGACATATATAATCAGTTTCCTTGGGGTTGGATAGAGATCTCTTTAACCACTTCAGCACCGAGCGATTTTACCCCCTTCCTTACCAGAGCACTTTTTGCGATTCGGCACTGCGTCGCTTTAACTGACAATTGCGCGGTCGTGCAACGTTGCACCCAAACAAAATTGAAGTCCTTTTTTTCCCACAAATAGAGCTTTCTTTTGGTGGTATTTGATCACCTCTGTGGTTTTTATTTTTTGCGCTTTAAACAAAAGAGCGACAATTTTGAAAAAAAACAATATTTTTTACTTTTTGCTATAATAAATATCCCATTTTTTTTAAAAAAAAAATATTTTTTTACTCAGTTTAGGCCGATACATATTCTTCTACATATTTTTGGTAAAAGCGTCTACAAAATAGGGGATAGATTTATTGCATTTTTTAAATTTTTTTTACTAGTAATGGCGGCGATCTGCGATTTTTTTTTTTCGTGACTGCGACATTGCGGCGGACACTTCGGACACTTTTGACAAATTTTTGGGACCATTCACATTTACACAGCGATCGTTGCTATAAAAATTGCAGTGATTACTGTGTAAATGTGACTGACAGGGAAGGGGTTAACACTAGGGGGCGCTGCAGGGGTTAATATGTTCCCTATGTGAGTGATTCTAACTGTGGGATGACTCACAAGGGGAGGAGACCGATCATGTGTTCCTCCGTACTGGGAACACACTATCGGTCTCCTCTCCACTGACAGGACGTGGAGCTGTGTGTTTACACACACAGCTCCACGGTCCTGCTGTTTTCCCGGGCAATCGCGGGTGCCCGGCAGACATCGCGGCCACCGGGCATGCGCACCGGGTCCCGAGCGGCTGCCTCCGGCGCCGCGCGTGCGCCCCCCAGGCGGCCGGGAATGGTAGGACGTCATATGACGTCCACCCAGGATGGGAGATCCACCTTGTGGACGTCATATGACTATAGCCGGGTAATGAAGTGGTTAAGATCTGATCACTAAACTAAATGTCTAAACACAAAGCATTACAATGGTGAAAGTGGTGGGATTCTTTATTTTAGGTCATGAGATCATGCCGAAGCACTACTGTGTGTGATTTAAAAAAAAATGATCAGCTGAAGCTAAAAGAGAGGAATGAATTAGAAGGAGAAAGAAGGTAGTAGTAGGACTCACCATGGGTGTCCAGTATAATTCATTATCTGGTGTTTTATCTGGTGACAATTGCAGTGCATATTGAATTGTATGGCATAACAAACACAAGTACTTTACTAAATCGAATCAAATCGCTCTAATAGTTCTTATTAGATTTGTACTAGTTTGCTGATTAGCCTACCAAGTTATTTCAGGTCACTGTCTCCACTATATAGATGTATAATTATAACGGGAATGTTTTCTAGAAGAGCATCCAAGAGGTTATGCATGCAAAGAGTTCAAAAGTCAACATAATAACATTTTTATTATATATTTGTTCCACTCAGGAAAATGTAATAAGTTGTATTATTTTTGGCAGGAAAACACGTGTTTGCTAATACTGACAGTCAAGAAAATTAAACTTCTGCTAACTGATAAAATAAAGAGTTTGTTGAGGATGAGGATGTTTTATGTTTCATTTTTATTGTCAGATCCCTTAGACAGCCTATTTCTTTTTGTTTTTTTCTTTTATTTGTCACTTTGAATTATCTGAAGCAATTACTCTCTGGGATAAAAGTGAATGTTTCCTTATGGTCAACATACACTTCATTTATGATACATATTATATGCCATGTTAAATGGTTGTTCAAAACAAAACGTTAAGATGGCAGCTAAATACGCCTTTAAAATACATATATAGGACCACTTAACCTGGTAAAAGATATAGTGCTCAGCATAAATGAGTACACCCCAACAGATTTGTCAGAAAGCCTTTACTTTCCTTTCAGAATCAACATTTCCTATGGGACACTATACTACAAAATACTCCCACAAATACGGGCCTTTGATTGCAACTAAGATTTGTTAATTTGCACACACAAAAAAAGTATCTTTCCTAACAAATTTTTTTTTAAGACCATGTTGCAATAAATGAATACACCCCAATGAAAGTCTTATGCCGCGTACACACGATCGGAATTCTGGCCAGAAAAAGACAGATGAGAGCTTTTCATCGGAAAATGCGACCGTGTGTAGGCTCCGTCGGAATTTTGCTGGCCGAATTTTCAACAGCAAAGAATTGAGAGCATGTTCTCAATTTTTCCGACGAAAAAGATTTCTATCGGAAATTCCGATCGTCTGTAGAAATTCTGACATGCAAAATTCCTACGCATGCTTGGAAACAATTCGACGCATGCTTGGAAGCATTGAACTCGGCTCGTTGTAGTGTTGTACGTCACCGCGTTCTTGACGGTCAGAATTTGGTGTGACCGTGTGTAGGCAAGACAGTTTTAGCGGAATTCCGTCGGGAAAACCGTCAGAGCTTTTTCCGACGAGAATTCCAATCGTGTGTACGCGGCATTAGGAGTAAAGCTACATTTTAGACAACAAAATCATAATTAACAAGAATTCAGCTACAGATGAGTTTAATTATTCATTAAACAGGTGTGCAGCAGACAGTTGATTATAAAAGGGCGTTACTTAACAAAGAGAACCCCTCCCCATTTCATGCTGTCAGCCATGGCACCATATGGAAGAGAAATGTCACAAGGCCTGAGAAAGAAAATCATTTCTTTACACAAGAAAGGTGAAGGCTACAAGAAGATCAGCAAAGCTTTACTGTAGCAAAAGTGTAGCAAATACTTTACTGTAGCATAACACAGATGGAATTGCAAACATCTCACAGAGACTTCCAGGCCATCCACAGAAGTTTACAGCTAGACAGGAGCGTCTTCTGATGAGAAGGGTTAAAGAAAATTGCCATGCAAGTTCACTGCAGTTAGCTAAAGAAGTAGAAAGCCAAACTGGGGTGATTGTTTCACATGACACAATACAGCGTACACTGCAGAGGAATGGCATGCATGGGTGTTGTCCATGAAGGAAGCCTCTCCTAAAGTCCATGCACAAAAAGCCTGCCTAGAATTTGCCAGGACCCATGCTGAAAAAGAAGACTACTTGGACTCTGTACTCTGGAGGGATGAGACCAAGATAAAGGTTTATGAAATGAATGGCTTCAAAACTGTATGGTGTCGGAAAGGTGAGTAGAACAATGAAAAATACATGGTGCCTACAGTGAAACATGGTGGGGCAGTGACCTTCTGTGGGGCTACATGAGTGCTGCTGGTGTCGGGGAGCTGCTTTTCATTGATGGTATCATGAATTCACAGATGTACTGCTCCATATTGAAAGTGAAGATGCTACCATCAATCTGTGCCCTTGGTCGTCGTTCACTTCTCCAACGTGACAATGATCCAAAACACACATCTAAGGCCACTGTTGCATTTCTGAAGAAGAACAGGGTGGAAGTGATTCAGTGGCCAAGTTTGTCTTCTGATCTGAACCCAATCGAACACCTATGGGGAATTCTGAACAGACGAGCATCACTCTCCATCCAGCATCCAGGCTCTAAAAGAGGTCTTTCTTGAAGAATGAAAAAAAGATAGATGTTGCAATATGTTGCCAACTTGTTTATTCCATATAGAAGACTTGGTGGTGTCCTACAAATCATGGAGGTCATACAAAATCCTAGATGTAGTAGTTTTTGTTGTGGGAAGTATTCATTTTTGCGTTAACTGATTTGAGTAGAACTGAAGATTTTGTAATCTAAGTCATATTATTAACCTTATTTTCATGTAATGGAGCGAAACACATGTTCTATAAAAAATACATTTTGGAAATTGTTCTTGTGTTCATTGAGATATTATTAAAATCTTTTTTTTCAAAAGGTGTGTACTCATTTATACTGATCACTGTATGTACTTCTGCCATGATTTGATATTCGCTCACCCCTGTCAGACACCATAGCCAGGTCCCTAACCTTACTTATCTTCACTGTAGACATTTACTTTGACCACTGATGTCTCATAGAATCTGTTCTGTAGACAAGCCACACTAAGGCAGGCCTATATTCAGTGCCAACTTCTTTCCTGCAACCACAGGTTGGAAGGGGGTTGGGGGAAGCCATCCCTGCTGGGAGAAGACAGTGATTATTGCTAGTGGCTATAGCAGCCACTAGCGATAAGTGCAAGTAAATCCATCAGGCTGGTTGTACCCAAGTTGATCGTTCAACTTGGTACATTCAGCCTGCCCATACACGGTTTGAATCTTCCTGCTGAACCGGCAGAGATTTGAACCGTCTATGGCCGGCCTAATTTGTCAATGCCATACTTAGTGCCTCATTCCAAAAACACAGGTGTGATACATCAAATACAAGTGAAATTGTAACACACCTAATTAGTTTTGTGAAACATTAGTGACCAAAAACAAATCTCACTAAATATACGAGTGGTTATAAAGGATTTTTTTCTTAATATCAAACATGTTAACTTACCTGTTCTGTGCAATAGTATCACATAGAGAGCGGCCCCAAACCTCCTCTTCTGGATTCCCCCACTGGCACTCTCCTCTCTTCTATACTTGCTATTAGGGCAGAAGTGCAGACTTGCTCCTGAGCTGGGTTGTGTGTGTCCATAGACATACACAGAGCAGCTCGGCCCTGCCCCCCGCATGATTTGATTGACAGCAGCAGCAGCCAATGGCTCCCTCTGCTGCTTCTCTGTCCTATCAACACAAGGAGAGAGGAGAGAGCAGCTACAGGCAGGCATAGCACTGGATCGAGTAAGGACCCAGGCCAGTCAAGTTCCTCCACCCCAAACTCATTTATCCATGTCTTTATAGCCCTTGCTTTGTGCAGTTGTGCGCAGTCATGTTCCATAAAGGTCCATAAAGACATCGATGAGCAAGTTTGGAGTGGAGGAACTTGACTGGCTTACACAGAGTCCTGACCTCAACACGATAGAACACCTTTGGGATGAATTAGAGCGGAGACTGCGAGCCAGGCCTTCTCGTCCACATCAGTGCCTAACCTCACAAATTTTCTTCTGGAAGAAGTCAAACATTCCCATAGACACACTCCTAAACCTTGTGGACAGCCTTCTCAGAAGAGTTGAAGCTGTTATAGCTGCAAAGGGTAGGCCAACTCAATATTGAACCCTACGGACTTATGCCCCGTACACACGGTCGGAAATTCCGACCACAAAATCCGTCTGATTTTTTCTAATGGATTTTGTCCGACACTGGTGTTGCATACACACGGTCGGACAAAGTTGTTGGAAAATCCGATCATTCTGAACGTGGTGACGTTCGTTGCGTACGACGGAACTACGTAGAGGCTATTAGCCAATAGGTTTGGTCTCCTAATTTGATCTGAGCATGCGTGGCACTTTGTCCATCGGAATTCTCTACACACGATCGGAAAAAGTCCGATCGGATTTTGTTGTCGGAAAATTTGAGAGCAGGATCTCAAATTTTTTTTCCGTCGGAAATTCCGACGGAAAAAGTCCGATGGAGCCCCACACACGGTCGGATTTTCCAACAACATGGTCCGATCGGACATTTTCTGTCGGAATTTCCGACCGTGTGTACGGGGCATAAGACTGGGATGCCATTAAAGTTCATGTGTGTGTAAAGGCAGGCGTCCCAATACTTTTGGTAATTTAGTGTATGAATATATGAAAAACTACATATCAAATATTTCGCATATATTTCACACGCCACTCCAGTGAAGATCGGGCTCCACACTCCACAATTGCATATCCTATGTTGGCTCGGTTCCCCCGCAGTCATTCATACCAGCAACAGGAATGCTGCACACCGAGATGCAAAATTGAAAAATTGAAATAGCCAACAGTCAGGAACAAGTTCTATTCTGAGTCTGACATGTTTTATGTTAGATACAGCTCTTTTACCCTCCCCTTCATTCTTGGTGACAGCGGGGATCAGGACAATTAGAGACAATGAATCTCACTAAGGCTCGATTCACATCTATGCATTTTGCTTTTGAGCGTTTTTGCAGTGCTTGCCGCGTTTTTGGACACGTGTTTTTACCGCGATTTTGCCGCGTTTTCCGTTTTTGTATTTATTTTTTATTTTTTTACATTTTTTTTTTTACACTGTGGTTGCTTAGCAACCAGCTATATACAGTGTAAAAAAAAAATATATAAATTAAAAAAAAACGCAAATCGCGGCAAAATCGCGGCACTTGCGTTTTGGATGCGGGTCCATCGACTTCTATTACATGCAAAACGCTGCATTTTGCATGAAAAAAAGTCCCCGACCCTTTCCAAAAACGCAGATGCACAAAAATGCATTGATGTGAACATGTTCCATAGGAACCCATGTTAAAAAATTTCCCTGCATTTCTGAAAAATGCAAAATGCATCAAAAAACGCGCTAGTGTGAATGGAGCCTTAGGCTGGATTCACACCTATGCAATTGTAGTGCTTTTTGCATTTTGCAGATTTGCACTACAGTCCATTTAACATGGTTTCCTATGGAACACGTTCTGTAGTGCAAATCTGCAAAATGCAAAAAGCACTAAAAACTGCATAGGTGTGAATCCAGCCTAATGGGGACACAAACAGCAATAAAAACCTGACAGTGGTTCTAACCCCCCCCCCCCCCCCCCCCCGCCACTCTATCCAAATCTAAATAAAAAAAGATTTTGCTTTAGTTGTACTTGAAGTGACCGCAAAAATTCTAGAGCTTTTGCCAGATCAGGCATTTTATGATCGGATTGGGAAACATTCCTGTTTTTTGGCACTTTCATGACCCTGGCAGTCATAGAAGAGGAGTGGCATTAAGATAGAGAAAACAGTCCCGGGGGGATGGACCACAAAGCAGGAACAGAGCTGGAGAACGTGTACTGAGAAGAACAGTGATGGAAGTAGACCTGGACCCAATCACTCTCAGACAGGCTTTAACATGTTCATGATTCAAAAGTCATTTACATTATTTATAAATCTGCAGCTACTAGTAAGATAATACACGGCGATCCTGCTATGAAAGTCCTTGTTTAGGCACTTCCTTTTGCACCCTATCCCTGCCTTCTAATTGTGCTCCTGAGTTGTCACCCTATTACTTAAGCGGATAGGTGCATCCAACAGGTAATCGCTGGCTGTGCAGAGAGCCTCAAATAGCTGCGGCCGCCGGTGGCCTGTCATTATAGTGAACGGGACCGGTGGCTGCAGCTACTCATGGCTCTGCACAGCCAGCGATTACCTGCAGTGATTGCTGGTGGATGCACACAAAGTGCGTCCACCAGCGATCATCGTAGGTAACCGATGGTTTGCGGATAGTCGCAAACATCTGAGGACGCCAGCAACCTGTCATTATAGTGAACGCGGTCGGCGTCCGCACCTATGTGTTTAGAGCCGCGGCAGGAATCAGGAATCGCTGGTGTGAATATAGCTTTAGGCGTACAATGGAGATTTAAAAGAGCATTTCAACATGATGCAGGCATGATCCATTCCTGTCACTGTCAGAAAACCCTCCCCAGGAAAAGCCTTGCAAGCATCACTACAGTGTATGGATGTAGACAGGAAGAGGCTCTAGGAGATCAGCGGCACTGAGATGCAGATAAGGATGAAAAATATGAAAACGGTATTTTATTTCTAAAAAATGGCATTTGTTTATGATACACAGTGCTTTAGCAAATTGAAAGTGTTTAGGTTTGACCTCATAATATATGGTTTTGGTAAATCTAAAGGAAAATTGTATAATGTATGGCCAGGCCAGCATAAGTGTCCTAAAGCGCTTTTCCACTTTTCAGTCAAATGTGAGAAAACCCAGGGCCATCTTTTTGCATGGGCACACTGGGCAGTTGTCCGGGGGCCCCACCTGCCCAGCGTCCCCAGCCAGGGCCGGACTGGCCTACCGGGATACCGGGAAATTTTCCGGTAGTCCGCCTGCCCTGGGGCCGCTTTGAGTTGCGGCTGCAGCGATCCGCTCTCTCCCTCTCTTCTCCTCCTCCTGTGTATCACGTAGCTGGCTGGGTCTGTGTTCGGCGGCCGTGCTGTAACAAGGTCCTGCCCCCTAGACCGGCTTGTGTAATAGTAGATTGAATCAGTGTTCTGCCTATCACACAAGCCAATCTAGGGGGGCGGGACCTTGTTACAAAGCAGCCGCCGAACACAGACCCAGCCAGCTCCATGATACACAGCACTAGATGCCCGCTGTGTGTGTGTGTTACCAGGTAATGGTGACTCTGTATTAATTGGCACAGTGATGCTGCATTCATGGGCACAGTGAAGGTGCAATTGTGGGCACAGTGAGACTGCATTCATGGGCAGAGTGAGGCTGTAATGGTGGGCACAGTGAGGGTGCAATGGTGGGCACAGTGAAGCTGCAATGGTGGGCACAGTAAAGCTTTATTCACGGGCACAGTGAGGCTGCAATGGTGGGCACAGTGAGGCTGCATTCACGGGCACAGTGAGGCTGCAATGGTGGGCACAGTGAGGCTGCAATGGTGGGCACAGTGAGGCTGCAATGGTGGGCACAGTGAGGCTGCAATGGTGGGCACAGTGAGGCTGCAATGGTGGGTACAGTGAGGCTGCATTCATGGGCACAGTGAGGCTGAAATGGTGGGCACAGTGAGGCTGCAATGGTGGGCACAGTGAGGCTGCATTCATGGACACAGTGAGGCTGCATTTGATGGGCACAGTGAGGCTGCATTCACGGGTACAGTAAAGCTGCATTTGATGGGCAATCATGCGCGATTTATAGACAGGGCCCCAGTGCACTGTATTGCCCAGGGGCCTATAATGCAGGCATTGGTATAATGGGAGACTGAACAGGATGTGTTGGGAGGAGGCATAGGTATAATGGTTTCTGGGGGGGTTACTGTAGTCTGAATCATACCTAAGCCTCCAATTCCACCCCACCTCCCCACTCTATCATACATGTGCCTCCAATTCCACCCCCCCCCCCCATCTATCATACAGTATGATAGATTGGGGGGTGGAATTGGAGGCATAAGTATAATGGATTTGAGGGGAGGGGGGGTGAAATTGGAGGCATAGGTTTGATAGATTGAGGGGATGGATTTTGAGTTATAGGTATGATGGATTGGGGTGAGGGGGTGGAATTTAAGGCAAAGGTATGATGGATTGGGGGGAGGAGGTGTAATTTAAGGCATAGGTATGATGGATTGGGGGGGGACGGGAATTGAAAGCATAGATGCGCTGGATTGGGGGGGGGATTAGAGGGAGGGGGAAGGTTGGAAGACGAGGTGTGCTGGGGGGGTCATTAAAAGCACAGGTGTGTGGGAAGGGGTGTAAGGAGGCACAGATATGCTGGGAAGAGGAATTAGGCATTGGAGGTAGATGTGTTCTGGGGGAGGCATTGGAGGTGCTTGTTTATTTTTGTAACTTAATTCTGCATAAAATATTTAACAGTGTAATTTCATGAGATATTTATGAGGGCGTGTTTAGGGGTGGAATTAGGGATGGGGCATGGCAGGGGTTGGGTGGAGCAACTGGTGGCGAGTAACCCCTAAGGCCTGGCTAGTAGCTCAGGACATGAAATTTTGAGCCCTGAATATATATATATATATATATATATATATATATATATATATATATATATATATATATATATATATATATATATATATATATATATATATATAAATATATATCAACTTATACAACACTTTTCTTTCCCTGCAGGCTTGTCAGTTAATGGTGGTATTGATCAGGAGAGTTCCTGGGACCAGGGCCAGATTAAGAACATCATGGGCCTGGTGCTGAGGATTTTGGTGGGGCCTTTTATAAACAATAAATAAATAAAAATGCAAACAATTTTTTGTTATAACAAATTAAATTAAAGGGCGGATGAGAGAGAGAGAGAGAGAAAGGGGATGAAAGAGGTGTTAGGGGTAAGGGAAAGAGGATGAGAGAGAAGGGGGGGATGAGAGAAAGAGGATGCACATGAGCATGCGTGGGAATAACATCAACACAGCCCAGCCAAGGCAAGTGACCGAAGGCACAGAACCCAGAAGGAAGACCGGGTGAAGATGGAAGCGCCCGGGCCGGATTGATCGCAGCACAGCACTGGAGGGCTCAGTCTGACAATTTAAGTGTACCCTAATGTGCTAATATGCTGTGCATACTTGTACATTATGGCATAACCTACCTAAGGGCCTCTAAAAAATAGTAATGTTAGAAAAGTTTACTACCGCTTTAATATGATTGGAACCCAGGAGCCTCTCATGGGGCCCCTTACTGACCCACATAGTTGCCAACATTTCAAAAATATTTCCATGGACACTTTATTAGAAGTGCTATATTTAGAGTAGCTGACATCCTCTATGTTCATCTATACATCACAATAGTAATTTACAAAATTAAATAAGTACTAATAATGGGGCAGAACAAATATGAGGACTGAGATTTCCTGTAGTTGAACTAACAAAAGTGTGCCCATTATAGAGCTGGTAACATTGAGGATATTCAGTATAATTTTAAAGAACAGTTTTTGTGGGTAAGAGGCATAGGGGAGGAGAATGGATGGTATAAAAGTGGGAAGTATGTGTAGGTGAGGGAGAGGAATGTGGAGGGTCTAACAGTGGGCACTATGTACATGAGAGGAGTGCGGAGGGTATGACAGAAGGCACTATGTACAGGAGAGGAGTGTGAAGAGTATGACAGTGGGCAGTATGCACAGCAGAGGTGTGTGGAGGGTATGACAGTGAGTAGTATGTACAGGAGAGGAGTGTGGAGGGTACGACAGTGGGCACTATGTACAGGAGAGGAGTGTGAAGAGTATGACAGTGGGCAGTGTGCACAGCAGAGGAGTGTGGAGGGTATGACAGTGAGTAGTATGTACAGGAGAGGAGTGTGGAGGGTACGACAGCGGGCACTATGTACAGGAGTGAAGTGTATTGGATATGACAGTGGGTGCTATGTATAGGAGAGAAGTGTGGAGGGTATGACAGTGAGCAGTATGTACAGGAGAGAAGTGTGGAGAGTATGACAGTGGGCACTATGTATAGGAGAGGAGGATGAAGGAATCTGGGAAGGAAAAATTTAAAGGTTTGTGGAAGGATGTTTAGGGACTGTGTAGTGGTTAAGCGGGCCATACATGGATTGAAATTACACCAATTAAGCAGAGACCAGCCATAGTTGATCTATGTATGGGCTACCTGGTTTTAGGCAAGTCAACCTATTAACCGACTTGAGTACAACCAGCCTGTCAGGTTTTCCCCAAAACAATCAGTGCTGCCAGCTATAGTTAGCAACACTGATCATTGTATTCACTGGCAGAACACAATAACACTGCGGGAGTGATTCCCCCATCCACAGGTCAGCAGGTGAGAGGGTGTGTGGGGACAGGCTGGGGAGAGATACTAGTCAGTGGCTGGGTAGGCACTGGCTAGTATCAGAGCCAGATACACACAGGTTACATATGCCACGATCGTTAGAGTGAGAACAATAATTCAAGCCTTAGACCTCCTCTAACTCTAACTCTAAACATGTAACCTGTAAAAAAATTTAAAGCATCGCTTCGTACACAAAAAAAAAAATCGTGCTAAATTTAGTGTTTTTTTAATGAATGAAACAGTTTCTTTAAAAAAAAAAACGTTTGAAAAATTGCTGCGCAAATATCGTGTAACATAAAAAGTTGCAAAGACCACCATTTTATTCCATAGGGTGTCTGCTAAAACAACATATATAATGCTTGAGGGTTCTGAGTTATTTCCTATAAAAAAAAAATGATGATTTTTACATGTAGGAGAGAAGTGTCAGAATTGGCCTGGGTGGCAAGGGGTTAATTATCATAAGTAATATGCAAATAATTATTATAAGCACTGAGTTCATCCTCTCAGTCTGATGCAGAGTGTGCCAGCTTGTATTTAAACTGTCCGCTCTGTATGTAGCTTCTGACCGACTGCGCAAGCAGCCCTGTATCTCCGGAACTATAGATGATAGCAGCCCCATAATTTAACCAGTGCTGGAGTATGTCTTTAGCTACCTACCCCCCTGTGGGGTCTCTGTGACTCTTGATCGCTGAGCTACAACCCTCAAAGTCGACCTTTTTTTTTTTTCTGAATTTTTTATTTTTTTGGGGGGGCAAATGGGCCTATCTTGAGAAAGGGGCCTGGAGCTGCAGCTCCAATAGCCCATATGTTAATCCGGCCCTGCCTGGGACCAATAATCCACTTTTGATACAGCACTTTCTTTGCTGAGTTCTCTGGTGCTTCTGAGTCTGCTTTTCACTTCCTACCTGTACACTGTGATTGTTCCATCCCAACAACATGGAAGGTCCTGCCCATCTTCTGTCCTTTTGGGCATTGAGATTGACATTGTGTAGATGGTCTGCCGACTTCCTGGGGTTAATTAGCTTCTTTCCTTGGTTAAATTCCCAAGGGAGTCTAGGAAGCTATGGCTGTAGCAGCTTCAATCTTTTTGGGCCATCTTGTTTTCCACGTGTTTCTGATGGGAAGTGCCTTCTGTGGGCGTCTATGGAATGTATAACAGATACACGTCATTAGGTACAAATTAACAGCCCTATGCCAGATGACTTGGAAGGGCGGTTGTCCTTCTTGCACTCCTTTAATGGTCATTCTTGGCCCAACTCCATTCGTTGTGTAACATGATGCTGTTAGAGCTCTTTCCAAAAGTGGTGGCAAGAGAATTATCGGTGTACAAGTGGTTAACTGCCTCTCTGCAAGCTCTCCATCTATGTTCTCCCTGTTGTGTTTTTCTGGTGCTTGGATGTCTTCAGTTGACTGGTTTCATATGTAGCTAATTCCATTGCTGATTTGTCCTCTTGTTCACAGTTCACCCGCTTCTGCTCTTTGGCTTCAACGACTGTGGGTCTTCCTGCCCTTCCTTTTTTGTGTAGTCTTGTTTCTGACTCCTGTTGGGCCCCAGTCCATGCCTCCCCTCCCAGAATGCTCAGGTAACCTGCCCGGAAATTTGAGACGAATGGGTGCTTCTACCTGTCGATGAGTTTTCCCTTTCCCCCTGCGGGACAGGAACCTGGCTCTTTTCTCCTACTTCCTCTACCTGCAGGATATAGTTGTGGCTGGTTCGACTGCGGGTACCGCTCCCTTTGCTGTATTGTTTGGTTCAGACTATTCAGCTGGGAGGACATCTCCAAAGTTTTCTTACTCCGAGGATTTTGAAGGGTTAGAAACATTTGTTTTTCTTTCCTGATTCTCGGCACCTGGTATTTCCTCCCAGATCTGGACCAGGGCATCACTGAGCTCATGAACAGACTGAGGTGCAACCTGGCAGCGTTGGATGGACTGGAACATAATTTCCCAGAGGTGATCCATTGGATTTAGGTCAGGTGAGCGTGGGTGCCATTCAATTTTATCAATTCCTTCATCCTCCAGGAACTGGCTGCATACTGTCGCCACATGAGGCCAGGCATTGTCGTGCACCAGGAGGAACCCAGGACCCACTGCACCAGTGTAGGTGCTGGCCCTGCCGAACAGTGTCTGTTATCTTCCTTCCAAGCTACTTTTTGTAAACTAGAAACTCCCCAGCCCACATGTAATGAAGAGGAAGAAGTGTTTTTATAGTCCAAACCATGAGAGCAACCAAGTGTGACAACCATTGCTCCCTCCATAGATACAAGGGAGTGAATGAGTATAGCCATCCAGGGACAGGAAGTGTAGTATTTGCAGGATTAATAAATGAAAATAAATAGAAAAAAGCTTGAATAAATAAAACGGATGCAACCACCACATCTAAGGAATTATTAGCAGTAATATATTACATTTTTGGTGTTAGTTACACTTCAGATTACTTTCATAAAGGTATAAATGATCCATATAAACAATTTAGAGGACAGCTGTTAAGTTAAAAAAAGTGTGAAAGAAAAGATGTTTAATCTCTACCTGCAAAAGTATTCTTTACTATAAGAGCTGTGAAAATACAGTGGGTGCCTAGCATGGGGTCGTTTTGGGTTTTTTGTCTGAAAGATTTTGTTTAACTCTTTAAAGACAAATGTAAAACAAGCCTTAACCACTTCAATACAGGGTATTTTCACCCCCTTCCTGCCCAGGCCAATTTTCAGTTTTCAGCGCTGTCGCATTTTGAATAACAATTGCACGGTCGTGCAACACTGCACCCAAACAACATTTTTATGTTTTTTTCCCCACAAATAGAGCTTTCTTTTGGTGGTATTTGATCACTTCTGCGGTTTTAATTGTTTGTGCTATAAACAAAAGAAGAGTGACAAGTTTGAAAAAAAACACAATATTTTTAACTTTTTGATATAATAAATATCCCAATTTTTTTAAAACAAAAACAAATTTTTTCCTCAGTTTAGGCCACAATAAGCGTATATTGATTGGTTTGCGCAAAAATTATAGCGTCTACAAAATAGGGGATAGTTTTATGGCATTTTTATTTAACTTTTTTACTAGTAATGGCGGCGATCTGTGATTTTTATCATGACTGCAACATTGCGGCGGACACATCGGACACTTTTGACACTATTTTGGAAAAATTCACATTTATACAGTGATCAGTGCTATAAAAATACACTGATTACTGTATAAATGACACTGGCAGGTAATGGGTTAACACTAGGGGGCGATCAAGGGGTTAAATGTGTTACCTAGGGAGTGATTCTAACTGTGGGGGGAGGGGACTCACAAGGGGGGAGACCGATCAGTGTTCCTCTGTACTGGGAACTTAGGTGCTATCAGCCTTCCCATGGTGCGTATCGTGCCCGGTTCAAAAGCGACCGACTGGGATTTCGAACCATCTATGGTGGGCATAAAGCAGTAATAAAGTTGATGGAAAAACAAAACAAAAGGACCCCTGCAGGCTCATGTCATGCACCGCATACTAGCACATTATGACAAATATATATAAAATGGATTCCTCCAGTGGCACACTGTCACTGTTAACAGTATTCTATCTGCTCCCAGTCTTCCTTCCAGGTACGCGGGCACTGGCTGTTTAAATGGCCAAGCCGCGATAACGTCACTCTTTCACATGCACACAGGAGCCACGGTCTCGGCACAGCACTCTCAATGGACAGTATATCGAGTGCTTAAAAAATAGTATACCATTTGCCAATCAAAAATATATATATATGTCCCTGGATTTCATTTTAAAAATCTGGTCACCTTACTATAGGTAAGCCTTATTATAGACTTACCTATAGGTACAACTTCCACAGAGAGGTTTACAACCTCTTTAATAGTTATGTTTCACTGTATACCGCAAGTTTTGCTTACTATGAGAAATTAGACTGTTGCAGGTTTAACAAAACAATTTGTATAGTGACCTTTTTGATGCAGTTGGGATGCAAACTTTGGAGTGGAGCACAGCAAGCAAAGGATGGTCTGTTAGACAGGGGTCTCCAAACTTTCTAAGCAAAGGGCCAGTTTACTGTTCTTCAGGCTTTAGGGGGCCAGACTGTGCCCAGTGAGAGTAGAAAATGCCCCGGCATCAGTGCCCCATCATTGGTTCCAATGAGAGGAACAGCGCCCCACTGTTGACATCAATGAGGAGAATAGTACTCCTTTGATGGTGTACGTAGGGGAAATGGTACCCCATAATTAGTGTCAGTTGGTGGAATATTGCCCCAAGGGCCAGATAAATGCAAACAAAGGGCCACCTCCGGCCCCCGGGCTGTAGTTTGGAGACCACTGTGTTAGAGTATAGAGCCAAAGCCCTTATACAGTCTGAAGGGGACAGGTTTGTCCTTTTTTGTCCACAATCTCTCTGCTCCTTTAGATGTGGACACTAAGACCAGTTATATGAGCCAAAGGTGTGACACCCCCAGTTGTATCCTTGGGTTATGACGTTTTTTCACGTAATTTGGCATTTACAGTATTCATTCTAGATTGTAAGCTCTAACAAGCAGGGCCCTCTAGTCCCTCCTGTATTGATTTTTATTGTAAGTGTACTGTCTGCCCTCATGTTGTAAAGCGCTGCGCAAACTGTTGGCGCTAGATAAATCCTGTATAATAATAATACTATATGGTACTATTTTTGCATTTTAATTGGGTTGAATAAAACTGATGTTTTTAGCCCAGTGGATCCTGGTGCGCGGGTAGTTGCACTCCTGTTGATCTTACTGCATAGTTAATGCCACTGTTGGTTATAATTTGACATAGGACCGTATAGTTTTTGTTTGGATTATATTCGTGGATCTACCAACTGCCTGTATCGACGTACGATCGTATTACTCTTGGGCTTGTGTAAGATTAAAAACCACACATAAGAATGCAAAATAAATGTCACAGCATGACAACTGAGGTCAGGTAGGTTCAGATCAAAACTTACAATCTTCTGGGCTGTGTATTGTGATCAGATCAGCATTGCCTGGATATATATATATATATATATATATATACACACACACATACACACATGAGAACTGTATAGGGCTGTGAAGACAATGTAGAGTAGAGGCTGTGCAAAGAATGCTTAGTCTGGCCTGCCAGAGGAGAGGGTGACACACTGCAGAACAGAACAATGCTATGCAGGGGGCTGCAGAGAGAAGTGCACAGTCAGCACAGCGTGGGGCTCCTCTGGTGTTCTTTCAGTGTAGATTCCAGGACTTAGCAACCAAGAGCAACATTATTAGACGTAAACTGCCGTTATTTCATATTTTAAAATAACAGCCACACGTGCAGGCTCATACTGTTTGTGAGTTTAGTGTATTGTTTAAATGTGGAGGTGTCTAGTTAATGTGAAAATGTAAGTCCCTGCCATTCCAGTCTCATATGTTGTACAAAACAGAAATACCTGGGCGCAGTTAGGGGTTGGCGAGGCCTGCTGGAACTTGTAGTCCCACCACAGGTGAAGCCAAGGATTTGTTGGGATTTGTAGTACCACAGGTAGCAGTAGTAGGGCCATGTAGCATGTTAACCACCAATTAATGCAGAGTTTGGAGTTTAAGTGACACCCTTTATTGGCCAACTTAAGCTTTTAATGTTTTTGGGACCTTAGTCCATTTCCATATTCCAAACAGAATTCCCCCCACACAGCTTATACTATGCTTGGCTATGCAGGATCACAACAAAGAACCAAAAAGAAACATGCAACCTAAAGTCATGCTGATGCTTGTAGTTCCACAAGAAACAAATAATAGGCTACAGACTTAAATGTGATGTATGCGTACCACAACAACAACAACAACAGAGCCACAATAACCTTGATTATAACTAGTACAAGAACTAAGTAATATTATTAAAATGAAATTCCCATATTAGAATCCCATGTCCAAAACACAGGGAATGGACTTCCTCTGCAGTCCCCTATTATAAGTTGTGAAATGTAAACACAAAACAACAACTGGTTTCACTCACACTGATACCTGAATCAGCTAATAGTGTCACTTTGTCACTGTGCCTGGGACATCAAAGGACAAAGGTGTCACCTGGAAAACATCATACATGCCACTCACCTTTGTCAGATAATGATGGCTTTCCTCTTATCCTCCTTGAAAGTTGCCAGGCTCTAGCTGTGGATATAGTGTTCTCTAGATTGTTTCCTGTAGAATAGATGACCAAGACTCTGAGCTCAGGCGCAGCCCCCTTCAATGGGTCACACATGTACACCCCCCCCCTAGGGGGTCACCACATTGCAACACTGCACATCCAGGTCTGGATTCAATAATCAGCTCCTGAGATTGTGTGCTGCTGATTCTTCTTCCAAATGCAGCCTTAATCACTAGCAGCCCTGCTTAGAAATGAGTGATAAATGAGACTTCCCTCCAATCCTGGCTGGCTTGTGGGGGGGACTGAAGATGCAGTATAGTCATTGATGGTTAGCTTGTATGAACAGAGCTGCAGCTTCACTTCTATAGTGTGTGAGGAGTGTGAGTAAACTGCTCTTCATTTATCCTTGTGGGGGGAGCAACTCAGTACTAGTAATCCTGATACACTCCCCTGGAGATACCTCCCTCTCACTCCATCACAGCACTGTCACTTCAGATAATTCCCTAACATAGCTTCCTCACTGGAGATAATTCCCTTTCACAAGTGTCACTGGAGGTAACTCCTCACCGCAGCACTGTAACTGGTGATAATTCCCTTCTACAACTTCATCACTGGAGATAATTCCCTTCCATAGTACTGTCACTGGAGAAAATTCCCATCCACGGCTCCGTCACTGGAAATAATTCCCATCCACAGCTCCGTCACTGGAGATAATTCCCTTCTATAGTACTGTCACTGGAGATAATTCCCATCCATGGCTCCGTCACTGGAAATAATTCCCATCCACAGCTCCGTCACAGGAAATAATTCCCATCCACAGCTCCGTCACTGGAGATAATTCCCTTCCATAGTACTGTCACTGGAGATAATTCCCTTCCACAAGTGTCACCGGAGGTAACTCCTCACCGCAGCACTGTAACTGGTGATAATTCCCTTCTACAATTTCATCACTGGAGATAATTCCCTTCTATAGTACTGTCACTGGAGATAATTCCCTTCCACAAGTGTCACCGGAGGTAACTCCTCACCGCAGCACTGTAACTGGTGATAATTCCCTTCTACAATTTCATCACTGGAGATAATTCCCTTCCATAGTACTGTCACTGGAGATAATTCCCTTCCACAAGTGTCACTGGAGGTAACTCCTCACCGCAGCACTGTAACTGGTGATAATTCCCTTCTACAACTTCATCACTGGAGATAATTCCTTTCCATAGTACTGTCACTGGAGGTAATTCTCTTCCACGTCTTCCAAGTGTCACTGGAGGTAATTTCTCCCCGCAGCACTGTAACTGGTGATAATTCCCTTCTGCGGCTTCATCACTGAAGATAATTCCCTTCCATGGCTCCGTCACTGGAAATAATTCGCATCCACAGCTCTATTCACTGGAGATAATTCCCTAACATAGCTTCCTCATTGGAGATAATTCCCTTCCACAAGTGTCACTGGAGGCAACTCCTCACTGCAGCACTGTAACTGGAGGTAATTCCTTTCCATAGTACTGTCACTGGACATAATTCTCTTCCACAAGTGTCACTGGAGGTAATTTCTCCCCGCAGCACTGTAACTGGTGATAATTCCGTTCTAAAGCTTCATCAATGTAGATAATTCCCTTCCATAGTACTGTCACTGGAGATAATTCCCTTCCATAGTACTGTCACTGGAGATAATTCCCATCCATGGCTCCGTCACTGGAAATAATTCCCATCCACAGCTCCGTCACTGGAGATAATTCCCTTCTATAGTACTGTCACTGGAGATAATTCCCATCCACAGCTCCGTCACTGGCAATAATTCCCATCCATGGCTCCATCACTGGAGATAATTCCCATCCACAGCTTCGTCACTGGTGATAATTCCCTTCTATAGCTTCATCACTGGAGATAATTCCCTTCCATAGTACTGTCACTGGAAATAATTCCCTTCCATAGTACTGTCACTGGAGATAATTCCCTTCCATAGTACTGTCACTGGAGATAATTCCCATCCATGTCTCCGTCACTGGAAATAATTCCCATCCATGGCTCCGTCACTGGAGATAATTCCCTTCCATAGTACTGTCACTGGAAATAATTCCCATCCACAGCTCCGTCACTGGAAATAATTCCCATCCACAGCTCCATCACTGGAGATAATTCCCATCCACAGCTCCATCACTGGAGATAATTCCCTTCCATGGCTCCGTCACTGGAAATAATTCCCATCCACAGCTCCGTCACTGGAAATAATTCCTATCCACAGCTCCGTCACTGGAGATAATTCCCATCCACAGATCCGTCACTGGAGATAATTCCCTTCCATAGTACTGTCACTGGGGATATTTTCCTTCCATAGTACTGTCACTGGAGATAATTCCCTTCCACAAGTGTCACCGGAGGTAACTCCTCACCGCAGCACTGTAACTGGTGATAATTCCCTTCTACAATTTCATCACTGGAGATAATTCCCTTCCATAGTACTGTCACTGGAAATAATTCTCTTCCCCGTCTTCCAAGTGTCACTGGAGGTAATTTCTCCCCGCAGCACTGTAACTGGTGATAATTCCCTTCTGCGGCTTCATCACTGGAGATAATTCCCTTCCATGGCTCCGTCACTGGAAATAATTCCCATCCACAGCTCTATTCACTGGAGATAATTCCCTAACATAGCTTCCTCATTGGAGATAATTCCCTTCCACAAGTGTCACTGGAGGCAACTCCTCACTGCAGCACTGTAACTGGAGGTAATTCCTTTCCATAGTACTGTCACTGGAGATAATTCTCTTCCACAAGTGTCACTGGAGGTAATGTCTCCCCGCAGCACTGTAACTGGTGATAATTCCGTTCTAAAGCTTCATCAATGGAGATAATTCCCTTCCATAGTACTGTCACTGGAGATAATTCCCTTCCATAGTACTGTCACTGGAGATAATTCCCATCCATGGCTCCGTCACTGGAAATAATTCCCATCCACAGCTCCGTCACTGGAGATAATTCCCTTCTATAGTACTGTCACTGGAGATAATTCCCATCCACAGCTCCGTCACTGGCAATAATTCCCATCCATGGCTCCATCACTGGAGATAATTCCCATCCACAGCTTCGTCACTGGTGATAATTCCCTTCTATAGCTTCATCACTGGAGATAATTCCCTTCTATAGCTTCATCACTGGAGATAATTCCCTTCCATAGTACTGTCACTGGAAATAATTCCCTTCCATAGTACTGTCACTGGAGATAATTTCCTTCCATAGTACTGTCACTGGAGATAATTCCCATCCATGGCTCAGTCACTGGAAATAATTCCCATCCATGGCTCCGTCACTGGAGATAATTCCCTTCCATAGTACTGTCACTGGAAATAATTCCCATCCACAGCTCCGTCACTGGAAATAATTCCCATCCACAGCTCCATCACTGGAGATAATTCCCATCCACAGCTCCATCACTGGAGATAATTCTCTTCCATGGCTCCGTCACTGGAAATAATTCCCATCCACAGCTCCATCACTGGAAATAATTCCTATCCACAGCTCCGTCACTGGAGATAATTCCCATCCACAGATCTGTCACTGGAGATAATTCCCTTCCATAGTACTGTCACTGGGGATATTTTCCTTCCATAGTACTGCCACTGGAGATAATTTCCTTCCACAAGTGTCCCTGGAGGTTATTTCTCCCTGCAGTACTGTGACTGGTGATAATTCCCTTTCAATGGCTCTGTCACTAGAGATAATTCCCTTCCACAGCACTGTCACTGGAAAAAATGAGCATCCACAGTTCCGTCACTAGAGATAATACCCTTCCATAGTACTGTCACTGGAGATAATTCCCTATCACAAGTCTCACTGTAGGTAACTCCTCATTGCAGCACTGTGAGTGGAGGGAATTCCCTTCCATAGTACTGTCACTGGGGATAATTCCCTTCCACAAATGTCACTGGGGTTTTTTTTCCCCGCAGCACTGACACTGCTGATAACTTCCTTTCTAGGCTTGTCACTGGAGATAATTCCCTTCCACAGCTCTGTCAGTGGAGATAATTCCCTTCCACAGCACTGTAACAGGTAATAATTCCCATCCACAACTTGGTCACTGGAGATAATTCCCTTCCACAGCTCAATCACTGGAGATAATTCCCTTCCACAGCTCCGTCGCTGGAGATAATTCCCTTCCACAACATTGACACTGGAGATAATTTTGTTCCACAAGTGTCACTGGCGGTAACTCCTCATTGCAGCACTGTAACTGGAGTCAATTCCCTTCCAGAGTACTGTCACTGAAGATAATTTCCTTCCAAGAATGCCACTGGAGGTAATTTTTCCCTGCTGTACTGTAACTGGTGATAATTCCCTTCCATAGCGCTGTCAATGAAGATAATTGCCTTCCACAGCTCTGTCCATGGAGATAATTCCCTTCCACAGCTCTGTCACTAGAGATAATTCCATTCCATAGCACTGTCACTGGAGATAATTCCCTTCCACAGCTCTGTCACTAGAGTTAATTCCATTCCATAGCACTGTCACTGGAGATAATTCCCTTCCATAGTACGGTCACTGGAGATAATTCCCTTCCACAGCTCTGTCACTAGAGATAATTCCATTCCATAGCACTGTCACTGGAGATAATTCCCTTCCATAGTACTGTCACTGGAGATAATTCCCTTCCACAGCTCTGTCACTAGAGATAATTCCATTCCATAGCACTGTCACTGGAGATAATTCCCTTCCATATTACTGTCACTGGACATAATTCCCTTCCACATTACTGTAACTGAAGATAACTCCTTTCCATTGCACTGTCACTGGAGATAATTCCCTTCAACATCACAGTCACTGGAGATAATTCCCTTCCACAGGTCTGTCACCAGATTAAATTGCCTTCTGCAAATGTCACTTTGGATAAATCAACTCCACTGCTCTGCAACAAGAGATAATTCCCTTCCACAGCACTGTAACAGGAAATAATTCCCATCCACAGCTTGGTCACTGGAGATAATTCCCTTCAACAGCTCAGTCACTGGAGATAATTCTCTTCCACGGCTCTGTCACTGGAGATAATTCTCTTCCACGGCTCTGTCACTGGAGATAATTCTCTTCCACGGCTCTGTCACTGGAGATAATTCTCTTACACGGCTCAGTAACTGGAGATAATTCTCTTACACAGCTCAGTAACTGGAGATAATTCTCTTACACAGCTCAGTAACTGGAGATAATTCTCTTACACAGCTCAGTAACTGGAGATAATTCTCTTACACAGCTCTGCCACTAAAGATAATTCCCTTCCATTGGTCCCTTCCACAGCACTTGCATTGGGGATAATTCCCTTTCACAAGTGTCACTGGAGGTAAATAACGGTCCACAACTGGGGATGATTCCCTTCCACAGTACTGTCATTGGAAATAATTCTACTACAGCTCCATCACTGGAGATAATTTATTTACACAGCTTCGTCACTGGAGATTATTAATTTCCAGAGCTACATCACTGCAGATAATTTATTTACACAGCCCCATCACTGGAGATAATTCCCTACCACATCTTCATAGCTGGAGTTAATTTCATTCCACAACTCTGTCATTGGAGATAATTCCTTTCCACAACATTGACATCACATTATAATAGTCCTTTATTATGCACATAAAGCAACAGAAATCACAGGCCATTTTGGGACCCTGCAGGATCCCTTTTTAAGGCACTCTGGGGTTTGTGATGCCTGTTGCTTTATGCAAGAAAATAACACAATTATAACTATACCAAAAGTGCTGGTGAAGGTCCCTCTTGGCCTAACTTGCAACTAAATAGAGTAGTTGAAGTACAGTAATTGGCAGCACTGACCAGGAGGGCTCGAATTACACAAAGCTATAAAGAGTAACTCCATTTTTGTTGTGTGTGCTGAGTGAATCTGTATAGGAGTGGTTTTATAATTATCAATCAGCTGCTGCACCTGCATGGCTCTAATGAAGAAAATGGCAAGGTCTGCATCCCTTTGGACATGATTACCCTTTTGGGAGTATCTCACCAAAAATGCCATTTTTGTTGCAAGGGATGACAAAAATCTGACTTTTATCTTAGTTCAGACTTCTGGGAAAATCAATAAGCCAATCACACAAGCAGAAAATCACATTTTCAGGGGGCGTTCTGTACACCATCTGTGTACAGAACATCTCCAGGTAGCCATATTGCATTGCATTTTACAGAAAATACAGCGGCTGTAGACTGAAAAGGAAAGGTCATTTTTAATAATATTAATTAACAATATCACTTAAAGGGGTTGTAAAGATTGATGTTTTTTCACCTTAATGCATTCTATGCATTAAGGTGAAAAAACATCTGATGATTACCGGCCCCCCGGTTTACATACCTGAGCCCTTGAAAGTCCAGCACTCGATCCTGCGGCGCGCTCGATCATTGCCTGGGCTTCTCGGCTCTTCTCGGCTCTTCATTGGATAGATTGATACCAGCGCAGCCATTGGCTCGTGCTGCTGTCAATCAACTCCAATGACGCGAGGGCCGGGGCCGAGTCCTGTAGTTTGCGGCTATGGACAGGTAACCCCCCGGGAGAGCGCTTCCCAGAGGGGGTTATCAGAAGCGGGGAGGAGCCGAGACAGCCGCCGAGGGACCCCAGAAGATGAGGATCGGGGCCACTCTGTGCAAAACGGGCTGCACAGTGGAGGTAAGTATGACATGTTTGTTATTTGAAAAAAAAAATTGAAGCTTTAGTATCACTTTAAGTCGCAATTGTATACGCTATATTATTTTTTCTTTTTTTGTTTGTTTTCTTTTCCCCACAAAAGTTACCCTCTAATGTACAGTATAATGAGCCAATTTGCCTGAAACACACACACATGTGTATATCTCTGAGTGAGTGACTGAGTGTATATATATATACAGTAAACCCCCGCTATATTGCGGTTCAGTTATTGCGGTCCCGGTATATCGCGGTATTTTAATTAGGACCTGTTATACTGATATTGTGGTAATATTTCGCCATTTTCGCAGTTATGTACTCTATTTTTTACTGTACTGTACAGTTAAGACAATATTTTTGTGTTTTAAAAATCCTCTTGATCTCTCTCTATCTTTAATGTGTTTCTATTGCATAAAAGTGTGTTTAAAGACCTTTAAATGCTATTAAAAAATTAACAAAACATGCCTAGGGTGTATTTAAATAGGGTCTTTCTATTTCGCGGTTTTTCACTTTTCGCGGGTGGGTCCGGAACCTAACCCCAGCGATGGAGGGGGGTTTACTGTATACTGTACACACTCTGATGATGTACTGAAACAAGGTAAAATAAAGAAAGCAGCTCTGGCTAAAATATTCATCTTCTCCCCAGTGCTGTCTCCCACAGACTCACCACTCTGCAGTCCAGCCCCACTGGTCCTCTTCATGACCCCCATTGTTATTCAGATCACTTTCTGTAAGCACAGGGCATCAAGGTCCCACCCCCTGGGGGCATGTATTCAGTCATTTCTGGGCTCCCAGGAGAATACTGTAGGGAAAGACATCATTGTTAGTTAAACCTTACCTACTATACAAAGAAAACTCCATAAATAAGGACTGAGGATTCAGTTTTGCAGCATATACAAGGAAGACAAGCATTAAAATCACTAGTCAGCAAGATTTGTGCATAAATTGCATTTTACAGACCTGATTAATTTATTATTACATTTTACGTTAAAGAATCAGAATGGTCACCGATACTGAAATGAACAGCACATAACGAAGATTCACATGCGTCCTGCACGTCTAGATTAATACCAGATGCTGATGAAAATTCTGCAGACATGAACCCATCAGTGCTCCCTACATTTTCCAGAAGCCTCCTGCATTAAAGTGTTTCAGTCACGTTAGATATACATCACCACCACTGACTGCACATATTATTATGAGAAAATAAACTGCTCTTTCCGTCCCACAATCACAAATGTTACCAGTAAAACAAAGAATAGAATATTGAACCAGCAGAACACAGGATGCAAAATTTAAAAAGCGATTTCTACCCCGTCTGATTCTCACTCTACTTTGTAGCATCTTGGAGTATCCCCCAAACACCCGACACTTTGCATGGTAGTAAATCCGGACAAGTACACACAAATTATAGGCAGCTCCTAATGTTTGATGGGACATATTGCTATAACAACAATAAGAGGCATGTAAAGATATTAGGGTCCCATTTTTGATACGATTACATTTTTAATAATATTTTATAAATAACATTATACTGTATTGCCTTATCACAAACACTTGATCAAAAATAATGTTTTTTAGCAAGGAATATTCATTCCACATTAATAATTATACTACCAAAATTAGTGTGTGCTGTAAATTGCCTCCATTAGACCCCTTTCACACCAAGGGCGTTTTGCAGGCGCTATAGCATTAGAAATAGCGCCTGCAATCCGCCCTAAAACAGCTGCACCATTGTCTCCAGTGTGAAAGCCAGAGGGCTTTCACACTGGAGCGGTGCGCTGGCAGGACGTCAGGAAAAGTCCTGCCAGCAGCTTCTTTGGAGCGGTGTGTTTATCGCTCCTCCACCGCTCCTCCACCGCTGCTCCCCATTGAAATCAATGGGGCAGTGCTGTAATACCGCCGGCAAAACGCTGCTAATGCAGCGTATTGCCGGGGTTTTTAACCCTTTCTCGGCCGCTAGCGGGGGGTAAAAGCGCCCCGCTAGCGGCCGAAATGCAACGCAAATCCGACGGTAAAACGCCACTAAAAATAGCGGCGTTTTGCCACCTACGCTATGGGCGGCGTGGTGTGAAAGGGGTCTTATTGTGTGCGCTGGCAGGACGTCAGGAAAAGTCCTGCCAGCAGCTTCTTTGGAGCGGTGAAAGAGCGCTGTGTTTACCGCTCCTCCACCGCTCCTCCACCGCTCCTCCACCGCTGCTCCCCATTGAAATCAATGGGGCAGTGCTGTAATACCCCTGGCAAAACGCTGCTATTGCAGCATATTGCCGGGGCTTTTAACCCTTTCTCGGCGTATTGCCGGGGTTTTTAACCCTTTCTCGGCCGCTAGCGGGGGTAAAAGCGGCCCGCTAGCGGCCGAAATGCGCCGCAAATCCAACGGTAAAACGCCACTAAAAATAGCGGCGTTTTACCGCCTACGCTATGGGCGGCGTGGTGTGAAAGGGGTCTTATTGTTACTGTTTCTTCTTGCTGGAGGCTGCCAATTAGCTTAAGCCCAGAGCCCCTGAACGGCAGTAAATATTTAGGCTGTCAGCAGATCGGCCTCTACAAATTCGGCACAGTGCTGCTTAAAAATTGAGAGAAACTGAGCATGTGCAGAGCAGGGTGGATTTTAAACAGTATAGGTACTTATATTTATATTTTTTACCATAACTATTCCTGCAAAAGTGGCCAGCCTGATGTGATCTAGCAGGACTTAATTTTCAGACTAAAGTTCCACTTAATGCTGAACTCCAGGAATAGTTTGTATGGCACACTTACATTGGTTTGGCACAATATAAGTATACTTATTTTATAACTGAAGGCCTGCTGGGAAAGCTGGAAATCACTGGCACTACTACAGTGATCCCTGTATTCTTCCAGGTCCAATGAAAAAGGAAAAAAAAAAATCTGGCAACACGATGTCTCAAAAATAAAACATATACGATTTTATTAGATCCATCCATTAAAATGAATCAATACCTGTAATTATTGACGTGTTTCAGCCTCTTGCACAGGCCTTAGTCATAATAATCCAGTTCCTATGCAGGTTCTAGGCTGCCCCACTGCACACTAACCACAGCGAGACGCACACTTGACACCTTCGCTATTCAAAGAAAGCCTTATGCCGCGTACACACGGTCGGAAACAGTCCAATAGGAGCTTTTCATCGGATTTTCCGACCTTGTGTATATCCATCTGTGTTTTTCTGTCGGCATTGCAGACGGACTTTGGATTGAGAGCCTGTTCTTAATTTTTCAGACGGAAAACCTTTCTATAGGATTTTTCGATCGTGTGTATGCAATTCCGACACCAAAAATTCTGACGCATGCTCGGAAACAATTCATTTCAATTGTATGTCATTGTGTTATTGACCGTCGGAATTTGGTGTGACCGTGTGTAGGCAAGACAGTTTGAGCGAAATTCTGCCGGAATTCTGACGGGAAAACCATCAGAGCTTTTTCCAACGAGAATTCCGATCGTGTGTACGCGGCATTATATTTGTTTCAATAAATACATGGCATTCTCTGATTTGACGAGATGGAGATCATGATGTTACTGCCCCTCCTTTCCACTTTATTCAATCAGAGAAAGCCTTTTGTTCACTAAAATAAATACAAGACATTTTATGAATGGTGGTGGTGCTGAGTGAGTGCCCCCTGTGGTCAGTATGCAGTGTGACAGCCACTCACATAGAACCTCAAGATTCAGTAGATTGTGGCTAAAACTGTAGTTGCGCCAACTACTGCAGTGATTTTCAACTTCCCCAGCAGACCCTCAGGTATGAGATATGCCCACTTATATTGTGCCAAGCTGGACCAATGTCAGTATGTAATAAAGATTATACCTGAAAATTGTAGCGCTTGAGCAAGTTGATATCATGCTGCAGAATTCTATGTGATCTCCTTGCTCTTTAGTATCCAACCATTTTTACTCTGCGTCTGATGATGAAGCTATTATGAGTGGCTGGTACTGAAAACACAGGGAAAATGCTTTTGTAACATTTATTCTTTTATACAGGCTTATATAGGCTTTACAGACAATCGAACTCCAAGCAAGCAGCTATGTGAGCAAATTAAACTGTTTTACCTAAATGATGTCTTGTGATTCAGACATGCCTGCCAGACAGCACAGCCAGGTTCTGCACTTTCCGAGTTGTTTCTGCAGATGACACTAAAGTTAAAAAATATAGCCTGGGCTAGAACAGTCCCCAGCATGGGATTGGACAAGAAAGGAGCAGCAAAGGGATGAATCATTACTCTTTTCATGAAACTCTCAGTTTTAGATGGTCAGCCCTGATTGGTTCATAGTGCCACCCTTCCTCTGTCATTTCAGCTATGCAGGATATTACAGGGGAATATTATGAAAATAGATTCAGGTACATAGACTAATGCAGCGTATACACGGTCGGACGGAGTTTCCATCGGAATTTCCATCGCACAAAATTTGAGATCTGGTTCTCAAATTTTCCGACAACAAAATCCGTTTGCGTAAATTCTGATCATGTGTAGACAATTCCGACGCATAAAGTGCCACGCATACTCGGAATCAAGCAGAAGAGCAGCACTGGCTATTGAACTTCATTTTTCTCGGCTCATCGTACGTGTTGTACGTCACTGCGTTCTTGGCGTTCGGGAATTTCCGACCAACTTTGTGCGACCGTGTGTATTCAAGACAAGTTTGAGCCAACATCCATCGGAAAAAAAAACATCGAATTTTGTTGTCGGAATGTCAGATCGTGTGTACAGGGCATTAGAGTATTTTAACTAATAGCTGCCTAACTAATTCTGACACTTCTCACAAACGTCAAATTCTTCTTTTTTTTACTAGATAATTACTTAGAACTCCCAATCATTATATATTTTCTGAGAGCAAAGGCCTGAGGGAGAAAATGTTTGTTGTTGAAATGTTTTATGTCATGCGATATTTACGCAACGGTTTTCAAATGCAATATTTTGGTAATGAAATACACTTTAATTATATTTAATGCACAAAACACATTAAAATACCCAATAGTTTGGTAAAATATATAAGATGATGTTATGCCGAGTAAATAAATACGTAACATGTCACACTTTAAAATTGTGTACACTCGTTGAATGGTGGCAAACTACGGTACTTAAAAATCTCCATAGGCAATGCTTTAAATTTCTTTACAGGTTTCAAGTTTAGAGTAGCTGGCCATACACTATACAATTTCCTTGTTCAACTTTTCTTTAGATTTACTAAAACCATATAATATGAGGCCAAACCTAAACCCTTTCAATTTGTATGCAATCAGGCAGGCCCTTGCACTACATAGTTGAAGGTAAATCTAAAGGAAATTTAATAAGAAAGTTGTATAGTGTATGGCCAGCCAGTCTGATCCTAGAGTTATTGGTCATGCAATAACTGTTCATGTATGCATGCAGGACTTTCCTATGCAGTCGCCTTTGCACGTGGTAACGTTTTTTTTAATTAAATTTTTTTTTTAAATTTACATTTTTTTAGTGCTGTCTCTTTTAAAAAAAAAATTTGCTTAACTTTATTGCTATCACAAAGGATGAACAGCATCCCTTATGATAGCATGGGTAGTGGCAGGTACTCTTTTCTGAGACATATAGGGTCTATTATACCCCAGGTCTCTTTTCGGCCCTCAAAAGCATCTGATCAAACCGAGATTGGTTTGGTCAGATGCTTTACAGGCCGGTAGCAGCTTGTAAACAACAAACCAAAACCAGAAGTGACAAAATCCTTGCTGCTCCCAGTTTCATGGACCATAGAAATGAACAGGGAATGTAAGTTCCTCCCTCATGTTTATAATCAGCCAGCGCATCCACAGGTTTCAGTCCCGGACTCCCCGATATAACATACATGAATGTCATGAATGCATCTGGAACCATGACCCTGGTATAGCCACTGAAACCTAGGCGTTGGTCAGGGCCCCCAGAACACTCCAGCTTGCTTCTCCTAGACCCCTCCCAACTGCTTCTGGAATCTTCTCCCAGTTTCCAGATAGCAGGGGGAGTCACCACAGAAGCTGTTTCTCATCCAGTCATCCAGTCTACCTAAGTCACTCACCTGATCCAGAAAAAACACACAACACAACAAAAACCTATCACTAGCACTCTAGCAACGATAGGGGGTGCTACAGCTGCATAGCTTAAAGCCTAACTCCAGACATTGAAAAAAATGAAATAACCTGTAATAATCTAACACAGAGTAATGCTTTTCTTATTCTGCAGTATTCCTCCTTGGCAGTTCTGGTTGCAATGCTAAGTTGCCTGAAGCCACTCATCTTGACAATGTTTGGACCAGCAACCATGTCCCATCCTAATGACTGGACAGCTGACCATTGTGCGTGATGATGGTGGAGGAGTGAACGTAGACTGGACCACTTGTCTATCAAGGTACATCTATAAACATCATGGTTGATAAATGGTTAAACCAAGCTTGGTACCAGCTTTAAGAGCCAGCGAGGGGATTCCTGATAAAAATGCTCCAGTTCCACCCGGAAGCCCAGGACTGGAGGAAACTGCTTCCCCGGTGATGGACGTTCCCCAATCACTCCTGCGACTAATGCCGCGTGCACACGATCTGACTTTCTGGCGGACTTGGTCCGGGGGACCATAGTCCGGCGGACATTACGATTGTGTGTGGGCTCAGTGGACTTTTTCTTCCCAAAAGTCCGCCGGACCTAGATTTAAGACATGCTTTAAATCTTCCCGCCGAAAGTCCGCTGGACCCAGTTCCTGTCGCAAAGTCCGCCCGTCTGTATGCAGGTCCGACGGACTTTCGAAATGAACAGACTTGCCCACAGACGGAGTAAAGTCCATTCATTTTGAACCTGAATCCAGGTACGACGGGACTAGAGAAGGAAGTCAATCTCGCCACTTTCATCAGCGAGATTGACACCTTGTGAGCCCCGTCGCCTGGTATGGATTTTGAGGGTAACCCACTACGCCGAAAAAAACGTCCATACCAGACCCTTATCTGAGCACGCAGCCCGGCCGGTCAGGAAAGGGCGTGGGGGCGATCGAGCGCCCCCCCCCCCCAAGCCGTACCAGGCCGCATGCCCTCAACATGGGGGGGTGGGTGCTTTAGAAGAGGGGGGGCGCCCTTCAACCCCCCTCACCCCAAAGCACCTTGTCCCCATGTTGATGAGGACAATGGCCTCTTCCCGACAACCCTGGCCGTTGGTTGTCGGGGTCTGTGGGCGGGGTGCTTATCGGAATCTGGGAGCCCCCTTTAATGAATGATGCAGCTATTCAAACACAATCTATGTTTAAATAGCTGCATTGGATGACAGAGGAGATTTTGGGGGTCTAACACATTAGGTCTTTAGCCCCCTTGTGATGGGAATAAAGTAAAAAAAATCTAACAGTAAAAAATAAAAAGAATTGTATAAAAGGAATACAAATAAATAATAAAAATAAATTAAAGCACACCTGCCACCCCCGCACACACGCCAAATAAAAAGCACATAGTAGGGTGAGAACATGCATGTACAGTAAAGTTTGCAGTTAAATTAAAATAGTTAACTCAAAAATTCACAGTTAACTCTAAACTGATGGCCTGAAAATGCTTTTAAAGTGTCACCTTGTTTTTTGTGATTTCATGGGCGTACACATTTTAAAAACTGGACATGTTTGGTATCTAATTACTCAACACAACCCCATCTTTTATATTTTACCAAAAAAAAATTCACAATATTATGTTTGTTTGCACTAAAATACATTTTAGTATATTTTTTCCTAAAAATATACATTTGATAAATAACTGTGCAAACAACTGTGGAACATAAAAAATTACAACTACCCCCATTTTATTATCCAGGGTCTTTGCTTTAAAAAAATATATACTTGGGGGGGGTTACAGAAATTTCTACCAAAAAATGCAGATTTTAACATGTATGCAAACAAGTGGTTAAACATGTCTTCCTTTGTTTATCTCCATTACATGGGGGATCATGGGATTGGTCATTTGCCTGTTCTACCCTCAGGAAAGTGACAAGGACATTGCATTTATGGTAAGATCAAAAGTTATTTTCTGTACATGCTGAAAATATTCTAAGCCTGAAAAAAGAAAATGAATGCAGCCACGGTATCCAAGGACTGGCAAACTGTGATATATAAAATTTTTGGTTTTTAAGTTTAGTTATTCTTTAAAGGATCATGTAAGATGATCTGTAAAATTGCTTGCTAAATGGCCCCTTCTATGAATCTTGCAATATATGGGAATCATTCTATTTTTTTCCGCAAGCGTTAAAGAAACATCAGTGTGAGGAAATCTCGGTTCAGTTTATTTAAGGGAAGCGTATAAATAAAGAACATTAACACAATATTACGTTCCATTTTTCTTTAAATATCGTAGGCACAATCGCTAAAATATGCCATTGTGTGCCTCTCGGCTTTCTATTGTTTATTAAATATGACCCATGGCGCCTTGGGCCTGAAGCCAAGGTTTTGCTCTACTTAGGTTGGGAAAGTAAGAGGAATAATAAACATATATTTGGAGACGACAGTGGAAATTACCATATGGAACAGTTTCATTGTTTGTCTGTTTACACATAGCTGGAACATGTTGTAAAAGCTGACACTTTATGATCTGGACAAAAAACAAGAGAGGTTTCGAAAAACAAGGACTGGAGGACTAAACTATTTTCAAAACAGTCAATTTAACACGTTACGTTCCCAATCTAACAAAACAATATTCCCTTCTGTGTCTGACACCAATTCCACAATTGTGAATTGATTGTGGGTCTCTAGTCCCAGAGACACTACAAGAGATGAGAGCAATCTCTTCACAGTGTGGGATGAAACCCTCTCAGATGTTGTCACCGGAACATTGGAGAAGTCTGGCTGTAGTGTTCTGTGACAACTATAGCATTCCATCACAAGTGTAACATTTTGGATTACTCATCACTTTTTTCGTCACCAGGACAAATAGCAAGGGCCAATTCCCAACGGCAACACAGACCCCAATAAAAACATGTTCATAGGTTGAGGTGGTAGAGCAATGGACTTCAACATAGGTGAGGGCCCCAATTCCATAGAAGAATTATGTACTCAGGCAGCTCTGGTGCTCAAAAGAACCTTGACGAGGCACTTTGGATAACCATCTGGTGTAGAATAAAGGAAAGAGAGCTCCAAGCTGTGGATATAAGTGTAGATATTTTTATTTATAACAAAAAAACTCTGCGCTTAGTTACAATAAAGACATTTGGACTCATTAGTTGCCAGAATAAAATAGCAAATACAAACTGAAAAAGCTAGTTGCATTGCTCCTTTATTTTCGGATTACATATGAGCCGAATGTGGCTTGCAGCAGGCGTCCGGCACGTACTGGTTCACCATTTCAGGTCCGATTTCAGCCAGAATTTTAGGCTGAATTCGGATCTGAAACGGACCAAAAGACGCACAGTTTTGTGCAAAACGCACCAGACCCACTGCGGAGATATGTGAACGGGGTCCATAGAGAGCCGGTCAAAATCTCCTGCTATTGCGAATTGGATGCGGGAATCTCGTATCCAATTCGCAATGGTGCGAACCCAGCCTTAAAAATACGACACAAATAAACACATTCATGAAAATCCACACCAAATTTGCATCTACATAATGTAAAGTTTGGGGTTGTTTAGCTCAAGGGTAGCGCTTGTATAGCGAGTATAGTTCATGCCAGATATTGCCATTTAAAGGCTTGGTGGTCCACTTTTATTTAAAAGAAAGTTCAAACAAAGTTCCAGAAAAAAAAAAAACCTGGGTTTTTCACACAGGGTGTTTCACTATTAACACAAAATTGAATATCCAGCCTCCTGGCTCTTTTTAGCAAATAAATAGATATTCCGGCTCCTGGCTTACATATACGGCATTGCCAATAGTGCCTTCCACTGTCTCCTACAGACCATTTTGTCACCCACACTGTCTGCATAGCTAGCAGCCACACGCTGCCCTGGCCCTTAGGCTTTGGTCTCTGTCTATTCCCATGCAGGCGTGCATCCCTCTGGCTGCTCCTTTGCACACACACAGACTCCTTAGGAGGGTGGAGCCCAGACCTATGCTCAGGTCTCTACAAAAAGCCCAGCACACACTTGACCAACCAGTGTGTTGGTGGCCCTGAAAACCAGGATTGGAGATTTTATCCCACCCAGATCTCTGGGCAATCTCTGAATGAAAAAAAAAAAAACCCTGGAACCCCTCACCTCAATCTGCCTGGATGAGAATCCTGGGTCAACAGCTCTTTTTATACCCAGGCAGGGCACAGCACTGCCACAATATACAAATTGAAACTGTAGGAATAATTGTGCTAAATCATGTACAAACTTAATAAATACATTACACTGGAGATACAGAGAGACTGCCCTGGAGATATACTTGTAGGTGGGGTGCTGCGACAAAAATGCACACAGTCAGGTGTGGTGATACACTTGAATTAAAGCAATGTAGCAACAATTCATAACAATCCTGGTGGGAAGACTGCCCAACCAGATGCTGGTTACAGCAAAATGAACAGAGCGGGTTCCAGGCAGAATGACAGCATCTGTACAGAGGGGCCTGGTCATTTTGTGCCCCATTGGGAAGATATCCAGAAGGAATGTGACCCTACGCTTTTCCCCCTCTGGAAGCTTTCCTTATCACTAGTACTGTGCCTAACAGACGGGGTACCTTGCCCTACACTACCCACTCGCATAATCCCAGGAACCAGGACCTTTGACTGACCCAAGATGGCTGCCAGACTCACATGGGCAAACAGCAGGGCCGGACTGGCCTACCGGGATACCGGGATATTTCCCGGTAGGCTGCCTGCCCTGGGGCCGCTTTGCATCTGCACTGCTCCCCTCTCTCCTGCTCCTGTGATCTCGGAGCTGGCCGGGTCTGTGTTCTGCGGCCGCGCACCGCGCTGTAACATGGTCCCGCCCCCCTAGACCGCCTCGTGTGATAGTAGATAGAATCAGCGTTCCACCTATCACACAGCTGGTCTAGGGGGGGTGGGACCATGTTACAGCGCGGTGCGCGGCCGCAGAACACAGACCCGGCCAGCTCCGAGATCACAGGAGAAGATGCCTGTGAGTACAGCCATAACTGTGTGCCTGGATAGGGGGGTCAGCAGGGGGGCAGCATATAGAGGAGATTAGCTTTCTATATTCCTCCATGCAGCCGCTGAATGCTTGGAGGAGGGAGAGGAGGAGAATCAAGCATTCAGCGGCTGCATGGAGGAATATAGAAAGCTAATTTCCTCTATATGCCGCCCCCTGCTGATCCCCTATCCAACTTCTTTTACTGCCCCCCCAGTTCTCCTTGTGCTCCCCCCAGTGCTCTCCTCCCCCATCACACTCTCCAGCCCCCCCCCCCCCCCACAGTTCTCTCAACCCCTGTTCTTTCTGCCTCCCCTGCTCTCCAGCTCTTCCCATCCTTCTCTAGCCCCCCCCCCAGTGCTCTCCACCCCCCCACAGTGCTCTCCAGCCCCCCGTGCTCCCCACCCCCCACAGTGCTCTCCAGCCCCCCCGTGCTCCCCACCCCCCACAGTGTTGTAGAGCCCCCCCATGCTCCCCACCCCCCACAGTGCTCTCCAGCCCCTCCCTGTGCTCCCCACCCCTGATCTTTCTGCCCCCGGTGCTCTCCAGCTCTCCCCATCAGTCTCCAGCTCCCACCCCAGTGCTCTCCACCCCCCACAGTACTCTCCACCCCCTCCTGTGCTCCCCACCCTCCCACAGTGTTGTCCAGCCCCCTCCGCGCTCCCCACCCCTGTTCTTTCTGCACCCGGTGCTCTCCAGCTCTCCCCATCAGTCTCCAGCCCCCACCCCAGTGCTCTCCACCCCCCTCAGTGCTCTTCAGCCCCCCCATGCTCCCCAGCCCCCCGTGCTCCCCACCCCTGTTCTTTCTGCCCCCAGTGCTCTCAAGCCCCCCCACAGTGCTGTCCAGCCCCCCTGTGCTCCCCACCACTGTTCTTTCTGCACCCGGTGTTCTCCAGCTCTCCCCATCAGTCTCCAGCCCCCACCCCAGTGCTCTCCAGCCCCCCCATAGTGCTGTCCAGCCCCCCACAGTGCTCCCCACCCCTGTTCTTTCTGCCCCCGGTGCTCTCCAGCTCTCCCCATCAGTCTCCAGCCCCCACCCCAGTGCTCTCCACCCCCCACAGTGCTCTTCAGCACCCCCGTGTATATATATATATATATATATATATATATATATATATATATATATATATATATATATAGCCCTATGTGATTTCATATCTGTCTTTTCTGTATATAATACACTCTTCAAATGTGCTTTAAAATGTATGGTTTTCCCTTTCATGAACCAGAAAATAATAACATTATGCTGTTGCGCTGGTATAATAATGCTGTGGGGCTGGTATGAAATTTTTTCAAGGGCTGAATTTTATTCCCAGTCCGGCCCTGGCCAACAGCCTCCAACCGGATCACTTCCTCAGTGACCCAGGAAACCATAGAGGAACCAGGTTCCTCCAGACTTCCTCGCCAGCTGCAGGGTCGCTGTGGTTGAGCACCACCTGCAGTGTAGGGAATAAACTGCCTCTGCCTATATACTGGAAATTTAGACAGACTACAAAGAAGAAACACTGCCCTAGAGACATAGAGACTGCCCTAGGGATACAGTGAGACTGTCCTGGAGATACACTGCTCAAGAGATACAGAAACTTCACTGTAGATACAGAGAAACTACCCTGGAAATACAGATAGACTGATCTAGAAATACACTGCCTTGGAGATACAGAGAGGCTGCTCTTGATAGACACTAACCTGGAGATTTAGAGATACTGACCCGGAGAAACACTGCCCTGGAGATACAGAGAAACTGCCCTGAAATGACACTCCCCATGAGAAAGAGGGACTGCCCTGGAGATACACATTGGCTTATCTTGATAGACACCATCCTTGAGATACAGAAAAACTGCCCAAGAGATACAGAGACGCTGCCCTGGAAATACAGAGACTGCCCAGTGGAAACAGATACACCACCCTGGAGACAGAGAGACTGTCCAGGAGATAAAGAGACACTGGGGGTTATTTACCAAATGCAAATCCACTTTGCACTACAAGTGCACTTGGAAGTGCAGTCACTGTAGATCTGAGGGGAACATGCACGGAAAATAAAAAACAGCATTTTAGCTTTCACATGATTGGATGATAAAATCAGCAGAGCTTCCCCACATTTCAGATCTTCCCCTCAGATCTACAGTGACTGCACTTCCAAGTACACTTTCAATTGCACTTGCAGTGCAAAGTGGATTTGCCTTTAGTAAATAAACCCCTATGTCCTGGCCAAACCAGAATTATGTCTTCTTACTATTGCTCCTTTGCTATGTCATTATCCTATCCTTCAGTGACATATCAGCTGGCAGGAGGCGTCATCTTCATCTTGTATCTAATTGTTCTACACAGCTGTTGATATATCTAAAGGTGATTGTACCCTCAGGCTGTATAATATATGATCATCTCTCAGGAATTTAATCAGTAATTTGCAAATGGGTAGACATTTGGGTGACCTATACTTCGACTAACATAAAAAAAAAAGGAAATAATATGAGATGAGAACCAATCGCTCAGTGTCTGCCAACCCTCTTCTCCAATCCCTACACTGGATCCCAATCACCCAGCGAATTAAATTCAAAATACTAACCACAACATACATCACCAATCTTGTCTCCAAATATAACCCAAATCGTCCTTTCCGCTCTTCTCAAGACCTCCTACTCTCAAGCTCTCTGGTCTCCTCCCATGCTTGTCTCCAGGATTTCTCCAGAGCCTCTCCCATCCTCTGGAACTCGCTACCTCCACCGGTCCGGTTATCCCCTACTCTTGCTACATTCAGGCGATCCCTGAAAACTCATCTCTTCAGGAAAGCCTATCACATCTCCAACTAATCTCCTACCACTTCCATCAGCTCATTCCCCACAGTCACAACCTTTTGCACCACCTGCCCCACCCTATTAGATTGTAAGCTCTTCTGAGCAGGGCCCTCTTAATCCTCTTGTATTTTATTGTATTGTAACTGTATTGTCTCCTTTTCTATTGTAAAGGGCTGTGTAAACTGTTGGCGCTATATAAATCCTGTATAATAATAATAATGAGATGGAAAACTCAGTTTAACTTCCATGTAATGATTCTTCCCGATCCTTCCTGGCATTACTGGCAGTTGTTGATGTGTTTCTGGGTAACAGCTGGTAAAAATAACAGGCTCATTCGCGGGGGTGCAGGTGGTGCCGCTGGAACGTGCGCTCTGTAGTGTCTCAGGTACGGGTTGGAAATGGATCAGTGCCTTCGAAGTGCAGAAGTATTCCCTCGGCTGCAGCTAGAACTGATGTTTCATTCAAAGGATTGCTCAAGTGCCATACTTCTGAATCAACACAAATTGTGGTCACTGGCCAGATGTTGAGTAAGTGAAAATATCAATTTACATTGCATTGGTAGGATGCAAAAACAAACAGGCAAGTGAAGAAAAACATTCTCTTTTTAGCTGGAAGGGAATTTTACCCCAGAAGAAAAAACAATATACAAAACAGGAATTCATCACTGAGTCTGCCTTCTGCAATTCGAACCAAACCACCTGCACACACATCTTCCAGAACTTTACAGCCAGAGCACCCCATGAACATTGCTTTTTAAAAATAGTATTTATTTTTGTGTATGGAGTTTGCAACTTATTGATTCTTAGATGTATTGCTTGAATTCGTTTTCTTTTTTAGCCTTTTTTCCCTTTAGTTTAATCTGGCCATCCAGTCAGCAAGTCTTTTAGTTTTCAACTTCCATTAACAGCAAAAATGAAAGAGGGTTGAGGGAAACCATTTAACACTGACAGGGGGGCTCACTATGGTCCGTTTTTATTCATTTACGGAAAACCTTTATCCCCAAAGACTGTCTTTGTAACTGCTTAAAATGTTTTAGCTAAAGGCAACTAAACTGTGCACTTTTGCAAAGTGTAGTTGTACTCTGCAAGTGCAGTTGCTCCAGAGCTTAGTAAATGAGGTAAAGCTGCACTTTGCAAAGAATACCCAATCAAAAAATAAAAAAACTTAATTTTTGCTCGCACATGATTGGATGATGGAAATCAGCAGAGCATCTTCTTCTCATTTACTAAGCACTGGAACAACTGCTCTTGCAGAGCGCAACTACATGTTGCAAAGTGCACAGTCTGGGGTTGATTTACTAAAACTGGAGCGTGCAAAACCAATCAGCTTCTAACTTCAGCTTGTTCATTTAAACTTTGACAAGAAAACCTGGAAGCTGATTGGTTACCATGCAGAGCTGCACCAGGTTTTTTATTTTTTTTTTCAATAGATTTTTATTTAATTTATTTATTTTTATTTAACAAAGATGAATATTTTACAAACTTTTGAAGCTAGTTATAGTTACAAGTAAGTGATACTTTCAGAGATACAAATAGTTTTTCAAGATTGAAGTTCTTTAACCAAAATAGATGTGAAACAGTAAGGACCACAGGTATACCAGGTGTAGGTTCGTGTGTACGAGTTACTATCCAGTTTGTTTGGAATCCAGGAATGTCCCTGCTCCGGTCCACTGGGACCAGAGGGACCACTCTGTGTGCTCTTTCCCTATTAACTTCTTACTGGAGGCAAACATGAGCTTGTAGTTATAGTGTAAATTGACCAGTTCTAATGTATGCTCTATAGTAGGGATCTGATTGGATTTCCAGAGTCTGGTCAAGCTTAATCTCGTTGCTAGTAGAATATTTGTTATCACCTTCCTCATAGGGTTGGGAATTGTTTTGATTGTCAAGTTGAGTAATGCTAACGCCGGCGTGGGGGGAATCTTGTTATGTGTGATGTCTGAGAGTATGTTGAAGATGGTCTTCCAGTAATGTTGTATGGATGTGCATGACCATAGGATATGGAGTAGGTCTCCTTTGGCTAAGTTGCATCTCCAGCAGACGTTTGACACTTTGTCGTTGAATGATGCCAATTTAGTCGGTATGGGATACCATCTCAATGATATTTTTTACGTGAGTTCCCAGAGTTTCGAATTGCTAGTGGCTTTGTAGATAGAGCGTAGGGCTGTTTGTCACTGTTTATCAGAAAAATTGTGGGAAAGGTCTATGACCCAGTATTTGTGGGGTTTAGCCTTGGTAAATATTTGCTTTTGGTGAAACGCATTATAGATGAGTGTGGTTCCCTTGGATTTTGAGGTTGGGTTAGTCAGGTAAGGCCATATGTTTTGGGGGAGTGTGTAAGTTGGAGTTGTTAGGCTGCACCAGATTTTGCACTCTCCAGTTTTAGTAAACCAATCCCAGTATCTGCCTTTAGTAAATCCACCCCTCTAAGACAGGGGGGTTGATTTACTAAAGGCAAATCCACTTTGCACTCCAAGTGCACTTGGAAGTGCAGTCACTTTAGATCTGAGGGGAAGATCTGAAATGAGGGGAAGCTCTGCTGATTTTATCATCCAATCATGTACAAGCAAAAATGCTGTTTTTAATTTTTTTATTTTTTACACCCAGGGGGTGTGTTACTTGCTGGATCACCAGGCTAAAACAAAGGTAAAAAAAGCTTAGAAAAAGAAAACGAATGCCGCCACAACATCTAAGGATTGGTGGGCTGCAATAAATGACATTTTTGTTTTTGTGTATAACACTACTTTAAAATTCAACTATAGACAAATCTTTTACTTGTATTTGTTGTGGTTAAGCTTAGAAGTAATTTTTATTGTTATCAGTGACCCCTGTCTCTATGACAGCAGAATTTAGGCGCATGGTTGTCAACGAGACAGGAAGACACAGGCAGTAATAATAACCTGACCAACTTCTTTGTCATTTTACTGCACACAGACTGTGAAATTCATAAAGTCATTAATACTTATTCAAATTCTGTCTCAAGGTAGTGCAATAAATGGGCAAATACACTACATTTATGGTAATACAAATAAGCACTTTCTATATTTGCTGAAAATGTTCCATATCTAAGGACTGTAAACTGAAATATATTGCATTTTTATTCTTGGATTTAGGGTCTTCTTTTTCAGGAGGTTTTAGCCTCCCTGGCGGTATGATTATGTCCGATTTTTTAATCTCAAAGCGGTACATTGTTTTGCATAGAAATTTGGCGTTTTATATTGTAGGCCTATAATTCTTAGGAACAACACACTTAAATCTGTCTAGTAGACATCCCGGGTATGATAAAGTTTGAAACACGAAATCAAAGTGCATGCAAGGCACTGGACAAAGCATTAGGGACAAAAGGGAGGTGAAATTATTTGATACAGTAATGTAATCTGTAGGATTACAGTGTGCTGTATATATTATGTATTTTGTACTTTTTTAATTTGCCGATGGACCCCACCCTCATGCGTCGTGGCGCTCGCAGGGAACAGAGCCCGGCACACAGAGCAGCGGGTGGAGGATCCTGGGGGGGGGGGGCACAGTGGGGGGACATTGCAAGATCCTGGGGACAAGGTAAGTTACCTGGACCAGGATTCTGCAATTCAATCCCAAGTGTGGCTCGGGGTTACAGCTAATGGTACTGTAATTTAACCCAGAGCCACACTCGGGATTACCGCCAGGAAGGTTAAAAGCCAGTTGCCAGCTTGTTTATAAACAAAGCCATGTGATAACTATTTTTTTTTTGTTTTGTTTTTTGCAAACAGGAGTGCTTTATTGAAAGAAAGCACAATACAACATACAAAAAAATTACTTTTAACATGGCATAACATAATAGTACAAATGCACATGTACAATACTGAAAACAATAAGAAAAGAGAAAACCCAGTATCAACTCACAGATATACTATAGGCAGTAACTACAGCTGTTATGTATTAGAGTGTTATACTGCTCTCCATCCAGTAGGGGGAAGCATTGTAAATATGTTCACTTGTGTATATTTCTGGTAGAGCTATGTATTTCTTTAGGATCTATGGTTTCTGTATTCCTGTGTGTGATTAAAGCAGGGGTCTGCAGTTTTTTACCTGTTTTTTTACTTACCTGTCCAGGGCGCCCGCGATGTTGGTTCCCGAAGCTGATCTATCCCTCAGCTGTCGGTGCTGCCGCCACCATCTTCGGTAAGGGAATCACTTCCTGGTTCCCTACTGTGCATGCGCGACTCGTGCTGCGCTATCCCACTGGGGGGGCGGAGAAGGCTCTGGAAGTGGCGTAGATACCCGCGGGTGGCTTAGGTATCTATGCCCGGAAGTGGGAGCAAAATATGTGTATTAGACAGGTATGTACTCCCCCCTCCCCCCTGAAAGGTGCCAAATGTGACACCGGAGGGGGGGAGGAACTGGAAAATCAGAAGTTCTATCTTTGGGTGGAACTCTGCTTTAACCCCCCTGGCGGTAATCCCGAGTCTGGCTCGGGGCAGGAACTTCAGTACCAAAAGCGGTAACCCCGAGCCAGACTCGGGCTGCATTGCAGGATACAGGGGGAAGTTACTTACCTTGTCCCCTGGATCCTGCGATGTCTCCCCACTGTGTGTGCGAGCCGTCTGCTCGCTCGATTCACACAGTGCCCGAGTGCCGCCGATCTCCGTTCCCTGCGACGTTACGGGAGCGGAGATCGGCGCCAAATTCAAAAAAGTTAAAAAACACAATACACATACAGTACTGTAATCTTACAGATTACAGTACTGTATACAAAAAACACACATCTCCTTTGTCCCTAGTGGTCTGCCCAGTGCCCTGCATGTCATTTTATATAATAAATAGATTTTTTTCTGCCTGGAAACTGGAGATTGTCCATAGCAACCAAAAAGTGTCCCTTTATGTCAAAAGTGGTTTTAGACCAGCTAGAAAACAGCGATAATAAATTAGAATCACAATTCATTATGAAACACTAAATTTAATGACAGCGACTATTCTGCAACTGAGCAAATTTCAGTGTTTTTGATTTGATTACATTATTGAATAATTTTTTATATATATTTTTATTATATTATAATTTATGATTTTTTGTTTCAAACTTTATCATACCTGGGATGTCTACTAGACTCTGGTTTGGACAGATTTAAGTGAGTTATTCATAAGAATTGCAGCCTACAATATAAAAACGCCAAATTTCCATGCAAAATAATTGTACCGCTTTTGGTACAAAATTCCAGACATAATCATACTGCCAGGGAGGTTAAGTAAAGAAGTCCTGTGAAATTGTGAATGCCTGTCCATGTCTATGCTTCAAATTCATTTTAAATACACAAAACTGGCGATGAGGATGGGCTTTCAGTGAATGGACACTGCAGAAACACGTGAAATCAGCTTGAGTGAAGAATTTTGAACTTGTGTTTTAGAGACACATCTATAAATATCTCCAGCATGGCTTCTCTGGGACACATGGAGGAAATTGGTGTGGCTAATCCATCCTCATGGGACTCTTATGCTGACAGGTTAGAGTTTTTCCTAGAAGATAATAAGGTGGTCGATGCTGTGCAGAAAAGAGCTGTGTTAATAAGTGTTATTGGATAAGACTTTTGATATTGTCTGCTCACTGATATCTCCTGCTAAACCAAAAGACTGCCCATATGAGGAAATACTGGTACTGTAAAAAAATTATTTTTCACCCACTGCATCTGAAACAGTGAGGTGTTTCCCAGTGGCGTAACTAGAACCTTTAGGGCCCCGGTGCAAGAAACCATGGAGGGCCCCCCTGACCCCCAGCCAGGGCCCTTCCCACTGAACCCAGGGACAGAAGGACCTGGATAGGAGGGGGAACAAATCCCCTCCATGTTCCTCCTGCAGCCACTGAATGCCTATCAGAGGGAGAGGAGGAGAAGCAGACTTTTAGTGGCTGTAGGAATAAAATGGAGGGGATTTGTTCCTCTAAATGCCCCCCCCCCCCATCCAGGTGTTCAGGGGCAACATGTGTGCTATTGCAATTTTGACCCCTGTAGTTACGCCCCTGGGATGAGTGGCAGCGGTGTTGGTGGGGGATGGGATCAGTGGTGGTTGGGGAGGGATAGGATCAGTGGCATCGGTGGTGGGGGATGGGATCAGTGGCGTAGGTGAGGGAGAGATGGGATGAGTGGCAGCGGTGGGGGGGATGGGATCAGTGGCGGCGGTGGTGGTGGGGGGATGGGATCAGTGGCAACGGTGAGGGGGGATGGGATCAGCGGCAAGGGTTGTGGTTGGGGGGGTGGGATCAGTGGTAAGGGGGATTGAATGGGATGAGTGGCAGAGGTGGTGGGGGGAATGGGATGAGTGACAAGGGTGATGGTTGGAGGAGAGTGGGATGGGATGAGTGGTAGTGGAAGGGGGGGTTGGATGGGATGAGTAGTAGTGGAAGGGGGGGGGTTGGATGGGATGAGTGACAGCGGTGGGGGACATTGGATGAAATGAGTGGCAGCGGGGGTGGGAGGATGGGATCCATGGCAAGGGTGGTGGTTGGGGGGGGGGTGGGATGGGGTGAGTGGTGGGAGGGGAATGGTATCAGTGGCAAGGATGGGATCAGTGACAGTAGTGGTCTTGGTGGTGGTGTGGGGGAGGGGGAAATCAGGGGCAGTAGGGGCGGTGTGGGGGTATCGGGGTATCAGTGGCAGTAGTGGTGGTGGTGTGGGGGATCAGGGGCAGTAGTGGTGGTGGTGGTGGTGTGTGGGGGGTATCAGTGGCAGTAGTGGTGATGTGGGGATCAGTGGCAGTAGTGGTGGTGTGGGGGGAAATCAGTGCAGTAGTGGTGGTGTGGGGATCAGTGGTGGTGTGGGGGGGTCTCAGTGGCAGCAGTTGTGTGTGGGGGGGATCAGTGCAGTAGTAGTGGTGGTGTGGGGATCAGTGGCAGTAGTGGTGGTGTGGGGATCAGTGGCAGTAGTGGTGGTGTGTGTGGGGGATCAGTGGCAGTAGTGGTGGTGGTGTGGGGGTGTATCAGTGGCAGCAGTGGTGTGGGGATATCAGTGCAGTAGTGGTGGTATGGGGATCAGTGGCAGTAGTGGTGGTGGTGGGGGGGTATCATTGGTAGCAGTGGTGGTGGTGTGGGGGGGGTATCAGTGGCAGCAGTGGTGTGGGGGGAATCAGTGGCAGAAGTGGTGGTTGTGGTGTGGGGGGGTATCAGTGGCAGCAGTGGGGTGGGGGGATCAGTGCAGTAGTGGTGGTGTGGGGATCAGTGGCAGTAGTGGTGGTGGTGGTGGGGGGGGGGGTATCAGTGGCAGTAGTGGTGTGGGGGGATCAGTGCAGTAGTGGTGTTGGGGGGGTATCAGTGCAGTAGTGGTGGGTGTGGGGGGGGTATCAGTGCAGTAGTGGTAGTGTGGGGGGTATCAGTGCAGTAGTGGTAGTGTGGGGGGGTATCAGTGCAGCAGTGGTAGTGTGGGGGGTATCAGTGCAGTAGTGGTAGTGTGGGGGGGTATCAGTGCAGCAGTAGTGGTGTGGGGGGTATCAGTGCAGTAGTGGTAGTGTGGGGGAGTATCAGTGCAGCAGTGGGGGTGTGGGGGGGTATCAGTGCAGTAGTGGGGGTGGGGGGGGTATCAGTGCAGTAGTGGTGGTGTGGGGGGGTATCAGTGCAGTAGTGGTGGTGTGGGGGGGGTATCAGTGCAGTAGTGGTGGTGGGGGGGTATCAGTGCAGTAGTGGTGGTGTGGGGGGTATCAGTGCAGTAGTGGTGGTGGTGGTGTGGGGGGGTATCAGTGCAGTAGTGGTGGTGTGGGGGTGGGGGGGGGTATCAGTGCAGTAGTGGTGGTGTGGGGGGGTGTGGGGGGGTATCAGTGCAGCAGTGGTGGTGTGGGGGTGTGGGGGGGTATCAGTGCAGCAGTGGTGGTGTGGGGGTGTGGGGGGGTATCAGTGCAGTAGTGGTGGTGTGGGGGGGTATCAGTGCAGTAGTGGTGGTGTGGGGGGGTATCAGTGCAGTAGTGGTGGTGTGGGGGGGTATCAGTGCAGTAGTGGTGGTGTGGGGGGGTATCAGTGCAGAAGTGGTGGTGTGGGGGGTATCAGTGCAGTAGTGGTGGTGTGGGGGGTATCAGTGCAGTAGTGGTGGTGTGGGGGGTATCAGTGCAGTAGTGGTGGTGTGGGGGGTATCAGTGCAGTAGTGGTGGTGTGGGGGGTATCAGTGCAGTAGTGGTGTTGTGGGGATCAGTGGCAGTGGTGATATTGAGGGATGGGTGCCACTCACTTGCAGATTACTTGGTCCCCCCTCCTTCCGGGTCTTGCTGGTCTTGCTTGGGCAAACAGAGAGGATGGGCAGGGCCTGTTAGTGCAGGCGGAGCCGGAGAAGATGGGCGGGACTGTGCCCCATGAGTGCAGGCGGATAGTATTGGTGGAGAGGTTGGGCGGAGCGGGTGGTGCCGCGGAGATGACGGGCGAAGCGGGCAGGGACTGTGCCCCTGAGTGTGGGATGAGAGGATGGGTGGAGAGGATGGGCAGGAGCCTGTGCAGTGTCCCCGTGAGTGCGCTCGGGGAGGATGGGCGGAGCGGCCGGCGAGGATGGGCGGAGCGAACTCCCCAGTGTACTGTTTTATCTCCCGGGCGGCAGCGGGCCCCCTACAGTGGCGGAAACCGAGGGCCCAGTCGCAAATGCGACTGGTGCAACCCTGGTAATTCCGCCACTGGTGTTTCCATTTCAACAGACGAAACCAACAACTGGGTGAGAGCATTGCATCATATATTGCAGAACTGCAATTTTAGTACCAGTTTAGAGTCATTGCTTCCTGATGACGCAGACACACATGCGAAACGCGTAGAGGCTGCTGGGTAACAATCAAGACGCTAAACTGGTCTACAGCACAAGCGGTCCTTTTTGAGATTTGAGGTCCTTATATACATGGCTGGAGAGGCTCAGTGCCGGCTTTGAGGACACTATCCTATGTGAGTGCAATAGTTGTCCTGTTTTTACTTGTTTTAATAAATTGTTTAAACATATTAAGCTATGGGAGCATCTTTTTATTTTCCTTGAGAAAGAAGGACGCTTCCTGTATTAAACTTATCCGGATCTTGTAAAGTGGAGATATAACAAGGAGAAGGAGTGCTTATCTGGCTAAATAAACCAAAAGCTTATTACTACCTACATCTGGTGAGTGGCCATTTTTTATGGTGGTGGATTCACAGGGTGATAAAGATATATTTTGAAAGCACTAATTACCAGTCACTGTACTAATTGGAACTTACCTGTTTTGGAGCGGCTGGAACGTCGGTGGTGGCAACACATGAACTTTTTTATCACATAGTTTATGTTGATACACGATTGGGGACTACACCTATATTGTTTGAATTTTCTTTTGCAGGATTTGGACTAAAAGGGTATTGCTTTGGGGGATTCTTTCGGGGGTTTTGTTTAGTTTGGTCTGGTCTTTCAGCTTTTTCCACAGAATTGTGATACACGTATATATTTTTTTCACAGAAGTATGATACATGCGTATTTATATATTTCCTCCACAGAATTGTGATATTGTGGGATTGTGTCTTTTCTCCAACAGCAATTGTGGTGAAGAGGGGCCACGAAGTTTTCTCTCCGAAGGAAAAAAGTTTTTTTCACAGGAATATTGACACAAAAGTACAGGTTGTCTGACACATTTGTTTCCCTCTGTAGAATTGGGAGCTTTAGGATTGTAGGGGTCTTTATAGTGATTTTGTCACAGGGGTTTTTAATAGTAGATAACCACTTTCAGTTCATTTCACATTTACAGATAAGAATGTCTAGGGGTATATGATAAACTAAGGCTAATAGTATTTGTCCCCACAATTCTCTTCTTTATTTTATATATAAATTGTTTATGTAGTTTATTTTATTTTATCTTATTTTATTTCACTAGCCTACAATAGGACTTTTCTTGTCTATCTGATATAACCTAGAACCAGCCGAACCCCCAAAGGAACCGGCAATTGACAGCAGTAGCAATAAAATTAGCCCGATATAATCAGGGCTCAGATGATAACAACATAACTGTGTGATTGGCGCAATTCTCCATTTATATTACAATCTTAATCAGTAATCGTACAATTAGTATCTTTACTTTCTAGATTGCAGCCTTCATAAATATATTTAATATAGGAGTTGGCGCCGGTACACCCTCTTGCAATTTTTTTACTTGCTAAGGGACAGGCTAGTGTGTGGAGTACAAGATGAAGCACTGCAGAGGAGACTTCTAGCCAAACAGAACTTAACTTTTATTACTGCACAAGGAAGGGCCTGCATACGAGGCTGCATACATTCATTCAAAAGAAATTTAATTTTCCTCCAGCAAAGTTAATTCATCGGATATAAATCAAGTGACAAAGGTAAATGTTAAATCAAAGGACTTTCCACCAGACACTGTTGTCACAGTTCCATTTAAAGGGAAGTGTTACAGCTCCGGCGGGAAACACAAGCGTAATACATGTCGTTTTAGAAATGCAGTTGGTCACACGTGCAAACGTAGAGGTCACATACAAACAGTCTGTCAGACTAAAGATCGGTCTACAAATGTAAATACAATACCAACGGCAGCACACTCCATTAATGCGCTAATTGTTGTTCCGAATGATGAAAACTTTACAGGTGTTTATACAAATGACTATGTGTATAAAGTGGAAAACTCTTCATCAGGACTGAAGATTTACACCGAGATTGTGTTACAAGATGGAAGTAGATTCAGGGTGTGCATATTCCTTGATTTCAGGAGAAATGTTTACCACATTATGGCCTCACAAAGCTCCTTCAATAGCACCCTGTGATATCCAGTTGGTAGACTAGAACAAAAGGGTTGTGGAAGTTGAGGGTGCTTGCTTTGTCCCAGTGAAATATGGAAATTTCAGAGGATGCTTACACTTAATAATTACCAAGGGACAAAGAGCAAGTTTGCTGGGTAGAGAGTGGATTGAACCCCTTGGAATTTCATTATCAGGACTTCAGAATGTATCTACAGTTACTGTACAGAATGTGATAGAGGACTTTAGTGCATTTTTTGAAGAAGGCCTAGGCATGTATAAAGGCCCTCCTATTTCTTTCAAATTAAACCCTACAGTAACCCCAGTTCATTAGTTGCATTAGCTCTCAGACCAAAAATTTATGCTGAGATTACACATTTTGTGGAGCAAGGTATACTTGAACCTGTAACGCACCCTAAGTGGTGTACCCCAATAGTTCCAGTATTGAAGCTAAATGGTGATGTTAGAATTTGTGCTGACTAAAAATGTACAATCAACAAAGCACTGCAGGAACATCCCTATCAAATTCCAGCTGCACACAACTGGATATGGCACAAGCTTACCAACAATTACCTGTGGAAGATGACACTGCAGATGCACAAACACACAAAGGAGCTTTTTGAGAAAAACGTTTGCAGTTTGGAGTTTCCACTGCTCCCGGCATATTACAGAAATTGATAGAGGACCTCTTATCTGGACTTTCAGTGTGTAGCACCTTATTTTGATGATGTTCTTATTGGAGCAGATTGCATTCAGTCTTTGGCTTCACAACTACAACTTGTTTTGAAACGTTTTCTTGATGCTGGTTTCAAACTTGAAAATAAAAGTGTGTTTTTGGGGTAAACAGCCTGGATTTCCTTGGATACAGAATTAATGAACACGGAATTCATCTAACTGATTCTAAGGTTGAAGCTATCCATAAAGCTCCAGTCCCAACAAACAAACAAGAGCTGCAAGTTTTCCTAGGGCTACTTTTTTTAACAGTTTTTTTTTAACAGTTCCTAGGGCTACTTAATTTTTACCATTCTTTTCTGCCTGACAGAGCCACTGTTGCTGATCCCATGCATTGTTTACTAGTAAGGATAGGCTCAAGCGTGTTCGCAACTGCACGTGCAGAGCTCGCCAGGAAGTCGGCATCGCACAGCGCTAATCACAGGGAGGCAGTGAGGCATTTTCCCGATGCTGCACAGATTGGCAAAATGTCTCACTGCCAGTGATCAGTGTAGTGCCGACTTCCTGGCGGGCTCTGCACGTGCGGTTGCGAACACGCCTGAGCCCATCCTTATTTACTAGATAAAGATGTTCCATGCAAGTGGACTGACCTTCATTCTATAGCTTTTAATGCTGCAAAAAAGCTGTTATCTTCTGACAGTGCACTTGTACACTATGATTTACAAAAAACACTCACTCTTACCTGCGATGCTTCTCCATATGGCATTGGAGCTGTTTTGAGTCATGTTTTGGAAACTGGTGTTGAGGCTAATATTGCATTCTATTCAAAGACCTTGTCTACGACAGAGAGGAATTATGCTCAAATTGACAAGGAGGCTTTAGCTATTGTGTTTGGGGTAAAAAAGTTTCATTGTTTTTTGTATGGGCGGAGGTTTACCATTGTAACAGACCATAAGCCTTTGCTGGGTCTGTTCACGAGAAGTACTCCCACTCCTCAAATTCTTTCCCCACAAATGATCAGATGGTCACTTATGCTGAATGCCTATGTCTGTGATTTTGAATATGGTCCTGGCAAGAATATCACTCATGCTGATGGGTTGAGCCGGTTGCCTTTGTTTTCTCCTGATTTCCTTGTCCCTCCTGTGCCTGAGGTTCTCATGTTGGAATCCATTCCAAACCCTCTGTTACATGCTAGAGACATTGCTGGTATGACTGCTAAAGATCTCATGCTGGCCCGTGTACTGGGTGTGGAGGGGATAGCCCAAATCAAAAGTTGAAGAGAAGTTCAAACCATTTTTAGTGCACCAACATGAACTGTTTGCCAATAAAGTTTGGCTATTATGGGAAACAGAGTGATAATTCCAAAGGCAGGACAAGCTCAAGTACTGCATGCTCTCCACAAAGGACATCCTGGAATAGCCTGCATGAAAGGGATAGCCAGAAGTTATGTTTGGTGGCCTAAAATGGATTAAGGTTATTTAGAAATGGGTAGAGAACTGTGTACCATGTCACTCCACCCGTCATGCTCCACCTAAAGCCTCAGTACATCCCTGGGAAGTGACTAGGTCACCTTGGTCATGGTTGCATATAGATTTTGCAGGGGCCCTTTCAAGGATAGATGTTTTTTAGCTGCGGATTCCTTCTCAAAATGGCTGGAAGTTGTATCAGTTACATCCCCCACCTTAGCCACCGTATAAGAGTTTTAAGGAGGCTGTTTGCTACACATGGGTTGCCAGATACAATCGTGTCTGATAATGGAACGCAATTTACCTCCTCATAATTCACAACCTTTATGGCAAGCTATCTTATTCGATGTGTTCAGACTAGTGGCGTAGTGTGGGGGTCTGCGGAGGGCACAACATTAAGGGAGTGAAATCCCGTGGCAGGCAGTGTTTGTCACTGTCAGCTCCGTCCCCCTAATGTTTACTTGTTGTGTCCCTGCGACTGGCGCCCTGCGATTCGGCGACTGGGGTCATGTGTGACGGCCACGGCAGGGTTGGCCTATCCGCGATCACGGCGGGGCTGGCCTATCCATGATCACGGCGGGGCTGGCCTATCCGCGATCACAGTTGCTCCTGGAGTTCTGCCTCCGCCTAGCCTCTGGACAGATGTGGTGTCTTCACCTCCTCCAGGCTTACCCTCTCCTCCAGACCGATATGCTGTCTTCACCTCCTCCAGGCTGATGGAAGACACAAGCTGCAGGTGAGACTCTGTAATGAGAGTCTAGTCATGTTGCTGGCCCCGGGGGTCATGTATATACAGTCTGGGGAGAGGGAGCAGCCAGCTGGAGAGAGAGAGATTAGACAAGCAGTTAGAGTCAGTACTGGTCAGTTTAGGAATACTGTAGTGTAATGGTCAGTGTAGTGGACAGTGTAATGTAGTGGACAGTAAAGTGTAGTGTAGTATAGTGGACAGTACAGTGTAGTGTAGTGGACAGTAAAGTGTAGTGTAGTGGACAGTGTAGTGTAGTGGACAGTGTAGCGTATAGTGTAGTGGTCAATGTAGTGGACCGTGTAGTGGTCAGTGTAGTGTAGTGGACAGTGTAATGGACAGTGTAGTGTAGTGGACAGTGTAATGGACAGTGTAGTATAGTGTAGTGGACTGTGTAGGGTAGTGGTCAGTGTAGTATTGTGTAGTGGTCAGTGTAGTGTAGTGGACAGTGCATTGGTCAGTGTAGTGGTCAGTGTAATGGACAGTGTAGTGTAGTGGTCAGTGTAATGGACATTGTAGTATAGTGTAGTGGTCAGTGTAGTGTAGTGGACAGTGCAGTGGTCAGTTTAGTGTAGTGGTCAGTGTAGTGTAGTGGATAGTGTAGTGTATTGGACAGAGCAGTGGTCAGTGTAGTGTAGTGGACAGTGTAGTGTAGTGGACAGAGCAGTGGTCAGTGTAGTGTTGTGGTCAGTGTAGTGTAGTGGACAGAGCAGTGTAGTGGCCAGTGTAGTGTAGTGGTCAGTGTAGTGTAGTGTAGTGGACTCTAGTGGTCAGTGTAGTGGTCAGGTAGGTCAGCGTAGTGTAGTGGACAGTGTAGGAATTAGTTAGTGTAGTGGTCAGGGTAGTGGACAGGTAGGTCAGTGTAGTTGCCATTATAGGAAGCAGGTAGGTTAGTGTAGTGATCAGGTAGGTTACTGTAGTGGTCAGGTGGGTCAGTGTAGGAATCAGGTAGGTTACTGTAGTGGTCATGTAAGTCAGTGTAGGAATCAGGTAGGCTAGTGTAGTGGTCAGGTAGGTCAGTGTTAGACATGTGCATTTGTTTTCATCTGAATGCATTTTCGTCTGAATTTCGGGTATTTTCCTTATCGTTTTAACAAACGATAAACTTGAGAAGGGATATGATTTCAATATACAAATACCATACTGGTGACCCTACAATAGGGATAAAACGTTTTTGCAGAAGGGAGTTTAACAAGACTCGTGGCCACTCATTAAAATTAGAAGAAAAGAGGTTTAACCGTAAACTACGTAGAGGGTTCTTTACTGTAAGAGCAGCAAGCATGTGGAATTCCCTTCCACAGGCGGTGGTCTCAGCGGAGTGGGGGTGATAGTTTCAAGAAACTATTAGGTAAGCACCTGAACGACCGCAACATACAGGGATATACAATGTAATACTGACATATAATCACACACATAGGTTGGACTTGATGGACTTGTGTCTTTTTTCAACCTCACCTACTATGTAACTATGTAAGTTTGTATGTTCCATGGTAGAGAGTGATAGGTGTCCCAGGAGCTGCACATCAAGTCAAGACCTGCTGTATGATAGCGAATTGCAGTCTCAGCCTGGACCCCTACCAAGCCACGTACCCATTTGCATTTCACTCCGCTCACTGTGGCTTACTTATGGGTAAGCTCTGGTGGATGGGCTGAAATGTTTTGGGGGCATGGCCTGGCAGGGGGCCAGGTTGAGACTGCCATTCACAAAGAAACAGCAGGTCTTGACTTGATGTGTGGCTCCTGGGACACCTATCACCTCCACCATTGCCTGGAGCATAGACAAGCTTCCTTCCTGGCCAGCACTCGCAACGGTGGGCACAGGACTTCATTCCCATACAGTAAGAGCGGCTCACACACATCTTGGTTCGCAGTATGTATGTGCCATACCTGGCTGATCCTGTGGAAGCTGGAAATTGCTGTACTAGGCACTGCTACTACATTGATTGCCACTGGCTTTCAGTTACCATGCTAAGTTGCTACTCTTGCTGCTTAGTGAACACACAAGGTCACTTGCTTGGCATGGGTACCAGTCAGAGACCCCTTTGCAATTTTCTGATTTGGCAATGTGGAGCTCGTGAGGTTGCAATGCAATCAGGAAACGCTTTGCATTTATTAAGAAAGATGCAAAGTGTTCTCTGAAATGGCACCTGTGCCAAGCAAGCGACCTCCCGTGTTAACAAGGCAACAGTGGAGATAACTGTAGTAGCAGCGCCTACTAAGTGATTTACAGCTTTGACAGATATTCCACAGGTATGGCAGATACATACCTACATTGGTTCATAACTATGTGAAAATTGCCATACCTAAACTTCAGATGTGAATGTTTACCGCTAGTTAAGTTGTAATTATATTTGTAATTGGAAGATGGACTTTGGAAATTGTGCACTGTAAATGTATATATTTAATCTTGTGTATCGGTGTTCGCGATCCCTAGAGGCCTAATGGGCACCTCCAGGGTTAGGGAGAGCTGACATCCTTCTTCACAGTATGGGTTAATAGGCATAGTGGGTGTAATGCAAGTTGAAAACATGGGTGCCAGTCACTTTTTGAATGCAAAGGAGATTTATTGTCTCTTAACAAGAACTGAGGGAGAGAGGGTGGAGGGCCAGGACACCCTTAGGCTCGGTTCATAGTATTACGAATTGGATGAGGGATCCCCTCATCCAATTTGCAATAGCAGGAGATTGTGACGGGCTCTCTATGGAATTTGCACAGGAGTCCTGTGCTTCTTTTGGTCCGTTTCAGGTCCGAAAATTTGGGCTCATATCGGACCTGAAACGTACAGGACCCCTGCTGTGGGCCACATCGGTATTAAGTGTTAACCGAGCCTTAGGCAGATGCAACAGCAAATGGCAGATTCCAAGACAAAAATAGGCAGACAGCTATACAGTTAGAGGGCCTTTAAACTGGCTGTAGTAACTGTATTTGGTAGAACTGCTGTCTCCTATGGTAACTGGACTCTCGAACTTCAATGTAGACCTGTACACTTAACTCACAGTGTTTCGCTGCAGATCTTCTCTCACATCTCACAGTATCCTACTGTATATCTTAACTCAATAAGCTCCCAGTCTCTCACTAGTCTTCAAGATCCCAGTCATCACTGTATCCCCTGAGCTCTTCCACAGCAAACCCGCTGTATTCTCCTCAAGCCTCACCCCTGCTAACCCACTGGGTCCCTGGGTTGGCACTCTGCTGAAGCTTTCCCACTTGTTCAGTTAGTGAATAAGGTTGCTCTGGTACTTTTTCAGACTTCCATAACTGGCCTCTGATAACCAGAGTGGTTGTCCCTTAATGGCAACTGTGTCTCCTTAATCGTCTGACCTTGATCCTCACTTGCCTCTGGTAACAGGAGTGGTCGCCCCATGTGGCAACTGCTTCTTCCTCACCGCTGACAATGATGCAGTTCCCTGTCCGGTGGAACCTTTGCAACTTGGTTGAGCTTCCATCCGAAAACCCCAACCCCGCGCTGCTTCTCTCAAACCTGGATAGGACTCAAACAGCCTAGCAGCCAGGTGCTCCCAGGATAGGCCTCAGGATTCTGGACTAGCGACCCGGAACCTTGTAACACAGGTCCACCCAGACAGCTGTCCAGGTGGCACAGAACCCTGATCACCTGACACCTCCCAAATAAATAGGCTCTCCCAGCAGGCCAAGGGGCTGAAGAAAACCCCTGCCAATTGGCTGAAACAACCTATCCACTTCCAGTCTGAATTCACTATGCCCCCTGTCATTCCAATGCCACAGACAACAATGCCACCTAGTGACAGAAGAGAGAGTTGCATCAAATCCAGAGTTAGGGAAAAGTCAATGGATCGACCTAACAATTAGCCAAGCTAGTTACCAGTAAATTTGTTAGCCACCCTGCCTGACGCCAGGGTGCTACACTTGTTTAAAAATATAATGTTTATAACATTTTGCAGTATACATGGGTATGTACAGTCTTTTATGCTTTCCTTCTGCATATATCTGTATTCTTTTTTTTGATAGAATACAGTGATAGTCTTTGACTTGGAGCAGAAACATTCTACGCTTGTTTCCCCTTCCTAATCTCATGATTTGATCTCATGGCTGTATTTCACTGTTTAGCTTGTGATTTCCTAAATAAACCTTTCTGTTTATTCACCATTCATTTTACCTTTATAAATTATGTTACCTGACTATGGAAAGTTTAAATATTCACCCTATCTTGTGCTGTGTAGACTTGGCTAGGCAGTAAAATTAAAAAGGAAGTTTTTCTGTGGAATACAGACCACGAGTTCCCCACAAACAATTTAAAACATGTGTTTGTGCAGTACGAACAGTGACCAGATAGAATTCCAGAGTACATGGCAGAAGCAGTGACTGCATGTATTAGGGATCTTGGGATTGGGATTCACACATATATCAGCTGGAATCAATTTTAATAAATCATAAAACAGAACTAAAGACAAGCAGCTAATTACACTGTTCAATGAATAATTATGTATGTCTGTAATGTTTTTTTCTCCCAAAGACTGGTAATTCTGTTCAGGAACTCTTTATTCACGCTGTTCAGCTTGGGGCATAGCCAGGTCCTTGACCTCACTTTTCGCCACTGAAGTTAAAACAAAACAGCTTGGTCAAGGGCCTGCCCCAGCTTGTGACTGGATTGTGAATAACAATAGCAAAAAAGATAAAGTCATCACACTACTCTCACACTGTCTTTGTGCTCTCCGTGTTAGAATGACAGCACTGTGCATTGCAGTGACACTTGATTGTCTTGCAGTGCTGCTTCTTCCTCAATCAATCAATCTGAGTCCTGCCAACTGGTGACATGTAAGCGGGTTGAAATGATGTCAATTAGGTGCTGCCCCGGAACGGGAGCGTAAAGGTAAATGTCTTTCCCGGTTCTTTGGTTTTGTTAGGTTCTCTTTGGCTCTGACCCACTAGTCCTGTAAAATAAAAAAGGGGCAGTGGTCCAGAGCAAGGAGCCCCTGCGTAGATGAGCCCCCCCCCCCCCCCCTCCTTGTGTCGAGGGGCCCCCAAGCAGAAAGAGCCTGCGAGCAAGGAGCAAGGAGCCTCTGAGCAGAGAGGTCCAGAGCCTGTAAAATAACCCCATGAGGGATAAGATCAGAGAGCCGCACCCAGGAGGAGTGAAAGAATGTCACTTGCCACTGCTGTGATGTAAAAGGTCATCAGGACCTGGGGTTCGTCCCCGAAGAAACCAACACTGGAAAAGTCCACTTTAGGATTCCTTGATTGTACATGGACTCTACCTTTTGCAGTTATGCTAGCGCAGCCTCAGTTAGGATTAGGGATATAAGTGCTCATGCACACAAGGCGTTAGAAAAAATTAGCTGCAAAGCCACTACCAACACCAGGAAAAGGCGGCTGTAAAAAACTTGCTTTTAGTAGCTTTTTGTATTCCTGTTAATGCACATTTAACCACGCTAGCTTTTAGCTGCGTTTCTCTGCCTCTATTCAAAATCAGTGGTTCCCTATAAGACCCATCATGACTTCTGCTGTCCTCTACCACTGTCTTCTCCCACTGCCTTCTCCTCCTGTCTTCTCCCTCTGTTCTTCTTCCGATGTTCTCTTGACGCTCTTTCCCAGTGTAATGCTAGGGCTGCCGTGTGCCAATACTTATATAGCCAAAGGGCGGGACCACCTGATGACATAATCCAGAGGCTCTGCCCCCTTGTGACATCATATGTTGGACTTTGAGATATTTTTTGCAAAGTAGTTTCAAAGTAAAGCTTTGAAACCTTGTTCCCACTTGGTCTGAAGTTATTCAAGGGGTGTAATGTATGAAGATGTCAGTACTGAAGTTGATGTAGTGTGCAGATACAAGTGGTTACCTAGAGTAATGGAGGTTTACCAAGCAGTCTGATAGGAAGCGTGTGCGTGGGGCCGGTTGGATAGCCTGTTGCAGAAGGGAGTTGTTGGCACTCTTTCTGGTCTGTCTCCCATAGCAACAGGAGCAGACTCAGGCCACAGATGTTCCCAGCCTGTAAACAGGTACAGAAGAGTTAACGGAAGTCAAGTGCACGCATGGAGTCTGTACAAGGTGCACAGCAGGGCCCCATACCATTACTGGGAGTTAAGTAGCAGTGATGCGCTGGGTGGGTGGATGTGGACAAGGCTCAGCATGTCCCTCCTAAATGCAAGTTACATAGAAGGTGTACATTGTCTTGGGGACCCAAGAGTTAACTGGAGAACAGTTATGGTGCCTTAAGGTTGAGTATTAACCCGCAGCGACCTCACCCTTTTCCCACGGCATTGATGGAAACTGCACAGAGAAAAGGTACCCCATGTGTAATGCAGTGACCCTATCCCAAGCGCCTAATGTAGCCCAGAAGAACCCATCCTGGGGGTAGTCCTCTCATGTGACCCAAACTTGGCCCCAACGAGTTAATGGGAAAACACAGAGGAAAGGTCAAGCACTATCTTACATTGCATGATGGCTTTATGCACTTGAAAAAGGCTACAATACTGAAAGCCAAATGTATGGGCAGTAACATAAACATGCTGAACAGGTTATTGGGTGGAGTACACCCTCAGTGCAGACCCTATAAATGTAAAGAGTGGTTGCATGGGCATGGGCAATGAAGATGGCTATCAATTGGGTCTTCATTTCTGGGGATATTTTGTAACATTTAGTCGACCCAGACAGCCTGCAGAGTACATGGCAACAAGAACCCCTCCTGTTCTCCCAACCACAGGATAAGCTTTTGCTTTTAGATTGGGTTTAAACTCCCATGCATGATTTATACCTATAGGTAAGCCTATAATTATAGGTACTGTAAATAACTCCTAAAAGTGAACCGGGGCATGTGCTCTGGAGCAACAGCATACCGTTCCATTCTTTTAGTGTCCTGTGCCGTAAACGGCAACTCCTGCATGCATGCACAGGAGGGACTTCATTGCGGCCCCGTCCACTCACACAGCCGGAGTCCGCAAACCCAGAAAGAGGATGGAAGTGCCTTCAGCAGTGACAGTGAGTGTGCCGCTTGAGGGCTTTGTTCTAAGGTAAGTTTCACATAATGTGCTAGTATGCGATGCACTGGCACATTATGACATTGCCTTGCAGGTTAGAAAAAAAATAAACACCACCGGTTTACTACTGCTTTAAAGTACGGGAAATGTTTACTACTGCTTTAAAGTACAGGAAATGTCTGTCTTCCAGCCCATACTTATTGTGCCATCGAAAGCAACCTCATGAAGAACCTTCACCAGCACACCTTTCTCATATAGATTGAAGTCTTTTAATTCAGACAACAAAAAATATATGACATTTCAGGATCCCTTTCTAAACGCATTGATAAAGGGATCCTTTGTGGTTCTGATGTCAGAATAAAAAGAGTTGATTCTTCATAAGAAAGGTGTTGCCTGTGAAGATTCTTTTTAATGTTTAAGTTCTGATGGTGCTATCGATATCATCGTAAAGTTTGAGGTCATACATAAATTAGGTGGGACCAACACAACATTTCTGAAGTGACATGGGACACTGCGTTATTAATCACCTGATCTATCTGGTTACTATCACATCAAACAGCAATTATATGTCTGTCAAACCTTAAAGTGATTGTAAACCCTCACATTGTAAAACAACCCATTCAGTTTAAAATAGAAATTAAAGGCAAAACATTTGTATATAAATATATATATATATATATATATATATTTAAGACAAAAACATTTTCCCTTGTTTTTCTAAGTGATCACATGCCCTCTGTACTCAGCTGCATAAGAGCTGGGGGGAAGAGAAATAGTAGTACACTGATCTTCCCAGTGAAAAGCTGTGCAGGTGAGTAGGCTGAGTTCCTGACATCGGTAAAAAGGCAATATTAAAGTCCAGGTAAAACCAAATCCTGTAAAAGAAAGGTGCTTATCCCATTAAATATTGCAGCAGCGCTAAAATTCAGTCTTTTTAAAAGTAAATTAAAAGAGTTCATAAAACATCATGGTGTCCCGGAATATAGTCTGTATTGGTGCAGTGAACCCAAACTTCTGGAAATATAGTGATACACCTTCCACCGGATAATCAATTTTTCACCGCGTGCAGGTCACACTCCCCTTTGGGGATGCACTCACCAGAAATGAAATAAATATCAGCATTTCAATCAAAAGCCCAAGGTAACTGCCATCTCCTCAGCACGGCCACTTCTTCATCATCTGCCAAACACCAGAGCGGATCCACTCCAACCCAGCATATGTATATGAAGAAAAAATGTGCGGATAGCGTAGTACAGTTTGAACCAAACAGCTTTATTAAACATCAAATATTCCCCCCTTGTAAAAAACTGCGTACCAAAATCATATGATAAAACAGCCTTATAAGTATTAAGAGTGCACTCTGCCTGTTTTGCCCCTCCGTCCGCCGGAATTCGGCGCCAAAGCGATGTGTAGAGCTGATTTTCCTCCACTTCCTGGTTCGCTTGGTGGCTGGAGCGCACCCTGGAGCGCATGCGTCACTTCCTGCGAGGTCACGACCCTGACGCGTTTCGTCACTTCCGGACGTCGTCTGAGGGTGTGACCTCGCCACCGGAAGTGAAGCTTATGTATGAGCAGCGCCCAATCAGGGCTCTGCGCAGTTTGATTGACATTACATGTGGCAAATGGGGACTCGCGGCTGCTCCATAGTGTAGTGCACAGCCGCTGTCTGCATTGTATGTTAACAATAACACTTTAACTCGTACCATATCGTGCTTATTTACTGTAGTGCCCGTACCTTTGTATTTCTGGTGTACATTCTAGATTTCTTCAACTTACATGCCACACTTTATTGGACAATATATATATACAGTAATGTCGCACTTTTAACCCTTACATCACATGTCTAGTATACGGTTGCAGCTGTAGATGTGTATGTGCTGCAATATTTACATTAATGATGCATGTAGTCACATTGTAGTGATATGGAAATACCATATTCTTTTAGGATTATTTTAAATTCACTTCATACTGAACCACCGCGGCGGTCAGTAGCTTATTTGATACTGTGAGTAATACCCTTATGATCAGTATCTAACTCTGCATCCATATATCCACATAGTGATGTTAGTGTCACTCAATGTGCTGATGCTATTTAACAGCGATTATACCAGCGCTCACATACATCAACCAATTTTTATTAATGTCTCCATATATATAAAATAGTCGCTAAAATCGCTAGCGTGGAGATATCTTTAAAATTGTATAAGTAAAAAATTATATATAAAATTATAAAACTACATATATAAAAATGTATATATATAAAATGACATGTGATGGAATATAATTCTCAATAATGTAGTTTTTGCGCTGAAATCAATGGCGTAGAGATAAAATATAAAATAAATATGATGGGATGCATTACTTGTTAAAATCTGGATAAGATGTATTAGTTAAGAATTTATATGGAAAGATAATAAAAACCTGCGTCGATGTTGTGCTAAAAATTAAGAGATACTCAGAGGACATAAAATCCAAATAAATTCTGAGCAGAATTCTGATACGCCGCTCCACTTAAAAAAATGTGCATAAATCTAAAAATCATGATATACAATAAAAATCCATAATATAAACTAAAACCGTATTATAAATAAATCCATGATATAAAAGAATTACGTGTATTGGGATCTAACACCATCTAATCCCATAATAACTCATATATTACAATATATAAACACCTTGTTTATATATGTATACCCTAATGTTGTCTGCCCGGAGCACTTTTTGGGGTCAGAGTAATTCTCTGCATGCGCTTACATTCGGAATCTTATGACCACTGTGACCCATCATGCCTGTGACCTTTGACCTAAAGTCTTTTTTTCACTTTCTTAGCTGGAGATCATTATATATGAATGCGGCCTTATCCATGTAAAAGCGTATAGATAAATAAATAAATAAATAAATCTATAAATATGTATAAATATGTATAAATATATCTAGATATAAATAAATAAATACATAGATAAATATATGCGTAAAAATGCGGGGAGAAGCACTGATATCTTTAGCAAACTATTCCTTTTCTGCTTAGTTAATAAAACTTGTTTTCACTGGTATTGTGATCTTAATCTGAATATTATGTGTCACTTATGAAGCAGTTGATGTCTAGCTCAACGTTTAAGCCTTTTGGCACTAAGACATCTACTGAGTATATCCAGTGAGTTTCGCGTTTGGATAGTTCACGCACTAGATTAATTCCTCTCCAGTGGGGTTGGATCTGTTCAACCCCCCAAAAAAGTAAGCCAGATGCGTCCATGTCGTGCTTGAGTTTGAAGTGCAGTGACACATTGTGGTCTTTGTACCCTATTTTGATATTATGTATGTGCTCTGCAATTCGTATTCTTAGTTTCCTTTTTGTTCGTCCGATGTAGATTAGTCCGCATGGGCATTTTAAGGCATAGACCACATGTGTGGAGTTGCATGTGATAAATTGATCGATTGAAAACGTTTGATTGTTCACTGTCGAGTTAAAACATTCAAGCGCTCTGCTGGGTGAGGCAACTTCTCGACAGGCCTTGCACCTCCTACATGCATAGAATCTGTTTCTGTCCCAGAACGTGGGTGGTCTTTTGGGAGGGTCTACAATCTTCCGAACAATTTTGTCCCCAAAACTCGTGGCCTTCCTGTAGATGAACTGTGGTACTGGTGGTAATTCGGTTTTAAGTTTTTTGTCTAATAAAAGTACATGCCAATGTTGCTTGAATATTTCTTCAATCTCCTTATACTGGGCGTGAAACCCAGATATAAAGCCCCATGGGACCAGAGGCTGAAGACATATATTCCAAAGACAACAATACAATAAATACACACAGACTACAAAAAGTGGATTACAATGGCCGTGGTCCTTTATTATTGGCATAATAATAATACCATTTTAATAATATAATATCACTTTACATTACCACATTACCAACATATACAAATAGTCCAGCTATTAGAGCTCGAACTATATACAAACATAACATGAAATAGTTCAGCCATTAAAGCTCAAACTATACTAACCAAATATACCAAAAAATACCCCGTATATAGATGTAATATATAGCCACATAACAAGAACCACGACATAGGGTGGGTGGTAGGGATGCGTCTTCTTAAAGTGCCGGCGCTGAAACTAAAAAACCGTTGATGACTCTGCCCTTTTATAGGTAAAGTCACATGACCATTATGTCTGTTACTGTCCTTTATTCTCATAAAGTTTATTGTCAACTGTCATCTTTATTTTTATATTAAAATGACATGTCTCAGTCCCTGGTCCCATAGGCAGGGGTCGCCAATGGGCTCTTCCTGCCATTCATGGGACCAGAGGCTGAAGACATATATTCCAAAGACAACAATACAATAAATACACACAGACTACAAAAAGTGGATTACAATGGCCGTGGTCCTTTATTATTGGCATAATAATAATACCATTTTAATAATATAATATCACTTTACATTACCACATTACCAACATATACAAATAGTCCAGCTATTAGAGCTCGAACTATATACAAACATAACATGAAATAGTTCAGCCATTAAAGCTCAAACTATACTAACCAAATATACCAAAAAATACCCCACATGCCAGGCAAAAGAATTTAAAAAGCCTGGCACCCCACCCGGGCCACGGCCAATTCCACACACATTTGTAAATCTAAATTAAAAATATCCAAACCAATATCGGACAGATGTACCCCATCAGGGCGGTAAAAACCAACCAACCCGCCCTCTAAATCGGAATGGCGAAATGAAAAACCCTGAACCAAAGGCATGAATTTCGAAACCATTCTATTCACCCTCTTTCTGATTTTCTCCAGATATAACAAGTTCGGGTCACGCAGCCATGTAAACCTCTGAATAATTTCAGAAAAAACTAAAACAGTATCAGGGAGAATAGAATGTAAGTGAAGAAAATCCAATTTAATTTGGGAAACCAAATCCAGAGTCTTGTGTAAACCTAAATCATTCCCCCCTAAATGAATAATAAGAACGTCAGGTTTATTCAACATAAACAACTCAGTTAACAGAGGACGGAGGTCAAACCACGACATGCCACGAGAACCATGCCAATCAAGAACAATAGAAGATGGATCTAAACTCAAATTAGTCCCGTAGACTCTGTTTGCTGCACGGATACTGGCCCAGTGAATGAAGGAGTGTCCAACCAGCCATACAGAGAGAGAAGAACCTAAAATCAGAAGAAACAAAGGTCAGGACGAACATAAGATCGGAAGCACTCAGATTTCCAACCACCCAACATTTTTATATCAGAGTCAGGCAAACCCATTTTCGCTGCCTCAGTCGCTGCGCCAATGCGAAACGAGTGGCTGGTCACATGTAGGTGACCCAGCTTCAAATGACACATGCATTTTTTGAGAACGGCAGAAAATTGACGTTGGGTGACAGGGTGGCCAGAAGAGTGGAGCAACAAGTGAGGGGAAAGGAAAGGCCGGTTCAACAAATACTTAGACAACCATAAGAAAGCACACACAGGAGATTCAGCTCTCCGGCCGATAACAATCTTACGGCCTTTGCCCAACTGATCAGTCTTGCTAAATCGCAAATTAATATGAACAACTTCAGGACCCAAAGAAATATCTGAATACAACAGGCCACCCACCGATGAAGAAGTTCGTGGAAACAATTCCGAAATGCGGAAAGCACCGAAAAACATCAAACTGAACGATGTTTTGAACAACAAGTCTTCATACTGTGAATAGCAAACAACCGAAGTTGCAGATAATAAATGATGTAATAGGTGCAAAGTAACTGGGACACGTGAATCGCAGCGGAAACAACGCTTACGATAACCTTTAAGAGCCTGCTTAACCAAGAAAAATGATGAAAAAGGAGGGAAACCACGGCTCTTAAAAAAGAAAGAAATTCCCGACAAAATCTTTAAGATGTGGGAATACGCATAAGAGCGACGCATCAAATGTTCTAAAAAACGAAGAACCAATTCCTCAGAGAAAACGGTAGATGGAACATTCAATGACACCAAAAAAGAGATCCATAAATTCCACGCGGCGTTGTAATTCGCCCACGTGGAGGGTGCCAGGGAGTTCAGAAAAGCGGAATTCACACATTGCAAATCACGGACCACAGATGTTCCGGGCATGGAAGACCAATTAGATCTGCATCCGGGGCCAGGGTACGAAAACGGTCCATCTGAAAACGTGACAGAGAATCAGATATCACGTTAGTAAAACCCGGTATATATTTAACCTTTATCCAAATATTCAACTCAAGACACTTAAAAACAATACTCCGTAAGACTGCCAAAACTGGCAATGACTTGGAAGACAAGCAGTTAATCGCATATGCCACTCCTTTGTTGTCAGAGTGGAATAATAAACGGGAATTACGCAAATGAACACCCCAAATCTCCAATGATACCAAGATTGGGAATAATTCAAGAAGGACGATGTTACCAGTCAAACCTTGTTCATGCCAAAACGAAGGCCAGGTGCCAGCTGACCAATGACCCTGGTAAAAGGCGCCATAGCCGCAACTGCCAGCCGCGTCAGTAAATAAAGAGATAACAGATGCATCCTGAAATGGAGTCTGCCAAAAAGCGCGGCCATTAAAAGATTCAAGAAACTTCTTCCAAACCAACAAATCCGCCATCAAAGGGGCAGATATGCGCACAAAATGGTTAGGCGACTTAAAACCAGAAATGGCCATGTACAATCTCCTAGAAAAAATGCGGCCTATAGGGACAATGCGTGTAGCAAAGGCGAGTAAACCCAACAAAGACTGCAGAGTGCGAACCGTAACTTTACGTTTAGCAAGAACCAAAGAGATCATGTAACGCAAACGATCTAATTTTGCCTGAGGTAGGCGGCATTCCATTACAGAAGTGTCGATCGTAATTCCAAGGAAATCCAAACAAGTAGTAGGCCACACAGACTTGTCAACAGCCAAAGGAACCCCAAAACGATGGCAAGTTAAACGGAATTCCGTGAACAAATAAAGGCACTCAGAAGTGCTTGCAGGGCCACAAAACAAAAAATCATCTAAATAATGTAAAATATTAGAAGAACCTGTCAAAAAACTAACTACCCACTCTAAAAATGACGAAAAAGTTTCGAAATAAGTGCATGATAAAGAACAGCCCATCGGAAGACATTTGTCAAAGTAATATAAACCTTCATGGCGGAAACCCAATGAATTAAAGGCCGAAGGGTGTATGGGTAACAAGCGAAATGCAGATTTTATGTCGGCCTTGGCCATAAAGGCTGACACTCCAAGGCGACGTATCTTAAAAATTGCATCATCAAACGAAGCATACGTGACAGTGCTCAATTTCGAATCGATTTCGTCGTTCAGAGAATAACCAACAGGGTAGGATAGATGATGGATCAAGCGGAAACTATTTGGCTCTTTCTTAGGGATCAAACCCAAAGGAGATATCCTAAATTCAGCAAACGGAGGAACAAGAAAGGGTCCGGCCACCCTGCCGTCACAAACTTCTTTTGAAATTTTTTCCGAAACAATAGCCGGAAAACGACGGGCGGAAGCTAAGTTGTCACAACTTATGCATCCCGGACCTGAAAACCTCGGTAATCGAAAACCAAATAAAAAACCCTCAATGAGTACTTCCGCTCTCTGGCGGTTTGGCCATATGCGAAGGAACGGCAACATGGCGCAAAGCTTCACTGGCGTGGCTCCCGGCACGAAAAGTATAATTAGAAGGGGTACCCGCATTAGAATGCAGTTTCTTAAAACAGCGTGAAGCCGGATGACTACCAGAACAGGAAGCACATTCATGTTTAAAACGGCATGTATTTGGCCATTTACACTGCCCTTCATTAAATCCAAAACAAAAACCTTTCTTGAACTGCGTCGACTGTGGAATTGGGTTAGGTAAAGCAGGCTTACGTGGTATAAGAAGGTTCAACCACAGACCTACATCCTTAGTACCCCATGTCAAAGTCTTATGCACTGCCATTTTTTGACGAAACGACTCATCATAATAAAACCAGGCTAAACCCGGAAAATTCTTATACGCTTCAAGGATTATATCAAGGTGTCTGAATAAACCGCTGCAAAGATCTGGGCGTTTCTCACCCAGAATGCTTGCATAAACACAATAGGCCTGAAGCCAATTATTAAAAGAGCGCGGAACAGATCGTTTCTTGTCATCGTCAATCTTATCTGTATCTTTAAAATCCAAACGATTTTCCTTAAATGAAGGTAATAGAGAAAGAATTTCAACATATTCTCCCCTCCAAATTTTATTCTTGACCGACGGTGACAAATGAAAACCAAGGGGCGAGATCTCACACGCCATCGCTTCCTTGAAACAGCATTCCGGAACAACATGAGAAGTGGTCGGCAAAGGCAAAATAGGAACTTCAGCAACTGATGCAACATTCGCAGGCGAACGTATATTTACAGCAGGCAAAGAACCAGCATTAACATCAGTAAAACACTTTTTAAAATTGTCAGCAAGCGAAGCAAAAGATGACATCCAGGACAATAGGTCCTGCAATTGCGGAGACTCACCACTAGGTGTCATCTGTGGAATAGGATGTGAAACCACAGGCTGAGCAGACCCAGAAGCATCCTCAGAAAAAACCCTTGCAGACTGTAACATTGCAGAATTATTTGCTGTAGGAAAAGACATTGAACTAAAAGCATCAATAGGTAGATCATGATTATTATTAGGCAGTACATGCATAGACACAGAAGATTGCGACTCAGTACCGCACACATTTGTAGTATCCAAACCGCCAACATTAACCAGATCAACATCTGACATTAATAATAATGCGTCTTCTTAAAGTGCCGGCGCTGAAACTAAAAAACCGTTGATGACTCTGCCCTTTTATAGGTAAAGTCACATGACCATTATGTCTGTTACTGTCCTTTATTCTCATAAAGTTTATTGTCAACTGTCATCTTTATTTTTATATTAAAATGACATGTCTCAGTCCCTGGTCCCATAGGCAGGGGTCGCCAATGGGCTCTTCCTGCCATTCATTCTTTACTATTGGTTGCCTTTTTAATTTCTTTTAGTTGAGGTGCTGGTTCAATATCTTTTTCTTTCTCTGTTAGACAAACCGATCTTGGTATTTTCTTCACCTCTTCTACCACTTTGTGTAGGGTGTTAGGATTGTAGCCTTTTGTCACAAATCTGTCGGTTAAAATATTAGCCTGATCCATGAAATTGATGTCTTCAGAACAGTTTCTCCGTACCCTCATAATCTGACCCTTTGGTATGTTCTTGAGCCATTGTGGATGGTGTCCACTTGTTATTGGCAGGTAACTGTTCCTATCTGTTTTTTTAAAAAAGACTTTTGTTTCTAAATTATCTCCTTTCCTGTATATGGTTACATCCAGATAATTGATCTCGTTCTTGCTCCTTTCTGATGTTAAAACTATATTGCGGTCGTTTATATTTAAAAATTCTAAAAACATATCCAAAGCACTCTCTGTTCCAGCCCAGATAAAAAATAGGTCATCAATAAAACGCTTATAAAATATTAATTCTGTTGGTTGTTGGTTAAAAATCGTTTTATCCTCCCATTCGGACATAAACAAATTCGCTATACTGGGTGCAAATTTTGCACCCATGGCTACTCCGCGTTGTTGTGAGTAGAACGTATTGTTAAACCAAAAATAGTTGTGCCCCAAGCAAAAATCTAAACTATTTTTTAGAAAGATTTTTTGATTGTAGGGGATGTCATCCCTTTTGCTCAGGGCCCAATTCAGGGCTAGGAGCGCGTCGTCATGCTGGATGATTGAATAAAGTGATGACACATCTGCTGTTACTAGCCATATCTGTGGTTTATCGGTGAGGTCCACATTCTGTAATAGATTAAAAAAATTCTTAGTGTCCCTCAGATATGATCTAGTATGTTGGACACTTTTTTGAAGAAATTTATCCAGGTACTGACCCAATCTCGAGGATACCGATTCTATGCTATTCACTATAGGTCTTGCTGGGGGATTTACAGGATCCTTGTGGATTTTTGGCAGTGTATATAGCGTCGGTACCCTACTGCTCGTTGGTATCAAATATTTGCTTTCTTTATTTGAAAGTACTCCTGTAGTGCTTCCCATGTTTATCAATACTTCCAGCTGATTTCTATATGGTATCGTGGGGTCTTTATCCAATTTTTTGTATGTGGTTGTATCTGATAACATACTTATGATTTGATTCTCATAGTATTCTTTCGTTAATAATACAACGCCTCCACCTTTATCTGCTGGCCGTATGATCATGTCTTTGCGCTTTTCTAGCATTTCTATCCCCTCATTTATGTGTCTCACGTTTACTTCTTTCTTAGGTCTGATAGTTTCCAAATCTTGTAGTACAAGCCCCTTAAACACTTCAATCTGGTGATTGGGATTATTTGGGGGGTTGAACAGAGATTTATTTTTGAGGCCACTATTAATGACACCATTGGTATAGGTCACAGCAGGTCTGATCCCAGGCGTGATCCCCAAAAAATGCTTTTTTATGTTTAGTTTCCTGACATACTTATGTACGTCGATATAGACGTCAAACTTGTTGATAGGTTTTTTTATGCCGCATTTCAATCCTAAATTTAAAATATTCAACTCTTTATGGGTTAGTTCTATTGGTGTTAGATTGTATATCCCCGTTACTCCGATCCCCTTCTTTTTTTGCTGGGACCTCTGCCCTGCCCTGCAGCCTCTAGTATTTCTTCCTTTGGGTACCCATTCACTTCCGTGTCTCCCCTCTGAGGGTTTAGATATGGATCCCCCCGTAATGTGGGGTCCTGAGTGTCTCTGTAGTGGGGGTATGGTTGGTGGTATCCTGGGTGTTGGGGAGCTTCTAATGTTCTCCCTCTTCGGGGTTGAGCCCCCCGACCCCTCCACTGCCCCCCCTCCCTCTCCCTAAAAAAGGATGCGGTTGGTAATGTGCGTTATAACCACCATGTTGTTGGGGGGGTGGGTATCTGTTATATGGTGGAGCGTTGTGGGGTGTTCTATACTGTGCACCACCTTGCTGATCCGTATTTTGCCTCCCTCTGTTCGCATTCATTCTCCCCCTTCCTCTTTTAATAGGAGTGGAGTAGTATAATGGGGTTTGGGCATCAGTATGTTCCCTATTTCCATATGCCCGAGGTGTCCCAGGTATAGTAGGGACTTGTGCAGGGCCTGCATTGGTCTGTGGGGCGGGCCTCTCTGGCTGGGATGTAGGATATAGCAAGTCTATATCATCCACTTGTGTGCCTTGTTGTTGCCAGGAGTAAATAGTATTTTGCTTGAAGTCATTTAGGTCCTTCTGGTATTTCTTAATTTTCTTTTTTTGGGTGTCTCTATCGACTTTCTCTAATTTCTTTTGTGTTCTTAAATTAAATTCTATAATCTGCTGACTATCTTTGATTGGCTCTAATTCTTTTTGTAAGTTTTTTATTTTTATCTCTATGTTGGTCATCTTCTTCTTTTTACGCTGCAGTATAAGCTCTTGTAATTTATGTCCTACCCCATTAAAAAAGTCTAGCCATTCTTGGCTGGACTCGGGGTCATCAAGACCATCCTGAGGGGTAACGTCCCATCTCAGACTCCTTATGATAATCTTTTGTTTTAAGTAATGTTCCATGGTACATATGTCCCACCAGGCTCTGACCTGTTTCTCTAAAGCATTGCTTAATGCTGCCATAGCTCCGTTATAATTTACTTCACTGGGTGTGGGTGCATGATTCATAAACAATGTGTCCATATCTATTTGGCGATTACTCAAAAACTTCAGTACATCCATGGCTGCAGAGATAAATTATCAAGGTACAATATAAACGGATAGTGCCAAACAATGCCGCCCTCTGGGACTATCACTCCGCGCTCCTGGATTGTGCGTACTTAAATGTGGTAGATAAAACACGTATAAATATCCAGTAATGACTACTAGATATCACTAAAGCAGCTACTATAAATACAGTACAAATCGGTAAAAAGGCAATTTTCCGGGGCACCATGATGTTTTATGAACTCTTTTAATTTACTTTTAAAAAGACTGAATTTTAGCGCTGCTGCAATATTTAATGGGATAAGCACCTTTCTTTTACAGGATTTGGTTTTACCTGGACTTTAATATTGCCTTTTTACCGATTTGTACTGTATTTATAGTAGCTGCTTTAGTGATATCTAGTAGTCATTACTGGATATTTATACGTGTTTTATCTACCACATTTAAGTACGCACAATCCAGGAGCGCGGAGTGATAGTCTTTTTGTAAAAACTTACAAAAAGAATTAGAGCCAATCAAAGATAGTCAGCAGATTATAGAATTTAATTTAAGAACACAAAAGAAATTAGAGAAAGTCGATAGAGACACCCAAAAAAAGAAAATTAAGAAATACCAGAGGGACCTAAATGACTTCAAGCAAAATACTATTTACTCCTGGCAACAACAAGGCACACAAGTGGATGATATAGACTTGCTATATCCTACATCCCAGCCATAGAGGCCCGCCCCACAGACCAATGCAGGCCCTGCACAAGTCCCTACTATACCTGGGACACCTCGGGCATATGGAAATAGGGAACATACTGATGCCCAAACCCCATTATACTACTCCACTCCTATTAAAAGAGGAAGGGGGAGAATGAATGCGAACAGAGGGAGGCAAAATACGGATCAGCAAGGTGGTGCACAGTATAGTAACACCCCACAACGCTCCACCATATAACAGATACCCACCCCCCCCCAACAACATGGTGGTTATAACGCACATTACCAACCGCGTCCTTTTTTAGGGAGAGGGAGGGGGGGGCAGTGGAGGGGTCGGGGGGCTCAACCCCGAAGAGGGAGAACATTAGAAGCTCCCCAACACCCAGGATACCACCAACCATACCCCCACTACAGAGACACTCAGGACCCCACATTACGGGGGGATCCATATCTAAACCCTCAGAGGGGGGACACGGAAGTGAATGGGTACCCAAAGGAAGAAATACTAGAGGCTGCAGGGCAGGGCAGAGGTCCCAGCAAAAGAAGAAGGGGATCGGAGTAACGGGGATATACAATCTAACACCAATAGAACTAACCCATAAAGAGTTGAATATTTTAAATTTAGGATTGAAATGCGGCATAAAAAAACCTATCAACAAGTTTGACGTCAAAGAATGGGGCTTTATATCTGGGTTTCACGCCCAGTATAAGGAGATTGAAGAAATATTCAAGCAACATTGGCATGTACTTTTATTAGACAAAAAACTTAAAACCGAATTACCACCAGTACCACAGTTCATCTACAGGAAGGCCACGAGTTTTGGGGACAAAATTGTTCGGAAGATTGTAGACCCTCCCAAAAGACCACCCACGTTCTGGGACAGAAACGTATTCTATGCATGTAGGAGGTGCAAGGCCTGTCGAGAAGTTGCCTCACCCAGCAGAGCGCTTGAATGTTTTAACTCGACAGTGAACAATCAAACGTTTTCAATCGATCAATTTATCACATGCAACTCCACACATGTGGTCTATGCCTTAAAATGCCCATGCGGACTAATCTACATCGGACGAACAAAAAGGAAACTAAGAATACGAATTGCAGAGCACATACATAATATCAAAATAGGGTACAAAGACCACAATGTGTCTCTGCACTTCAAACTCAAGCACGACATGGACGCATCTGGCTTACTTTTTTGGGGGGTTGAACAGATCCAACCCCACTGGAGAGGAATTAATCTAGTGCGTGAACTATCCAAACGCGAAACTCACTGGATATACTCAGTAGATGTCTTAGTGCCAAAAGGCTTAAACGTTGAGCTAGACATCAACTGCTTCATAAGTGACACATAATATTCAGATTAAGATCACAATACCAGTGAAAACAAGTTTTATTAACTAAGCAGAAAAGGAATAGTTTGCTAAAGATATCAGTGCTTCTCCCCGCATTTTTACGCATATATTTATCTATGTATTTATTTATTTATATCTAGATATATTTATACATATTTATACATATTTATAGATTTATTTATTTATTTATTTATCTATACGCTTTTACATGGATAAGGCCGCATTCATATATAATGATCTCCAGCTAAGAAAGTGAAAAAAAGACTTTAGGTCAAAGGTCACAGGCACGATGGGTCACAGTGGTCATAAGATTCCGAATGTAAGCGCATGCAGAGAATTACTCTGACCCCAAAAAGTGTTCCGGGCAGACAACATTAGGGTATACATATATAAACAAGGTGTTTATATATTGTAATTTATGAGTTATTATGGGATTAGATGGTGTTAGATCCCAATACACGTAATTCTTTTATATCATGGATTTATTTATAATACGGTTTTAGTTTATATTATGGATTTTTATTGTATATCATGATTTTTAGATTTATGCGCATTTTTTTAAGTGGAGCGGCGCATCAGAATTCTGCTCAGAATTTATTTGGATTTTATGTCCTCTGAGTATCTCTTAATTTTTAGCACAACATCGACACAGGTTTTTATTATCTTTCCATATAAATTCTTAACTAATACATCTTATCCAGATTTTAACAAGTAATGCATCCCATCATATTTATTTTATATTTTATCTCTACGCCATTGATTTCAGCGCAAAAACTACATTATTGAGAATTATATTCCATCACATGTCATTTTATATATATACATTTTTATATATGTAGTTTTATAATTTTATATATAATTTTTTACTTATACAATTTTAAAGATATCTCCACGCTAGCGATTTTAGCGACTATTTTATATATATGGAGACATTAATAAAAATTGGTTGATGTATGTGAGCGCTGGTATAATCGCTGTTAAATAGCATCAGCACATTGAGTGACACTAACATCACTATGTGGATATATGGATGCAGAGTTAGATACTGATCATAAGGGTATTACTTACAGTATCAAATAAGCTACTGACCGCCGCGGTGGTTCAGTATGAAGTGAATTTAAAATAATCCTAAAAGAATATGGTATTTCCATATCACTACAATGTGACTACATGCATCATTAATGTAAATATTGCAGCACATACACATCTACAGCTGCAACCGTATACTAGACATGTGATGTAAGGGTTAAAAGTGCGACATTACTGTATATATATATTGTCCAATAAAGTGTGGCATGTAAGTTGAAGAAATCTAGAATGTACACCAGAAATACAAAGGTACGGGCACTACAGTAAATAAGCACGATATGGTACGAGTTAAAGTGTTATTGTTAACATACAATGCAGACAGCGGCTGTGCACTACACTATGGAGCAGCCGCGAGTCCCCATTTGCCACATGTAATGTCAATCAAACTGCGCAGAGCCCTGATTGGGCGCTGCTCATACATAAGCTTCACTTCCGGTGGCGAGGTCACACCCTCAGACGACGTCCGGAAGTGACGAAACGCGTCAGGGTCGTGACCTCGCAGGAAGTGACGCATGCGCTCCAGGGTGCGCTCCAGCCACCAAGCGAACCAGGAAGTGGAGGAAAATCAGCTCTACACATCGCTTTGGCGCCGAATTCCGGCGGACGGAGGGGCAAAACAGGCAGAGTGCACTCTTAATACTTATAAGGCTGTTTTATCATATGATTTTGGTACGCAGTTTTTTACAAGGGGGGAATATTTGATGTTTAATAAAGCTGTTTGGTTCAAACTGTACTACGCTATCCGCACATTTTTTCTTCATATACATATGCTGGGTTGGAGTGGATCCGCTCTGGTGTTTGGCAGATGATGAAGAAGTGGCCGTGCTGAGGAGATGGCAGTTACCTTGGGCTTTTGATTGAAATGCTGATATTTATTTCATTTCTGGTGAGTGCATCCCCAAAGGGGAGTGTGACCTGCACGCGGTGAAAAATTGATTATCCGGTGGAAGGTGTATCACTATATTTCCAGAAGTTTGGGTTCACTGCACCAATACAGACTATATTCCGGGACACCATGATGTTTTATGAACTCTTTTAATTTACTTTTAAAAAGACTGAATTTTAGCGCTGCTGCAATATTTAATGGGATAAGCACCTTTCTTTTACAGGATTTGGTTTTACCTGGACTTTAATATTGCCTTTTTACCGATTTGTACTGTATTTATAGTAGCTGCTTTAGTGATATCTAGTAGTCATTACTGGATATTTATACGTGTTTTATCTACCACATTTAAGTACGCACAATCCAGGAGCGTGGAGTGATAGTCCCAGAGGGCGGCATTGTTTGGCACTATCCGTTTATATTGAGTTCCTGACATAGCTAGAAAACTGACCAAGGTGTATTCGCTTGCTTAGTGTAGTCAGTTTTTAATGGGAAAGCAAATGGATTGGCAGGAACACCAAGGAGTTCACACAAAATAAGCAATACAAAGAGAACAGGATACTTTTTCATACCAGTACATGGTACAGCATACATGTACAGGGGGTCCCCGAGTTACGAACTCGTTAGGGACTGCCCGCCTGTACGGAAGTCGGAAATGTTCGTAAGTCGGCCGCGCATGCGCAGACCGACAAATACGGAGATTTCCGGAGATTTCCGATGTTCCGTCTAATGCCGTTCTGCGCATGCGTGGCAAATTACGGACATTTCCGGCATTTTCCGAGGCTCCGTATGGCCGTGCATGCGCAGAGCGGCCGGAACACGGCGAAAAACAACGAAAAATGGCGGAGGGTCCCCGCAACACCCCGTTCGTAAATATGGGTTGTTCGTAGGTCGGGCGTTCGTAAGTCGGGGACCCCCTGTATCAGGAATATGAAATGTTGGGTTTACATACTCCTTAATCACCAATCCCTGGAAAATCCTTGAGGGAATAGTTGGCTGGATAGGTTGGTTGTTCCTAGCTGATGACTCTAGTTTTCCACCTGGAGATAAGGCAGTACTAGTAATCAGCTACAGGCTCCTCTATAGGCCTAAATGTGCATGTCCAGTCAATCCAAATATCCATGTTTGTGGAAAGATCTTTTATAAAAAAGCTCTTTTGGTGAATGACTTGTGTGCCTGCATATCTGGCCACTAGGGATGGGCCCGGTGCTCGATGCGAACCCATGTTCGCATCGAGCACCGGGTGTTCGCTCGCTCGGCGAGCCCAGAACTATTTTGGCCGCTCGCATCACGTTCGTGTGATGCGAGCGGCCCCGCAATGCATTGCGGCCAGCGCGACCGGCGCAGTGCATTGCTGGCTGATGATTGGCCAAGCATGCACTGTGACCCCGCATGCTTGGCCAATCACAGAGCCGGAAACTCGAAGAGCCATAATTGGCTACAGGCAGGACGCCTGTAGCCAATTACAGCTCAGGGGCTTTAGTACACGCCCCCTCTTATAAAAGGCCGCCACGCCGTCTGCGCCGGTCACATGCTGTTCCGGCGTAGATAGAGCAGGATCGTTCTGTGTCACTCTGCTGGATTTAGTTAGAGAGATTTACTTAGAGAGATTGAGTTAGATAGATTCATTTAGAAAGATTGATTTAGAAAGAGGGGCTTGTAGTGTGTTCGTGGCAGGCAGGCACTGGCAGCAAACAGAGCTCCTATATTTTGTTCCCAGAAGCAACTATAGGACTTGTAGTGTGTTCGTGGCAGGCAGGCAGAGCTCCTATATTTTGTTCCCAGAAGCACCTATAGGACTTGTAGTGTGTTCGTGGCAGGCAGGCAGAGCTCATATATTTTGTTCCCAGAAGCACCTATAGGACTTGTAGTGTGTTCGTGGCAGGCAGGCAGAGCTCCTGTATTTTGTTCCCAGAAGCACCTATAGGACTTGAAGTGTGTTAGTCCCATCACACAGAGCTATATTTTCTTCCCAAAAGCACCTATAGGACTTGAAGTGTGTTAGTCCCATCACACAGAGATCATATATTTTTGTTCCCAGAGGCACCTATAGGACTTGAAGTGTGTTAGTCCCATCACACAGACCTATATTTTCTTCCCAGAAGCACCTATAGGACTTGAAGTGTGTTAGTCCCATCACACAGAGATCATATATTTTGTTCCCAGAAGCACCTATAGGACTTGAAGTGTGTTAGTCCCATCACACAGACCTACATTTTCTTCCCAGAAGCACCTATAGGACTTGAAGTGTGTTAGTCCCATCACACAGACCTATATTTTCTTCCCAGAAGCACCTATAGGACTTGAAGTGTGTTAGTCCCATCACACAGAGATCATATATTTTGTTCCCAGAGGCACCTATAGGACTTGAAGTGTGTTAGTCCCATCACACAGACCTATATTTTCTTCCCAGAAGCACCTATAGGACTTGAAGTGTGTTAGTCCCATCACACAGAGATCATATATTTTGTTCCCAGAAGCACCTATAGGGCTTGAAGTGTGTTAGTCCCATCACACAGACCTATATTTTCTTCCCAGAAGCACCTATAGGACTTGAAGTGTGTTAGTCCCATCACACAGACCTATATTTTCTTCCCATAAGCACCTATAGGACTTGAAGTGTGTTAGTCCCATCACACAGAGATCATATATTTTGTTCCCAGAAGCACCTATAGGACTTGAAGTGTGTTAGTCCCATCACACAGAGATCCTATATTTTGTTCCCAGAAGCACCTATAGGACTTGAAGTGTGTTAGTCCCATCACACAGAGCTATATTTTCTTCCCAGAAGCACCTATAGGACTTGAAGTGTGTTAGTCCCATCACACAGACCTATATTTTCTTCCCAGAAGCACCTATAGGACTTGAAGTGTGTTTGTGGCAGGCAGGCAGAGCTCCTATATTTTGTTCCCAGAAGCACCTATAGGACTTGTAGTGTTTTTGTGGCAGGCAGGCAGAGCTCCTATATTTTGTTCCCAGAAGCACCTATAGGACTTGTAGTGTGTTCGTGGCAGGCAGGCAGAGCTCCTATATTTTGTTCCCAGAAGCACCTATAGGACTTGTAGCGTGTTCGTGGCAGGCAGGCAGAGCTCCTATATTTTGTTCCCAGAAGCACCTATAGGACTTGTAGTGTGTTCGTGGCAGGCAGGCAGAGCTCCTATATTTTGTTCCCAGAAGCACCTATAGGACTTGAAGTGTGTTAGTCCCATCACACAGACCTACATTTTCTTCCCAGAAGCACCTATAGGACTTGTAGTGTGTTAGTCCCATCACACAGAGATCATATATTTTGTTCCCAGAGGCACCTATAGGACTTGAAGTGTGTTAGTCCCATCACACAGACCTATATTTTCTTCCCAGAAGCACCTATAGGACTTGAAGTGTGTTAGTCCCATCACACAGAGATCATATATTTTGTTCCCAGAAGCACCTATAGGACTTGAAGTGTGTTAGTCCCATCACACAGACCTATATTTTCTTCCCAGAAGCACCTATAGGACTTGAAGTGTGTTAGTCCCATCACACAGAGATCATATATTTTGTTCCCAGAGGCACCTATAGGACTTGAAGTGTGTTAGTCCCATCACACAGACCTATATTTTCTTCCCAGAAGCACCTATAGGACTTGAAGTGTGTTAGTCCCATCACACAGAGATCATATATTTTGTTCCCAGAGGCACCTATAGGACTTGAAGTGTGTTAGTCCCATCACACAGACCTACATTTTCTTCCCAGAAGCACCCATAGGACTTGAAGTGTGTTAGTCCCATCACACAGAGATCATATATTTTGTTCCCAGAAGCACCTATAGGACTTGAAGTGTGTTAGTCCCATCACACAGACCTATATTTTCTTCCCAGAAGCACCCATAGGACTTGAAGTGTGTTAGTCCCATCACACAGAGATCATATATTTTGTTCCCAGAAGCACCTATAGGACTTGAAGTGTGTTAGTCCCATCACACAGACCTATATTTTCTTCCCAGAAGCACCTATAGGACTTGAAGTGTGTTAGTCCCATCACACAGAGATCATATATGTTGTTCCCAGAGGCACCTATAGGACTTGAAGTGTGTTAGTCCCATCACACAGACCTACATTTTCTTCCCAGAAGCACACATAGGACTTGAAGTGTGTTAGTCCCATCACACAGAGATCATATATTTTGTTCCCAGAAGCACCTATAGGACTTGAAGTGTGTTAGTCCCATCACACAGACCTATATTTTCTTCCCAGAAGCACCCATAGGACTTGAAGTGTGTTAGTCCCATCACACAGAGATCATATATTTTGTTCCCAGAAGCACCTATAGGACTTGAAGTGTGTTAGTCCCATCACACAGACCTATATTTTCTTCCCAGAAGCACCTATAGGACTTGAAGTGTGTTAGTCCCATCACACAGAGATCATATATTTTGTTCCCAGAGGCACCTATAGGACTTGAAGTGTGTTAGTCCCATCACACAGACCTATATTTTCTTCCCAGAAGCACCTATAGGACTTGAAGTGTGTTAGTCCCATCACACAGAGATCATATATTTTGTTCCCAGAGGCACCTATAGGACTTGAAGTGTGTTAGTCCCATCACACAGACCTATATTTTCTTCCCAGAAGCACCTATAGGACTTGAAGTGTGTTAGTCCCATCACACAGAGATCATATATTTTGTTCCCAGAGGCACCTATAGGACTTGAAGTGTGTTAGTCCCATCACACAGAGATCTATATTTTGTTCCCAGAAGCACCTATAGGACTTGAAGTGTGTTAGTCCCATCACACACAGATCATATATTTTGTTCCCAGAAGCACCTATAGGACTTGAAGTGTGTTAGTCCCATCACACAGAGATCATATATTTTGTTCCCAGAAGCACCTATAGGACTTGAAGTGTGTTAGTCCCATCACACAGACCTCTTCCCAGAAGCACCCATAGGACTTGAAGTGTGTTAGTCCCATCACACAGAGATCATATATTTTGTTCCCAGAAGCACCTATAGGACTTGAAGTGTGTTAGTCCCATCACACAGACCTATATTTTCTTCCCAGAAGCACCTATAGGACTTGAAGTGTGTTAGTCCCATCACACAGAGATCATATATTTTGTTCCCAGAGGCACCTATAGGACTTGAAGTGTGTTAGTCCCATCACACAGACCTATATTTTCTTCCCAGAAGCACCTATAGGACTTGAAGTGTGTTAGTCCCATCACACAGAGATCATATATTTTTGTTCCCAGAGGCACCTATAGGACTTGAAGTGTGTTAGTCCCATCACACAGAGATCCTATATTTTGTTCCCAGAAGCACCTATAGGACTTGAAGTGTGTTAGTCCCATCACACAGAGATCCTATATTTTGTTCCCAGAAGCACCTATAGGACTTGAAGTGTGTTAGTCCCATCACACAGAGCTATATTTTCTTCCCAGAAGCACCTATAGGACTTGAAGTGTGTTAGTCCCATCACACAGAGCTATATTTTGTTCCCAGAAGCACCTATAGGACTTGAAGTGTGTTAGTCCTATCACACAGAGCTATATTTTCTTCCCAGAAGCACCTATAGGACTTGAAGTGTGTTAGTCCCATCACACAGAGCTATATTTTTGTTCCCAGAAGCACCTATAGGACTTGAAGTGTGTTAGTCCCATCACACAGAGATCCTCTATTTTCTTTGCAGAAGCACCCATAGGACTTCTAGTGTGTTAGTGGCATCACACAGAGCTCCTATATATTCTTCTCAGCAGCACCCACAGGACTTCTAGTGTGTAAGTGGCATCACACAGAGCTCCTATATTTTCTTTGCAGAAGCACCCATAGGACTTCTAGTGTGTTAGTGGCATCACACAGAGCTCCTATATATTCTTCTCAGCAGCACCCACAGGACTTCTAGTGTGTTAGTGGCATCACACAGAGCTCCTATATTTTCTTTGCAGAAGCACCCATAGGACTTCTAGTGTGTTAGTGGCATCACACAGAGCTCCTATATATTCTTCTCAGCAGCACCCACAGGACTTCTAGTGTGTTAGTGGCATCACACAGAGCTCCTATATTTTCTTTGCAGAAGCACCCATAGGACTTCTAGTGTGTTAGTGGCATCACACAGAGCTCCTATATATTCTTCTCAGCAGCACCCACAGGACTTCTAGTGTGTTAGTGGCATCACACAGAGCTCCTATATTTTCTTTGCAGAAGCACCCATAGGACTTCTAGTGTGTTAGTGGCATCACACAGAGCTCCTATATATTCTTCTCAGCAGCACCCACAGGACTACCGACTACAATGGCTGGAAGACCGCCAAGGGGAGGCAGAGCGTGCAGAGCCAAGAACACAGGGCAGGCAGGCTCTGTTTCTAGTGGACGTGGCCGTGGACGTGGTCGTGCATCGTCATCAGCACGTGGCCATGGGACACGCGCGTCTTTGTTTTCGGCAGCTGGACATGTGGAGCCGCATCATGCTGAAGGCTTGGTAGAATGGATGACCAAGCCCTCCTCATCCTCCTCATCCTCTCTCACCCAGGCTCAGGGTACTGGCAGAGCAGCTGCCAACGCGTACTCAATGGCATCATCAGCCACCCCTTCCCTAGACCCACCATGTCCTCCTGAGGAGTCCCCCGAACTCTTTGAGCACAGTGTTGGGTACATGCTCCAGGAGGATGCCCAACGATTCGAAGGCTCGGATGATGATACCCAGCTTGAGGAATCTGGCAGTACTGTTCCACCAGCTGCAGCTTACTGCCAGGTTTGCTCTAGTGGTGAAGAGGGAGGGGATGATGAGGTCACTGACTCCACGTGGGTGCCTGAAGGGAGAGAGGATGAGGAGGAGGACGAGGAGGAGGAGGATGCGGCGTCACATGTCCAACGAGGCAGGATGCCCCCTGGAGGCCAGGTAGAGGCCAGCACAGCAACTGTGCAACACCGCAGAGCTCCGCCTGTGCAGGGCGCTGCCTCTGCACGTTATCAGAAAAGTTCTTTGGTGTGGGCCTTTTTTGAGACGAGTGCATCAGATCGCACCACTGCTATTTGCAATATTTGTCTCAAGCGTATCTCGCGTGGCCAAAACATCAGCCGCTTGGGCACCACAAGCATGACCAGACATATGTCGACCTGCCATGCAGCTCGTTGGCAGGCACACATAAAAGACCCACACCAAAGAACTAAGCGGACCTCTCCTTGCTCCTCATCAGCTGGGATCTCCATCCCCACTACACCTTCAGTGCTCTCTGAAAGCTGCTCTGAGAGGACTGAAGGTGTAGAATTAGGTGTGTCACAACCAAGTACTTGCAGTACACCGACGTCCGATTGCAGCAGGCAAATTTCCCTGCCCCAGCTGCTGGACCGTAGAAAGAAGTACACTCCCAGCCATCCACATGCCCAGCGGTTGAATGCTAGCTTGGCTAAATTGCTAGCACTTCAGCTGCTGCCTTTTCAGTTGGTAGACTCGGCCCCCTTCCGTGAGTTTGTTCAATGTGCGGTTCCTCAGTGGCAGGTTCCCAAACGCCACTTTTTCTCACGGAAGGCGATTCCGTCTCTCTACCGGCATGTGGAAGGCAATGTCCATGCCTTGCTGGACAGGGCGGTCAGCGGTAAGGTGCATATTACCGCTGACTCATGGTCCAGCAGGCATGGACAGGGACGGTACCTTTCTTTCACGGCCCATTGGGTCACTCTATTGGCAGCTGGGAGGGATGCAGGACAAGGTGCAGTAGTGTTGGAGGTTGTTCCGCCACCACGCCTCCAAAACGCTACTACTGCTACTGGTTGTGACACACCTCTCTCCTCCACCCCCCTCCTCTTCTTCTTCCTCCAGTGCTCTGTCCTTGGAACCAGCGGTGCTCCGTAGGCGTACAAGGGGCTACGCAAGTACGCAGGCAAAAAGATGCCATGCCGTGCTTGCGCTGGTGTGTTTGGGGGACAGGAGCCACACTGGGCCAGAGGTTCTGGCAGCTCTGCAGGGGCAGGCCGAGAGGTGGCTGACGCCACGTCAGCTTAAGCCAGGAATGGTCGTTTCTGACAATGGCACCAACCTCCTCTCCGCCCTGCGACAGGGGCAGCTCACCCATGTGCCCTGCATGGCTCACGTCCTCAACCTGGTGGTGCAGCGGTTCTTGGGCAGGTTCCCAGGCTTACAGGATGTCCTGAGGCAGGCCAGGAAAGTCTGTGTGCATTTCCGCCGATCTTATAATGCCAGTGCTCGGCTGACTGAGCTGCAAAAGGAGCTGAACCTGCCCAAGAACCGCCTAATATGTGACATGCCCACCAGGTGGATCTCAACGTTGGCCATGCTGCAGCGACTGCACACGCAGCAGAGGGCCATCAATGAGTACCTTTGCGACTACGGCACCAGGACAGGGTCAGGGGAGCTTGGTTTTTTTTCCCCACGTCAGTGGAGCATGATCAGGGATGCATGCACTGTCCTCTCACCATTTGAGGAGGCCACGAGGATGGTGAGCAGTGACAGTGCATGCATCAGTGACACTGTCCCTCTTGTCCACCTGTTGGAGCATACGCTGCGTGGGATAATGGACAGGGCACTTGAGGCAGAACAGAGGCAGGAAGAGGAGGACTTCCTTGCCTCTCAAGGCCCCCTTTATCCGGACAGTGTTCCTTCTGTCCCACCCATCACACAGGAAGAGGATGAGGAGGAGGAGGAGGAGGAGGATTGTGTGAGCATGGAGGTGGAGCCTGGCACTCAGCATCAGCAGCAGCAGTCTTTTAGGGATGATGTACAGTCCCAACAAACCAGTGGACTTGTACGTGGCTGGGAGGAGGTGGCTGGCGATCATGTCATCCTCAGTGACCCAGAAGACTCCGGACCGAATGCCTCAGCTAACCTACGCTGCATGGCCTCCCTGATCCTGCAAAGCCTGCGGAAGGATCCTCGTGTTCTTCGGATCAAGGAGAGGGACCATTACTGGCTGGCCACTCTCCTTGATCCGCGGTACAAGGGTAAGGTTGCGGACCTTATCTTGCCGTCGCAGAGGGAGCAGAGGATGAGACATCTCAGGGAGGCCTTGCAGAAAGGTCTGTGCAACGCTTTCCCAGAAACTGGGAGGTTACAAACTCCTGGTCCTGGGCGACGAGTTGCTGAGGCTTCGGTCAGTAGCAGAAGGAGCGGTGGGGAAGGTGGACGTCTGACCGATGCGTTCAGACAATTTTTTAGTCCGCAGCCCCAAGGTATGATCGGTTCCAGCAACCATCGCCAGCGTCTGATATACATGGTGCAGGAATACCTTGGGGCAAGGTCAGACTTGGACACCTTTCCCACCGAAAATCCTCTGGCTTACTGGGTCCTGAGTAGGGATGAGCCGAACACCCCCGGGTTCGGTTCGAACCAGAACCTTCGAACGGACCGAAAGTTCGCGCGAATTTTCGAACCCTATATGTTATAATGGACGCGAACGTTCGAAATCAAAAGTGCTAATTACAACGGCCAATATGCATGTTAATGTCATAAAACAGGTTTGGGGACCCGGGTCCTGCCCCAGGGGACATATATCAATGCAAAAAGAACTTTTAAAAACTAACGTTTTTTCGGGAGCAGTCATTTTAATGATGCATAAAGTGAAAAAAAAAAAAAGTGAAATTTTCCTTTAAATATGGTACCTGGGGGGTGTCTAAAGTATGCCTGTGAAGTGGCATGTGTTTCCCGTGTTTAGAACTGTCCTTGCACAAAATGACATTTGTAAAGGAAAAAAAGAAGCCATTTAAAACCACTTGCGGCTTTAGGTTTGTTCTTAAGTAGAATCTGAACAGGTACATTATGAAGTGTAGCTCCATCCCAAAAAAATCTATTTTTAAGCTTTTTGGAGAACATAGGGAGGGGTTATCACCCCTGTAACATTTGCTGTCTTTGCACATCTGTTCAGAACATGTCACCTCACTTTCCGTCCCAATGACAAATGTTTTTGGAAAAGTGGGGTTTTAATTGAAACAAGGATTGGTGATAAAGTATCAGTAGAGAGGAGATACCTTTTTCCCAAATTAAATCTAACAGGATAGAATTTCCCTTCCTAGGGGTAGATTTCCTCTCACTTCCTGTTTTCTCTTTCCATTTGCAAGTAGGAGTCGTTTGTAAGTTGGATGTTTGAAAGTAGGGGCCTGGCGTATATACTCTGCAGAAATTTGCCCTATTAGATGTTGGTGTAGCCACAAGACTGGTGGGCACAGGAATGGGCCCTGCTATGAGTTAATAGATCAAGATTTGTAATTGCATGCACCTGTTGAACAGGGCAGAAAAATTGGGGGTGGTGGTGGTGGTGGACGGTGTTGCCACAAGACTGTAAGCTCTCACAGTTACTCTTGGTGGGCGCAGGAATGGGCCCTGCTGTGAGTTATTAGATCAAGATTTGTAATTGCAAGCACCTGATGAACAGGGCAGAAAAATTGGGCCTTTGGCGGTGGTGGTGGACGGTGTTGCCACAAGACTGTAAGCTCTCACAGTTACTCTTGGTGGGCGCAGGAATGGGCCCTGCTGTGAGTTATTAGATCAAGATTTGTAATTGCAAGCACCTGATGAACAGGGCAGAAAAATTGGGCCTTTGGCGGTGGTGGTGGACGGTGTTGCCACAAGACTGTAGGCCCTCATAGTTACTCTTGGTGGCGCAGGAATGGGCCCTGCTGTGAGTTATTAGATCAAGATTTGTAATTGCAAGCACCTGATGAACAGGGCAGAAAAATTGGGCCTTTGGCGGTGGTGGTGGACGGTGTTGCCACAAGACTGTAGGCCCTCACAGTTACTCTTGGTGGGCGCAGGAATGGGCCCTGTTGTGAGTTATTAGATCAAGATTTGTAATTGCAAGCACCTGATGAACAGGGCAGAAAAATTGGGCCTTTGGCGGTGGTGGTGGACGGTGTTGCCACAAGACTGCAGGCCCTCATAGTTACTCTTGGTGGGCGCAGGAATGGGCCCTGCTGTGAACTATTAGATCAAGATTTGTAATTACCCGCCCCTGTTAAACAGGGGCTGAAAAATTGTGCCTTAGGCACTGGTGCTGGTGCCACAACACTGCAACCCCTCACAGAGACTGTACTTGGAGCACAGCAGTCACACGTGTTGCGAAGCATTTTTTTTAAAAAATTGTAAGTACCCGCCCCTGTTAAACAGGGGCTGAAAAATTGTGCCTTAGGCACTGGTGCTGGTGCCACAACACTGCAACCCCTCACAGAGACTGTACTTGGAGCACAGCAGTCACACGTGTTGCGAAGCATTTTTTTAAAAAATTGTAAGTACCCGCCCCTGTTAAACAGGGGCTGAAAAATTGTGCCTTAGGCACTGGTGCTGGTGCCACAACACTGCAACCCGGCCCTCACAGATACTGTACTTGGAGCACAGCAGTCACACGTGTTGCGAAGCATTTTTTTAAAAAATTGTAAGTACACGCCCCTGTTAAACAGGGGCTGAAAAATTGTGCCTTAGGCACTGGTGCTGGTGCCACAACACTGCAACCCGGCCCTCACAGATACTGTACTTGGAGCACAGCAGTCACACGTGTTGCGAAGCATTTTTTTAAAAAATTGTAAGTACCCGCCCCTGTTAAACAGGGGCTGAAAAATTGTGCCTTAGGCACTGGTGCTGGTGCCACAACACTGCAACCCGGCCCTCACAGATACTGTACTTGGAGCACAGCAGTCACACGTGTTGCGAAGCATTTTTTTAAAAAATTGTAAGTACCCGCCCCTGTTAAACAGGGGCTGAAAAATTGTGCCTTAGGCACTGGTGCTGGTGCCACAACACTGCAACACGGCCCTCACAGAGACTGTACTTGGAGCACAGCAGTCACACGTGTTGCGAAGCATTTTTTTAAAAAATTGTAAGTACACGCCCCTGTTAAACAGGGGCTGAAAAATTGTGCCTTAGGCACTGGTGTGGTGGCATGGATCATTGAGGAGGAGGAAGAGGATAGTCAGTGAACATAAGAGGACAGTCACTCAGCATCAGCATAGGCAGTCTTGAAGGGATGTGACATTAAAAATTATTCGGTTATATCTGCCTCAGGTGCCTGGTAGCTGGTGGTGATCCAAGACTGATTCATTTTGATGAATGTCAGTCGATCAACCGAGGCGGTGGACAGGCGCACCCTATGATCAGTCACAAATCCTCCAGCAGCACTGAATGTGCGTTCGGAAAGAACGCTGGAGGCAGGACAGGCCAGTAGCTCAATTGCATACTGTGCAAGCTCTGGCCAGTGATCCATCCTCAGGACCCAGTAAGCCAGAGGATTTTCGGTGGGAAAGGTGTCCAAGTCTGACCTTGCCCCAAGGTATTCCTGCACCATGTATATCAGACGCTGGCGATGGTTGCTGGAACCGATCATACCTTGGGGCTGCGGACTAAAAAATTGTCTGAACGCATCGGTCAGACGTCCACCTTCCCCACCGCTCCTTCTGCCACTGACCGAAGCCTCAGCAACTCGTCGCCCAGGACCAGGAGTTTGTAGCCTCCCAGTTTCTGGGAACGCGTTGCACAGACCTTTCTGCAAGGCCTCCCTGAGATGTCTCATCCTCTGCTCCCTCTGCGACGGCAAGATAAGGTCCGCAACCTTACCCTTTTACCGCGGATCAAGGAGAGTGGCCAGCCAGTAATGGTCCCTCTCCTTGATCCGAAGAACACGAGGATCCTTCCGCAGGCTTTGCAGGATCAGGGAGGCCATGCAGCGTAGGTTAGCTGAGGCATTCGGTCCGGAGTCTTCTGGGTCACTGAGGATGACATGATCGCCAGCCACCTCCTCCCAGCCACGTACAAGTCCACTGGTTTGTTGGGACTGTACATCATCCCTAAAAGACTGCTGCTGCTGATGCTGAGTGCCAGGCTCCACCTCCATGCTCACACAATCCTCCTCCTCCTCCTCCTCCTCCTCCTCATCCTCTTCCTGTGTGATGGGTGGGACAGAAGGAACACTGTCCGGATAAAGGGGGCCTTGAGAGGCAAGGAAGTCCTCCTCTTCCTGCCTCTGTTCTGCCTCAAGTGCCCTGTCCATTATCCCACGCAGCGTATGCTCCAACAGGTGGACAAGAGGGACAGTGTCACTGATGCATGCACTGTCACTGCTCACCATCCTCGTGGCCTCCTCAAATGGTGAGAGGACAGTGCATGCATCCCTGATCATGCTCCACTGACGTGGGGAAAAAAACCCAAGCTCCCCTGACCCTGTCCTGGTGCCGTAGTCGCAAAGGTACTCATTGATGGCCCTCTGCTGCGTGTGCAGTCGCTGCAGCATGGCCAACGTTGAGTTCCACCTGGTGGGCATGTCACATATTAGGCGGTTCTTGGGCAGGTTCAGCTCCTTTTGCAGCTCAGTCAGCCGAGCACTGGCATTATAAGATCGGCGGAAATGCACACAGACTTTCCTGGCCTGCCTCAGGACATCCTGTAAGCCTGGGAACCTGCCCAAGAACCGCTGCACCACCAGGTTGAGGACGTGAGCCATGCAGGGCACATGGGTGATCTGCCCCTGTCGCAGGGCGGAGAGGAGGTTGGTGCCATTGTCAGAAACGACCATTCCTGGCTTAAGCTGACGTGGCGTCAACCACCTCTCGGCCTGCCCCTGCAGAGCTGCCAGAACCTCTGGCCCAGTGTGGCTCCTGTCCCCCAAACACACCAGCGCAAGCACGGCATGGCATCTTTTTGCCTGCGTACTTGCGTAGCCCCTTGTACGCCTACGGAGCACCGCTGGTTCCAAGGACAGAGCACTGGAGGAAGAAGAAGAGGAGGGGGTGGAGGAGAGAGGTGTGTCACAACCAGTAGCAGTAGTCGCGTTTTGGAGGCGTGGTGGCGGAACAACCTCCAACACTACTGCACCTTGTCCTGCATCCCTCCCAGCTGCCAATAGAGTGACCCAATGCTCCGTGAAAGAAAGGTACCGTCCCTGTCCATGCCTGCTGGACCATGAGTCAGCGGTAATATGCACCTTACCGCTGACCGCCCTGTCCAGCGAGGCATGGACATTGCCCTCCACATGCCGGTAGAGAGACGGAATCGCCTTCCGCGAGAAAAAGTGGCGTTTGGGAACCTGCCACTGAGGAACCGCACATTGAACAAACTCACGGAAGGGGGCCGAGTCTACCAACTGAAAAGGCAGCAGTTGAAGTGCTAGCAATTTAGCAAGGCTAGCATTCAACCGCTGGGCATGTGGATGGCTGGGAGTGTACTTCTTTCTACGGTCCAGCAGCTGGGGCAGGGAAATTTGCCTGCTGCAATCGGACGTCGGTGTACTGCAAGTACTTGGTTGTGACACACCGAATTCTACACCTTCAGTCCTCTCAGAGCAGCTTTCAGAGAGGACTGAAGATGTAGTGGGGATGGAGATCCCAGCTGAGGAGGAGCAAGGAGAGGTCCGCTTAGTTCTTTGGTGTGGGTCTTTTATGTGTGCCTGCCAACGAGCTGCATGGCAGGTCGCCATATGTCTGGTCATGCTTGTCGTGCCCAAGCGGCTGATGTTTTGGCCACGCGAGATACGCTTGAGACAAATATTGCAAATAGCAGTGGTGCGATCTGCTGCACTCGTCTCAAAAAAGGCCCACACCAAAGAACTTTTCTGATAACGTGCAGAGGCAGCGCCCAGCACAGGCAGAGCTCTGCGGTGTTGTACAGTTGCTGTGCTGGCCTCTACCTGGCCTCCAGGGGGCATCCTGCCTCGTTGGACATGTGACGCCGCATCCTCCTCCTCCTCGTCCTCCTCCTCATCCTCTCTCCCTTGAGGCACCCACGTGGAGTCAGTGACCTCATCATCCCCTCCCTCTTCACCACTAGAGCAAACCTGGCAGTAAGCTGCAGCTGGTGGAACAGTACTGCCAGATTCCTCAAGCTGGGTATCGTCATCCGAGCCTTCGAATCGTTGGGCATCCTCCTGGAGCATGTACCCAACACTGTGCTCAAAGAGTTCGGGGGACTCCTCAGGAGGACATGGTGGGTCTAGGGAAGGGGTGGCTGATGATGCTCTGTCAGTACCCTGAGCCTGGGTGAGAGAGGATGAGGAGGATGAGGAGGGCTTGGTCATCCATTCTACCAAGCCTTCAGCATGATGCGGCTCCACATGTCCAGCTGCCGAAAACAAAGACGCGCGTGTCCCATGGCCACGTGCTGATGACGATGCACGTGATGGGACTAACACACTTCAAGTCCTATAGGTGCTTCTGGAACAAAATATAGCTCTGTGTGTGTGATGGGACTAACACACTTCAAGTCCTATAGGTTCTTCTGGGAAGAAAATATAGCTCTGTGTGTGTAATGGGACTAACACACTTCAAGTCCTATAGGTGCCTCTGGGAACAAAATATAGCTCTGTGTGTGTGATGGGACTAACACACTTCAAGTCCTATAGGTGCTTCTGGGAAGAAAATATAGCTCTGTGTGTGTGATGGGACTAACACACTTCAAGTCCTATAGGTGCTTCTGGGAACAAAATATAGCTCTGTGTGTGTGATGGAACTAACACACTTCAAGTCCTATAGGTGCTTCTGGGAACAAAATATAGCTCTGTGTGTGTGATGGGACTAACCCACTTCAAGTCCTATAGGTGCTTCTGGGAACAAAATATAGCTCTGTGTGTGTGATGGGACTAACACACTTCAAGTCCTATAGGTTCTTCTGGGAACAAAATATAGCTCTGTGTGTGTGATGGGACTAACACACTTCAAGTCCTATAGGTGCTTCTGGGAACAAAATATAGCTCTGTGTGTGTGATGGGACTAACACACTTCAAGTCCTATAGGTGCTTCTGGGAAGAAAATATAGCTCTGTGTGTGTAATGGGACTAACACACTTCAAGTCCTATAGGTGCCTCTGGGAACAAAATATAGCTCTGTGTGTGTGATGGGACTAACACACTTCAAGTCCTATAGGTGCTTCTGGGAAGAAAATATAGCTCTGTGTGTGTGATGGGACTAACACACTTCAAGTCCTATAGGTTCTTCTGGGAACAAAATATAGCTCTGTGTGTGTGATGGGACTAACACACTTCAAGTCCTATAGGTGCTTCTGGGAACAAAATATAGCTCTGTGTGTGTGATGGGACTAACACACTTCAAGTCCTATAGGTGCTTCTGGGAACAAAATATAGCTCTGTGTGTGTGATGGGACTAACACACTTCAAGTCCTATAGGTGCTTCTGGGAACAAAATATAGCTCTGTGTGTGTGATGGGACTAACACACTTCAAGTCCTATAGGTGCTTCTGGGAACAAAATATAGCTCTGTGTGTGTGATGGGACTAACACACTTCAAGTCCTATAGGTGCTTCTGGGAAGAAAATATAGCTCTGTGTGTGTAATGGGACTAACACACTTCAAGTCCTATAGGTGCCTCTGGGAACAAAATATAGCTCTGTGTGTGTGATGGGACTAACACACTTCAAGTCCTATAGGTGCTTCTGGGAAGAAAAATATAGCTCTGTGTGTGTAATGGGACTAACACACTTCAAGTCCTATAGGTGCCTCTGGGAACAAAATATAGCTCTGTGTGTGTGATGGGACTAACACACTTCAAGTCCTATAGGTGCTTCTGGGAACAAAATATAGCTCTGTGTGTGTGATGGGACTAACACACTTCAAGTCCTATAGGTTCTTCTGGGAACAAAATATAGCTCTGTGTGTGTGATGGGACTAACACACTTCAAGTCCTATAGGTGCTTCTGGGAACAAAATATAGCTCTGTGTGTGTGATGGGACTAACACACTTCAAGTCCTATAGGTGCTTCTGGGAACAAAATATAGCTCTGTGTGTGTGATGGGACTAACACACTTCAAGTCCTATAGGTGCTTCTGGGAAGAAAATATAGCTCTGTGTGTGTGATGGGACTAACACACTTCAAGTCCTATAGGTGCCTCTGGGAACAAAATATAGCTCTGTGTGTGTGATGGGACTAACACACTTCAAGTCCTATAGGTGCTTCTGGGAAGAAAATATAGCTCTGTGTGTGTGATGGGACTAACACACTTCAAGTCCTATAGGTTCTTCTGGGAACAAAATATAGCTCTGTGTGTGTGATGGGACTAACACACTTCAAGTCCTATAGGTGCTTCTGGGAAGAAAATATAGCTCTGTGTGTGTGATGGGACTAACACACTTCAAGTCCTATAGGTTCTTCTGGGAACAAAATATAGCTCTGTGTGTGTGATGGGACTAACACACTTCAAGTCCTATAGGTGCTTCTGGGAACAAAATATAGCTCTGTGTGTGTGATGGGACTAACACACTTCAAGTCCTATAGGTGCTTCTGGGAAGAAAATATAGCTCTGTGTGTGTAATGGGACTAACACACTTCAAGTCCTATAGGTGCCTCTGGGAACAAAATATAGCTCTGTGTGTGTGATGGGACTAACACACTTCAAGTCCTATAGGTGCCTCTGGGAAGAAAATATAGCTCTGTGTGTGTGATGGGACTAACACACTTCAAGTCCTATAGGTGCTTCTGGGAACAAAATATAGCTCTGTGTGTGTGATGGGACTAACACACTTCAAGTCCTATAGGTGCTTCTGGGAAGAAAATATAGCTCTGTGTGTGTAATGGGACTAACACACTTCAAGTCCTATAGGTGCCTCTGGGAACAAAATATAGCTCTGTGTGTGTGATGGGACTAACACACTTCAAGTCCTATAGGTGCCTCTGGGAAGAAAATATAGCTCTGTGTGTGTGATGGGACTAACACACTTCAAGTCCTATAGGTGCTTCTGGGAACAAAATATAGCTCTGTGTGTGTGATGGGACTAACACACTTCAAGTCCTATAGGTGCTTCTGGGAACAAAATATAGCTCTGTGTGTGTGATGGGACTAACACACTTCAAGTCCTATAGGTGCTTCTGGGAACAAAATATAGCTCTGTGTGTGTGATGGGACTAACACACTTCAAGTCCTATAGGTGCTTCTGGGAACAAAATATAGCTCTGTGTGTGTGATGGGACTAACACACTTCAAGTCCTATAGGTGCTTCTGGGAAGAAAATATAGCTGTGTGTGTGTAATGGGACTAACACACTTCAAGTCCTATAGGTGCCTCTGGGAACAAAATATAGCTCTGTGTGTGTGATGGGACTAACACACTTCAAGTCCTATAGGTGCTTCTGGGAAGAAAATATAGCTCTGTGTGTGTGATGGGACTAACACACTTCAAGTCCTATAGGTGCTTCTGGGAACAAAATATAGCTCTGTGTGTGTGATGGGACTAACACACTTCAAGTCCTATAGGTGCTTCTGGGAAGAAAATATAGCTCTGTGTGTGTAATGGGACTAACACACTTCAAGTCCTATAGGTGCCTCTGGGAACAAAATATAGCTCTGTGTGTGTGATGGGACTAACACACTTCAAGTCCTATAGGTGCTTCTGGGAACAAAATATAGCTCTGTGTGTGTGACGGGACTAACACACTTCAAGTCCTATAGGTGCTTCTGGGAACAAAATATAGCTCTGTGTGTGTGATGGGACTAACACACTTCAAGTCCTATAGGTGCTTCTGGGAAGAAAATATAGCTCTGTGTGTGTGATGGAACTAACACACTTCAAGTCCTATAGGTGCTTCTGGGAAGAAAATATAGCTCTGTGTGTGTAATGGGACTAACACACTTCAAGTCCTATAGGTGCCTCTGGGAACAAAATATAGCTCTGTGTGTGTGATGGGACTAACACACTTCAAGTCCTATAGGTGCTTCTGGGAAGAAAATATAGCTCTGTGTGTGTGATGGGACTAACACACTTCAAGTCCTATAGGTGCCTCTGGGAACAAAATATAGCTCTGTGTGTGTGATGGGACTAACACACTTCAAGTCCTATAGGTGCTTCTGGGAACAAAATATAGCTCTGTGTGTGTGATGGGACTAACACACTTCAAGTCCTATAGGTGCTTCTGGGAACAAAATATAGCTCTGTGTGTGTGATGGGACTAACACACTTCAAGTCCTATAGGTGCTTCTGGGAAGAAAATATAGCTCTGTGTGTGTAATGGGACTAACACACTTCAAGTCCTATAGGTGCCTCTGGGAACAAAATATAGCTCTGTGTGTGTGATGGGACTAACACACTTCAAGTCCTATAGGTGCTTCTGGGAAGAAAATATAGCTCTGTGTGTGTGATGGGACTAACACACTTCAAGTCCTATAGGTTCTTCTGGGAACAAAATATAGCTCTGTGTGTGTGATGGGACTAACACACTTCAAGTCCTATAGGTGCTTCTGGGAAGAAAATATAGCTCTGTGTGTGTGATGGGACTAACACACTTCAAGTCCTATAGGTTCTTCTGGGAACAAAATATAGCTCTGTGTGTGTGATGGGACTAACACACTTCAAGTCCTATAGGTGCTTCTGGGAACAAAATATAGCTCTGTGTGTGTGATGGGACTAACACACTTCAAGTCCTATAGGTGCTTCTGGGAAGAAAATATAGCTCTGTGTGTGTAATGGGACTAACACACTTCAAGTCCTATAGGTGCCTCTGGGAACAAAATATAGCTCTGTGTGTGTGATGGGACTAACACACTTCAAGTCCTATAGGTGCCTCTGGGAACAAAATATAGCTCTGTGTGTGTGATGGGACTAACACACTTCAAGTCCTATAGGTGCTTCTGGGAACAAAATATAGCTCTGTGTGTGTGATGGGACTAACACACTTCAAGTCCTATAGGTGCTTCTGGGAAGAAAATATAGCTCTGTGTGTGTAATGGGACTAACACACTTCAAGTCCTATAGGTGCCTCTGGGAACAAAATATAGCTCTGTGTGTGTGATGGGACTAACACACTTCAAGTCCTATAGGTGCCTCTGGGAAGAAAATATAGCTCTGTGTGTGTGATGGGACTAACACACTTCAAGTCCTATAGGTGCTTCTGGGAACAAAATATAGCTCTGTGTGTGTGATGGGACTAACACACTTCAAGTCCTATAGGTGCTTCTGGGAACAAAATATAGCTCTGTGTGTGTGATGGGACTAACACACTTCAAGTCCTATAGGTGCTTCTGGGAACAAAATATAGCTCTGTGTGTGTGATGGGACTAACACACTTCAAGTCCTATAGGTGCTTCTGGGAACAAAATATAGCTCTGTGTGTGTGATGGGACTAACACACTTCAAGTCCTATAGGTGCTTCTGGGAAGAAAATATAGCTCTGTGTGTGTAATGGGACTAACACACTTCAAGTCCTATAGGTGCCTCTGGGAACAAATATAGCTCTGTGTGTGTGATGGGACTAACACACTTCAAGTCCTATAGGTGCTTCTGGGAAGAAAATATAGCTCTGTGTGTGTGATGGGACTAACACACTTCAAGTCCTATAGGTGCTTCTGGGAAGAAAATATAGCTCTGTGTGTGTGATGGGACTAACACACTTCAAGTCCTATAGGTGCTTCTGGGAACAAAATATAGCTCTGTGTGTGTGATGGGACTAACACACTTCAAGTCCTATAGGTGCTTCTGGGAACAAAATATAGCTCTGTGTGTGTGATGGGACTAACACACTTCAAGTCCTATAGGTGCTTCTGGGAACAAAATATAGCTCTGTGTGTGTGATGGGACTAACACACTTCAAGTCCTATAGGTGCTTCTGGGAACAAAATATAGCTCTGTGTGTGTGATGGGACTAACACACTACAAGTCCTATAGGTGCTTCTGGGAACAAAATATAGGAGCTCTGCCTGCCTGCCACGAACACACTACAAGTCCTATAGGTGCTTCTGGTAACAAAATATAGGAGCTCTGCCTGCCTGCCACGAACACACTACAAGTCCTATAGGTGCTTCTGGTAACAAAATATAGGAGCTCTGCCTGCCTGCCACGAACACACTACAAGTCCTATAGGTGCTTCTGGTAACAAAATATAGGAGCTCTGCCTGCCTGCCACGAACACACTACAAGTCCTATAGGTGCTTCTGGTAACAAAATATAGGAGCTCTGCCTGCCTGCCACGAACACACTACAAGCCCCTCTTTCTCAATCAATCTTTGTAACTGAATCTATCTAACTCAATTTCTGTAAGTGAATCTCTCTACCTAACTAAATCGAGCAGAGTGTCACAGAATCAGCCTGCTCAATCTGCGCCGGAACAGCATGTGACCGGCGCAGACGGCGTGGCGGCCTTTTATAGGGGGGGGCGTGTACTACAGCCCCTGAGCTGTAATTGGCTACAGGCGTCCTGCCTGTAGCCAATTATGGCTCTTCGAGTTTCCGGGGCTGTGATTGGCCAAGCATGCGGGGTCACAGTGCATGCTTGGCCAATCATCAGCCAGCAATGCACTGCGCCGGCCGCGCCGGCCGCAATGCATTGCGGGGCCGCTCGCAACACCCGAACGTGATGCGAGCGGCCAAAATAGTTCTGGGCTCGCCGAGCGAGCGAACGCCCGGTGCTCGATGCGAACGTGGGTTCGCATCGAGCACCGGGCCCATCCCTAGTCCTGAGGATGGATCACTGGCCAGAGCTTGCACAGTATGCAATTGAGCTACTGGCCTGTCCTGCCTCCAGCGTTCTTTCCGAACGCACATTCAGTGCTGCTGGAGGATTTGTCACCGATCATAGGGTGCGCCTGTCCACCGCCTCGGTTGATCGACTGACCTTCATCAAAATGAATCAGTCTTGGATCACCACCAGCTACCAGGCACCTGAGGCGGATATAACCGAATAATTTTTAATGTCACATCCCTTCAAGACTGCCTATGCTGATGCTGAGTGACTGTCCTCTTATGTTCACTGACTATCCTCTTCCTCCTCCTCAATGATCCATGCCACCACACCAGTGCCTAAGGCACAATTTTTCAGCCCCTGTTTAACAGGGGCGTGTACATACAATTTTTTATAAAAAAATGCTTCGCAACACGTGTGACTGCTGTGCTCCAAGTACAGTATCTGTGAGGGGTTGCAGTGTTGTGGCACCAGCACCAGTGCCTAAGGCACAATTTTTCAGCCCCTGTTTAACAGGGGCGTGTACTTACAATTTTTTAAAAAAATGCTTCGCAACACGTGTGACTGCTGTGCTCCAAGTACAGTATCTGTGAGGGGTTGCAGTGTTGTGGCACCAGCACCAGTGCCTAAGGCACAATTTTTCAGCCCCTGTTTAACAGGGGCGTGTACTTACAATTTTTTAAAAAAATGCTTCGCAACACGTGTGACTGCTGTGCTCCAAGTACAGTATCTGTGAGGGGTTGCAGTGTTGTGGCACCAGCACCAGTGCCTAAGGCACAATTTTTCAGCCCCTGTTTAACAGGGGCGGGTAATTACAAATCTTGATCTAATAGTTCACAGCAGGGCCCATTCCTGCGCCCACCAAGAGTAACTATAAGGGCCTGCAGTCTTGTGGCAACACCGTCCACCACCACCGCCAAAGGCCCAATTTTTCTGCCCTGTTCATCAGGTGCTTGCAATTACAAATCTTGATCTAATAACTCACAGCAGGGCCCATTCCTGCGCCCACCAAGAGTAACTGTGAGAGCTTGCAGTCTTGTGGCAACACCGTCCACCACCACCGCCAAAGGCCCAATTTTTCTGCCCTGTTCATCAGGTGCTTGCAATTACAAATCTTGATCTAATAACTCACAGCAGGGCCCATTCCTGCGCCCACCAAGAGTAACTGTGAGAGCTTACAGTCTTGTGGCAACACCGTCCACCACCACCACCACCCCCAATTTTTCTGCCCTGTTCAACAGGTGCATGCAATTACAAATCTTGATCTATTAACTCACAGCAGGGCCCATTCCTGTGCCCACCAGTCTTGTGGCTACACCAACATCTAATAGGGCAAATTTCTGCAGAGTATATACGCCAGGCCCCTACTTTCAAACATCCAACTTACAAACGACTTCTACTTGCAAATGGAAAGAGAAAACAGGAAGTGAGAGGAAATCTACCCCTAGGAAGGGAAATTCTATCCTATTAGATTTAATTTGGGAAAAAGGTATCTCCTCTCTACTGATACTTTATCACCAATCCTTGTTTCAATTAAAACCCCACTTTTCCAAAAACATTTGTCATTGGGACGGAAAGTGAGGTGACATGTTCTGAACAGATGTGCAAAGACAGCAAATGTTACAGGGGTGATAACCCCTCCCTATGTTCTCCAAAAAGCTTAAAAATAGATTTTTTTGGGATGGAGCTACACTTCATAATGTACCTGTTCAGATTCTACTTAAGAACAAACCTAAAGCCGCAAGTGGTTTTAAATGGCTTCTTTTTTTCCTTTACAAATGTCATTTTGTGCAAGGACAGTTCTAAACACGGGAAACACATGCCACTTCACAGGCATACTTTAGACACCCCCCAGGTACCATATTTAAAGGAAAATTTCACTTTTTTTTTTTTCACTTTATGCATCATTAAAATGACTGCTCCCGAAAAAACGTTAGTTTTTAAAAGTTCTTTTTGCATTGATATATGTCCCCTGGGGCAGGACCCGGGTCCCCAAACCTGTTTTATGACATTAACATGCATATTGGCCGTTGTAATTAGCACTTTTGATTTCGAACGTTCGCGTCCATTATAACGTATAGGGTTCGAAAATTTGCGCGAACTTTCGGTCCGTTCGAAGGTTCTGGTGCGAACCGAACCCGGGGGTGTTCGGCTCATCCCTACTGGCCACCTAATGTCTGCTGGTAACTTTAGAGTCAGTATAAAATATCCTGCAGACACATATACAATATCCTGTAGTTGTCAGATGAAGTATATAGTCATGTGCTTGATAAATCTTGCCACATGGAATTATAAACTATTTTCAGTTAAAAGTAAATTGAGTAAACCTTATGTAAAGTTTTAGTGTTTTCAGGACTACAAGCAGGTCAATTATGAATGTAATATGTTGCCTGTGATTACTTTATAAATATAAAAATATAAATACAAAAAATAAGAATCTGTTAAATGTAAAAAAGGGAAGGTGGCACAACAGAACTTTTCAGAAGAAAAACTAAATTTTAACGAATTTCAGCACTATTTTAGCAAAGAAAATTGTTTACCCTGACAATAAACATCAGAAATCTGGTTATTGTTTGCAGAGGTAGAGCTTCACTCCTAAGGGCTATGTTCAGTGGTGATATCATTGTAGGTAAAGCATAATGGCATCATGACCACATTGACTTCATCTTTCCTGCATACTGGGAATCGGAACATTCCATATTTCTGTACATTGTAAAACTTCATATGTAAGGGCCCTATGACACTTAAAGCAGGGGTCATCCTGAATTACAGCAACAATATAATCAGAGACTAATGCCGCATACACACGAGTGGAAATTCCGCCAGCAAAAGTCAGATGAGAGCTTTTGGTCCGAAAATGCGACCGTGTGTATGAACTTTTGCTGGCGGAATTCCAGCCGGAAAAAGTTCCGATCGGAAAGTCCGATTGTCTGTACCAATTTCCGACGCACAAAATTCCTACGCATGCTCGGAAACAATTCAACGCATTCTCAGAAGCATTGAACTTAATTTTCTCGGCTCATCGTAGTGTTGTATGTCACCGCGTTCTTGACGGGCGAAAGTTCAGCAAACTTTTGTGTGACCGTGTGTAGGCAAGCCAAGTTTGAGCGGAATTCCATTGGAAAAGGCAACCACGATTTTTCCGAAGGAAATTCCGCTTGTGTGTATGCGGCATTAGATTTCCTTCTGCGGGAAAGAAAAGTGTCACAGCCCATCCAACCTTGCTGGCCCTTTTACAAGATCCAGCTCATACATTAGAAACCTCCTTTATTAAACATATCTTATAACTTTGGATATGTGCTGACTTTTAATGTTGATCATTCATTCATACATGTACTAATAAATTAAGTGCAAAAATACAAAATCTGCTCTAGAAATATTGTACTTGTGGGCATTGCTTAGGTGCTATAAGCAAACATATGTGCAAACCTTTGGTTAGACATGCAGACACAAATTTAATCACCAAAAGATCTTGCATGCATCAGACCACCCTAGTAGTGGCAAACCTTTGGGTGTTACAATAGTAATCAGCTAGGAAAATCCAACCTGGTTAGTTGGTTCCTTCCACAAGAAAGATTATCCAGTGAACGTCTGTTAAGGTTGGACAGAGTGTAGAGATATATACAATTGTTGTTCCATCAGACCAAACAGATCTGGTGAAGTTGGATTGTAGGCACTTGGGCTACTAGGAAACTGGACAGAGTAGTCTTCTGTGCTAAAGGTATACTCTTGGCAAATACATAAATACACCCCTAAAATACATATACCAGAGCCAGTTTACCTGCCCAATCAGTCCTGAGGTTTGCATAATTCTGGCAGCCAGCATTGAACATTTGGTGACCTGACTTTTCTGTAAACAATAAAGCCTGGTCTTCGCCTTGCCCCCAGCTTATATGATTGGACAGTGACGGAGAAGCTGCAGACTTATAGGGTCATCCTGCCCCCTCTTTTTTGTCAGAATCTCTTCTTAGCATGATCATGCAGCACAGGCTGATTGGCTCAGAGTACTGACCCTTCCTATCCCAGGTGCTTTAATGTCCTGGTGATTATACAAGGCTGGTAATAGTACTTGTTCCTGATCAGGTACTCAAAGTATTTAGGTAGGGCAGTTAGCATGGCAGCTAGGCAACTACTGAAATGAGAGTAAAGTTTGGGCAGCTTGTTACCTATGGGCTGGACTGTCCAGAGGCTTAAGATGAGGACCCATGTTAGGTGGAATTACAAGGGAGAAGGTGGAAGGATATTACCTACAAAGTACATCTGACAGGTTTGTAGACTGGAGTGTGGAGGCTTTCTGGGCCTGGGCTCAGCACGGCTGGATAGATAGAATACTTGAGAAGGTGGCTTCCGTTTAATAAGACATATGTGATGGAACTGTAGTTTTTTGCACTGTGAAGAAGAAAACATATGCCATTCTACCAGTACCATTTATGCCAGTTGTTCTGCAATAAGTCTATAAAATGTCATTTTGTGTGGACATTTGTTATTCCACAAAACAGGTTTTGGCTGAGAATGTGTGACTACTGTAAAGAGGGTGGGCCTCAGGCCTGGAGTTGCGGCAGTGGGTGGGCAGCAGGCAAGTGAGCATGCATAACATGCACTGCCACCCTCCCACCACCAGAGGGCGCCTGCTCCCTTTCCCCCAGCGCCACTACTGCCTTCCTATTCTGTGGTCACCTTACCTACGGAGAGCAAGTGGGAGAAATAGCTGTGCCAGCCCAGAGGTGACAGGCTGCACACGTCCCCCTCCCCCCAGAGATGACAGGTTGCAGCAACACCCCTTCCCAGGTAACAGGGGCGGCGCACACACAAAAGAGGTGACAAGCTGCACACCACCAGGAGGTGGAAGGCACACTCACCACCCCAGACCTCTAAACCCCCTGCCCCCCTCCAGAGGTGACAGGCAGCACACACACACACCACCACAGCCCCCTAACCCCCCCCCGAGGTAATAGGTGGCACTCACACAAGGGAGGTGACAGGTAACACGCACACCACCCCAGCTCCCCCCCAGTCCATGGAAGAGTTGGTCGCTGAGGCCAGTCCTTGGTGCCAGGGAGGTTGGGGACCAATGTTCTAGGGTTGCAGGGTTATTTATTTTTATTGCTGCACACAGTGTAGGAAGACACAACTCTAGTCTGTGACAAGCAAGGGTGGCTCCATAGGATGCTGCAAGAGAAAGGCGAAACCCTGAAACAGAAAACCTGAGGCAAGGTTTATGGCATCAGCGTAAACTGGAACATAGGCAAGGATTAAAAGATACAGAAGATGCATATTCAGTAAATGAATAAGTCAGCTGCTGAAAGTGCTTAAAATTAGGGTTGCACTGATACCGTTTTTTTTATTTGTGGTGAGTAAGAGTGCCGATACTTTCGGTCAAGTACTCACCGATACTGAATACAGAGTACCGATACTTTTTTGTGTTATTTGCATCAATACAAAATAAATGCGCGCAAATCACACTGCAAAGAATCGCATGCGATTTGAACAGGAATGCTGTGTGATTCCTGTCCAAATCGCAGATGCAAAATCTGCATAGTGTCCTGGTCCCGCCGATGATAGAAAATCACGGCAACTGGAGGTGCTTACAGGGCTGGACTCACTTTCTGACCATGTAACATGTGTTTGCTTGTAAGACACTTGAGCTTCCTACATTGCTATATACCATATACATACCGATTAGACTGCTGCACATATTGCCAGGATGCATGCAGGACACGATGGTACCTTTATATATTGGCAGTTTTTTTGTAATGGTGGATTTAAGGTGAAGGTCCTGTATCAAAATGGAACAGTATCAAATTCATAAGTTCGAAAATTCGTAAATTAGAAAATCCAAAAATAAGAAAGAAAATCCAAAAATTCAAAAGAATAACTAACTAATATTAGCTAACTATTAAATTATAGGTATTGGAAATTCCTTTCAAATTTGGCTGTTAGTGAACGTAACAAATACGAATTTAACCAAAGTTACAAATTATCCGAAATAACGAATGCGGCATCTAAACAAATGGAAGGGAACTAATTATTATTAAATAATAATAATAAAATGTTTTTTTTATCATTATTTATTATTATTAATTTGTTATGTTCCATTCATTTAGATACGGCATTCGTTAGTTCTGATAATTCGGAACTTTGGATAAATTTGTATTCGTTACATTCACTAACAGCCAAATTTGAAAGGAATTTCCAATACCTATAATTTAATAGTTAGTAATAGTTAAAGCGTAACTCCACTTTTGTTGGTAAAAAAACATTCCCCTCTGGGTGATCTATGTACATTGCAAGGATTATAACAACCTTTGCTGCAGATTCTTACCTTTTGTTAATCTGAAGTAATCCATGTGCATTTGCCTGTGCCGTTGTACAGAGTGGGTCTAATTGGAGTGGTTTCATAATTACCGTATTTATCGGCGTATAACACGCACTTTTTCCCCCTAAAAAGTCGTGGGTGCGTGTTATACGCCGATACCCCAAAAAAAAATGTCAAAAATGGCAAGAGCGGGCGAAAAATAGCGAGCGCTGCCAAAAAAGACCGACTTGCGGCCGAAAAAAACAGAAGCCGCGCCGGAATAGACCGAGCAGACTGTTCGGCTCTGCTTGTAGTCCCGCCTCCCTGCGCTCGCTCCGGAAACAGCAGGGAGGCGGGACCGCGAGTGGAGCTGAACAGTCGGCTCTGCCTTTTGCGGGCCGCTTCGGTCTTTTTCGGCTGCGCCTCGGTCTTTTTCGGCGGCGCGCGCGACAGAGAGTCTCGGCGGCGGGAAATTTAAACCCGGACCGGACTTCAAATGACGCTGGCAAGGTACAATGACGCTGGGCATGGCTGCAATGACGCTGGGCATGGCTGCAATGACCCTGGGCAAGGCTGCAATGATGCTGGGCAAGGCTGCAATGACGCTGGGCATGGCTGCAATGACGCTGGGCAAGGCTGCAGTGATGCTGGGCAAGGCTGCAGTGACGCTGGGCAAGGCTGCAATGACGCTGGGCAAGGCTGCAATGACGCTGGGCATGGCTGCAATGACGCTGGGCAAGGCTGCAGTGACGCTGGGCAAGGCTGCAATGACGCTGGGCAAGGCTGCAATGACGCTGGGCAAGCTGCAAATGACGCTGGGCAAGCTGCAAATGACGCTGAGCATGCTGCAAATGACGCTTAAATGTTAGTTTTTTTTTTTTCCCTAAACTTCCCTCCTAAAACTTTTTTTCCTTAAAATGCCCTCCTAAACTTGGGGTGCGTGTTATACGCCGGTGCGTGTTATACACCGATAAATACGGTAACTGTCAAGTGTGCAGCTGCATAGCACTAATGAGGAAAACTGCTGGGCCTGCATCCCTTTAGACATGCTCCTATTGAAAGTATCTCTCCAAAAATTTCATTTTTGTTGCAGGGTTTGCCTGAAATCTGACTTGTATCTTAGGCAGAATTCTGGGGAAATTGGTGAACCAATCACACAAGCAGGAAATTATGTTTCTGGGGAGTGGTCAGTACACACTCTGTGTACAGAACAACTCCAGGTAGCCATAATGCAATACATTCTCAGAAAATTACAGTGGCTGCAGATTGAAAAGGAAAAGTAATTTTTAATACCATTCAATTACAATATGATTAGTGTCGCAATTATGTGTGCTATATTATTTTTTCTTTATTTGCTATTTTTTTCCCCCCACAAAAGTGGAGTTACCCTTGTAGCAGAGCGTCCCAGAGAGAGCCAGGAGAAGTCCTGTTCGGGGTTTATACATCTCCCAGGTTCCTCTCATATACATTCAGAGGTCTCTGAGACATGATCCAGTTCGGATCTTAGTCCTCCTTTCCAGGCTAATTTAAGCTCACCTGAGCAAACAGCCTTTGCTCTCTGCCTGGGACACACAAACAGGGATGGTTTGTGAGGAGCCAAAAGGTTGGTAAAACCCTTTAAAAACTCTTTACAGAAGCTGACAAGCGGTAGGCTTGCTCAGCCTGATAGTTAGAGACTGTGTATGTTATAGTTAGAGCCGAGACACGGCTAGGACTTTTGTTTGGTTATTTCTGTTTTGATGTGTTTTCTGGAAGACTGTGCAGCACCTGTGTATGGACTTGTATTTAAATCAAATAAACCCAGCACTGTTTTCACTATCTCAAGTGGATTTGGTATCTGTGCCTTACTAAACAGCCCATCCCAGTGAGCTTTGTACCTGCTACCTGTCCCCCAGGTTACATATGGTGGATTTCAGCGGGCAGCTGTAGTAAGTTACTACTTAAAAGGCCAGTACCTAGAGTAACTAAACATGGAGGAAATCCTAAAACAGTTGATGATATCCAATGCTGCGCAACAGCAAACAAACGCTGCACTGCAGAAAACAAACGCTGCACTCCAAGCTGCACAACAACAAGCAACCGCTGAACAGCAGAAAACAAATGCTGCACTACAGCAAGCAAACGCTGCACAGCAGAAAACACATCAAAACAGAAATAACCAAACAAAAGTCCTAGCCGTGTCTCGGCTCTAACTATAACATACACAGTCTCTAACTATCAGGCTGAGCAAGCCTACCGCTTGTCAGCTTCTGTAAAGAGTTTTTAAAGGGTTTTACCAACCTTTTGGCTCCTCACAAACCATCCCTGTTTGTGTGTCCCAGGCAGAGAGCAAAGGCTGTTTGCTCAGGTGAGCTTAAATTAGCCTGGAAAGGAGGACTAAGATCCGAACTGGATCATGTCTCAGAGACCTCTGAATGTATATGAGAGGAGCCTGGGAGATGTATAAACCCCGAACAGGACTTCTCCTGGCTCTCTCTGGGATGCTCTGCTACATATCCTCCCCCCTTGTTTCAACCCCAGGGTTGGAACACCTGTGGCCCAACAGGAGTGAACACGGGACAGGGCATCTACATTTCCCATCTCCACACCTGGCCTGTGTTTTACTCCTGTTGGGCCACAGGTGTTCCAACCCTGGGATTGAAACAAGGGGGGAGGATATGTAGCAGAGCGTCCCAGAGAGAGCCAGGAGAAGTCCTGTTCGGGGTTTATACATCTCCCAGGCTCCTCTCATATACATTCAGAGGTCTCTGAGACATGATCCAGTTCGGATCTTAGTCTTCCTTTCCAGGCTAATTTAAGCTCACCTGAGCAAACAGCCTTTGCTCTCTGCCTGGGACACACAAACAGGGATGGTTTGTGAGGAGCCAAAAGGTTGGTAAAACCCTTTAAAAACTCTTTACAGAAGCTGACAAGCGGTAGGCTTGCTCAGCCTGATAGTTAGAGACTGTGTATGTTATAGTTAGAGCCGAGACACGGCTAGGACTTTTGTTTGGTTATTTCTGTTTTGATGTGTTTTCTGGAAGACTGTGCAGCACCTGTATATGGACTTGTATTTAAATCAAATAAACCCAGCACTGTTTTCACTATCTCAAGTGGATTTGGTATCTGTGCCTTACTGAACAGCCCATCCCAGTGAGCTTTGTACCTGCTACCTGTCCCCCAGGTTACACCCTTTAAGTTATTATTAGTTAGTTATTATTTCAGATTTTCGAATTTGCAGGTTTTCAGATCTTCGAATTTCAAATTTACGAATTTTCGACTATTCGAATTTACGAATATTCGAAAAAATTTCTTAAACGGGTTTTTCGTTAATTCGGATATATCCGAATTAACTAATTTGTTGAAATTTGTTAAAAAACGGATTCGGAATGAAACGAATTGCACATGTCCAATCCTCTCCATAGGATTAAATTGTGTATGGAATTGGGTGAGGAACCTGACATTCTGATCCATTCCCCTGTCACCACCCTCCTTGAATTCAGCAGTTAGATACTAAGAATATGCTCCCTCAACTAGGGCTTCTGAGTATCCCTTATAAGAGAATCTATTTTTCAAGATGGAACTTTGTTGTACTCTTTCCATGTACAGATATGGTGAAGTCTGCAGAACCGACTCTTTGGTATATTTTGGATCCATCTTGGGTGGTAACAGTTGGTATAATGTAAATACGAATAACCTACTGTAGTTTTGATGCATTTTTTTTTACGGATTTTCACATTTTGAATTTACGAATTTTCGACTATTAGAATTTACGAATATTCGGAAAAATTAATTAAACGGGTTTTCGTTAATTTGGATATTTCCGAATTAACAAATTTGTCTAAATTTGTTAAAAACTGGATTTGGAACGAAATGAATTGCAAATGCCTAATCCTCTCTATAGGATTAAATTGTGTATGGAATTGGGTGAAGGACCTGACATTCTGATCCATGCCCCTGATCCACAATGACTCCCCTGATCCCTGATCCACAATGACTCAATTCAAGATCCTAAAATACCAAAGAAGAACTGTCACATACAGTACATACTGTGAAGGAGAGACCAAAAGTATTCTGATTGCAGAATTGGACAAAGGTTTAGACAGCGGACAAGGGGCCATTTTGTCGATATAGTGACCATAGTAAACTATATAAACTATATGACAGATAGCAAATGGGTTGTTATGCCAAACCTGTTGTAACTCCCAATGGTACATGGTCTGCCCTGGTTGAAGTGATTGTAAACCTAATCATTTATTAAAAATAGCAACCATGTTATACTTACCTGCTCTGTGCAATGGTCGAGGCTCTCGCTGCTGCCTCTCTGTGCAGCGAGGAGAAGGAGAGCTTAAATTAAGTTTCTGCCTTTAAAACCACTTTAACCACTTAAGCCCCAGACCATTTGGCTGGCCAAAGACCAGAGCACTTTTTGCGATTCGGCACTGCGTCGCTTTAACGGACAATTGCGCGGTCGTGCGACATTGCACCCAAACAAAATTGACGTCCTTTTTTCCCACAAATAGAGCTTTCTTTTGGTGGTATTACAGTTACATAGTTAGCTAGGCCGAAAAAGACACAAGTCTATCCAGTTCAACCATAAAAAAAAGAAATAATAAATAAAAAAAAAAAAATATCGTACAATCCAATATACCCAATTCTATATCCTCTGGATCAACTGTGGGTATAGAATTGGGTATATTGGATTGTACGATATTTTTTATTGTTATTTTATTTATTATTTATTATTTCGTTTTGTTTTTTTTATGGTTGAACTGGATGGACTTTCGTATGTATGTAACTATGTAACTATGTAACTATGTATTTGATCACCTCTGCGGTTTTTAAAATAGAGCGACAATTAAAAAAAAAAGAACGCATTGTTTTTTAAATTTTTCTATAATAAATATCCCCCAAAAATATATAAAAAAAGTTTTTTTTTCCTCAGTTTAGGCCCATACGTATTCTTCTACATATTTTTGGTAAAAAAAAACACAATAAGCGTTTATTGATTGGTTTGCGCAAAATTTATAGTGTCTACAACTACAAAATAGGGGTTCGTTTTATGGCATTTTTATTACAAATTTTTTTTTTACTAGTAATGGCAGCGATCTACGATTTTTATCGTGACTGCGACATTATGGTGGACACATTGGAGAATTTTGACACATTTTTGGGACCATTGTCATTTTTACAGGGATCAGTGCTATAAAATTGCACTGATTACTGTAAAAATTACACTGGCAGTGAAGGGGTTAACCACTAGCTGGCTAGGAAGGGGTTAAGTGTGTCCTAGGGAGTGATTCTAACTGTTAGTGGGCGTGGCTAAGAGTGACACGTCACTGATCACCGCTCCCGATCACAGGGAGCTATGATCAGTGACAGTATCACTAGGCAGAACGGGGAGATGCTTGTTTACATTAGCATCTCTCCGTTCTTCCTCTCCGTGAGACATCGAGTCCACGGGACCCGCGATCCTACTCATGGAGCTCGCGGCAGGGTCGCGCACGTAAACCACATTCCGGCAAATTCAAAGGGACGCCCATTTGCCGTGCCATTCTGCCAACGTATATGTACATGCGGCGGTCGGCAAGTGGTTAATAGTGTCTTTAAGCTAGCGGATGCTTTCATTTTTCAGACTAGATTTGCTTTTAATATCACTTAAAAATGATTTTTAAAAACGTGTTATAAAAAAAGTTATAAGTCAATACCAAGCCAGTTATTTATAGTGATGGGTGTTAAAATGTAATAGTATTACTTTAATGATAGCAGCTAGTTTTGCATTGGCTTGATGCATGGAGAATACACAAGAGTTTCATGAACAAGAGAGGACTTCCCCTTCAATTTCACATTATAGCCTACAAATGTGTAAGTGAGTTTTCACATAATACAAAGTATTATTTCAGTATTATATCTATGCTTACAGCATATTCCTATTTTAGATGTAATATGAATTTGTTAAAAAATGTAAGACATTGCGAAGCCGAATTCTTTCTGTTTTCATAAATGCCCTGACACACCAGGAAATATGAGGGTAGCTTTGCAGAAAAGAATGAGAGGGATCTGGCTTTATTCATAGAGTCCTGAGCCAAGCCACTGGAAAAAATGTACATTAGAAATGCAAGGGGTCAAAGCATGAGCCATCTGGCATGGATCCTCCTGACTCATCAATGAACGTCTGAGCCAAGCTGCCTGGATAACTGTATTTCTTATACTGTATAAATGTAACTGGACTTTTATATATTTATATAGAATACAGTATTGTTTTTGAGTAACATTGCTTTATAATTTTGTTCTAGTGCATCCATTGTAAACACATCATCAGTTGGGAATTTTATCTTTGTAAAGGGAAGTTGTGCAGACTTTAGTCATCCAATCATGTGCAAGCAAAAATCAGTTTTTCCTGTACATGATTAGATATTCTTTTCAATGTGAATTTTCACATTATTTCACCTCATTCACTAAGTGGAAATTCACTTTGAAAGTGGGCATGTTAAATGGGATCTTCACCCTATGAACAATAACATTTAAAGTCAGCAGCTACAAATACTGTAGCTGACTTTTAATAAAAGTACACTTACCTGTCCAAGGACCCAGTGCCATCCTCACCCAAGCCAGTTCTTCATTGGCCTTCGGGACCCCAGCACTGGCATCTTTATTGTGGGAAGTCGGCTGTGACTTCACAGCTGGCTTCCTACTGCACATGCGTGAGGCCAGCTGCCTTCTGGGACCTGTGACGTGAAGACAGAAGTGGGAGCGGGTACCTATCAAAACCAGGTACCGGCTAACCCCTCCCCCCCCCCCCCCAAAAAAAAGTGTCCAAATGCCAAATGTGGCAGAGGAGGGGGGAGAAGGAAAACCAGAACTTACCCTTTTGGGTGAAGTTCTAAGTAAATCAGTATTAAAGCATAAACATAAATCAGCTCACACTGTGTGTTATGATTTAATTAACCACTTGACCACTGGGCACTTAACCCCCCTTCCTAACCAGACCAATTTTCAGCTTTCGGTGCTCTCACACTTTGAATGACAATTACTCAGTCATGCAACACTGTACCCATATGAAATGTTTGTCCTTTTTTTCACACAAATAGAGCTTTCTTTTGGTGGTATTTAATCACCGCTGGTTTTTTTATCTTTTGCGCTATAAATCAAAAAAGACTGAAAATTCGGTAAAAAAATAAAAATAAAATTATTTGTTTCTGTTAAAATCTATTGAGTATTGGCGAGTATTGGAAGAGTATTGACGAGTATTGGTGAGTATTGGCATAGTATTGCAAGGTATTGGCAAGTATTGGTGCGTATTGGCGAGGGTATTGTATGGAATTGCAGAGTATTGCATAGTACTGGCATAGAGCAGCACTGTGGGCTGGATCTGTAGTACCGACAGCGGTGCAAACGATCTCTCCCCCTCTCTATAATCTCGGCTTATACTTGAGTATATACGGTATATCCTTCTAGATATATTGCAGTAGTTTAGAAAGGATGAGAGTGGGTTTACATCCACTTTAATCTAAGAGCGCTACAGTCTGGTCACATGATCAGCTCCCACCCCTGGCTTCAGGGGAGAGCAGGAACAGCGGACAACAAATTCCCCATTCTAAGCCAATTGGTGACTTCATCGCCCAGTCTCTGCATTCATTGGCTTTACTCTCTCCTCTCCCCTTGAAGCTGGGGAGATCATGTGACCAGACCAGAGTGTCCTTAGATTATGTAAGTAAACACATTTTTCCTTTACATGTTAGTTGGTATAGGGCTTAGAATGGGTGTGGGAGTAGATTTAAAGTAATTGTAAATGATCACCTTGTAAAACAACCCATTCACTTTAAAATAGAAATGAAAGGCAAAACATTTTTGTAAAGATATAAAAAAATTATAAATACCTTTTTTCCCCTTTTTTATAAGTGATCACATTCCCTCTGTTCTCATCTGCATAAGAGCTGGGGGAGGAAAAGCAGCAGCACACTGAGCTTCCCAGTTAATGAGTGTGCAGCGTAGAGGCAGACCACCCCCATGCCTTCCCAGACCGAACATTTGGAAGAAAGTTTTCACAGAGAAGCACCGGAGAACCGTGGGGGCTGCCCCTGTGAATTATCAGCCCGCAGGGGAGTCGTCACCGGATTCATGGACTAACTCCGGCTCCGACGAAGGAGATGACTGGCATTTCGAGCCTCGGTTGCCGTGAGTACTTGCTTTTAAACTTTTAGAAAGGCTTTTAAGCTACTCTGTTGCTAAAAGAAAAAAAAAAAAGAACACTGCCCGATCATGACGAGGCCGATTTCGGTCTCAGAGACTTTTGTAAGCGGGTGGCAACAGAGTATGGACTTGAGTTCCCTTACGTGCCCAGGGAAATCATGGACATTATAGACGAGAATCGGGAAAAGTGGTATGCGGAAGATTTCTGGGACTACCTAAAATTCCCAAAGCCACTACGGAAAAAAGCATTTTCCTGTGAGATGTATGATCGTTTTCAAGGATGTCTGTTGCACTGGAGTTATGGTCGGCACATCTATTGTGACAAAGTTGTGATTTGCAGACCGGATAAAGACAGTGCTGTGTACTACATCACCACCGTGGATGTCCAGACGGGTAAAGACTTAGTTTTGCCTGATCCTCGGTTCTACTGGTGAACTGTTCCTGAGTCTTCCTCTCCGTGAGACGATCGCAGGTATCCCCACGGACATCGAGTCTGCGGGACCCGCGGGTTTCCCCGCGGACATTGAGTCTGCGGGACCAGCGGTCAGACTTACAGGGCTCGCGGCGGGCATGCGCACGCCTGCTATCCAGACCTTGCGAGATCACGTACAATAATTTTGCGCAGCGGAGCCAACCTGCCGTAGTAAAACTGCGACGGCTAGTCCGCAAGCGGTCAACTATTCACATATTGTTCTGTGCCACATTTATATATGGCAATATACTTATGAGAAATAAAAGGCTTTAGTTCTGCTTTAATTCACTGGGGATAAACAAAACAACTTTGGATTCCCTATATACCTCTTTATATATATATATATATATATATATATATATATATATATATATAGTACATTTCAGTTATCTTTGCACTAAGGTTCCTAAACTCCTCCGCTATCGTCCGCTTCTGCTGATTACATCCGTGCAATATTTCTTCTTCATTACTATGCTGTTTATCATTACTATTACATCCCTCCTGAACACAAATGTATAGGCTTCTCACATTATTGTGGTTGTTCTTAGACTCTTAATAAACTCTAGACTGTATAATACTATTATCGCTAACATAAAACAGCTTATGCAGGAATCTGAAAATCCTTGCCGTAAACAGATGTGAGGATCCCCAAAGGATATAATGATTACAAAACTTAAAAGAAGTAAACATGTTTGACAAAGTATGATAAATAACTTCAGTCTAAAATAAATAATTGTGAAGAACACTTAGCACATTGCAATGTGACATAAATCACTAGCTTAGCATATTAAATGACCGTGAACTGTACATGGCTTATTTCAATGGTCCTTAAACATCAGGACACAGACCAGTCTAGCTGAATTTAGGCAGATGTAGAATATTAATTGCCATTTCCTGAGTTCAAAGGAGTATAATGAAAAGAATAAAAAAATGTAAAGAACTGTTCCTGTAAAATTGTTATTTGTCTCCAACACTTGCAAAATATATCCTGAAAATTATTTTTCAATACACTATTATTTAAGGGGAAAACAAAATTCTGTATATTACTACCAGAGGTATATTTATAAAGCGGGAAATGTGACATTTACCAATCACTGCGGATGTATCTTCTCAATGCATGTGCTTTAAGTTACTGTTATCGATTTACCTGCAGTTAATGTTTTATACATGATAAATATGATAGAAGATAAAAGATAATACAAAATATGTTGTTTGGTAGCTTATCCACCAAAGGAAATGTCACATCTGAATGAGGGAGGAAAATCTGTGTACAGTAAAACCTTGGTTTGAGAGTAACTTGGTTTGAGAGCGTTTTGCAAGACAAGCAAAATTTTGCCTTGATACAAGCGATGTCTTGATATACAAGTAGCGTCATGTCACAACTGAGTATAAAAAAGAAGAGAGGAGCCTCTAAGGCTGCTTTCACACTGGGGCGGTGCGGGGCGGCGACGGTAAAGCAGCGCTAAGTGTAGCAATATGGTTACATTTAATGAAGGTACAACAATTAGCAACTTATTGCTACACTTATGCGGCGTACACATGGTCGGAATTTCCGATGGACAACAGTCCGATGGGAGCTTTTCATCGGATTTTCCGACCGTGTGTATGCCCAACGGTCTTTTTCTGTCGGAATTTCCAACGGACTTTGAATTGAGAACCTGTTCTCAATTTTTCCGACGGAAAACCTTTCTATCGGATTTTCCGATCGTGTGTATGCAATTCCGACACGCAAAATTCCGACGCATGCTCGGAAACAATTCGACGCATGCTCGGAAGCATTAAACTTCCCTTTTATAGTGCTGTCGAACTTGTTTTATGCCGCTGTGTTATTGACCGTCGGAATTTGGTGTGATCGTGTGTAGGCAACACAGCTTGAGCAGAATTCCGTCCGAATTCCGTCGGAAAAACCGTCAGAGTTTTTTCCGACGAGAATTCCGATCGTGTGTACGCGGCATAAGAGGTGCCTCTCTTCTCTTTTATACCCTGTAAAAAAAATGCTTTGATATACAAGTGCTTTGGATTACAAGCATGTTTCTGGAACAAATTATGCTCGCAAACCAAGGTTTTACTGTATATATTATGTTCAGCAAACTACAGCAAAGGTTATGTATATCCTAACAACTAACTCCTTTTTCCTTTCTTTTGTTATGTTAAATATACCATTAAAAGTGTTTTTCTATATTTGTTCAATAAGTGCCAAAAGTAGCTGTTGGTTCTAGAAATTCAGTCCTGCCCTGTGCACTCTGCTGTGTTATCTCAAGTAATGTTATCAGCCCTGACCAGTACTCTCAGAGGACTATAGAACATCTCCCACTCCCATTGTTATGGAGATGAGGAGAGGGATGGGTGTACTGGAGACCTAATACTTTTCCTTACTAGGATGAAAATGCTGCTTTCCCATAAATACAGTACAGTGAGTGAGTGTTTTTAATAAGAGATAAGCCAAGAATAGTTCAAAAGACACCATAGATTTTATCCCCCAAGTGATTATTTAAAAAAATGCAAGTTTTTTTTTTTTTTTAAATACATAAATAATTATTTCCCTATGGGGATAAATATTTATTTTCCTAGCATCATTTGCCTCTTCCTACTGGCCGTATGCATATATGTTGCAGAGTAGAGGTGGGCCTCATTCCATGCTGTATGGGTAACTGTTTTGTGTTAGGAGTGTATCAATCGTACATCCCGACACTGTGACAGAACTGTCACTGACAGTTACATAATTATATAGTAGGTAAGGTTGAATAAAGACAACAGTCCATCCAGTTCAACCTGTGTTGGTGTGCGTGTGTTTGTTTAGATAATCATTTCCCATATCCCCTTTTATTGTGTTCACTAAGATGCACATCCAAGTTTTTAAAACTATGAATACTTCCTGCTGACACCACAGATTGTGGAAGAAAGTTCCACATCCGTACCGCCCTGACAGTGAAAAACCCCCTACGCAACTTAATGTTAAACTGATTCTCTTCCAGTCTCGTTGTGTGGTCCTGTGTCCTCTTACACTCCCTGGGACTGAAAAGTTTCATACTTACGCTGGGATCACCATTGAGACATTTGTATAATGCTATCATATTTCCTCTCAAGTGTCGCTTCTCAGCCTTTTGGCTAAGATCAAGTGTAGTATCTGTTCTTATTAGTTGCCAGAGGAGGCGCTGTGCTGCTCCCATAGGGGAGGGCTGACAAATCCAATTGCGTAATTGTGCCTGGAAGGGCAGTTTCAGCAGGGATTATGTCGAGCTGCCCGACAGATACTGGGGGGCGACCACTGGTTGCGTCTGAGCCGTCTATAAGGGTGCTCCTGGTGAGGATGGGTGCTGCATTGGGTCTGGCCAGAGGGTCGGGTCCCTGGCCTTCTGGCCTACATTGGTGTAGTTCTAGCTCCGGTCAGTTTTTCGGGAAAGAACGCTTGCTCCCCTATAGCGAATGTAATTAGGTAGGGGTGATGGGAGCGAACGTTGAGCCTTTGGGGTAGGGGCTCTCCTCAAGCTTCCAGAACTTCAGGCCTTCCTGGCTGGGGTGGGGGCTGCGCTGACTCTGCTGTTTGTCAGGGTTGTGACGAAAAGCCTGTGGTGAATGTGCCTCTGAAGTGGCAGTTCGGGGGTGCCGTATAATCACTGTGAGAGAGGGACACTTTGATTTATGGCACCATGGGCACTTCACCATACACACTTTTTTCACACCTGCCTCTAGGGCTGAGCCTTTTGGCTAGGACCAGGGGAAATTTTTATTCGTGGCCGAAGGGCCTGGCCATTGTATTGCACAATGGTCACTCTTTCACTTCTCCCACTTCCTTCTCTCCCCTTTCCTATTTATTTTAATTTATTTCAAGTGATCTGGACCGGATTCCTGGGTACCAGGAAACGGGTGCTGTAACATCTATGCTCTATCTGTCTGGGTTTTTTTTCTGCAGTCCATAGGTTCAAAGAAAGAAAAAACAAATCAGCTCTTCAGTATATATGCAACCAAATGTTTCACCATAAACTCCCTATACGTATAATTTATTTCAACTGTTCTATGTTTATGTAGAGTAAATGTATCTTGTCTCAACATAGCAGGCCACACATTCACACAGATCAGAACCTGCACAGATTATACAAGCCGTTGTCCAGTTTTGCTGTGCGGTGTGGATGATGATACACAGGGCAGGATAGCGGAGAGGAGTGTGTAGGACAAGGTGATGATTCATAAAGGAGGTGTGATTGTTAGGATTGCTTGTTGTAGTACACAGGCTGCAGCGACACATTCATATAAACTGTTTTTTATTACTAGAGTTCCAAACATATTTAGCATGCTTTCTAAAGGCTACAATTTCCTGTACTGCCCTGATATTTCTGATGAAGCCCTGTTTTTACATGAATGTGGTTCTTTAGGCCTGAGATAATTATTGCATATAAAAACATGCCTTTTTATCGCATCTAAATAGAAAGGACAAATCAGTTTTTTTTGGGGGGGGGGGGGGGATTTCCGAGAAACAAAAATGTAGAAGAAATTGAAGTGTACGTCGAGCCAAAACTTTGCTTCTCAGATTTAGATAGAAAGGGTTGGAACCCCTGTCAGGTTTTTACCACTATCCAGGGAGATAGACTTAAAGCGGAGTTCCACCCAAAAGTGCAACTTCCGCTTTAAGCACTCCTTGTCCCCTTACATGCCACATTTGGCATGTCATATTTTGGGGGTGGGGGGGGGGGAGTGGGTACCTACATTTTTAGTGGGACTTCCTGTTTCTGACTATGGGCTGCCTAGACGACTCCTCCTCTCCCCCCAGTTGGCCCCTCCCTCTCTGCAATCTTCTGGGACATGACACTGGTCCCAGAAGATTGCCTGTCCACTTGAAGAGTGGAGCGCAACTCACACATGAAGCCGCAAGCTGTCACGGCCCGATGCCCACAGTTTCAATGGAGGCGCTAGAGCACCCATTCACTGGAGAGATGAAATATCTATGCCACTTTTGGGACAAAATGATCCAATGGTCTCAGCACAACCCTGTCTGGGAAGAACATTGAATAAGCTTCTGCTGCCCCCAATTTTTGAAGTCCCGACACCCTTCCCCCTTCCCCCTGAAGTTATGGCTAAGAGGAAAGCCGTTTTTAAGGTGATATCCCATAATGAACAGTTTTCTGTCAGAGTACGAGGAGGGTTTGCTAGAAATTGGAGGACTACTGCCAGGTCCCATTGAGGGAACCTCTTTCTCTTGGGAAGGCATAGTGTAAGTAATGCACCTTAAGTAATTGCACCTTAAGCGAACTGAGCCCAAAATCCAATCCAGATTGCAGGAAAGACAGGATTTGAAGGTCACTAGTGTCAAAATTACATGCAGCTGCAAAGCTTGTGAACCTATACCATATTCTGGAGTAGATGGCATTGGTTGACTGGAACTCTGTAAAGTTCTAATACCCTCTGCAGAACAGCCTAACTCTTGTAACCCCTGCCTTACACTCTCCAGACCACTAAGGCCAGCCGTGATGGTTGCGGATGTAGGGTATCTCCTTCAGACAGGAGATGAGGAGTCACCGGCAGAGTGATCAGTGTGCACACATTGAGATTCATTGCCAGAGAGACCCATGGTCTGTGAGGCCAGTAAGGAAATACTGTGATGACTGTCAAATTCTCTGTCAATAATATCCTCAGGAATTTCAGCATTAAAGAAATTGGAGGGATGGCATAGGCCAGTTGCCCAACCCAAGGATGAGTGAAGGCATCCGTCCCCTCTGCTAATGGATGAGGGTAGCGTGAGAGGAACTGGCTCACCTTGCAGATGGTTGATGAGGCAAAAATATCCATCTTGCGGACACCCCCACTCATGGATGATCTGTTTGAACACTTCGGGGTGAAGGGACCATTCGATGGGGTCCATGAATTGTCTCGATAGGTGATCTGCTTCCAAGTTCTGAGAGCCTGGAAGATATGGCTCTCAAATCTGGAAGATGTTGTGCCAATGTCATGATTGGTTCCACCTCTCTCAAGAGGGATTGGCTGTGCATCCCACCTTGTCACTGTATGTAGGACACTGCTGCCGTGTTGTCCAGGTGGAGCAGGACTGAGCGACCTTGTATCTGAGGCAGCAAGGTGGCCAATTCCATAAATGCTGCTTGAAGTTCCAGAATATTGGAAACTAGGCCCTGAGAGGGAAATTACCCTATGCCCTGGATCTTGAGTTGTTCGCAGGTGGCGCCCCACCCTGCTGCGCTGGCATCTGTGGTAATAATGATCCATGAAGGCTGCCCTAATGGACTATGCCGTTTAGCGTTTGTTTGTCTACTACCAGAGACTCTGGCGCCTCCGGCTGGTGATCCTGATTGGCTGGGCTAGACTAACTCTTCCATCAGGAAGCCTTGTTGGAAAACTCTGCGTTCCAGTGATCCTAGTGGATAATCGGAATACATGAAGCCATCATCCCGAGAGGACTCATGCACTGTGCCACTGGGATGCTGACATCACTGGTGCAGCCAATGCCTGTTGGAACTTCTCCCTGATTTTGGGGAGTTTTTGAGGTGGCAAAGAAACTGTGGTCGCCTGAGTATAGAATTGGGCCCCTAGGTAGACCATATTCTGTGTAGGCTCCAGCTGGCTCTGGTAATGCCTGTCCCTCAACGCAAATCTGAGGAACTGCTGGTATGACTGAAGGATCGGGAAATGGTAGGCATGTTGCAAGTCCACTGAAATCCTCCAGTCTCCTGGTTGAGAAACCTGGATTATGGTATGGAGAGACTCCATCTTGAGTCTATCCGGATAAATTGATTCAGCCTCTTGATAATGGCCTTGCACCACTGTGGACTGAATCTGCCGTTTTTTGGCAGTGGTCTTGCCGGAACTGGGTCACTTTGAGCCACCTGGCTACAACTGCCTCTTGGGCGGGCCTGACGTTAAAAGGGCTCTTGGGGAGCCGCAGGGGTCTTAGCTCTCTGCTATCTTACTAAGGTTGACTGTGTACCCCTCCAACGTCTTCTGAAGTCCTTGGATGGGCAAAAGCCTCTGAATTCCCAGTACCTGTTTAGCGCTCCTCTGGATTGTTGCCCCTCTGGCGTCTGGACTTTCGATCTTGGGGCAGAAGACCTGACTTTCTTCCTGTAACCCTGGAGATGGCAGTATCCAGTTTCTTGGCCAAACAGCGCCTTCCCATCAAAAGGCAGTTTACAGCAATTCTGCTTTGAGGATGGGTCAGCCACCCAGGGTTTTAGCCACATTGCTCTTTTGGCTGTGACTGAGCTGAGCATGGCTCTGGAGGACCATCGAAAGATGTCTATAGCTGCCTCACCTGTGAAGTCCGTCGAGAGTGTTATCTCATCAAGAGCCTTGATGATTTTTTTCTTTTGGCAGCTGGTTTTTGATTGCATACTCGAAGTTCTGTGCCCACACTCGCATAGCACTTGCTATAGATGATAAAGCAATGAGGGGTTTACAAGCACCAACTGCCGCAAGGTAAAACTTTCTTAAGTCCATGTCAATGCATCAATGAAGGATATCGTGAAAGGAGGAAGAGTCTTCCATCGGAAGTGCCACATTCTTGGCCAGTCTGGTGACTGCTGCATCCACCATTGGTGGGTTAGATAAAGGAGTCGCATCCTCCTTCGTTAGTGGAAACAACTTCTGCAACATATTGGTTGAGGAGGATTTTCTCTCCCCCTTTTCCCATTCCTCCTAAAAAAGGCCTCTTATTTTTGTCATAAGAGGAAAGGTAGCTACCTGTTTCTTTAGGTTCCTCCTATGGAAAGCAAAGGCTTATTCACACTAATTCGCATTAGGGTTGCCCTGAAAGGATAAAGGCACCTAATGCGTGTTGTGCAGCGATTGCCACACAATTTAAAATCCGATTGTATGGTGTGTGATAATAGGTTTTCTGCTTCTTTGGAAGAGGTTCCGGATCCTCCCATTCCAGTGCAGCTTTTACTGCCTTAATGAATGGTGGAATTAGCGCAAAATCAAAGCCTGAACCTTCAGGATCCTCTGCCGAGAAGGAGGCGATCTTTTCTCCCTTTGCCTGAAAGGTTGGCTGTAATACTGGATCTGGGGAGTCCCCACTGAATTGCCTAGTACCCCTCTAGTTAGAGAGGGTTGAATGGCTTGGTTAAGACCTGGTGCAGGGCCCACACTGTTTGTCCGCTTCTGTCCCTGGTTGCCCGAGACGACCAGAAAATTCTGCCAGGGAGTTGGGGACTACTTTCTTGAGCAAGGTTGACACCTGCTGACTCTCATACTCCTGGTCTCTGGCAAGCTGCCTGAAGCGGTTGCTGCAAAGTAGCTTTCCAGGCATAGGGTCATCTCCACATGACCAACATTTGCTTTTCAGGCGCTGAGCCCTCGGAGGAGAAGCTGTGTGCATTCTCTTAGCTTACATTTGCGCCCTTTGTACTGGAGTCTGCCAGGACTGGAAGAGTCACTTTCTGCCCTGGAAAAATCCTGACGATCCAGAGGGCCTTGGGAGGGCCTCGGGAGAGTGCAATAGACAGGAAGCAACGTTTGTCAGGGCAGAACACTCTTTTTTCCTGCATCTTCTTACTTACCGAAAGTTGGCCCTTACCTGGTATTGTGGTGGTCTTTGTTATGTGGTGTTAGGCTCATGTTGGCGGAAGAAAGGTGCAAGGGGGACTGCATGGCAACAGAGAGAAATAAGGGAAGCAGGAGAGAAAGAAAAATACATATATACCCCCTTTTTTCTGAGTAACAAATTTAAATCCGGACTCCAAAGCAGGCATGCCACAAGAGGATTGTCGTCTCTGATTAGAGAACCCCTCGACCCCAAAAGACCACCAGAAGGGGTTCCCCACCTTGTTGGTGCATTTAGCAGCCTAAGATGTGGGACTGCGTGCTGGGAGAGGCTTGAACCCAGACGGACTCCAACATAGTCGGCAGGTAAGAGCTTTATCCTGCATGTAGCAGTCTGTAGGTGTTGATCTTTTGAGGACAAATAGGAGAATGGGGGAGGTAGCTCTCAGTCAGACTTTTATAGAGCTAAACAGGAAAAAAAGCTTTGCCTGCCTAGAGGTACACTTTTATTTAAAGTATTTGTAAACCCTTCCATACACCGAGTGAAGTAACTGGCCAAAGGTGATACACAGAGATGAAACAAAGCCTCCTACATACATTGTTTCTGTTTATCTGCAGTCTCCTCTTTTACATCCATTTAAAAGCCAGAATTTATAAAGTTTGTCTGAACTTACGCAAAACAGGTGGCGGAGAGCTGAAATGACACACTGCAGAGCTTAATGATGAGAGCTCTGAAAGCTGATTGAAGGGAAGGGACACACCCCTCTTAACACAGGAACAGATCTAAAGGCTATCAATCACAGACTGTTTGCTGGAGGTCTCTCCCCTGTCACCTTTTATCTCTTGGTGTCAGGAAACTTGTCAGAAGTGATTCATGCAGATAGCAGAGGAACGAGGCAACAAACAAAAATGGCACTTATTGCTCCTAATTAAGACAACCACACACTATAGAGGGATATGCTTTGTTCGTATTTCATATCTGAGGTTTACAACCACTTTAAGGAATTGGGAATTCTGATTGGCTGTAATGAGTTCTTGTACTTGGCTCATCGTTTTGTGTCTAACAGAAAAAGCTGACCGGAGTATTCTTAGAAAACCATTACCCATTCGGCACACAGTACACTGCTCTTTATTCAGAGTAAAAACTGAAGCCAGAAAACACAGTTTAAGAATTTATTGGGCATTTTTCACTGAGAAGAGGTAAGTGTTTAAGTGTCCCTTTGACTGAGGTTAAAGTCCAGTGCTTAGAAATAGTTTACAACACGTCTGATGGACTGAATGTTTGCGCTCTGAGCCTGCCACTCATTAAATGTGCGGAAGTCTCCTCTTTCTACAATGTACATGCGTCCACGATAGTTGGGTTCCTCATACAAGACCCACCTGAAATGATATAAAAGGTATAATATTAAAACACACACAAAAAAAAAGTTGCATAAATCTGGCCATACACATACGGCGGTGGATAGCCTGGCATTTGTCTGCTGAAGGCCAGTTCCATAGCACTATCTGGTAATAGCCAAAGCAAATTGATAAGTTTTTTGGCAGAGCACACAACTGTGTAGGAATTGTATACATGCACCAGTGTAGTCCTCCAGCATATTTCCACTCTCTCAGTTCCATATTCAAATAGCTATTTGTCAGCCCTGAAAGATTTTTATCCTGGAACTCTGTGTTCTCCCTTATCTCTTCAGTTACTGGCATTATAATCACTCCATCTCCCCACCTGGCTATCCTCAACCTTGCAATGAATAGATTACCACTACAATTTCGGTATATTTTTACATATGTTTTAATAGCAGCATGTTTTAGGATTACTTCTAGTTGGAAAACAATCAATGCTCCTAATGTCTCCGAAGTAATACACAGAGTGCAATCTCAACATATATATGAAAATTATTTTGTGTACACTACCCAATCTATTCAGGCCTTTAAATGCCAAATTGAGTGTGTGGTCCCTTATGTTTCCTGAGGTTGCCCCCTGAGTGTAGGTGGTGAGATATTTTGAGGTGCAGATTGGTAGCTGAATAATTTTGTATGTTGGGCAATGGCAGCTGGTGCTGCATTTTTTTGGGGCGGGCAGCAAACAAACCCCCCAAATATCTGACCGCTCGCTCGCCAGCCCCACTCGTCTGCTCGCAAGCCCAGTAGCCCTGCGCTTACCCCATCCAGGTCACGGGTAGCTTACCCGGCTTCTCATCCCGGACAATCCGGTCACTTCTCCTCCCGGACAATCCAGTCTTTGGACCGGCTTCCTGCCCTGATTGCCCAGGAGGCAAAGCAGGAAGACAATAGTGAATCAACATTCGCTAATGTCACAATTGGGTGGGCTCGGGGCGTAATGTACTGTGCCCTAAGCCCACCCTTTTTGAAGCCAATTAGAGCCCCGGGCTCTAATCATGTGCTTCACAAAAAATAAACCTCATAGAACTCTATGCGTCCAGTGCCTCGCATGGGGATTAGGGGCGGCACATAAAAATTAGGGGGGGGGGCGGCGCCCCTGTGCCCCTTATGGACAAACCATTGCTGATGGTGGGTGCTTGGTTATTACTGTTACTATTGTATAAAATTTCAACTTAACTTTTGGTTAAAGGAAACAATCTTTGTTAAACTAATGAAAAAAGGCAGACGGATGTTAATCTTAAAGATGCTGGATTTTGTAACATCATTACTGCTTCTTTTATATCATTTATATGTATGATAACTGCTATATGTACAAGCTTTAATAAAAACTATTTGAAACAAAGATTTTTATCCAAGAAGGTCAAAACAGCCTCACATGGCTCACATGGCTGACATGTAGAACACATATGGGCAGTTTTAAGGAATACATGGTGTATTACAGCATGTAATAACCTGTATGAGTATTAACAGTGTATATACATTATTTGATCATTTCTCAAAACTGTATAGACAGAAATATAAATCATTTGGCAGGAAAAACTGCTCTATTGTATGTATTCCTTATATATATTTAGCTGTTTGCTAAATTGTACCATGGTCATGGTATAATCTGGAGTGAACACTGCAGGAACCATGTGGTTGTCATTTACAAAAATTAGAAAAGGAGACTTTTGGGTAAATAGAGTACCTTCATTAACATGTTATGAGGCTCATTTTCCTTCATCAAGGTGGAGGGTGAAGCACTATGGTAACCTTTAAATAGGCTAGGAGAAGACAAAAAATGGCACCCAATTGAGCTGCTTGAAGCCTGAGAACCAGAGTGAGGCATTTCCCGAAGGGGTATGGGCCCTATACCATGTTAATGGAGGTACTGTACCCAGAGTACAAAAAAACGGATTTCTAATTTTTGTCAATGACCATCACATGGTTTCTGCAGTTTTCACTCCAGATTACACCATCTCTGGTCATAGCTATCCTGATGTCTCCATCTTAGTGAGAGTATCTTAAGCCTCTGTTGATATGACCTGGTATTTGTCGCTGGCGATATGCCCTGATCAAGCCACTTTACTGTTTAGTGCAATTTTATTTTTCAGATTCATTAAAAGGAGTTTTTATCCGCATGACCTGGTGCACTGTGTTTTGTGTTTCTGATCTCTTATATAAAGCCTTTTGCTGAAAGTATACCCCAACTAAATAACAAAAATCTAATTTAGTATGTGAAAATGTTATCTTCAGTGCTCAATGAAAAAAATGGCAAGCTTTCTATTAAGGTTCTGATGCATTTTGTTTTTGAGTGACAACACTATATCCCTATTTCCCATTTGCTGTACTGTGTTTCCCCCCATCATGCTATGTAGACGCACTATTGTATCCAACAGGAAGCCCATACTTAGTAAAGCCATGGATATGCTACTGCAAGTTCATGTAAAAGTGATCAGAAGTACTATGATACCAAAAAAGATGAGAAAAGTGGAACTTATTTTCTTTGAAGGAAATACAAACGAAGGGAGCGCAAAGCCGCTCTAGTGTAACTCGACTTTTAATATGCTAAAGTTAAAAACACTACAATGGTCAAACTAACATTGTGTGAAGATAGATACAGCATAAGGATTCCACTGTGGCCACTAAAAAGTGATATTCAGCTTTAGGTGTAATCATGTGGGGGGACTCACTTGCTAACTTATTATATCCCTTGGGGACTCCAGATCTCCCTGGAATAGTCCCTGACTCTGTTGCTTTGTTAAATGGATGATTCAGCACAATGCATAATTGTGGTCCATGATAACCAGGAGCACCTGGCAGGTATCAGGACTGAGCACCAGGGGGTCCATTTTGATACTTGTGTCCAGAGTGCCTTTAAGAAACTTACTGGTCACAAAAGGCTGTCTCTGCTTTTGGGATTGCTGAACAGAAAGTCAATTGTATGTATGAAAAAGTCTCTACTTACAATACTATTCTAGAATCAAAAACAATTGAGCACTGTCCGTGATACTTTTTTTATTTGCACTAACACAATTTTTCAGTACAAGCTTTCGGGGTATGTCCCCTTCTTCTAGGTCCTAGCAGTACTCATTAAACACTTTTAGATCTGATAAGCGTCTTATTTATATATATATATATATATATATATATTAAAAATTATAATAATGTTTCTAGATTAGCATAAAAGTTGATATGCTACACTGCAACAACACCAATGTGTAAATGTGCACCAGTACAGTAGCAGTAGTAACATTGTTTAGGCTAACTAAGCAACACAAAAGGAAGTTTCATTCCTTCTCACTTTCCTCTCCTACAATGATATACTGTAGGGGTAACCAAGGCTATCTGTATAAATAAGACAGTTGGTTAAGAAAAGGTGAATTTAAAGCTGATTGTTCGTGTTAGAGTATTTGTGTGAGTTTTATTAACGCAATCTGTACAGCAGATAGTCATCACCAAAAAAAAAAAAACGAGATAATCAATAATCATGCATGATACTCATTTCCCCTATCTAAAAAAATAAAATAAAACATTTCAGTATTATTTGGTATTTTTGCATATCTGCAGAATACTGCAAGCATTTTTTCTATGGAAAGTAGAGTAGTAAGACGGTGTGAACGTTACCAAAATTGTTTTAAGTTTGTGAAGGTTTTTTTATCTGCATGCTTGTTCCCATTAGTATGTGATACTTACGCTCCATCACCATAGACTTTGATGGCGTTCACACAGTTTTTGTTCCAGCCCCGTCCTTGAAGGAAAGGACAGTCTTCACAGAACTCCATGCACTGACCAGTGAAATTGCATCCCTCGAACAGCTCCAGTCTGTAGTGTTCTCCATGCTGGAAGAAAAACAGCAAATGTACTAGAGTTAGCATCACCATCTAACTTAAGAGCTGAAACACATAGGACTAATATGCAATATGTTATAGAGACAATTGCCATTTGCTTTTTTTTGTTTTTTAAATACAATTTTAAAATTCGAATGCTCTATTTCTTTACTATGAACATATATGATACTTTGGTGGCAGAAATGATTATGTGTATTTATTAAGGTAATGCAAAAGGCAAAGAATATGTTATAAGCAACCAGGCAACCTTGGATTTTGAGAATATTGCATTAAGGAAGCTTAAACATTTGAAGCAGAATTAAACCCACCAATTTAATAGTTTCCCCAAACAGTTACATTCAAGGCATGTCTTGAATGATAACTGTAATGCCGCGTACACACGAAGGGACAATCCCGTGGGATTATCCTCTGGACTGAAGTCCAGCGGATAATCCCCTCGTGTGTGGGCGCCGGCGGACTTTTTGGCGCCAAAGTACGGCGGACTAAAGTTTGAAGTTTTGTTTTCAAATTATCCGCTGGACTTGGCAGTCCAGCGGATAATCCCGCCGTTAGTGGGCAAGTCCGCGGGACTTTTGAAATGAAGGGACTTGCCGCTCATCGGCAAGTCCGTTCATTTAGCACGTGACTTCAGGTTACGTAGCTAGCGTAGGCAGTTACTGCCGCCGCGCTAGCTCCGTGACCTGGCATGGATTTAAAGGGACTCCCCAAATCCATGTCAGACCCTCATCCGAGCACGCAGCCTGGCAGGCCAGGAAAGGGGTGGGGACGAACGAGCGCCCCCCCCCCTCCTGAGCCGTACCAGGCCGCGTGCCCTCAACATGGGGGGTGCCCTGGGGAAAGGGGGGCCGTGCGGCCCCCCCACCCCAAAGCACCTTGTCCCCATGTTGATGAGGACAAGGGCCTCTTCCCGACAACCCTGGCCGTTGGTTGTCGGGGTCTGCGGGCGGGGGCTTATCGGAATCTGGGAGCCCCATTTAATAAGGGGGCCCCCAGATCCCGGCCCCCCACCCTATGTGAATGAGTATGGGGTACGATGTACCCCTACCCATTCACCTAAGGTGTAAAATGTAAAGTACAAAAACACACACACTTTTGAAAAAATATTTTATTGCACTGCTCCGGGGGTCTTCTTCCGTCTTGGGGGTCTTCTCGCCGGACTCCTCCGCTCTCTTCTGCTCTTTTACCTAGCTCTTTCACGAGCGGGGGGAGTCCGGCTACCTTCTTCGTCGTCGCCGCCGTCTGGGGGTCTCGATCCGCCTTCGGGGGTCTTCTTCCGTCTTGGGGGTCTTCTCGCCGGACTCCCCCGCCATTTACCAAGCTCTTTTACAGAGCGGGGGAAGTCCGGCTACCTTCTTCGTCGTCGCCGCCGTCGTCTGGGGGTCTCGATCCGCCATCGGGGGTCTTCCGGGGGTCTCTTCTGTTCTTGCGGCGGTCGTCGTCTTCCGCGCCGCCGGCGCCTTGTCCTTCTTCTTGTCCTTGTCCTTGTTCTTGTTCTTCTTCTTCTTCCGATGTTGACCCGACGCTCTCTCTGCCCGGAATGCCTGTGCCGCTCTGCGCTGAGACTTATATAGGGGAATGGGGACAGGGTCACATGCACATGTCACATGGTGACCCCGCCCCCTTGTGTTGTCACAGTCCCGGAGGATGCTGGGACTGTGACATCGCAAGGGGGCGGGGTCACCATGTGACATGAACATGTGACCCTGTCCCCCATGTCCCTATATAAGTCCGAGCGCAGAGCGGCACAGGCATTCCGGGCAGAGACAGCGACGGGTCAACATCGGAAGAAGAAGAACAAGAAGAAGGACAAGAAGAAGGAGAAGGCGCCGGCGGCGCGGAAGACGACGACCGCCACAAGAACAGAAGAGACCCCCGGAAGACCCCCGAAGGCGGATCGAGACCCCCAGACGACGGCGGCGACGACGAAGAAGGTAGCCGGACTTCCCCCGCTCGTGAAAGAGCTAGGTAAAAGAGCAGAAGAGAGCGGAGGAGTCCGGCGAGAAGACCCCCAAGACGGAAGAAGACCCCCGGAGCAGTGCAATAAAATATTTTTTCAAAAGTGTGTGTGTTTTTGTACTTTACATTTTACACCTTAGGTGAATGGGTAGGGGTACATCGTACCCCATACTCATTCACATAGGGTGGGGGGCCGGGATCTGGGGCCCCCTTATTAAATGGGGCTCCCAGATTCCGATAAGCCCCCGCCCGCAGACCCCGACAACCAACGGCCAGGGTTGTCGGGAAGAGGCACTTGTCCTCATCAACATGGGGACAAGGTGCTTTGGGGTGGGGGGGCCGCACGGCCCCCCTTTCCCCAGGGCACCCCCCATGTTGAGGGCACGCGGCCTGGTACGGCTCAGGAGGGGGGGGGGGCGCTCGTTCGTCCCCACCCCTTTCCTGGCCTGCCAGGCTGCGTGCTCGGATGAGGGTCTGACATGGATTTGGGGGGAACCCCCACGCCGTTTTTTCGGCGTGGGGATTCCCTTTAAATCCATGCCAGCTTGCGGAGCTAGCGCGGCGGCATTTACTGCCTACGCTAGCTACGTAACCTGAAGTTACGTTCGAAATGAACGGACTGCTCCGTGTGTGGGCAAGTCCGTTCATTTTCAAAAGTCCCGCGGACTTTTGGCCGGCGGATTATCCGCTGGAGAAGTCCGTGCGTGTGTGGGCAAGTCCACACCCTCGGAAAGTCCAGCGGACCTAGCTGGAAAGTCCCGCGGGATTGTCCGCTGGACTAGGTCCGCCGGCAAAAGTCCCTACGTGTGTACGAGGCATTATGGTTACTAGTGTGCTTATATCAGTTCTCAACCAAGCTTTCAAACCATCAAATGGCTGATCACATGTGCAGCACCATGTAAACTGAATATTAATCAGAAGCTAAGATGGCTGTAAAGGATAGGAGGGTTTAGTTCCACTTTGAGGACTCCACAAATGAGTTCACTGACACTGGAAGAAACAGGACTGCAACGGGTGCTGCTAAGAAGAGCAGAGTATTAACTTGTAGGGCGTACTAGGGAAAAGAGGTGATGTTGGGAGTTGTCATGCATGCACACCGTGAACAGTGGTAAGCACAGAAGGAATGGCCAGGAATTTTTTTGTCCAGGATCCCTGTCCATGTCCACCACTGACCAGAAGAAAGAGTGTGGCATCAGAAGTGCTGGTTTAGTCTACAAGCAATGGAGAAGCCCTCCTAGACATCATTTAGTTAAGTAATAGCAAGAAATACATTTATAAATTATAGTAAAGCAATAAATAAAACACAAACCATTCTGACAGGTCTGCTAGATCCCATGTGGTCATTGTGTCCGTTCCAGCGGTGGAAGTCTGGGTACTCTCCTCGTTCCAGAATGTACTGTTGTCCTTTGAAGTCAGGGTGATCATAACAGATCCATGCTCCACTTTCTACTCGGATGGAATTGACGCGGTTCATGAACCCTCGATCCTGAAAGTTGTCACAGTCCCCAAAGACTTCCAGCTTTCGTCCTGTGAAGCATTTTCCCTCATAAAAGATGATCTAAAACAAGACAGAAAACATAATTCATTCACATCCAGTCAAATATACACGGTTTACTGTATTCTCATACAGGGCCAGTTATAACTGGGCCAGTGTATGTGTGATGCTTGTCCATGATCAGTATTTTTGAGCAACGAAAATCTTTATTATCCATCATGGAAATCATTTAGTGTTTTGAACAACTTTCTGAATGTGTTTTGTGATATATTAAACAGTTATTATAATGATGGCTTTAATGAACATGCATTCTTTAGTTTAAAAAAAATTATGAATGAACTGAATTTCCATACAGTGGTGTGTCTCCAATCCTAAATTCTGACCCTTTTTACATTTCCCAATACCCTCAGCCCTGGATGTTTGTAAATACCCAATAGCTGCTGCTTTGGGTGGCAAAACTCCAGGATAAGGCAGATTTCATCAAATGAGAAAGCAGGCAAGTGTCTATACTGAGAGGACCATCCTGGTTGGAATGATATTATCAGTTTGCATCAAGCAGAAGAAAATAAATTCTCCAGTCTCCTCTCCCAGACTTCAATGCTGTAAGTTTGTTGCAAGTCACACGGTCCAATACTATCTAAGGCAGGGGTCTCCAAACTTCGTAAACAGGGCCGGTTTACTGTTCTTCAGACTTTAGAGGGGGTCGGACTGTGGCCAGCGGCAATAGAACATTTTTCTGGTATCAGTGGGAGTAAACAGTGCACAATGTTTTGTATTTGGTGGAGAAATAACTTATTGTTGGTGTCAGTGGAAGAAATGGCACTCCATTGTTGATGTCAGTGGCAGGAATTATGCCCCATTTTTGGTGTCAGAGGGCAGAATAATGTCTCATATCAGTGGGATGAATAGTGCCCCAAGGGCCGGATAAAGGCAAGCAAAGGGCCACATCTGGCCCTAGGGCCACAGTTTGGAGACTCCTGATCATAGATTTTAGTCTAGGAAGAAAGTGCTGAGCTGACCATGGATGATACCAAAACAATGACAAAGGTCTTCTGGGGGGAAAAGATAAAGGTTTTTCATGGCTAGTACTTTGGCCTGTATGAGAAGTAACAAATACCTGCATGTGTTAAATATTCATTTTGATAGCATGAAAAACTATATCTTAAGCTTGGTTTAATTTTAAACTTTATTCAAAGGCCATCATGAAAACATAAAACAAAGAATGTACTTTTTCAGGTGCATGCCCTATACCTGCCTGTTTTGTAGAGGTTGTTGTGGCGTGCCAGCACAGACATCTGCAACTTTAGAACAGATACCATAAAAACAGCCTTCATGAGAGGAAAATTAAAATCCACTTTGTGTGTACCATGATGGATGGGAGAGGGGGCAATATGCAACTAACACAGTCTTTATATAGAAAATTAACCAGTTAAGTGCATTTAAACATGCTTGGGGAAAAAACATACGTAGATCTATACTCAGATAAAAAAGTTTAAGTTTCTATGTAATTGTTAGTCTTGAATTATATGGTGACTGGGCTGCTTGCACAGAATCTTGGTACATATATATGTATGGTATTCACAAAGATGACATGCCATCTACTTAACATAATGTGTTCTAGGTATTATACACAGCCATTATATACATGTCATTGATGGTTATTCACATGGCCTTTTCCCAGAGTCTGTGCATCCTCCAGTTGCTGCAGAATGACAGTTGAAAGACTGGCACATACAAATGAATTGGGAGATTATACAGTCTGTTTATTCCATCCTCTGAACATCACTTAAAGGAAAATTATTTCATACTTACCATAATATGATTTTTGATGTGGCTTTCCCATTTGAAATGCTTGCATATTTAAAACAGAAGTGAGGGATTTTAAAATAACAAACATACATACTCACTTAGGTTGATGCAGCATTGGTCCAAAGCTGCATCTGTCCCCCACCGCCTCTATGCAGATTACTGAGCCATCAAAGACCACTGATTGCTCAGATCTCGGTTTTCAGTGAGCAGAGAACCAGTGACTGTCAGTCAGGGGTCTCTGCTCTGCCCCTCCAGTGCTCATTGGTGCACCGGGCTGTGAAGGTGGTGAGAGCAGCTGGCTCAGTCTTTCAGCAGCTTGCTGAGAGGCTCAGCCAGCTGCTGCTCTGGCATCTCGGTGGATCCCGACATTAAAGTTGGGATCTCTACAGGGCCTGGACCTGCTGAGTGACATCGGCTGAATACAGGTCACAGGAGTGCACTTAGTTCTGCATAGGAGAAGTAGGGCCAAAAGAGCTTTGACCTTACTTCTACTTTAACAAACTCAGTTAAAAGCCTAGTACACACTAATATTTTTTTTCTGTTCAACATGTATAAATACATACAGTGCCTTGAAAAAGTATTCATACCCCTTGAAGTTTTCCACATGTTGTCATGTTACAACCAAAAACGTAAATGTATTGGGATTTTATGTGATAGACCAACACAAAGTGGCACAAAATTGTGGGGTGGAAGGAAATGATAAATGATTTCCCAAATTTTTTTACAAATAAATATGTGAAAAATGCAGCGTGCATTTGTATTTAGCCCCCCTGAGTCAATACTTTGTTGAACCACCTTTCTTTCCATTTTTGGATGATGGGTTGAACAGTGCTATGAGAGATGTTTAAAGCTTGGGATATTTTCCTTCCACTTGACAAAATGTGGAAAATTTCAAGGGGTATGAATACCTTTTCAAGGCACTGTAAGTGGTCCATATAGTGAACTTGGTGTTGCATTATTCACTTTAAGGTCATCACAGAGGACAAGGGGGCACTGTTTACATCTAGAGGAAAAAAGATTTCAGCTTGGGGCAGGGGGGCATAACTAACACTCTTTTGGGAGTACAGTTCCTCATTAAACAATTGAGTTAATCTCAGAACAATGTAGCTTTTTAACAAACAGATACTGAAATTTGAACAAAAAGAGAACATGGGAACAAAGATGGGCTTTATGAAAAGTGTTTGCAGATGCCCCTGTCCATAAACCCGACAAATGTCTCCTCTGGATTTACAGAAGTTTTAAAATGAGATGATATCACTTGTAACTTTTCACACCAGAATCTACAGATATAATATGGACCTACTTAAAATCCCATTTTCACTTCAGTATTGGGTACGATGGACGTTTATTATTACTCATTTCTGTCTACATTTATTATCTAAAAAATGTATTCTGAAAAATAAAAGCTTTTACTGCGTGAGTTTGGGGAAAATATTGCAACATTTAGGCACACATCATCTCTTAGGCACACGCCCGGTCATTATTAGTCATTATTTTTTAGGAATTTTCACTCTTCTGTATTTCATCATCACAGATGAGCAAACTATCAAAAATCTATTTATGTATTTTAAGGGGATCTTTCACATATGAAGCAAGATCACGTTTCTGTAGAGCACATTGAAGCAATCAAGAAACTGTTTTGATTTTTACTTTCATGCCACCATAGCTGATTAACCAGCACTAACAAACAGTAGGTTTGGGTTCCTTTAATTCAGATCTCTGTCCGTATTCAACAAAATGTCAGGAGTGGTGATACTTCTGTATGCCTGACACTGACAATATTTAAAATGGCCTCACACACGATCAAATTTTACATTGCAATAAGGATTGGATTTACCTTTTGGGCATTTTAGACCTGTGTCTATAGGCATCAGAGGAAAATAGTTTTTTTTTTCCTTGCATTCTTTTTTTCCTTGCATTCTTAGAATGGAGTAGATGAGAGGCAAGTGAATGTCAGGTGAATGCAAGGAATTCTGTGTTATTTATTATAGCTACAAGTAAAAAATGTTGTGTTTTTTTTCAAAATTGTCGGTCTTTTATTGTTTATAGCGCAACAAATAAAAACCGCAGAGGTGATCAAATACCATCTAAAGAAAGGTTCACCTTTACAATAAAACTGCCTGTGCAATTAAGGGGCATCAGTAGTTAAAAAACAAATTGTGCAGCTTTGACTAATGAGGGAACATGCACCTGCTATAGCTGTAGGCCATTTACGTACCAACTGAAGCCAGGATAAAAAAAAAACAAGTTGTTGCCTTTAAACTTCTGTTGCGTTTTTACAATTTTATATGTAGGTTTATTTTTCTCACTGAAACCCCCTCCCACCCCAGGCTGTTCTTATCACATGTAATTATATAACTTTCTCCTCACACTATCCAGCTTACCTTGGGCCTGACAACACTCAAAAGCTGCAGCTCTGGCTTTCTCTAGCCAGAGACATTACTTTCCAAACCCCTATCTTTGCGCATACTCCATAGAGCAGCCATTCTCAATCAGGGTTCTATGGAATCCTAGGGTTTCTCCAGAGCTTGCCAGGGGTTCCTTAATCTGTGGTTGATCAACCTCCAATCCAATGATGCCTGCATAGTTCTAGATCTAATGCCACACGACAAAGTCAGCAGGGTAAGGGTGGCATTCTGACCACCTCTGTAAGTGAGGTATTCTTCACACTGACCATAAATTTAAGAGGGACATTCTTCCCATTGACCATCAATGTAAGGGGCACTTTCCCAATGATACCCAATGTACTAATTTTAGCAGAAGTTCCCTGAGAACTGAACATTTATTGAAAAGTTCCCCTAGGGTAAAAGGGTTGAAAAAGGCTGCCATAGAAGGTAATAATGGATGTGCTTTTAATTCTGAACAATGGTCAAGTGCAAACATCTCCTCCTCCCCTCACTTCTCTACAAAACCTTTTACTCAGATGCCAGGGGTGAAGAGAAAGGCAATACTATAGAATATCACTTGAATGACATCTGCTGGGGCTGATCACATTCAAGATGGCAGCACCCACAAGCTGTCTTGGTGCTTTTGGATGTCTAAACAAGGCAGACTTTTATAGGAATTTTTTTTAAATGTAAATATAATCTTATAGTACAAATGTTGTTAAAATAAATGGTCTGCTGACAAGATAATATTAACTGTTACTGATTGCCCCCCCCCCCCCCAGTAGTTAAGGTGCCCCAAACCTGATATTGTCTAATCAGGCAACTTTCGTGTGCATACATTACCTCCCTGACATTTGCAGACATGCCTTGCTCAGCACTCTTTGGTGACAAAGTAATTGTCCAGGCAAGGTTTTTCTGGCTGATTTTTTTTCCAGAATGTTCTCTTCTACAACCTTTGTAAACCAAACATGCATGTTCACCCAAAACAAACGTGCATGATTACTAGTGTGAAAGATCATTCAACAGCCAGACAGTGCAAGCAGAGTTGTCCACCATCTAGGGCAGTGATGGCGAACCTTGGCACCCCAGATGTTTTGGAACTACATTTCCCATGATGCTCATGCACTCTTCATTGTGGTTGAGCATCATAGGAAATCTGGGGTGCCAAGGTTCGCCATTACTGATCTAGGGTCTGTATATAGATTTAGCAATGTGTGAAGTCTAAAATAAATTGTCCATGCATGTTAATGTATCAGGCTTAGTAGCTTATACTTATCCTCCCTTCGTTTGTATTTACCAATCTCTTCACCTTACGGAAGTGAAAAAAGTACCAGCTACTTTCCGTCATGGGGGACATGTGACTCAGACTATTTTCTTTAACATAAAAGCACTAGTGCTTGAAGACTGGTCATTCAGATATCAGCACTGTTACATGGGGGTGAAGAAAGGATCTCAGTCCAGTGTAAGCTCCAAGTTTTCACTTGGAGCTTATACAGGGTTAACGTTCTTTGTTCTACGGGGCTGGACAGAATGGTGTGAAAGTGAAGGAAAGTGAAGGAAAGCTAAGTATAAGATCTTGTACCTGCAATGCACGGGTTCACTTTAAGCCAAATTTGAAACTTGCAAACAAGTGAGAGGCACCAAAGCCAAAGGTACAGTATGAAATAAGGAGCAAATGACCAGAAACATACAATGATATGATCCTGAAACTTGTAGTAAAGGTTTTAAAGAAAGCAGACCTAAAGATGGAACTTTCCTATAAAGCAAAAACACCCAAACTATGCATTCAATGCTGCTGATTGATTAGCTGACAACAGCATGATAAAGGTTAAAAGCAAAAAGGATGTCTATGTTGATGCATAATGCTCTATAACACTGTGATCTTGCTTCACCTTTAATAGTGTTGCTTTGAATAACATGTTATACTAAAAGAATTATGAAATCCTCAATATACACAAAAGGTGACTCAGATAACCATGGTATTTAAAATGCTAACCTCGTGTATAAACTAAATTATTTACATAAAGTAGAATCTCATTATCTGACAATCCACTGCATGTATATATATATATATATATATATATATATATATATATATATATATATATATATCCTTGTCCTTCCAGCCTGAGATAACACATTTAAACAAGAAACTGTTTTTTGCTCTTTCTCATATATCGACTATACAGAGCCAAGCTAAATCTCTGTACTCACTTTTCCAGAATACTGGGACATCTTTGCGCTGGATGCTGTCCAACCCAACACAGGAGCCAACAAATCTGACAGACAGAAAAATTGGACACCCCAATATATATCACAGTTCAGACAGGGGCTGCTATCCTGAGCCTGCACTAACAATGCAACAGCTATACAAGGTTTAACATTTTTGCTTGGTAGACAAAATCCCCTGTATCTAACAGTGCTGATCCCAGACTTTTAACATATTGTAGACAAGCAGACAAAGGATTTGCTTGGCAGGAATTTGGCTGATGAGAATGGCAGTTTCACTGCACCTTTTATGTATAGAACAGAGAGCATGTAGTGAAGAAATGCTCAGTGTTTTACATGGGACAGGGAGAGGGGTTTACCATATGCAGCTAATAACTTATAGAAATGCACATTAATCCAAAAATAAATCCTCATAATGAAAAACTAATGGACTGAGCCTCATGCACTTGTACTGTAAGTACAATTATTACAAAACTGCATAGTTGAATGGCCTAGACACAGGAAATACAGAATTACTGCAAATGGGAATTCCCCTACTTATAAAAATAGTAATACCAAAGTAAAATCTGGATAGAAATAAATATTTGCCATCTGTCTCTAACTCTAACAAGGACAGTCCTAGGCTGGGGATTTGTCTCTGAAAATGTGTATCCCTCTGTTTTTAGCAGTTGTACCAAAAAATCTCAGTTATTGCTCGTCGTATTAACATTTTATAATTTATTGCTCCTCTTTAGGCTCTAAGTTTTTATATTTATTAAACATCAGCATAAAAAAATGCATAAAAAGTATCAGTTTTCCAAATCAATAAGATGTTGTCTATGATCTATAGGGCTCTGTGATGGTCTAAAATAATATTGGAGGTGACAAGTTTGGTACTTTCCACAGCAAGAAGAGGATGTTACATTTTGAAAATCATGGGATTTGACAATTTAAAAGAATGAAAGTTTGTTCTTTAGTTGTAGCCTAAAATACAAACGCATTGTAGATTTCCTAATTACTTTTACACTGAGGTGGATATTTAGTCAAACTATTACTGCACTAATTACTAATGACAGTAATTAGAACCTGTAGCATCAATTACTGTAGGGCGCTTTGTTTATGTCCAGAAAGCTTTACTTTGTGTGTAATACAGAAAGTGCAGCTAGGAGACACCGTTATATAACACACAAAGACCATCACAACTTAAGGTCAGCTAAACAACTTGCCACACACTTTGCCATCTAATTGAATAATCATAAGTAGATATACCATCAATTATGTCGTACGAAAGAGTACTTGACTAGATGCAAACTGAGTGGATTGTACTACTTAGTTGTGGTAGATCTAAAGCAGGGGTCTCCAAACTTTCTAAAGAAAGGGTCAATTTATTTTCCTTCAGACTTTAGGGGGGCGTACTGTGCCCAGTAATGGGAAACAATGCCCGATCTTTGGCACAGTCTATGTGCTTCATTCAAAGTCCCACAAACATCCTTTTTCAATGACTGAGAGGTTGCTAAGTGAGGTCTGATCCGAAAATCATACAAAAAATACTCCTGTGAATGGTGGAGGTAAGTAGTGATGACTAGGCCTCACTTAGCAAAGTCCTGAGAGTATTCCATTCAGGCTTCATAAGCGATTCACACGCTATAATCCGCCTGCAATGTTGATGACTTTCCTTTAAAGAAGCACAAGGATTTACTTTAAAGGCTTGAGATATTCTGAGCTCTGGTGAGTGTAACCTCGTAGGGGAGTGTGCCTCACGTGGTGAAGATCTGGGTGTTTGGTGCATGCTTTGACTACTACTTAGAATCACGTACTATCTTCAGAAGATGAACTGTCATCACATCATGTTATATGTTTAGAAAACATATTTATGTCAGATGGAATTTGGTGGACTGACATAAGCGCTGTTATAACATGGGACTGATACAGTGATCAAACTGAACTCCTATGTTATTATATTGTATCTTATTTATATACTCTACTTTTAATCATACAATTTTTGACGCTTATTCCACCTGCTGCTGTTGAAGTGGAAATTACACCATGAAACACGTTGAGCTTTATAGGATTTTAATAAGACAACCATGCGTTCACATACATGTTCAAAATTGTATATATATTATTATTTGGGAAGGTTGACTGTCCAGCAAGACAAAAGCATGCTAACAAAGCTACACCAGAGGAGTTCAAAATCAAGAATTTGAATGTCTGGGAATAGCCAAGTAAAAAGCTTAGACCTCAGTCCAGTTTAGAACCCTGAAATCATTTAAAAGTTGCTGTTCACCAGCAATGACCAGAATAGACAAAATTGCTGGATCCAAGATCTTCACAGAAATGTAGCCTAAAAGACATGCAGGTAATCATGGTGGTTCAATAAAATATTGTTAATGCTGCCACAACTAAAATATGTTGCCTTTTTTGTTTAATTCTCTTTATGTCAAAATAAAAGTATTTTGCACCATTGAAGAATAATTCCAGGTTGTAACACTTCAAAAATGGTCAAACCTAATATTGCCGTGACTACTTATACAAAAAGTACTGCACTGCTTCCTTATTAGATAAGTGACATCTCAAGTGGTCATCAAGGTCAACTCAGCCATTGATCAGATTAATTCACCTGATAGATTAGTATTCCGGATGGATTTTGTCCGACACTGGTGTTGCATACACACGGTCGGACAAAGTTGTCGGAAAATCCGACCATTCTGAACGTGATGACATTCGTTGTGTACGACGGAACTACGTAGAGGCTATTAGCCAATAGGTTTGGTCTCCTAATTTGATCTGAGCATGCGTGGCACTTTGTCCGTCGGAATTCTCTACACACGATTGGAAAAAGTCTGATCGGATTTTGTTGTCGGAAAATTTGAAAGCAGGATCTCAAATTTTTTCCATCAGAAATTCCGACGGAAAAAGTCAGATGGAGCCCACACACAGTCAGATTTTCTGACAACATGGTCCGATCGGACATTTTCCGTCGGAATTTCTGACCGTGTGTACAGGGCATTATTGTCCAGATCTGGGTTTTGTTCTGTTTACATGGATTTATTCCCTTTTCGTTATGTATGATTATGGCAGAGAAATGTGGCACAGTAATAGAAAGGAAATATGTGCAACTCTATGTCATATTACTGGGTCCTCTCCTGCTTGCAAACAGTTTACTGATAGACCAGAAGGAAGAAGCATATTCAGCTGCTTTGAAACCTACAAAAGAATGTACTGTTTACACTGAATTAAGAAAGTCAGTATTAATCACAATTAAATATCCATTATCAGGACCCTCCAGTATGTAGGGGCATATGTATTTGTTATCAGAGGATTCTTGAAAAGTGTAATGTGAAACTGGAATGCTCTTTTGTGTGGTCTAATGGAAGAACTTTGTGTTGGATTAAACAGTGACAGGTTAGATATGAACTGTAAAATGGTGACAGTGAACTGCATATTTGAAGAAGCACTTCTCGTCAACTGAATTGTTTTATGAGCTAAGCATTCAAATTGTAAAAACGCTATTCCAAGATACCTGTGACTAATATGCTTTTATGTTGTATTAGTAGTAGTGGACTTTAACCGCTTGCCGACCGTGCTGCTCTCCTGTGCAGAATCACATACCTGTACATGATTCTGCACTTCCGGGTCTGGGATGTGCATGTGTGCCGCTGGTGACCCGCTCCTGCTGTGCTTGGACACAGCAGGAGCTAATCAGCGGGTCCGGCGTACTCGTTTCCAAGAGAAGCAGAACGGTGGTCTGCCTAGGTAAACAAGGCAGATTGTTGTTCTGTGAGAAGGGAAAGTAGTGATCCTGTGTTTCTGCAAAGCATGAACATGGATCTCTGCCTTCTCACAGTACAAGCACATCCCCCACAGTTAGTAAACACTCCCTAGGAACACATTTAGCTTTTTGATCGCCCCTGATGTTAACCCCTTCCTTGCCAGTGTCATTAGCAGTGGCAGCTGTCGGTCGGTCCGGCACTTACATCCCCACCCCCCCGGTCGGCCCCACACTTACCCCATCTAGGTCGCGGGCAGCTTCGTCTTTCAATGACAGCAGGCTCTGAGACACATCGTGTGTGAAACAGTATACTGGCAACCTCTGGAAAGAAGGTTAACAGGTTGCTCCTCAGCATGACCCCGAGGTGTTTTATCTTTTGCTTAATCTGCAAGGGCGTTATGAGTTCTGTGACATTACCATTGTAACATGGATCCAGGAGGGTTGCCAAGCTGTAATTGTCCCTATCCTTGATGCCACGAATCCTAGAGTCTTTTTGCAGGCTCTGTATCTTGAATGAGCCCATCCACCACAAGTTACTGGAGACAGAGTAACCCGAGTCTCAGGGTCGCTGAGAAAGATGTTGTCCTAAGCTACCCTTCCTCAACCACATACACCTCCTTGGGTTTGTGAGGGATGAAACTCACCCCCATTTCCTCCTCCAGAAGGCCACAATAGCAACTATACAATGCCTCCTCATGCTACTCCTGTACCTGCTGAGGACTCACAAGGACACTGTCTGGAATTAGCAGGCCCTGAGGAAGAAGGTCCTCCTCTTTTACTGCTGTGCTACCCATGCATTGTAGCATCTGCTCCAGCAGGAATGTTGATACCCACACCCATTCTGGTTGCCACCCCGAACAGTGACAATCTGAATCATGCATCCTGTATAAGAAGCCACTGATATGTACAGAACAACTCCAAGTCCTCAGAGCCTGCCCTAATGCCATACTCGCACAGCTACTCATTTATGGCCAGCTGATGCATTATCAACTGCTGCAGCATGGCCAAGGTTGAATTCCGTTGGGTAGATATGTCACATATCAGGTGGTGTGCAAGCAGAAGGAATTTCTGCTGAATTTCACCCAGCCACAAACTGGCTGGGTATGAACATCTAAAATTGCTAGTAACTCTTCTTGCCTACCTCAGAAAATCCTGTAAACCAGGGTACCTATCCAGGAAGTGCTTAACCACCAGCGAATGTGTGCCAGCCAAAGCACATATGTGAACTTTCCCTGTCGAAGAATGGACAGCAAGCAGGTGCCATTGTCACACATTACCTTTTCTGGCAAAAGACGGCACAGGGTAAACCACCTCTGGGTCTGTCCCTGCAGAGCTAACACAATCTCCGCCGCATAGAGGCTCCCGCCCTCTAGGCATACTAGCTGCAACACTGCATGACATAATTTTACCTGAGCCACTGCATAGCCTCTTGAACCCTTGCATGGATCTGGTGGTTTACAGGACGACTCAACTGTCTGTGGTCAGGTGGAGGGCAAGTCAACAAGTCAACTTAAGGGTGAAGAAATGATGGACAGGAACCTGCCACAGGACAGGCTGAAAATTCAAGAAAGCTGTCTGAATCCACTAGCTGGAAAAGCAGGAGCTGGAAAGCCAGCAATTTTGCCAAGCAGGCAATGAGATGCTGGGTATGGAGTTGGCGGAGGGTATACTTCTTTCATTCCAGCAGCAGGACAGAGAAATTTGCTTGCTGTATGCCACATCTGAAAGTGGCAGGGTGGGGTTGGCAAAAACAGAGCAAAGTTGCAGCCTACACTTACTGCTGAAAGAGCCATAAGGTAAATCTCTGATATTCCTTGAAATCCCTATCGTTGGAGGCTGTAGATGAGGAATATTTTATAGTAGGGGTAGAGGTGGAAAGGGATTTGTTGGAGGGAGGAGGAGTGCAGCCCAATTCCTGCCTATAGCTAGCATTCAGGTGCTGCGTGATGAGAAGTCATGTCTTTTCATACATGTGATACCCAAACAACCAATGGTATTGCCATGCTTTATACATTTTATGCAGAGACTGCAAATTACAATGATGCGTTCTACAGCATGTGTTAAAAAAGATCCACACAATTAAGCTCTGAGGAGTGGACCGCGAGATAGCACTGCCTTTCATCCATGGAGCTCTGCCATCCCATGAAATGGACGGCTTGTGGGCTGGGTCATTTGTACCTGTGCACTTGGAGGTACCTTTTGCACGGAGCATGCTCATTAATGCCCGGACCAGGCAGAGACTGCAGTCATGTGAAGAGTCTAATATTAAGGCAGTTCCCTGACTTAGAAATGAGCTTTTACTATGTGCATTATTTATACTTAGTTCCTCTGAAAAGCAACTTGTCCCATGTCACTGCACACTGTAACTAATATCTGTTGCATATGGAGGGATGTGCTGAGTCTGCGTCCATTTCACCAGTCCAGCGTACCTCTGTTACTTCACTCCCAGTAACAGAATGGGGTCCCATTGAGCACCTATCGGCTAGCGCAGACATCATGCCCCCTGCTACCGGAAGACCTGTCACCTTACCAGGTACCACGCCTAACGAATGGTTGCTTGTAGCACATTCCTTCACTTGGTTATCCATAGCGCCTACACTCCTCTTACTTATATTTGCTGAGTTAACCTTTGTAATGGTGTTACTTCATACACTGTAGTGCTTCACAGACCCAGGTGAATTTGATAGGCCAAAACCGACAATGCTCCCCTTTTGAATAACTTCAGACCAGGCTCAGAACGGTTAATGTCTCTTTATTGAAGAAATGTGGCATAACAGTTCAATATGAACAACATCCTTCCCCTAATCCTTACTATAGTAGTATAGAGGCCCAGACATTGCTTGTTGTCCCCTTCCTCTATACTCCCATTGCTGTCCTCCTCAACCTCAGATGCAATTAATTGCTATGCATCCTCTTGCAGAACATGGCTGATACAGTGCCTAAATAACTCAGTGAACTCCTTTGTGCCAGTTTACGGTGCAATCGCAATAGTGGCTGTGGATGAGGAGGCAGGGCACTTAGTAGCTACTAATGACCTCAAGCTACTCTGCATCTGGGAGACCTGGAGGAAGAGAGTGAAGGCATAATTAGTCACTCCACCACCTACTCTGCATGCTCTGGGTATATAGCACACCCACTACCAGAAATGAAAGGCACATACCCTACTACTAGAACACTGAAAACTGAACACTGACCACTGTGGCCTGTGGATACAGTTGCTGCCTGTCGTCTTCTAAACAGGATCCACTTCTGCCTCTCCCTTTCAGCCTTCCATACATGATTTGTGGGGCTAATTCTCTACTTTTCTTAGGGGCTATGGCAAGAGTTGTAAGTGGGGATGTGGTCCTTGAGCTCACTGGAAACTATAATACTTTTGTGGACTAAACTGCACCAAAATAATATGCAGTGCTACACTGCAAACAAAGGACAGCTTTTGTGGTATCACTAACAACGTCATGTCACTGTCACTAGTGATGGGTGAGCTTCTTCACTGATGAGAGGTCACTTTTAAGTGTAGGAACATATAGTACATCTTTGATAGGTATCTTTCTAGCGACTGTTTGGAATAGAAGGCAGTGTGCATAACATTCCCCTATTTCTTTTAAGACCATATAATGTCCATTAGCTGTTGCAATTGTATCTGTCTTGCTTTGATCAAACTGAGTAAAGGCATTTTTATGGTTAGACATGTGGCTTGTTGCTCCAGAGTCAATGCACCAGGTGAAAAATATTGAGGCGCTCTCTTTGATGGGAAAGACACAATCAGTATCTGAAGCATTTTCTATTCCTGTTTTAACACTTTTGTCCTTTTGTTGTATAACCTGTCTCTTTTACTGATTCAGTCTAGCTTTTTTTTTTTATTATCCATTATTTATATCTTATGATCAAGAAGCTGCAGCTCCCTTGTGTCAGGGAGAGCCTGACCACAAGGTTGAAATTACAAAGTCACTGCCTGCTTCCACACAGGGGTAAAACTTCTAATTACAGTAGAATATATGAGAATGGTTGTTGTGCCTATGTTTATATAGACAGCATGCTAACAGAAAATTACCCTAGTGAGGTTACAAATAATATAAAAATATTATACCACATCAGTGTCCACAGTTCAAGGTATACACCTTGCATGCACAAGTAAAGAGAGATTGGGGACTTTAAAGGTGCGAATTGACACAATATTCATAAAATCCAATCATTATTTATTTCATATCATTAAAAAAACATTTTTTATAAAAAGTCATAGACAAACTGGTATGTTCAACAGACATACCGTATATACTCGAGTATAGGCCGACCCGAATGTAAGCCGAGGCACCTAATTTTACCACAAACAACTGGGAAAAACTTATTGACTCGAGTATAAGCCTAGGATGAGAAATGCGCAGCTACTGTAAGTGGAAAAGAGGGTCAACGATGCCCATTTGCAGCCTCACTGTGCCCATGCAGATGGACACAGTTGACCGATTTGGGGCCCTGTATCTCAGGGTCACTTAGTGCTAGGAACCCCATCTTTAGATATGTTGTAGTGCTAATTCCACTGGGTTGGAATACAACATTTGGGGTTCCTAGCACCAAGTGTCCCCGAGATATGGGGCCCCAAATTCGGATCAGAAAATCTCAAGCACTTTTCTGCAGAGAATGACATTTTCTGAACCGACTTTGGGGCCCTGTATCTCGGGGCCACTTAGTGCTAGGAACCCCATCTTTAGATATGTTGTAGTGCTAATTCCACTGGGTTGGAATACAACATTTGGGGTTCCTAGCTCCAAGTGTCCCCGAGATATGGGGCCCCAAATTCGGGTAAGAAAATCTCAAGCACTTTTCTGCAGCAGAATGACATTTTCTGAACCGACTTTGGGCCCTGTATCTCGGGGCCACTTAGTGCTAGGAACCCCATCTTGGATGTGTTATAGTGCTAGGTCCACTGGGTTATCACACCAAATTTGGGACTCCTAGACCCAAGTGGCCCCGAGATACGGGGCCCCAAAGTCGGGTCGGAATTTTTTTTTTTTGCTGCAGAAAAGTGCTTGACTCGATTATAAGCCGAGGGGGCACTTTCAGCACAAAAAAATGTGCTGAAAAACTCGGCTTATACTCGAGTATATACGGTAGTTTACATATTCCATGTTACAGTGGATGCATCAATCTTGACATGTTTCACCAAATAACCTTCGGCTTCTTTAGGAGTATAAGCATCAATCTGAACTGAATGACAAACTGTCTATAAATAAAAAATGTACAGAAATTTTGATAAACAATTATACAGTATATGCATAAGATAGAAGTCAATATAACATTCTAAAATCATATACAAAATTTTATATTGTATCTGTGTTGCTAATCCGATAATATATTGGCTGCTTTACAATTATTGTCTTTGAATTACTTACCTGTTACAATTCAATCGGATATTATCTATGCTTGCTATGACAATTGGAGCCCATAGAATGATGGTTTAGGCAGCTATGTAGACGTCCATAGGGAGGACAATGATAATTAAACAGGGACTAGATATTGTTAACAATTAAACAGGGACTAGATATTTGTATACACTGTGCATATCATCATGAGATCTTACAAAACATATGAGGTTACCACTCACCAGATAATATGATCTCCAAAATATAGGCAGGTTCTATCAATTATGAAATCAGAAATATCATAAAGACTTTAACCACCCCAAACAGGGTAATGTATTCCTAAATGTCTCTACTACATAATCATCCAGCTCATAACTCAGAGATGATCAAGCTCAGATTAAAAGGAAAAAAGCTTCTAATAGTGTAATTGCATTTATTTAAAAACCAGATCACAAGAATAAAACCAGACTCAAATTGCTAAAGTGTTTCAGCAACACCAAATATATATTGCATGAATGTGTTATTACAATACCACTAGTTCACCAAGGCTTCAGGGTCCTGCAGAGAGCCAGTGGCCAGCGAGCAGCATGATGACGTTGGCAAGGTCTGTGCTATGCATGTTGTCTTCTGACCTTCTGGACTCTTAAAAAAAAAATCAAAACTTGCAAAGGGATTTTGGGATGTTCTGATGCTGAATTGAGGAGGACAGCAAGAACACTTTGCTTATGGTGCAATTTTTTACTCTGGCTACTAGGAGGCAAAGAAAAAACATTAACGAGTGAGCACTGAGGTACCACATACCCAGGCCAGTACAGAAGAGCATTAAAAATACATAACATATATCGAGTGGGACTTTTTAGGTGCCAACAATACAAAAGCACAATACATTTGAAATATACTTTATTCCAACATGTATCACTGATTAAAATGCAACACAATTAAAAGAAAGAACAGGAGAAGGGGGTTAAGTGGTGATTCCCACCCCTGCTTCAGAACAGGCTGTTACATATTTAATCTTTTGATACATAATTAACACAACAGATTACATATCTTTCATTGTATTATCATTTCATAAAGCTGGTCAGGGATTTCTTCAATGTGTTTTGCGATAGGCTTCATAATAAAGAAATCCTTCATGACTGTAGTCTGTAGCCATGCTGCACCCACTCTGAAAAGGGACCAGGGAAAATCGCAAAACAAGTGTGGTCATCTCTAGTACCCAAACAAAGGGTCAGTAGTGGCCGACAGATGGAGGAAACATGGCAAAATGCCCACATTGGCGAGAGCTAGAATAGATTTACACAGAATGGAGGGAGTGGGGTGGGGGGAGCAGAGGGACTTGGAGGACACCCACACAGCAGTTTTCATATGAAAGATAGTAGGATAACTGGTTATAGGTAGGCAGCACAGGCTGGAAGCTGCAACCGAGAATAGAGGGACTGATAACTCCCAGAAGATAGCTGCATGTATTATCACATGTGCATCCACGTCTGCCCGCCTCCAGTGATTTATTTGTACTTTTTTATTGTTGGCACCTAAAAAGTCGCAGTCCATTATGTGTTCTGTATTTTTGAAATGATTATAATACTCTGAAATAAAATATAAACAAAACATATCCCTCTAATGTGTGTACTTGTTTCAATCCAGAGAAGTAATGCCGCGTACACACGGTCGGAATTCTCGTTGGAAAAAGCTCTGATGGTTTTCCCATCGGAATTCCGACGGAATTTCACACAAACTGTCTTGCCTACACACGGTCACACCAAATTCTGATGGTCAATAACACCACGGCATACAACACGTTCGACTGCACTATTAAAGGGAAGTTTAATGCTTCTGAGCATGCGTCAAATTGTTTCTGAGCATGCGTCGGAATTTTGCGTGTCGGAATTGCATTCACACGATCGGAAAATCCGATAGAAAAGTTTTCCGTCGGAAAAATTAAGAACAGGTTCTCAATCCAAAGTCCGTCGGAAATTCTGACAGAAAAAGACAGATGGGCATACACATGGTCAGAAAATCCGATGAAAAGCTGCCATCGGAAATTCCGACCGTGTGTACGCGGCATAAGTGTCATTTCTCTCTGCTGCCTCCCTCCTCTCCTATCAGCATGAGTCACTTCTGACAAGTTTTTCTGACACCAATAGAAAAAAAGTTATGGGGAGGGAGCCCTGGCACACGGCCTGTGATTGACAGCCCCAGCTCTGTTCCTGTGTGCTGTGTGAGGGGAGGTGTGTCCCTTCCCTCCAATCAGCTCTCACTAGGCTCTCCAGAGTCTGAATTCAGCTCCCCACCCCCTGCTTTCTGAAAGCTCAAACAAGCTGTAAAATTTGTATAACTGTAGAGAAGGGATGGCTACAGATAAACAGGTACAACTTAGGTAGAAGGATTTGTTTCATCTCTGTATTTAGGCTAGTCACTTCACTAGGTACTGTATACATGTAAGGGTTTACATGTACAGTTTAATGCTCTTCTGTCTAGTAGGAGAAAAGTACATATTTACTAGATAAAAAAGATAGAACTGTATAGGGTATATTTAGAAAGCAGTAAATGTGACACTTACAAAATATTTACTACGGGTAAATCACTCCCTGTAAGTTAAAACACAGATACCAGGTGACCAACATAGGACTTGGGATTGTTCCTCCTATATAAAAGTCCACACAGGAGACTAGCAATTGAAGGGCAGCTCTGCTACAGTTAGTTACATTACAGTATGGCTAATGTACATATACTAAGAAGAACTAAATAAATTCACAAGTGGTGCCGAAATCTCCAATTAAGACTTTCTATATGTTTGGGACTGTAACAGTTTGTTAGCTTTTCTTTATTCTGTAGGTATTTGTATTGTAATATGAGATATCCCAGGTTTCACTGAGAAACCAACAAGCGAACCAGAAAGACCACCATCCAAGAGTCACTTCCAGTTCATGTGTATAAATTCTGGAAGTGTCTGGTGCAGACCTCACATCTGGTGTGCAGCGTGGAGCAGCAGGAAGGTGAGCGGGGTGTGGACTGGAGCAGAGCAATTAGCAGATGGTACATGGGGTGTGCAACATGGGAATGCTATGCAAAAGGTGAACGGGACTGGAGAGTGAATACAGAACAGCGGAGGATCAGCAGAGCTGGGGGGCCGAAGCAGAAGAATCTAGCAGATGCCATGTGTGGTGCACAACATGGAAGCAATATAGCAGGAGGTGAGCAGGGACCAGAGAGAGAGGAGGATCAGAAAACCAGAGGATCAGCAGAGCTCGTGGTTACTACGGAGTAGGAGATCAGCAGAGCTAGGAGCTGCTACTGAGCAGTTGATCAGAACAGCCGGGGTTACTACTGAGCAGGGAATGAGCAGAGCTGGGGGTTGCTACTGGGCTGGGGATCAGCAAAGATGGGGGTACTATTGAGTGGGGCATAAGCTAAGCTGGGGTACTACTGAGCAGGGGATCTGCTGAATGAGAATACAAAAAATCTGGGGATCTGCTGAACAGGGATAATAATGGGCTAGGGATCTGCTGAACAGGGGTGTAGCACCCTCTGCTTTTAGGTAGGTGCTAGATTAGTATTTTTCTAGTTGCTGGACTAGATACAGGTAAATTTAGCCAGGCCTGTGTTTCTATTACAGGCCTGGTTGTTTTGATTTGGGGATGGGAGTGTTAGTATAGGGGGGGGGGGTGTGGCCACCTACAATCTGGCTCAGAGATCCTCTCCTGCTTTCAGTGGAATTGTTCTGAAAGGGAGGCTGGACTTGAGACCTGAGTGGCAGGCAGCTCATGTGGGGAGCTCTGACCAATCATTAATTTGCATTGGCAGGGGGCAGGCCTCCCATATAAGCTGGGGTCACATGCTTCCAGGGAGGAGTTGTAGAGCACAGGAAAGACGGCATGGCGTGCTGAGGTGCGATGCCGGGCATCCCCATGCGGGGATGTGCCGTGTTTGGAGGAGAGATGGAGGAGCCGCAGGGAAGGAGCTAAAGTTAAGGATCCTCATCTCTGCGGAGTGCATCAGGTTCCTGTGACCGGGGAACACAGTGCTTGACTGTAAAAGGGTTCAAGTGGAGGAAGTAGGAGTAAAGCGTCGGAAGTAGACCATCTATCGGATTTCTGTGACCGGGGAACACAGGACTTTGATACAAGGAGAAGGTCAGTGTAACGTTGAAGAGGCAGAAGTACTGGAGAGTGTAGCGTAGCATACTGTGTGGCCGGGGAGCACAGTATGGACAGAAGTGGACGGGCTGGAGCAATAGTCTGTCGTTTAACATGTGCCAAGTTCACGTTTGCAACAACTTCCAGAGACTGTGGGTCTGTTAGTTCTTTGAGCCATGGAAGATAGGCGGTATAGGCCTTTGGCCCTCTATTTGTAGCAGGAACACCACATCAGTCTAATACAGGGGAATTATTCAGAGTGATTCATCTTGTTTAACTGGAAGCCGTAAGTTGTAAATCTTCAGTGAGATAGATAACAGAAGAGGCAATAGTCTGCAGTACTCAACAGGGGAAATCCATTAACAAAGCCAAGGCCATGGATGATAACCGATCCTTCTGAAATCTTTATGGGCATCTCATACATCCCTCATATCTCTCCAAGTTTATCCCACCAAATAAAATCAAGAAAACAAAGCAACTGACTGTTTATTGTCTTTTGGGTGATTGATGAGGGGTTGGCAGCAGGGTGATTGGCGGATTGCTACAACCACACCCGCAGCCCCTACGAGGGTACCACTACAGGGGTAATAATGAAATGGTAATCTGCTGAATGTGGTTACCAATGAGCTGGGGTTCTACTGGGCCCCTGTAAAATAAATAGAAAATTAACATACACAGGGTATTTGCCAGGCTTGATTAAAGCTTAAAAAAGCTTAAAAAAGCTTCACAGAAGCATCAAAAACACATCAAATAAGCATGCAGAGGTGCTTTAATGTGTGTTAAAGTTAAGGCAAGTGTAAAAGAGCCCTAGGGCTGGGGCTGTACTAATGAGCACCAGAAGCTGTTTACCATGTGCTCTCTGCCACTGTTTTACCATATATATGATTTGGGCCAATTTATCAAAACTGCAGCAGACAGAACATATAGAAACTAAAACATTTTATTTTAAAATTCCTCCCCTAAAAGGATAAGTTCACCTTTGGGAAAAGGTTACATGTTTCACACATTTTTAGGGTGCATGCTTTTGCCCCTGCAGCCACTCCCGTTCCCCCCTTCCCTGTGACAGCGGGTCGGGGATTTTCTTCCCACACCCGCTGTCAATATTTTAAAAGAGTGCAGCTGTGCAGGGCTCCACCCACACAGACCCATCATTCAATCAAGGAGTTCTGTGAATGAATGAACTACAACTATGGACAGACTTTGCAGCTGATGATTGCAGTTCTCAATGAACTATTAGGGCGCTGCTGAGTTCTCTAGGCAGTTCATTGATTCTACCTGTCATTGTGTAATTGCCTGCCCGTATGAGCTACAAGCAGACAGTTTACACTGGAAGTATTCAGAAGCCCTGCATTGTGCCTGCTATCTGCTGTGTGTGGGTGCAATCCCTTCCAGGCTCCTACAAGAAAAAAAGAAAATAGTAAATACACATTTTTTTTACCTGCAAAAAAATGTGCATTTATTATTTTTTTAAAGGTGAACTTATTCTTTAAATATTACATTTGTTTTCATATGTGTAAATATTTGGTGAAACCGGAATTTGTTCCTGGATACCAGGAGCACTTGAGAACAATGCAGATGTCCTTTTTGCAAATTCCAGATAAGCTAATATGACTTAAATGGTATTACTAATACACTTCACCATTTAAGATAACCATTAATTGGCATTAGAAACATACATCTGAGTGTTGTTGGTGAGAAATCATTTTTCTGTTGACTTTATTAGAGCAGTAAAGGATTGCCCTCTGCTGCCACCATCAGGTGAATAAGAATAATAATTCAAACTGAATTTAGGCTTCTTATCAAACTGAAAGTTATAGTCTCTTAAAATCCAGATTCTCAATTTTTTTTGTAACTCTCAAATTCCAGAGTAAAATTGAATACCGCTGTTTGCTAGTAAGGCTACACAGTTTTTATGCACATTTTTATGTATGCAGTTTTTTATGACCAGAAATAAGAAATCCATTTCATAAAGTGGCCTGCCAATATGTATGTTATGGGTAGACAGCATTTACACCTTACTGTAATACTGTGTAAATAATCTGGATTGTGGTGCTTTTAGTATGTGGACAACTCCTGGGTCTTTCAGTGGTGCCAACAAATGGACTTTATTCTGTCAGATATAATTGCACTACTTTACTGAAAGTGGTGCCTTGAAGAGTCATAAAAATATGTATTACCTTGGACTACGAGCATAATTAGTTCCAGAAGAATGCTTGTAATCCAAAGCACTCGTATAGCAAAGCAAGTTTCCCCATAGGAAATAATGGAAACTCAGATAATCCGTTCCACAGCCACTGCTTGTCTATGCAGTACCGCATGTGGCCAGAGGTGCGGGGGACCGAGCACCACTGGTTCCCCCGCACCTCTGACCAAATGCGATACTGCACACCCCAGCGGCTAGTTAGCAGTAGTACTGACTGGTATGGTACCAGCACTTGGAGGGGATGATGGCTTGCACCCGAGGGTCCTTAAGGAACTCAGTCAAGTAATTGTCAGACCATTGTTCCTAATTTTTACGAACAGTCTACTGACTGGTATTGTACCAGAAGATTGGAGAAAAGCCAATGTGGAACCAATATCTAAAAAAGGACCGAGATACATCCCTGGGAACTACAGACCAGTTAGCCTAACATCAATAGTTTGCAAGAACTTGGAGGGGATGATAAGGAACTATATACAAGATTTTAGTAATGAAAACTTTATCATTAGCAGTAATCCGCATGGATTCATGAATAATCGTTCTTGCCAAACCAATTTATTAACCTTCTAAGAGGAGGTGAGCTGCCATCTAGATAAAGGAAGACCTGTAGACATGGTGTATCTGGACTTTGCAAAGGCGTTTGATATAGTTCCCCATAAACGTTTACTGTACAAACTAAGGTCTGTCAGCATGGACCAAAGGGTAAGTACATGGATTGAAAACTGGCTACAGGGGCAAGTCCAGAGGGTAGTGAAAAATGGGGAGTACTCGGAATGGTCTGGTGTGGAAAGTGGGGTCCCCTGGGGTTCTGTCCTGGGACCAATCCTATTTAATTTATTCATAAACAACCTGGAGGTTGGGATAAACAGCTCAATCTCAGTATTTGCAGATGATACTAAGCAAAGCAGGGCAATAACTTCTCTGTAGGATGTGGAAACCTTGCAAGAAGATCTGAACAAATTAATGGGGTGGGCAACTACATGGCAAATGTGGTTCAATGTAAAAAAATGTAAAATAATGCATATGGGGAGCAAAAACACAAATGCAATCTACTCACTAGGGGGTAAACCTCTGCGGGAATCTAGGATGGAAAAGGATCTGGGGGTCCTAGTACATGACAGGCTCAGAAATGGCATGCAATGTCAAGCTGCTGCAAGCAAAGCCAATTGGGATTAACTTCAGAGATAAAACAATAATTCTTCCACTCTACAAGACTCTGGTCCGGCCACACCTGGAGTATGCTGTCCAGTTCTGGGCACCAGTCCTCAGGAAGGATGTACTGGAACTGGAGAGAGTCCAGAGAAGGGCAACAAAGCTAATTAAGTGATTGGAGGATCTTTGCTATGGGGAAAGACTGCAAGCACTAAACTTATTCTCTCTGGAGAAGAGACGCTTGAGAGGGGATATGATTTCAATGTACAAATACCATACTGGTGACCCCACAATAGGGATAAAACTCTTTCTCGAAAGGGAATTTAAAAAGATAAAATTAGAAGAGAAGCAGTTTAACCTTAAACTGCGTAGAGGTTTCTTTACTGTTTACTTTTCCACAGACAGTGGTTTCAGCAGGGAGCATCGATAATTTCAAAAAACTATTAGATAGGCACCTGAATGACCATAACATACAGGGATAGACAAATAATACTAACATAAAAGCACACACACAGGTTGGACTTGATGGACTTGTGTCTTTTTCAACCTCACCAACTATGCATACTAGCACATTATGCCTTTACTTTGTAGGTCAGGAAAAAAAAAAAGGCAGCACTTTACTTCCTCTTTAACTGATTAATTTTCTTTAACAGACCCTCTAATGGGGCCACCTCCTTCCCCAGGCCCCATAGATGTCATGTGGGCTGCTGTGTCTGTTGTTGCACCACTAAATAATGGTCTACTGCTGAAAAGTCACATGGGGAACAGCTGTCAGGATGTATCATACTGAGTTTCTTTCCTATTACTAGATGTTTGTTTGAGCAGCACACTAAGCTGTGGGTGTACTGTACATAGTAACCTTACCATTTTACACAGCCTAGTGACAGTAAAATGCATCCAAGCACACTAAGTCATAGCATTATAGCATTGAAATATCATAGACTGTTAATCCATATACCTGAGCCAAAAGAAGAAACACATATTCAGTGCATTTCTGCAATACATGCCCGTTTTTGTCTCTTTAAAAACAATGGAAATACAGAAAAAATACCTAACAGAATCCAATGAGCCTCTAGTTACTGTTGTGGGCTGACAAACCTGCTTCTGCTGCCTTGAAATCTTAAGCATTGTTGAATTCGCTCCTGTTAAACTGTAGAACACCTCCTTCTAATCATCTCCAAATTCCCTCCAGCGCTACCCCTCCCCTGTACTGACAGTTACTGAGTGACCTTAGGCATAAAAGTGAAGAGAACATTCAAAAATTTGAGCTGCCATCAGCACAGGAATAGAGGGGCTATATTACTATGGGAACAATGTAGATATTTGCCAGCACACCAAGGATTGGCACAAAGTGGTATCCAAACGGGTGGTTTATTGCATGATCACAACACAAGAAAGGTGCAACGTTTCGGAGTCACGCAGGACTCCTTCGTCAGGCATGTGAGGCTCAAGGGGTCCTGCGTGACTCTGAAACGTTGCACCTTTCTTGTGTTGTGATCGTGCAATAAACCACCCGTTTGGACGCCACTTTGTGCTGATCCTTGGTGTGCTGGCAAATATCTACGTTGTGACTTGAACCAGTATCCAGCTGGTTGTTGCTGCAGCACCCAAATGTTGAGAGCTTATACCAGGAACATGTGGGATGGGAATATGAAATATTACTATGGGAACACACGTCCCTGTGACAACTGGAGGGGAATTACTGCACTTCAAAGAGATTTCCTTTTAGTAAATGTATTTTTTAAATGCAAGTGAAGAAAGCACCTGAATAGGACCTGATATCAGCCTCTTGCCATCTCTGTATACAGCAGAGCTGGAATGTGAGAGGAAGAAGCAGCGCAAGAAGCACATGTGCTGACAAGAAACATGCTGATAGGAAGAGAAAGTAGAGTGACAGTGCTCTTTGATTAAGCAACAGTAGAGGGTGAAACATGTTAGAGGGAGGATCCAAGGTAAAATGTCTCAGTTTGTTCACATGCTGAACAGTGAAGTTGATTTCAGGAAGTGTATTCAGGACTTTTCTAAATGGTGTATGCATACTTCTCAAGTGTCCCAGATTCCATGGGACCATCCTGAGATTTCAACTAAATCCTGGCATCCTGCAGATCTGGGCTGGAATCCCGGAGCCCAATTAGGACATGCTGATAGGAAGAGAAAGTAGAGTGACAGTGCTCTTTGATTAAGCAACAGTAGAGGGTGAAACATGTTAGAGGGTGGATCCAAGGTAAAATGTCTCAGTTTGTTCACATGCTGAACAGTGAAGTTGATTTCAGGAAGTGTATTCAGGACTTTTCTAAATGGTGTATGCATACTTCTCAAGTGTCCCAGATTCCATGGGACCATCCTGAGATTTCAACTAAATCCTGGCATCCTGCAGATCTGGGCTGGAATCCCGGAGCCCAATTAGGACTGCCAACCATCAATTTTTAATGAAAATATGGCAGCTGGTTGACAGTGCAGTAGGTGGTGTATACTGTGTTTGCACTCTGCAGCACAGGTTCCACCCACCACTGCTGTCTGCTCAAGTGGTTGGTTGCTAAATGCTTGCTTTGCCCCCAGGATTCATAGCTAAAGAATGGAACTTCTACCTGCAGATCTGCTGCCAGTACTCCGCCTCCCAGCTTTCACCTCTAGCTGCAGGTTGCCATGAGAACAGAACAGAGTGGACTCTGATGCGAGGAGATAAATTAACTTTAGAGACCCTGATTTAAAGTTGGGGGTGGCCCTGGGGGCCCAAGACAGCAGCTGGAGCCACTGGGCTCGTGCTCGTCACTGGAATGATCGGGTTCAGGTAAGAAAAATGGGGGTCTGGAGGGCAGCTGAAGCACACAAGGTTTTTTACCTTTAGGGTAGGCTCAAAAAGACAAAGTGATTATTTTCTGCGTGCAGAAAAGCATATGTGATGGAAACCTTTCCTTTTTTTTTTAATTATCCTTAGTTCTGAGATTTATGTGTGTCTGTAAAACTGTGACTTGTTGTACGGTAAGGACTGTGGTAGATATGCAGTGCATACACCCACTAGCCACAGATTCTGTGTAAACATCTCACGATAAGCTCCCCCCATTCATCCCCCCTATTGTTGTGACAGCCTTTTGGCTGCCTATCTCAATAACACACTTCAGAGCTGAGGGGATCTTTCTTTAGGCTCTTCTTCTACTTTGATGTTTTCATCCACAGCAGGAGGAGGACGAGCCCAGGAAGAGGGATTTTCCTTTGGATGGAGCCATGCTGATCTGAGGTCTGTAATGGAGATGGAAAATTTACACTGGGGGAAATTACACTGGGGGGATGTTACAATCTGTCTGGGAGGGGAATTTGTGCTAGGAGGGGGGATTTGGGGGCAGAAGAGTATTTGTACTAGAAGAAAGTTTTCAAGAGATGCTAGAAGTGGGGGGGGGGGGGGGGGGTTGTGCTGGGAGGGAAGATTTGAGGAAGGGGGATGTGCAAGAATGGAAGAGAGAAGTTTTGATGGGGAGGAGGAATTTGGGAGGGATTTGTGCTGGGATAGAAGATTGGGGGAAAGGAGAATTTGTGCTGGGTGGGTTTGGAGGGGATTGAGGTGGGGGACAGAATTTGTGCCAGGGTGGGAGGCTGTTGGTGTTTTTTTTTGGTGGGAGTGTGGGCATGTTTGCTGAAAGGGTAAAATGGGAGAGAGTATTGCTTATTGGGGGGGGGGGGGGCATTTTGCACTCTCCTGCCCCCTATAGTGTGCATTACACACTCCTGACCCTGCTCTCTGTGTGTTATGTACTCTAAACCCAACACTGACTGCAGCACTTAATGCGTTATGTACTCCTGACCCTTGCACTCTGTGGATTGCACACCATGGACCCTGTACCCTGCCTTACAAACTCATGCACAATATATACTATATTGTACATTCAATACTCCTCACCAAAGTATTCATTGACTTAACAGTTGTTGGTTGCTAAGCAGTTCCTAACTTTTTTAATGAAGTTCTTCTTTAAGGCAGGCTCAAATAAAATGTTAGCACTCTGTCTATTTTCAGTGTGTAGAAAATCATATAATAGAGGAGTATCATTTTTTTTTACAGTATGTGCTGAGGTTTATATGTGTCTGTGAGACTCTTGCTTGTGGCACTACAATCAAAGTGTAACGCCGAGCGCTCCGGGTGTCCCATCCATCCCGGAGCGCTCACGGCGTCCTCTGCCCTGCAGCGCCTCGGTCAGCTCCCCTGACCGCAGGCGCTGCCCTGTCTCCAGGATGCGATCCACGGCCCGCCCGGGGATCGCATCCCGCTCCCGTCACCTTTCCTCGCCGGCTCCTTCCGGCGCGCGCGCGCCCCCGCTCCCCAGGCGCACGCGACACGGCTTTCATTTAAAGGGCCAGCTCACAATTAATTGGTCCAATTATCAGTTTCGCCAGAATCCTTCTTATACCCACTTCCCCTTCCTGCCCTGGCCGGATCTTGTGTTGCCTTATGTGCCCAGTGAAAGCGTTTTGTGTTTGCTCCTACTTGTGTATCCAGATCTCTGCTGTTGCCCCTGACTACGAACCATTGCCACCTGCCTTGACCTTTTGCTACGTTTGACCTCGCCTCTGCTTAATCCTTGTGTACCGCGCCTGTCTCAGCTGTCCGTGGGGTCGAGTTGCTATTGGAAGACACGACCTGGTTGCTACCGCCGCTGCAAGTCCATCCCGCTTTGCGGCGGGCTCTGGTGAAAACCAGTAGCAACATTAGAACCGGTCCTCCAATACAACCCGTGCTATCGCCCCATTGGCATAGGGGATCCACCTCCTGTTTCCCGCCATACCCGGAGCGTGACACAAAGCTTATTTTATACGTACAAGGAAGCCTGGAATGCCCCTTAAGTTCTTCCCACTGTTAACAGTTTGGGCACACCCACAATTTAACCACACCCACTCTTTGTCCCAGTTCACTCATCCTGAAGTTTCTTTCATTTTCACGTTCTAAAGTTGAGAGGTATGGTGTATGGGAGAAGCGGTCCCCAGGGGAGTGGGCACATGAGTTCAGGATTGCAGAGATCTTAGGAGCCATTTCATCTTTTGTAACAGAGTGACAGAGAGAAGAGATCATTACAATGCTTCTTCCCCTTTTACTGTCAAGTCACAGGCTCGATGTGGGTCCATGATAGCCTGGGCTCAGAGGAAGTGGATTGAATGATGCCAGCCATCAGAATGAGGACATGTAGCGAGAGGAAAAAAAATACTATGCAAATCTCTGGATTGAAGTTGAACATTGCACTAAAAGCTGGCTTTGTTCTTTTATCTTTTAATGGGATATTCATTTACTTTTTTTCATTTTTGGCTGAAGTTCTCCTTTGACTAGCCCTACCAGAAGTTCTAGCCCTTTTTATTTTTTTGCTCTACTTAAAGTGGATGTAATCCCTCATATATAACCAGTGAAGTGAACAGCCTCAGATGATACACAGAGATTAAACAAATCTCCCTACATAAGTTTTACATGTATAGTTGCTGTATTTAGCTTGCTATAGGCTTTAGAAAGTGCAGATTGTGTTAGAAATGTTTTCTTTCTGCTCAGCACTGGGAGTGGATTCTTGGCATACAGCCAAGACAGCTGATTGGAGGAAAGGCACACACCCCCACTCTACATAGGCAGAGATTTTTAGAGCTGTGCTGTGTCAAGGCAAGCTTTCTGCTAATCTATTTATAGCAACCTCCCTCCACACAAATTTCAGGCTGGTTTTATCTCGATTGACAGAGAACTTGTATTATGCTGATAACAGAGCAAGGAAACAGCAGAAACACACAGGACTTAGTGCTTTGGAGAGAGATAAGAAAACATTACAGATATATGATCTTAAGTCAAATTTCACGAATCAGTTTCACATCCACTTTAACCACTTCAGCCCGAGAAGGTTTTACCCCCTTAATGACCAGGCAATTTTTTTGCGATATGGCACTGCGTTACTTTAACTGACAATTGTGTGGTTGTGCGACGCTGTACCCAATTAAAATTCATGTCCTTTTTTTACACAAATAGAGCTTTCTTTTGGTGGTATTTGATTACCTCTGGGGTTTTTATTTTTTGCGCTATAAACAAAAAAAGAGCGACAATTTTGAATAAAAACAATATTTTTTACTTTCTGCTATAAAACATATCCAATAAAAAAAAAATGTAAAAATCTAATTTCTTCACCAGTTTAGGCCGATATGTATTCTGCTACATATTTTTGGTAAAAAAAATCCCAATAAACTTATATTGATTGGTTTGCGCAAAAGTTATAGCGTCTACAAAATAGGGGAGAGATTTATGGCATTTTTATTTTTATTCTTTTACTTGTAATGGCAGTGATCAGCGAGTTTTAGCGGGACTGCAACATTCCAGCAGACAGATTGGGCACCTAGCTGACACTTTTGACACTTTTTTGGAAACCAGTAACATTATTACAGTGATCAGTGCTAAAAATATCCACGGACATTGTACTAATGACACGGCAGGAAGTTATCTGTGTTCCCTCAGTGCGTTTCTAACTGTGTGGGGGGATGAGCTCACTGCATGGACACTCTGATCCGTGTTCCTGATTAGCAGGAACACTAGATCAGAGTGCCAATGCCTGACAGCACAGTGGTGTGATTGTTTACATCGGCAGACCGCCATTCTGTCTTTGCGGGAAGCAATCGCGGGTGGCCGGCGGACATTACGTCCACCAGGCCCGCTAATTTTTCTCCCTGTGGTTAGTAAGAGGACGATCGCGGCCAGTGGCCATTGACAAAATCACGTACAGGTACGTGATTTTGCATAATAGAGCCGCCCTGCCACAGTCGGTCAGTCGGGAAGCAGTTAAAGTAAAACTATAGGCAAAACTTTTTTTTTCACATTTTGGATAGAGCAAGGGAGAGTTATAACCCCTGTCAGTTTTTTTGTTTGCCATCTGTGTCCCATTGCAAAGATTTCCCTTCCTTATCTGTCTCATAGCTAAACAAGTCAGAAGAAATCCCCACAAATTAAAGGTCACCAGAACTAGTGTCCCCATCGGAAGATTTCCCCTCTATTACTTTTCTGGGGACAGCCCAAAATTTGTGATTTTCTTTTACTTTCACTTTGAATGATAATGGTAAACAGGACAAATAGGGAAGGCAATAAAAACTGGCAAGCGACCGGAGCTATCAGGTTTTTTTTTTTCAACCTGCTGGGTTGAACGGAAAAAAACTTAGCATGTACCAGGCTTTAAAGAAATCAGGTTCGTCTCGAATTCCACTTTAACATACTTTGAGCAATGAGGACCAATGCACTCATCCCTCTATGTGGTCAGTCTGATTATTTACAGTGCCTTGAAAAAGTATTCATACCCCTTTAAATTTTCCACATTTTGACATGTTACAACCCAAAACGTAAATGTATTTTATTGGGATTTTATGTGATAGGCCAATACAAAGTGGCACATAATTGTGAAGTGAAAGGAAAATGATAAATGTTTTTTAAATTTTTTCACATATAAATATGTGAAAAGTGTGGTGTGCATTTGTATTCAGCTCCCCTTACTCTGATAACCCTAACGAAAATCTAGTGGAACCAATTGCCTTCAGAAGTCACCTAATTAATAAATAAAGTCCACCAATGTGTTATTTATTCTCAGTATAAATACAGCTGTTCTGTGAAGCCCTTGGAGGTTTGTTAGAGAACCTTAGTGAACAAACAGCTTAATGAAGGTCAAGGAACACACCAGAAAGGTTAGGGATAAAGTTGTGGAGAAGTTTAAAGTAGGGTTAAGTTATAAAAAAAATATCCCAAGCTTTGAACATCTCACGGAGCACTGTTCAATCCATCACCTGAAAATGGAAAGAGTATGGCACAACTGCAAACCTACCAAGACATGGCCGTCCACCTAAACTGACAGGTCGGGCAAGGGGAGCATTAATCAGAGAAGCAGTCAAGAGGCCCATGATAACTCTGGAGGAGCTGCAGAGATCCGCAACTTAGGTGGGAGAATCTATCCACAGGACAACTATAAAGCCCAGTACACACGATCGAAAATTCCGCCAGCAAAAGTCTGATGAGAGCTTTTGGTCGGAAAATGCGATCGTGTGTATGCTCCATCGGACTTTTGCTGGCGGAATTTCGGGCCAGCAAAAGATTGAGAGCATGTGCTCAATTTTTTGGTCGGAAAAAGTTCCAATCGGAAATTCCGATCATCTGTACAAATTCCGACGTGCAAAATTCCTACGCATGCTCGGAAACAATTCGATGCATGCTCGGAAGGCATTGAACTTCGTTTTCACGACTCGTCGTAGTGTTGTACGTCACTGCGTTTTTACCGGTCGTAAGTTCTGAGAACTTTTGTGTGACCGTGTGTATGCAAGCCAAACTTGAGCGGAATTCCGTCAGAAAAACCATCCAAGTTTTTTCAGACGGAAAATCCGCTCGTGTGTATGGGGCATTAGTCATGCACTCCACAAATCTGGCCTTTATGGAAGTGTGGTAAGAAGAAAGCCATTGTTGAAAGAAAGCCATAAGAAATCCCATTTGCAGTTTGCTAGAAGTCATGTGGGAGACACAGCAAACATGTGGAAGAAGGTGCTCTGGTCAGATGAGACCAAAATTTAACTTTTTGGCCTAAAAGTAAAACGCTATGTGTGGCGGAAACCGAACACTGCACCTCACCCTGAACAAACCATCCCCACCGTGAAACATGGTGGTGGCAGCATCATGTTGTGGGGATGCTTTTCTTCAACAGGGACAGGGAAGCTGGTCAGAGTTGATGGGAAGATGGATGGAGCCAAATACAGGGAAATCTTAGAAGAAACCCTATTAGAGTCTGCAAAAGGCTTGAGAGAGGTTGGGGCGGAGGTTCACCTTCCAGCAGGACAACGACCCTAAACATACAGCCAGAGCTAAAATGGAATGGTTTAGATCAAAGCATATTTATGTGTTAGAATGGCCCAGTCAAAGTCCAGACCTAAATCCAATTGAGAAACTGTGGCAAGACTTGAAAATTGCTGTTCACAGACGCTCACCATCTCTCTAGATGTTCAAAGCTGGTAGAGACATACTCAAAAAAACTTGCAGCTGTAATTGCAGCGAAAGGTGTCTCTACAAAGCATTGACTCAGGAGGGGCTGAATACAAATGCACGCCACACTTTTCACATATTTATTTGTCAAAAATTCTGAAAACTATTTATCATTTTCCTTCCACTTGACAATTATGTGCCACTTTGTGTTGGTTTATCACATAAAATCCCAATAAAATACATTTACATTTTCGGTTGTAACGTGACAAAATGTGGAAAATTTCAAGGGGTGTGAATACTTTTTCAAGACACTATAAGTGGTATTAGACAAACCTTCCCACCCTTTACTTATCACAGTGCGTGACCTAGGATCTATGTCTGCTTTATAAGCATTGATGAACAGAAAAATGAATAAAACTGTCAATGCATTCAGTCAATGCTATGTGGTCAGCTTAGCTATTATAATCAGTTGCGCTCCATCTATCAAGGTTATCACACGGCAGCAGTAAAAACTCATGTTACTGTATGATAATCTGCCAGTTTATGGCTTGATGGTGTTTACTAACTAGACATGTAATGTAAAGGATAAGTACACACGAGCATATGAAACACTAGTTTCCCAGAAATTACATTTTATTTGTTGACTATTCAAATAAATGTGTTGCTTTACTAATATCAGTTTGGACCGTTTACAATGGAAAAATACATTGTTAATATATATTTCTGTGGACCTTTTAAAGAATTAAAAAAGCACAGATTGGCCAAGAGTTACAAATCCCTTCTCGGTGGACAGCTCAGATACATGGCAGAGGAGCAGTTTGGAATTTGTAATGTATAGTTTCCTATTTCCAAACTTGACGGAGCCCTCTTCTGTGTAGACGACATGCGCCTTATCCCCACATACGTATTACTCCTCGATCATGGGGAAACAATCCTGCCAGCTCCCTAAACTGTAATCTTGTTGGTCCACCAACACACCTGATCTCTCTTATGAAGATTGGCAAGAGTTATACAATTCCCAATCTGGTACAGTGATTTCAGCCAGGGACAGGCTCAACCAATTACAATATCTACACAGGGTTTACTACACTACGCAATGCTTATTTAAAATGCATAATAGAGCTACCCCAACTTGTCATATGTGCGAGAGTGAAACGGGTAACTTCTTACATATGGTTTGGAGCTGTGGTAAGGTTAGGCCCTTCTGCTCTTAAATTCCAGCATTTATTTCTACTACCTTTGATCTGCCATTTATAAAATAGTTTATAGCCACAAGTAGTGCCTGTTTGGCATTTTTGGGGCTTTAGATATCCCTGCAGTGACCAAACAATTTCTCCATCTTTTAATGTTTTATGCCAGAAAAACTATAGTTTTGCAGGGGATTTACAACAAACTTCTGTACATTGGTATGTGGAAGAGATTACCGTAATTAATCATAATGTACTATTATATAAACTAACGTATGAGGCACGAGGTTGCCCGAGGAAATTTCACAAGTTCGGGTGTCCAAGGCTGGATACTCAAGATACCAATGATTTTCTCCTTTCACTGATTTCTGACCCTGAGTCCTAAGACACCTCTGTATTATGTGTGAGCCTATTTTATGTATAGACTGGGATCTGATCATGTCGTAACCATTGACATGGTCAATGGCGGAATTATAGGGGTCGCTGCGATCGCCATGGCGACCGGGCCCCTTGCTGCAGGGGGCCCCCCTGTACTCTTCACTAGGAGCTGCGTCTGAGAGGAGCGTGCCGATTGCAAACTGTAATGGCGCTGTGCAGGGAGCTCCTCACATTAGGCTAAAGTGAAAGCACAGAGTGTGCTGTGCTCTTTGTCTCCCCCTACAGTGCAGTACCCGGCAGGAAGAGACAAGGTAACAGGACTGCCGTTTTTTTTTTTTTTTTTTAATATAAGACTATCTATCTACTGTATGTGTGTGCATTATGCATGTATGTGTGTGTGCATGATGCATGTATGTGTGTGTGCATGATGTATGTGTGTGCGATGCATGAATGTCTGTGTGTGCATGATGCATGCATGTGTGTGTGCATGATGTATGTGTGTCTGTGCATGCATGTATGTGTGTGCGATGCATGTATGTCTGTGTGTGCATGATGCATGTATGTGTGTGCATGATGCATGTGTGTGTGCATAATGCGTGTGTGCGCGCATGTATGTCTGTGTGTGTGTGTGCATGATGCATGTATGTCTGTCTGTGTGTGTGCATGATGCATGTGTGTGTGCATGATGCGTGTGTGTGTGTGTGCGCGCATGTATGTCTGTGTGTGTGCGCATGATGCATGTATGTCTGTCTGTGCATGCACGTGTGTGTGTGTGTGTGTGCATATATGTATGTGTGTGTGCATGTATGTGAGAGTGCATGTATGTATGTATGTGAATGTGCATGTGTTTATCAGTGGCGGTGCATCCAAAAGGGCGCACGTGTGTGTGTGTGTGTGCATATATGTATGTGTGTGTGCATGTATGTGAGAGTGCATGTATGTATGTATGTGAATGTGCATGTGTTTATCAGTGGCAGGGCATCCAAAAGGGCGCACAGGTGCCACCCCCTCTCTCCAGCCACTCCCTCTATGACAAATGGATAGATTCATGCATAGCATGATTCTATCCATGGCCCCTGCTGCCACCCCCATATTTAGGTGTCCGGTCCCTTTTGGGGCGCTGGGCGCCTGAATTACAGTGGCAGGGGGTGTTTTTCAAGCACCTGATTAGAACCATAGGCTCTAATAGGCTACCCGTCACCTGATTGACTGAAACGATGGGTGCAGCTATTGGACACCTATCAGGAGGCGAGGACAGGAGATGAGGATGGCAGGAGACGCAAGGAGGACCCCACTCGTGGCCGTCACCCGCAGCCCCACCAAGACAGGGTAAGTGCCGGGCAGACAGCGAGCAGGCGGGGGGGATTTACAGTGGCAGCATTTGATGGCACACTGCCAGCATTTAATGGGCACAGTGGCAGCATTTTTTTGGCACAGTGATGGCATTTGATGGGCACAGTGGCAGAGCTTGATGGGCACAGTGGCAGCATTTGATGGGCACAGTGGCGGCATTTGGTGGCACAGTGGCAGAGCTTAATGGGCACAGTGGCGGCATTTGATATGCACTTTATATGCAGCCACCCACTTGTGACCGGGCCCTGGTGTTCTGCCATCGGGCTCGGAGAAAAGAGCTTTGTCCGGAGGTCGGGGGGCCCTCCATGGTTTCTTGCATCTGGGCCCTGAGCGTTCTAGTTACGCCACTGGACATGGTACAGCAAGACTTTTTGGCTCCATGAACACTGGCTGTTTTTTTAAGCTAAAAAAGTGGTGCAAAAACTGCTGAATAACAAACGCTGGTAATAGCTTGTTGTAGTAGCATTTTAGTAGTGTTTTATGAGCGTTTAGGAGCATTAGCGTTTTATTAGTCCTTTTTTTAAAAAAAAAGGGAACAAAAGCGCTACTTGCAGTGTTTAGGAGCATTTAGCACGATTTAGGAGCGTTTCTGCTGTAAAAAAAGCTACAAGAAACTACAAAAATGTTTTTTTCTATTTCTCGAAGCTGAAGCTCAAAAAACGCTAAGGCCCCTTTCACACTGGGGCGGTTTGCAAGCGCTATTGCGCTAAGAATAGCGCCTGCAAACCGACCTGAAACAGCTGTTGCTGTTCCTTCAGTGTGAAAGCCCGAGGGCTTTCACACTGAAGCGGTGCGCTTGCAGGACGCTCAAAAAATGTCCTGCAAGCCGCATCTTTGGCTCGCTATAGGAGCGGTATATTTACCGCTCCTATAGCGCCAGGTCCCATTGAAAACAATGGGGGAGCGCGCCGAACCCGCCCGCAAAACGCCGCAATAGCGGCGGTTTGCGGGCGGTATTGACCCTTTTTTTCGGCCGCTCGCGGGGGGTAAAAACACCCCCGAGCGGCCGCAATGCGCCGCTAAAACGCCGGTAAATCGGCGCTAAATATAGCGCCGCTTTACCGCCAGCGCCCCCACCGCTCCAGTGTGAAAGTAGCCTAATAGCCTAAAGTAGTGTGCATGGACACATAGGGGTTGATTTACTAATAGCAAAAAGACTGTGCACGTTGCAAAGTTCAGTTGCATTCTGCAAGTGCAGTTGCTCCAGAGCCTGGTAAATGAGATAAAGCTTCACTTTGCAAAAAGTACCCAATCACGTGCAAGGAAAATAAAAAAAGATTGAATTTTTGCTTGCACATGTCAGGATGATGGAAGTCAGTAGAGCTTTTGCTCATTTACTAAGCCGTGGGGCAACTGCTCTCGCAGAGTGCAACTGCACTTTGCAAAGTGCACAGTAAATTTGCCTTTAGTAAATCAACCCCATAGCATAACACTATTTAGCTTCTAGGAGCAGAAAAAAAATGCCAATAGCTCCTAGGAGCTTAAAAAAAATGCTAGTGTGCATGGAGCCTTATTAGATGAAGAAAGATGTTAGCTTTTTGGTTGAAGTACTTTATTCTAGCTCAAGTAATCACAATGACGTTACATGAGTAGGCTACATTTAGCTGTGCTGGTTTGTTCTGTTTCGTTTTTTGATAACGGCACACTCCTTTGCTACGTTCATTTGTGTAAGGCATGTCTTTTGTCATCCTCCTTTTTCTGGTTGGTCCTGCGACGGGGTTGATTTAGGCCCCTTTCACACTGGGGCGTTTTTCAGGCGCTACAGCGCTAAAAAATGCACCTGTACAGCGCCTGAAAGATCTGGCCCAATTCACTCCAGTGTGAAAGCCGGAGGGCTTTCACACTGGAGCGGTATGCTAGCAGGACGGTCAAAAAAGTCCTGCTAGCAGCATCTTTGGAGCGGTGGAGGAGCGGTGTATTCACCGCTCCTACCCATTGAAATCAATGGGACACCGCGGTAATACAGAGTTTTAACTCTCTTTCGCCCGCTAGCGGGGGTTAAAACTGCACCGCTATCGGCCGAATACCGCGGCTAAAACGACGGTAAAGCAGCACTAAATATAGCGCTGCTTTACCGCCGACGCCGCTCCCGCCCCAGTGTGAAAAGGGCCTTACTAAAGGCAGAAAGAATATGTACTTTGCAAAGTGCAGTTGCTCTAGAGCATAGTAAATAAGGTAACGCTTCACTTTGCAAAGAGTATCCAATCACACGCAAGAAAAAAAAAAAACAGCATTTTTTCCTTGTACATGATTGGATAAGGGAAGTCATCAGAGCTTCTGCTCATTTACTAAGCTCTGGAGCAACTGCTTTTGCAGAGTGCAACTGCAAAGTGCACAGTCTATTTGCCTTTAGTAAATCAACCCCTAAGTGGCATTTCTTGTAGCTCCTGAATTGTATCCAAGACAATAACATTGGGGAAGACTTGTGCCGCTAGATGTAAACAGACAATGGAGCTGCACAATCTAGGTAAGTACTGTATGCATCTGTGGAGGGTGATTTAGGTTAGGTCAGTGCACAGGGGCAAACGGGGTAAGTGCACTTATCCTCTAAAAGGAAAATTATGAAAAAAATATGGAATACTTTGAGCTGAGCATGGATTAAGCACAGGTATATCTGGTGTCAAGACTCTTCTATGCTACTACATGCTCTGGGGCTGTTTATGGAAAATGTAGCTGGAACACAGCTAGTTGAGCGGGAACCACTCAGGTAAACAGGAATGGTTGGGAAGTACAATAGTGACACTTTCACAGTCTCCACAATATAGGTATCTAGAGGCTCACCCACCATACTCCACCCATAATGAAAATATGTATGGAATGGTCATTTTACAGTGACAGTGGGCACAATTCACTAAAGGTTATCGCATGCGTTATGACGGTCATGTGACCACTTAACGCATTCAATAATGAAAAATGTAAATTCACTGTTGCTCGAATGCAGTATTTAGCGCAAACTCCGAAATACAGCATAAAGAGGAATTAAAGTCAATTCACAGAGGGAAATAAATAAATAAACTCATGCAGTAATTAAGTACTGGTCCAAGCCTGTGATAACTATGTGATAACTATGGTAATGGTCAGACCCCCTAATGATTGGTTTAAAAAAAAGGCAGAAAAGTGTAAGCTGGGGCAGCTAGATTTTAGTCAGGGGTTGTTTCTAGAGGCTGGCAGATGGCATAGCAGAGAGGATGGAGCCCTTTGAACCTACTCTTCTGGAATTTAACGTAATGCTGAAGAGGAGGAGAAGATCTCAAGCTTTAACCTCCCTGGCGGTATGATTATGTCATATTTTTGCGTCTCAAAGCGGTAATTATTTTGCATAGAAATTTGGCGTTTTATATTGTAGGCCTGTAATTCTTAGCAATAACACACTTAAATCTGTCCAAACAAGTCTAGTAGATATCCCGGGTATGATAAAGTTTGAAAACACAAAATCATAAATTATAATATAATAAATAAATATAAATAATTTAGGGCTGTGGAAATTAAATATTAATTCCCTCGATTAATCATGCATTTTTTGATCTATCTTCGGTACTCACCTCTCCGCCGGCTTCCGGGTCTTCAGGGAGTTCCGTCAGAGATCCGGTGATGTCACCGGACTTCTCCCCCAGACTTCTCCCCCCTTTCCCAAGTGCCTCCATCTGCTAACGAAGGGAAGGGGGGAGGAGTCCGGTGACGTCAAAGTTCTGATTGAGCGTAACGTGCACGGGGAAGAGCTACGCATGACGTCACCCGCTGCTGCCCTACAGAACTAACACGATTGTCGGCTTTACATGCTGTGTTTTTATCATCTCTATGTGAGTAGTTTGTGTTTGAACACAAAAATTAAATCTCATACTTAAGCGGTGAGCACTTAGATCTTTTCTTTCTACCCATGAACTGGCATCCTTGCTGAGATCTAAGGAGATGTGAGAGAAGTGTATGGTCCGTGTTAACCATTTTGATCCCTGCTTGCATGACCACCTGTTTGCACAGGGGTCCATGCCATAAGGTGGGAGTGATTAGTTAGACCGGAGGTGGAGGGATTGTCACACTACTGTGGAAAAAAAAATTACTTACGTCAGTGCGACAGTTTGAATTTTAAACGTATTTGTGTGAACTGTGAAGTTAAGTCATGGATTGTGGAAACTAACTAGTGTCGGGTGATTGTATATAGTGTATACCACAGACTAATGCAGAGTTGCAATGCAAGGAGATCAGCTAAAAGTAATTGGATCTGCATGTGCGTTACAATTAATCAAAATTAGTAGATTAATTGACTAAAAAAAAAATAGATTAACCGAACAAGAAAATTTTAATCAGTAACAGCCCTGAAATAAATATAAAAAATAATAATATAATAATAATAAAATTAATTTCCCCACGATTCACTATCACTCAATTCTGCAAGTGTTCTAATTTACTATCGCTGTTTTCTAGCTGGTGTAAAACCACTTCTGACGTAAAGGGACACTTTTTGGTTGCTATGGACAATCTCCAGTTTCCAGGCAGAAAGAACAGTATATATCATATAAAACTGCATGCAGGGCATTGGACAAAGCACTGGGGACAAAAGGGATGTGAAATAATTTCATACAGTAATGTAATCTGTAAGATTACAGTGTACTGTATGTATTATGAATTTTAATTTTTTTTTATTTGCCGCCGGGCTCCGCCCCCAATGCATCGCGACACTCACAGGGAACGGAGCCCAGCACAGAGAGGCATTGGGCGGAGGACAGAGCCCACGGACATAGCGGGGGGGACATCGCAGGATCCTGGGGACAAGGTAAGTATACCAAACAGGATCCTGCAATGCAATCCCGAGTGTGGCTCGGGGGTTACCGCTAATGGTACTGAAATTTAACCCTGAGTCACACCCGGAAAAAACGCCAGAGAGGTTAAGGAGCGCACACTGCTGGATCAATTCACGGATGCTGATACCCTGCAGAATTTCGATTATTCAAGCCACTTATCATGGAGCTGTATACCCAACTCATAGGGTACCTTGAGCCCTCAACATCAAATGTGACTTTCATGCGAGATGCTTGCCATAACTGACCACACGGTTTCATGCACGATATTTAAGGCATACTTTGGAAAGATAATGCATGCAAGATTTTAAGGAGAGACTCTTTGTGAATTGCACAGTGTTTTTTTTTTTTTTTTTCAGAAAGTTGTGCGTTATTTTACCGCATGCTCGGATGAGGTAAAATATCGCTTAGTGAATTGTGCCCACTGTTACAAGGCCATCGTTATTTTGTGGTGATCATTTACATACAGTTTTTTTTTTTGAGATTTCTACTATCTGAGAATCCTTTGTGAAGAAGTAATTAATGAGATGTTAAAGTTAGAAGACAGAGCAGAGCCCCTGGGATATTGTCCACCCGACTCATCCTTCTTCTTGGTCCTCATATTTCTCCTTCCATAAGCTCCTTGACAGATTATTTTTTTATCGGGTGAGGAAGTAGCAGCAGGTAGTGTAAACAGGCACAGTATTGACATCCTGCCTCTGCTAAGTGCACTTAGGATGGTCAGGTAGGAGTAGATAAGCTCAGGTCAGCAGAGATTTATTTATCCTGATAAAGTACATGGCCTGCCTGGCTAAACACAAGAAATATGGCACCCGCTCCCTTTACTGCTTATTCCATTACTTACGTGAAACAAGATATGGTCACCAAGCTGAGATTTAGATTCTGAACCTCACTTAAAGTATATGCCTGAACAAAGCAAATAAATGTATTTAATACATCTCTGCAATACAAATGTATTTTCCAGAATGTAGGCAGGTGCCTACATTATGTTACTTTTGTTACTGTTTAGTATTTTTTTTTTATTTCATAAAGTTTTATTGACCAGGAAAGCATAAAGTTTGGTTATTCTCACTGGGTCTCATAATCCCACTCTTATCTCATTAGGAGAATGTGTTGATTTGCTCTAAGCTTGTGTTGATGGCATCAGTTTGAGCGGAATATCATGTTCAGGGTATATGACCCTGTGGGGCTTTTTCAAACTTTGAAAAAGTCACGTGCTCTGTGACGATACGCGTCAGGGAACCAGGTGTCAGTGTTTTGCTTCCGGTCACGGCCGAGACCGGAAGCGTCCTTTGTCTTCATCGTCTGTGACAAGTTTTTAATGTAAGTTATTATGTTTGTTTAAATAAAATTATATTGTCATACTACACATTGGATCCCCCTTTCTCATTTATCACCCTCGTTATCATTAATTGGTTATCGGGAGTATTGCAGTTCCTATTGCAGTTCCTGGTTGGAGTGGATACAGGAAGATCGACCTGCCCAAAGTGATATTACACAATTTTTATTTTTTATTTTTAAATTTTTATATTACACATACATCGCTGCTAGGCCTGTGGAGGCCGCTGCTGGAGGTGAGAGGCTGGGGGAAACAGTGGGGAGCACCCTGGATGACACAGAATTCACTGGATGGATGGATGCACAGAATATCACCAGTTATATTTGTTTATAGACAGTTTCTAGATGGTTTACTATTGAGGACTATCATAGTGGACCTGCTTCACATTATTTGTGTTGTATTTTTTGGAGTCACTTGGAGTGGAAGTCACTAATTCATTTTATATTTTTATTCTGGCACTTGCATTTTTTGGCACTTGCACTTTATATTTATTCATTACCGTTATTACATATTTATTGCATTGATATATATTCATTATTTATTGATTGGCACATTATGCTGGAGAGGAATTGCACACTATTTATATATTTGAATACTGTTTGGGGAATAATCCTTTCCCCTTAGATATTTCAGTCATTTCAGAGTTTTTTACACATATTTTTGTGGAAATATTTGCACTTATTTGCACATGAGGATTTCTTTGCACATCAATTCACATGCAATATTATTATTTTTTACATTTTATGTATTAGATTTGAAGTATTCACTGGCACATGAAGTTTTATGCATACCAGGCATATTCATTTTTATGCGACTTTTATGCGATTTTACCCTTATTCCATGCGATTCATATTTTTTAGTATTTTATTTATTTATTCATTTTACAAGGTAGTGCCACATACCTTTTATATCAATACTGTAGCTCAAATTGCTAAAAAAAAAAAGTTAATGCTGGATCCAATAGAAAGGGGTCAGAATACACAGTTTGTTTTGTATGGAACTGCATGCTGACCCGTATCCACAGCCAAAAGCACCTAATATAGATATGTGAGTATCAGAACTGGACCACAGGGGCAATGGGAAAAGGTGGCCTGGTCTGATGAATTTAAGAATGGTTTGAGGAACACAACAAGTTTGAGTTTGAGGTGTTCTCCAGATCTGAATCCAATTAACCACTTTGCGCCCGCGCTATAGCCGAAAGACGGCTTCAGCGCGGACGCTCCCTGCCTGGTGGACGTCCCTGGACCTCCTACTGTTTACTTCCCTAATGCGTGCTCCTGAGAGCGTGCATCGGGGAAGTTCTGTGCTGGCCGTGTCCGTCGGACACAGCCAGTCACAGATCGCTGTAAACGGCCAATCACAGCGGCCGTTTACAGCACGATCAGCGTTTCGAATGAGAGATGATCTCATATGTAAACATATGAGATCATCTCTCAGCGCCACTCTCCCTCCTCACACAGAGACAGCGTGTGAGGAGGGAGAGATGAACGGCTGTAGCGGCACCGTGAGTACAAAAAAAAATGTGCCATCTGTCCCCGCTGCCATCTGTCCCCAGTGTCATCTGCCAGTGCCACCTGTCCCCAGTGCCACCTGTCCCCAGTGCCATTTGTCCCCAGTGCCACTTGTCCCCAGTGCCATGTATAAGTGCCATCTGTCATCAGTGCCACGTCAGTGCCACGTGTCATCAGTGCCACATCAGTGCCATCTGTAATCAGTGCCATATAAGTGTCACGTGTCATCAGTGCCACATATTAGTGCCATCTGTCACCAGTGCCACGTATCAGTGCCATCTGTCATCAGTGCCACGTATCAGTGCCATCTGTCATCAGTGCCACCTGTCAGTGTCACGTGCCATCTGTTATAGTGTCATGTGTCATCAATGCCACGTATTAGTGTCACGTGTCATCAGTGCCACGTATCGGTGCCATCTGTCATCAGTGCCACATATTAGTGCCATCTCTCATCAGTGCCATGTATTAGTGCCACATGATATCAGTGCCACGTATAAGTGCCATCTGTCACCAGTGCCACATATTAGTGCCACCTGTCAGTGTCACATGTCCCCAGTGCCATGTATAAGTGCCATCTGTCATCAGTGCCACGTGTCATCAGTGCCACGTCAGTGCCATCTGTAATCAGTGCCATATCAGTGTCACGTGTCATCAGTGCCACATATTAGTGCCATCTGTCACCAGTGCCACGTATCAATGCCATCTGTCATCAGTGCCACCTGTCAGTGTCACGTGCCATCTGTTATCAGTGTCATGTGTCATCAATGCCACGTATTAGTGCCACCTGTCATCAGTGCCACATCAGTGTCACATGTCATCAGTGCCACGTATCAGTGCCACCTGTCATCAGTGCCACGTTAGTGTCACGTGTCATTGTCCTGGTGCTCCAGGGCCTTCAAAAGTGTAATAGGTAGTCAACAAGTTAGATGTGTAATTTATGCTCCTAGAACACGTGATGGCGCTTCCTGCATTTTGGGCCTCTCTAAGTGGCTAGGCTGTGTAAAAGTCCCACACATGTGGTATCGTAATACTCAGGAGGAGTAGCAGAATTTATTTTGGGGTGACATTTGTGGTATACACATGCCATGTGAGAGAAATAACCTATTACAATGACAATTTTGTGGAAAAAAATAAAAAAATTATTCATTTTGCAAAGAATTGTGGGAAAAAAATGACAACATCAAAAACCTCACCATGCCTCTTACTAAATACCTTGGAATGTCTACTTTCAAAAAAGGGGTCATTTGGGGGGTATTTGTACTTTCCTGGCTTGTTCGGGTCACAAGAAATGAGATCGGCCACCAGTACATCAGATGTGATCAATTTTGTATAATTCGCACCACAGTTTGTAGAGTCTGTAACTTTCACAAAGACCAAATAATATCCACTAATTTGGGTTATTTTTACCAAAGATATGTAGCAGTATAAATTGTGGCCAAAATTTATGAAGAAAAATTTATAATTTGCTAAATTTTATCACAGAAACAAAGAAAAATGCGTAAATTTTCGGTCTTTTTTCATTTATAGCACAAAAAATAAAAAACCCAGAGGTGATCAAATACCACCAAAAGAAAGCTCTATTTGTGGGGAAAAAAGGACAAAAAATAAATTTGGGTACAGTAATTGTCATTCAAAGTGTGAGAGCACCGAAAGCTGAAAATTGGTCTGGGCAGGAAGGGGGGTTTAAGTGCCCAGTAAGCAAGTGGTTAAGCATCTGTGGGATATGCTGGAAAAACAAGTCCAATCCATGGAGGCCCCACCTTGCAACATACAGGAAACAATCTGCTACTGACAGCTTGGTGCCAAGTACCACAGCATACCTTCAATGGTCTAGTGGAGTTCATTCCTAGATTAAAGAATCATCAAATGGCAACTGGACTGGCAGTATGGCCTAGTGTGGTACTATTACACAGAATGCCATAATTCTCAGAGGGAAAACAGTTAAAAATTCTACAGAAAATATATGAATTGTGCACAAAATAAATAAAAAAGCAGCCTGGGGGAATATTCTGTCTGCGGCATGAAGAGTGAGACCGACTGACAAAAAGACAGAGCTGTTTCAGAGTCAAAAATGCATCAGTGGAGTCCTTAAGTCACCTAAGAAGAAAGTAAAAGAACAAGCCTGCTGTCATCCATCCACAACTAAAATATTTGTTTTCAATGGACTTGCTGCTTAATGAATATAACATTGCCACTTTCTCATCTCTGGATAAGACTACAGATAGTTTGATATGTAGCAAATTAAATAAAGAGCATGATGGGGATGGACGTGCAGACGTAGGACGTAGGCACGGAGGGAGGGGTCAGCCCGCAGGTGGAGGATTGAGACGCGATGTGGAGGAGCGTGCAGGATCGGCACGGAGCGTGAGAGGCGCCAGGAGAAAGGGCGAGTGCGCCGGACGGGAAGACCGAGACCGATACAGCCCCGCACGCCGGCTTATACATCCAAGCCGGGGAGACCCGGCCGAACAGCCAAACCTTCGGCGTCCCAGCACGGCGCAATGTCCTGAGGCGGACATCTACGGCGTTCCTCCAGCGCTCTCCCGGGCCCTTCCCCCTCCTCTCCCGTCACCCCTCCGGCTCCAGTACTAGCTCTAACTAACCTGTCCGGCGGAAACAAGGTGAGCCCATATCCCAACATTGGCGGAAAAACCCAGGTGGACGTGAAGATATTGTGTGAGTATACTACAGGCACTCTGGTCGGAAGCCTCACTGTACAACTGGAGGTAAGCCAAGGCTGATTATAATATCATTTTTAAGGAAGAAGACAAAGGGTGGGCAATGCCTGGAAAAACTCAGCAAAAGGTCCAGTAAAGTACTTTTATTCTTCCGGTTGGCTGTTAAGGGGGATAAAAAAAAAAAAAAAACCCTCTTACAAAATAGCACTAGGGGATTACACCTGCAGGCTCACACAGTGTAGTATTCCCTACGGTCAAAGTGCCCTGCGCTGGATTCCTTCTGGACTTTGGTTTTGTTGTTTTCTTTTGTGTGATTTTTCTGTTTTTTGGCTTGCTGTTTTTGCTTACAAGAGTGGGAATAAACCATCCCCCCCTCCTCCTGTTGATCCTTCGAGAGTCAGGACTGCACTCTAAGGGAAGAAGATAAAGCTCGGTATACTCCTTGTCGGTTGATAGGGAAAGGGAAAGAGAAAGGAAAAAAAAAGAGGGGAAAAAATAATCCCTCTCCCATAAGATCCCTATGGGTTTATACTGGCATGTACACACAATGTAACACTCTCTAAGGTCAATAAGTGCACTGCGTGGGATATCTCCTGGACTTGGGTTTATTTATTCTTTCTTTTGGCGTCTGTTCTGGCCCTGTTTAGAGACGTGAGAATAGACCCCCCCCCCTATTTTTCTGCCCCCCAAAACCGTTTTGAGAGCTATCTGCAAATAGTGAGGGGGTAAGGGGAGTATAAAAGTAAGCAGGCTATGGGACATATATGCCCTAGAAGCGACAATACCGCTTAAAGATCGGGAAAAGGCCATAGTCTCTTTGTCAAGAACAGGAGAAAGAGTGGGAGAGGGAAAGAGAGGAGGAAGAAGGAGGGGAGAAGGACTTTGTGATTTTTTTTTTTTTTTTTTTTTTCCCCTTCAGCATATTTTTCTACCTCTCTGGTCTTTCTTTCTTTTTTCTTGGTTACCCTCCACTCGAAGAGGAGTATACGGGACTACGGTTATATTAGATCCTCACCACAGGAAACAGCATACGGGATACAGGCATTTAAAATTTGGAATCAAAGTGGACACAAGTAGAGTTTCTATTTCCCCACCACTTCATACCCCGATAGAGCCCGAGGGAGTAAGCTCATCAGGAGAACCGGGCTATTATCCTTAGCCCTTTGTAAGGTCATCTCTCCGAGACACAAATTTTTAACCTGGTCATCCCTTCCCTCCCCCCTAGGAACATCAGTATCCTAAGGCTTCTCCCCACGCATTCCCACATTGGTCGCTGACCGCAATAGAACATTTTAACTATACCAGGGATATAATAAAATCAAGTACACCCTAGGGGTAGTGGAAAAGTGTTGTATAGAAGAGGAGCTTGGGCTGAGGAGGAGAACAAGAGGGGTGAAGTGAGAAATCATGAGTAAAACCACAACCAAAGCGCCCAAAAAAGGGGCTCCTAAAACACCGAAAGAAGATACGAGTACCATTCAACAATATTTAAAACAAGGAGGAATCCCAAAAACTCCAGAGACCAACCATCTGCCCAAGGCCACTATGGAGAAAAATAAAGGGTCCTCTAGAAAAATGGAAGGGGCTCATGATCAATCTAGAGACGATTACATAAACGAGAGTGAAGTGGAGACTAGTAGAGTAGATGACCACGATCGGGGCGAACAACTCCCAACAAAAAGGGAAATGGAGGCAATGTTATTAAAAGTGGAAAACGTGATAAAAATGGAAATAAATACTTTGAGAGAGGATTTGGGCCACTTATTGACCAGAGTCGAGGTGGTAGAGGAGAGAGTGGAGGAAATGGCCAAGGAAATCAGTAACATAAGGATTTCACTCAAGAGGAGCCAACTGAACCAGAGAGAAATGTTACAGAAAATAGAAGATCAGGAGAACAGAGACAGAAGACAAAATGTCCGCCTCAGGGCGATTCCAGAACATAAAGGGGAGGACCTAGAAAAAATAGTCAGAGCACTTTTCTGCCCCATAATAGGACTAGAAGAGGGGCAATTCCCGGCGATTGAAAGAGCTCATCGCATAGGAATGATGGACCGATTAGAGCACGGAAGAGCAAGGGATGTAATAGTTAGGTTCCGGAATTTCAGGGACAAAGAAAATATCTGGCAGAAGGCACGAGGTAACCCCCCTTTACAGTACGAGGGCACTGAGATACAGCTCTACGCGGATCTCTCTGCACGAACGCTGGAAAGAAGACGGCATCAGAGACCGCTGTTGGAAGCGTTGCGCAAAGAAAACATAAAATATAGATGGGGGTTTCCATCGTGCCTCATCGGTATAAAAGAAGGAAGATCAGCCAGACTTAGGGTGCCAGAGGAGCTGCAGGACTTTTGTAACAACCTTGATATTCCTATTCCCGCTCTTCCTGGATGGACAGAGAGTTGGGAGAGCGACTTTGGGGCGGGTCGGGGGTGGCGGGGGGGGGGGGGGCACGGGGGGAGCTAAACTTAGAAAATAGATGAGATTTCAATCAATATCCACCTGGCCCACTTTATCCCGAGCCCAACTGGGAAAAAGAAAGTGGGAGGGGGCGGGGAAAGAACCCCACCTCACCTTTACTATTCCGAGGGACTCTAAGAAATGGGTCTCCAACGGAATAGAGACCCGAGAGGGGGTCGGGGAGGGGGGGGGGGGGGGGGGAGGAGGAGGGAGGGAGGTGGGGAGGGGTGGGGGGGAGGGGGGAGGGGGACGGGGGGAAGTAGGGAGGGGTGCAGGAGGGAGGGAAGGGGTTCGGGGAGGGAGACTCTCATCGCTGCCCTATATGTCGGTAACTTCAGTATTAATTGAATAATGACTCCCGATTTGAAATTTCTAACTTATAACGTTAAAGGATTGAATTATCCTAGCAAACGGCATATAATTCTCGAAGAGATAGGGAGATATGGGGCCAATGTGGTCTTCCTTCAAGAAACACATCTTGCTCACAATACAAATGTGAAACTGTTTTCAAGAACATACCCTACCAGGTTTTATGCCGACACTTCTTCAAGTAGATCAAGAGGGGTGGCTATTGGTTTTTCAGGAGATATGCATTTCAAGCTGGAAGACAGACAGGTAGACCCAGAAGGGAGGTATCTGTTCTTGAGGGGAACTCTATTCGGAACAACTTATACGTTGGCTAATGTTTATGCGCCAAATAGTTGCCCCATCAAGTTTATGAAGGGGATACTGCGGAAGCTGGGGGCTTTCAGAAAGGGATATGTAATTCTTATGGGTGATTTCAACTTTATTTTAGATCCCAGTTTGGATAGTACGTCCGGTGGCCAGGGGACAAGAAACAAACAGTTATCCTCGATAAAAAAAGAATTATATAACAAACAATTGATGGACGTGTGGAGGATCCAGCATCCCCAAACAAGGGACTATACGTTTTTCTCCCCTGTCCACGGGACGTACACCAGACTGGATTATATATTTGTAGAACACGGAATCTTAGATAGGGTATTACAAACAAAAATAGAGACAATTACGCTTTCCGACCACGCCCCTGCCTCCGTGACCCTTGCAGTCCCTGAATATAAACCCCCATCATGTGGGTGGAAACTAAACGAGGAGTTACTGCGAGACGGGGAAGTGGTGGAGTGCGTAAAAAGAGAATTGGAAGGTTTCTTTACTAACAACGATAACGGGGAAGTGAATGGAGCTACTCTATGGGAAGCACACAAAGCATTTATTAGAGGGATATTGATAGGGAAAGCCGCGTGGTCCGAAAAAGAGAGGAGGAGGAAATTGCAGGAATTGTCGAAGGACTTATATAATTTGGAACAAAAACATAAGGCAGCCTCAGCCCATAACCAGGAACTATTCAAAGACCTGATAGCAAAGAGGGAAGAACTTAAAGACTGTATCGAACACGAGGCAAAGCAGATCTATAACAGGATAATAAAAGAACGGTACATCTGGGGGAATAAATCCAGCAAACACTTGGCGAGAATAGTCCAAAAACAAAAAACAAAAAACTATATAGAAAAAATCCAAGCCAAAAACGGGGAGTTTAAATATGTCTCCCAGGACATTGCTTCATCCTTTAGGGAGTATTATAAGGAGTTGTATTCCGTAGATCATAAGGAGGCGAAAAAGGGGGACCAACTAGAAAAAAATAATAAAAAAATTTCAGACTTTCTTAGCAGAGCTGGGCTGGGATCTCTGGGTCAGGAGGAGAGAGAGGCACTGGAACAGCCAATTTCGGAGGCGGAAATATTGCGGGCCCTGAAGAACTCCTCCATAGGGAAAAGCCCAGGCCCAGATGGCTTCTCCATCTTTTATTATAAAACCTTTAAGGAGATCCTGATCCCTAGACTACAACAATACATGAATGGGCTGGGAACAGAATACGCCATGGGAGAAGCCGCTCTGCTAGCAACTATAACGGTACTCCCTAAAGAGGGGAAGGATGGATCTAAGTGTTCTAATTACAGGCCTATCTCTCTGCTGAACGCAGACACTAAGTTGTACGCAAAGATCTTGGCTGAGAGAGTGAAAGGGCATCTTGAGGCATTGATCCATCCGGATCAAGTAGGCTTTGTCCCAGGGAGGGAAGGGAGGGACAATGGAGTTCGGACTCTATTGGCCCTCCAGAGGATGAGGGACCTACGGACCCCCAGTCTACTCTTGTCAATAGATGCAGAAAAAGCATTTGACAGAGTGGACTGGGGGTTCATGTTTAGTACCTTAGAGTTCATGGGGTTTGGCACGAGATTCCTTAGTCGTATCAAAGCCCTATATGGGCGCCCAAAGGCAAATATCAAAGTAAATGGAGTCCTCTCAGCACCTTTTGAAATGAGGAACGGGACGAGGCAGGGCTGTCCCCTGTCCCCTCTGCTTTTCGTCCTGACCCTAGAGCCTTTATTGTCATCAATAAGAAAAAACCCAGACATAGAGGGATGCAAAGAGGATGGAGAGCCCCATAAGTTGGCTGCTTTCGCAGACGACATTTTGTTTTATGTAAGTAACCCACGGAAGACGATGCCCATTCTCTTGGAGACCCTTAAATTATATGGAGCCCTCTCAAATTTTCGTGTTAATCAAGCAAAATCTCATATACTAAACATCAATGTAAATAAAAACGAGCAGAAGATTCTAAAGAAAGAATATAAATTTGAGTGGAAGAAGCAAATAAAATACCTTGGTATAGACCTAGCCAACTCAACTGAAAAACTCTATAGAATTAATTACCTCCCCTTGTTAGATGAAGTGAAAAAAAAATGCAATGAATATATTAGCAGGCCTTTGTCCTGGATTGGACGAATAAATACAGTAAAAATGACGATACTCCCTGTAATAACGTACAAGCTCCAGATGCTCCCTCTCCCCTTACCTCTCCAATACTTGAGGAAGCTCAACTCAATACTGATGAACTTTGTGTGGAAAAATAAGAAACACTGCACGTCTTTGAAAATTCTGAAACAGGGTAAGAATCAGGGGGGACTGGCGGTCCCCGACATAATTAGTTATTATCACGCAATTGCACTAATTAGGATTCCAGAGTGGGGGAGAATAAACTCAAATAAAAGATGGGTTCACTTGGAAAGGACACTGAGTAAGGTTCACTTGGGAAGGATTATTTGGAACCCCCCAGAGTTTAGAGCACTAGATGACCACACACATACCATCACACGTCACACGTTTAAAATATGGGACAAAGTTCACAAGCAGCTGAACGGTAATTATAATTCACCTTTATTAGCACTTAAGGAGAATGATTATTTCCCCCCTGGGAAAAAAGAAATAGGAGGGAATTGGATAATTAAAGAGGAAACACAATTAGGGGATGTAATATTTGCGGGTCAACCATTGGCACTAAATGAACTAAAAAAAAAAGTAGACATATTTAAAATCAATGAGTGGCGGTACCTCCAGATATGCCAGTTCGTGAAAAAACTCCCACAACCAATTAGGTCACGTGGAGACTTGACGAAGATAGAGCAAATATGCACAGCAGAAAACACCAAAAAGTCTATATCAAAGATTTACAAGTTGTTGATAGAGGCGGATAGGCCGGAGGTCCCCCCTTTCATTGAAAAATGGGAGAGAGACTTAGGGGCACAGATTAACACGGGGATGGTCAAAAAAATATTGAAGCTTACACACAGCTCGTCAGTAGATATGCGAATAGCTGAAATGAATTACAAATGTCTAGTTAGGTGGTACACGACCCCCGACATAACAAACAAATTTCAGGAGGGGAGTTCCCCCAACTGTTGGAGAGGATGCAATGTGAGAGGAAATATGGGACATCTATGGTGGGAATGTCAGAAAATACAAAAATACTGGGAGGAGGTCCTGAAGTATATCAAAGAAATCACCCAAATAGAAGTAAAAAAAAATCCATGGGAGGTTCTGATGCATGCAACAGAAGAGGGAGTGAGGCAATATAGGAGCACATTGGTCCCACATCTGCTGAACGCCGCAAAAAAACTAATCCCAAGGAAGTGGCAAGAACAGGAAAGCCCCTCTATAGGGGAATGGACAGTTGAAGTTGAGGCGATTTATAGGCTGGAACGCTTGAAAGAGAATCTCGACGAGGATACCCAGCCAAAGGGGAAATGGGAATGCTGGGAAAAATTCAAAAGAACGTGGAGTTATGCGGAGTTGCTACAGACATAGGGAGATACAAACACGGAGTATAGAAAAGAACGTAAAAAAAAAAAAAAAAAAAAACGTATCAATAAATAGGAAGGGCAGCGATGAGAGGCGGGGGAAGTAGGTGGGGGGGGAGGGGGGGGGGGGGAGAAAAAAATAAAAAAATAAAAAATAAAAAATAAATGCTCAATAATAACTGCTGAATAAAAAATGGAAGTAGGATCAAGAGAAAGGCTAAAGAGTTAAAAAGGTTAAGCCCCTATGATGGTAAGTCTTGATGGGACAGAGGTTAAGACCTCACTGACATAGTCCTACTCCAAAGATTCCTCTGAGGCGCAAGAAAAAAAAAAAAAAAAAAAAAAAAAATAAAGAGCATGATTATAGAACAATAGGTTCCGGTTCCTGATTCCTGATGAACATTAGAAGTCCTTGAATTCATCTAATAAAACTATTATTAATAGTAGTAGTAGTATTACTGTTAGGCCCCTTTCACACAGGGCGGATCCGCTCAGCGGACTCCGCTAGCTCAGCAGGGGATCGCTCCGTTGATCTCCGCTGAGCCGGCGGATGACAGGTCCGTCCCCGCTCACTGTGCAGGGAGGGACCTGTCAGAGCCCCGCTCTCCTCTATGGGGAGATTGAATTAATACAGACGTCATGTCTGTTTTCCGCTGGACGGATGGCGAACATATCGCCATCCATCTGTTTTGAGTGGATCTTGTCGGATAGGATGGCAGGCGGGTGTCACTGTCAGCGGACACATCCCTGCGGACATCCGCCTGCCCATACAAGTCAATGGGTGGCCTGTTCGGATCCACCTGTCCTTTTTCAGGGTCAGTCGTGTGAAAGGGGCCTTACGCTGTTATTATAATTACTATTATTATTATTATTATTCATAACACTAATTGACACTTTTATCTAATTTCCAGAGAAGTAACTAATATGCATTTCAGAACCTCATACCTTTAGTGTTTGCCCACACCCCTTCATGACATTGTGCTGACAGGTTTGTCACAAAACACATTTTTTTCCTAGATCAGGCTTGTTCAATCAGATATTACTGAGGAAAAGGCGTTGGCTGCATCCATGGGCTAGAGTTAAAATCCCTGAACACGTGAGCAGTATATAGGGGTTGGTTTACTAAAACTGGAGAGTGCAAAATCTGGTGTAACTCTGCACGGTAGCCAATTAGCTGCCAGGTTTTACTGTCATAGCTTAAAGAGGGACTGTACCTGCAAAAAATTTTTTTAAAAGCCAGCAGCTACAAATACTGCAGCTGCTGACTTTTAATAAATGGACACTCACCTGTCACAGGTTCCAGCGATGTCGACAGCAGAGGCCGATCAATCGCTCGGCTCTCTGCTGCTGCCGGCGCCATTCTCGTTGAGGGAATCAGGAAGTGAAGCTTGTGGCTTCACTTCCCGGTTCTTTACTGCACATGCGCGAGTCATGAGGCGCAATGAGAATCGCCTGCGCTGTCTGCTGGGACCTGCGGAGGGACAGGAAGTGGGTGCAGATACCTGTCTTAGACAGGTATCTGCACCCCCCTCCCCCCTGAAAGGTGCCAAATGTGACACCGAAGGGGGGGAGGGTTCCAAAAAGTGGAAGTTCCACTTTAGGGTGGAATCCCGCTTTAATTGAACAAGCTGAAGTTAGAAGCTGATTGGCTACCATGCACCTATAGAGGCAGAAAAGAAATCAGAATAACAATGCTTTGTGTAACATAAGAGAGGTGACTGCTAAAGCTATAGGTGGTATTACTATTATTTTGTGAGTATAGGAATAAATGGGTAAACAGTGCTGTGTAATGGATAGGATGGGTGATAGTAAGACTACAATCGTTCGGTGTATGTGCACGTGGCAAATAAAAATCCCTTAAGTCAAATTTTTTTTTATAGCTTTATAATATTATTTTCCCAATTTAGACACAAATAGTACTTGTCAGAATTTTTTTTTAAGGTGCTCTGGGTTATTAGTGCATGCAGTCAGCATTGTGTAGAGGATACACAGTACATACACAGCACACATTGTAATCATAGCTGCAAATATTGTCCCAGCCAGTGTAACAGTGGAGGAAAAACATAACTTTGTAATTGTAAGATGACAGAACCTGTCCCTCTTCTCAACCACCCAAACATGAACGCTGGCTGACCCATGCCCACCCCTATAAATAGAACAGCGGGGGGGGGGGGGGGGGCATGCTGGATTTATAGCACTCCCTCCTGAGGTCACACTGGAAGTTTTGTGAAAGTCAATTCTGTACAGTGTGAACCTGTCACATAATTATAGTTTACACCCTGGAAATCCTTCCAGTCAGGGCCAGATTTACTAAATAGATATGTGCATTCGATAACGATAACGAACGCGTAGAATCCAAAATCCAAAAGATCCAAAATAAAAAATGCTTAAGGCCCCATTCACACTGAAGCGTTTTTCAGGCGCTACAGCGCTAAAAATAGCGCCTGTATAGCGCCTGAACAATCAAGGTCCCCACTAGAATTCCCCTTAGCCCCCGTACACACGGTCGGAAATTCCGACCACAAGATCTGTCGGATTTTGTCCGACACTGGTGTTGCATACACACGGTCGGACAAAGTTGTCAGAAAATTTGTTGGTGACGTTCGTTGCGTACGACGGAACTACGTAGAGGCTAGTAGCCAATAGCTTTGGTCTCATAATTTGATCTGAGCATGTGTGGCACTTTGTCCGTCGGAATTCTCGACACATGATCGGAAAAAGTCCGATCGGATTTTGTTGTCGGAAAATTTGAGATCCTGCTCTCAAATTTTTTCCGTCTGAATTTTCGACGGAAAAAGTCCGATGGAGCCCACACACGGGCGGATTTTCCGACAACATGGTCCGATCGGACATTCTCCATCGGAACTTCCGACGTGTGTACGGGGCATAAGATTATTGTCCCTGTTATATCAGATTGCCCCGTTACACTGGGAGAGGTGGGGTTGAAGACCATAGGCCTCTGCTGACCTTAATCCTCAATCTGTGCACATTAATTGCGGGCCAGATAATATCTTGTAGCAGGCCAAATGTGGCCCGCAGTCTGCAGTTTGGAGACCCGTGCTCTACAGTAATAGAACTCAAATAAGGGACATAACAGGTGTAAAGGAACCAGCCCTCAAATTTTCCACTCGCATTTGCGAGAGGAAAATGGCTGTTGGCGAGCGTGGTGCTGCCTTAGAGCGCGGGGGAGTGTGCACCACCGGCACGGTCTCCCAGCCAGGGGAAGAGAGAGGAGAGGAAGAGGTGAGCTGTCCGTATCAGCAGAGAGTGGGATTGCCCGCTGTAATAACTTTCATTAGAATTTCCTGTGTTCCCGGGGCTCACCGTCACACCTTTTGGCCCGGCGCCTTTGATAGACAGAACACTGGTCCAATGCAGGACGTATGATGTCATCATAGGCGTTGGACCAAGAGGTGTGGCTATGTGACATTGAACCCCGAGAACACAGGAAATTCAAATGAAAGCTATTACAGTGGGCAATCCTGCTCTCTGCTGATCCAGATGGCTCGCCTCTTCCTCTGCACAGGTGAGGCTGCATTGTGCATGGGCCACACTGTATTGGGCACAGGTGAGGCTGTATTGGGCACTGGTCACGCTGCATTGGGCACAGTTGAGGCTATATTTGGCATAGGTGAGGCTGTATTGGGCACAGGTGAGGCTGCATTGGGCACATGCCATGCTGTATTGGGCACAGACGAGGCTGTATTGTGCAAAGGCGAGGCTGTATTGTGTACAGTCGAAGCTGTATTGGGCACAGGCCACGCTGTATTGGGCACAGGTCACACTGTATAAGGCACAGGTCACGCTGTATTGGGCACAGGTGGGGCTGCACTGATGGGCACAGGTGAGGCTGCACTGATAAAGCTGTTGTTAATATTTATTTTTGTAACTTAATTCTGCATAAAACATTTAAGTTTCATTTCATGAGACCATTTATGAGGGCATGTTTAGGGGCGGGTAAAGGGTGGGGCACAGTAGGGGTTGGGTGGGGCAACTGGTGGCGTGTAACCCTTAAGGCATGGCTAGTAGCTCAGGACTTGAAATTTTGAGCCCTGAAAGGAACATAGGGTGAGGTCATGTACCAGTACATAGGTGCTGGTAGATCTTGCAGAGTAATAAAGCTTGCACAACTTTACAAGCAGAAAAAGGTTGCTACCAATACCTGACATATAATTCTGCATCTCTGATCATAAGTAAACAGCCTGTCTAGTAACCATTTACTGTTAACATAATCATTATACGTATTAGTTGAAAGAGTTTTCGTGCTCAAAGATTTGGTATATTACATAAGATATTTCTGAATATGGTGGGTAACCTGTGTATGGGGTAATTTACATTTTGTTTTGGGACTAAAATAACTTAGTTACACCCCTGTCCTCATACATTAATACATAATGGGCTACAACACTGTGCACTGAAACCTTGATTTTGAAGAGCTAAACAAGGAACAGCTAGGGTTTAAGGAGAAGGTAAACAATGATGACATTTTCCAGACCCAGAAAAGCCATAGGCAAAAAGAAACCGGCTCGACAAATATTATTCCTGGAGCCGAAGTCCCTGATTTGTATCAGGAAAAGAAAATGAATATACAGGCCTTAGAAAGTTCAGTCAGCAACAAAAACAAATGAAGTGCTATGGTCAGCACAAGTGCTTCTCCTCTCCTGAAAATGCACGCTCATGTCAGACAACAGGACTACAACAAAAAAGGGCCTATGGGAAAAACGGATGACATTTGGGCTTATTGAAAAAGACAAACTGCTATTAATTGAAGCAACCGGAGCTCAAGTTTGGGTAATGGGTTACCTTGGGTTACTTGCCTTTGTACGTCACTCTTTGCACTGATATACTGAGTAAACCTGAATCCATGGAACAAATCAAAGAAACCTGCAACACTTATAAAGAGTTGATTATTAAGACAAGCCATAAAGCGAAATATACAGCAAGCAATCAGAATATATCCTTCATGGATCTGACTTCAGTTAGGCTTCATGCACACAGATGCTTAGTAGTGTCTGTGTGCTGGGGTGTAAAATCTCCAGCTCTTTCTGGCACCCAGGAAGCTACGTACAGCTGCCAATACAAGTGTAATGCCCCGTACACACGATCGGATTTTCCAACAACAAATGTTGGATGTAAGCTTGTTGGCTGAAAGTCCGACCGTGTGTATGCTCCATCAAACATTTGTTGGGGGACTTTCCGCCAACATATGTTGGCTAGCAGGTTCTCAAATTTCCGATCGTGTGCACACAAGTCCGACGCACAAAAGTTTGCGCATGCTCGGAATCAAGCAGAAGGACCCGCACTGGCTATTGATCTTCCTTTTTCTCGGCTTGTCGTACATCTTGTACGTCACCACGTTCCCACGTTTGTAAATGTTGGCCAACATTTGTGTGACCGTGTGTGTGCGCAAGACAAGTTGGAGCCAACAACCTTCAAACAAAATTCCACAGTTTTGTTGTCAGAAAATCTGATGGTGTGTATGGGGCATAAGTCTGTACTGAAAGTGGCGCATTTGGGGAAAAGAGCCGTATGCGCATAGAAATGCTGATGCATGTAAGCCATGGCCATTTAACCTTTACCTTTGACTTGTACTGATGGCTGTATATGGCCCGAGTGGCTCCCCAGGCACAAGAAAAGCTCCTGTTTTTTTCTTCCTCAGCAACCAGCAGTTGCTAAGCATTTGTGTGCATGATGCCTAAATCTGAGTAAGTGGAAAGATAGAAACCACCTCAATCTAAATGAAAGATGCAAGCTTACTACCTTGTAGTGAAGTCAGTAAATAATGACCAAATTCTACCACAGTTGTTAGTACCAATTATCATAGCTCCCAACTGTCCCTGATTTCGAGGGACTGTCCCTGATTTGGAGAAATGTCCCTCTGTCCCTCATTCCTCCTCATTTGTCCCTCATTTTGGTCTGATCCATATAGTTGTATATAAAATGCACTTTTTATCTTTCAAAAAGTGTTTCCCAGTGCTAAACCTTTCATCCAAATTCTAAATGGCTGCATTTGTCAATTTTAAAAGCCAATATAAAGGAATATTAGTGGTAAAAAAAAGCACATGTGGAATTGATTAACCTTTTTTTTTGTTATGGCCCCTTTAAGGGGCATGGCGGGGGGGCATGACCTATGCATACGTTTGCTAGTAGGTGTCCCTCATTCCCAACTCAAAATGTTGGGAGGTATGCCAATTATAATGCCTAGCACTATGCATGTAAGCTCAATTTCCCTGTAGCCTGAAATCATGTAATATGCAGGGCCTTACAAAAGAGAATACTGATCAGGGGAATGGAAAGGAATAAGGTCATGGACCCGCCATCCCTGCACATGTGGCAGGCATGGCAGTCTGCATTGAGCACCTGGGCCGGAAAACAGTCTAAACAACTTGGCGCATGAGTGACTCGTTTTACTGTAGGCAACTAGTAGCAGCTGGTAGCAGCTAGGGGGTGCCTACTCTTAGGTCCCTAAAATGTCCAAATACCAGCGCCATGCAAGAGAAGAGCTGTTGTATTCACTTATTTTATGGTCCATGTCTCCTAACTTAGCCCTGATGATGCAGCCTCTGTCAGTGTCTTCAGCAATCTACACTTCTGGGAGTGTCAGAAGCGTGTCAACCACAGCTTACCATGGTTCCAGCCTAAGACTTCTACCTCAATGCTGATTCTTAAATGACATAAAGGTTCAGAGAATGTACCCGCAAGGGCTGGAGTCTAAGAGTGTACACACAAGACACTAGTTTTGTAGAGCATACTTTTTTTTTCTATAAAAGACCTCCTTGTAACTGAATCTCTATATGACCTCGTTCAGACAGAACAGATGATGAGGGGGCAGTTGAGGTCAATCTGGTAAACAGGTAAACACGAGAAGGGGAGCCTAGAACTCCACCATGGAATTTGCTGCATTCATCAAATAATTATGAACAAAAAACCTGCAAAAGAAGAACATTTATATTTACCAACCTCATTTACCCATTTATATTTACCTTTCCCACCACCAGTTCCTTGAATCTTCAAAACCGCTGGCAGGATCCTCAACGACCCACACACCAAGAAGTGTGTCCCTTCACCCACTGCAGTGCTGTAGTTCTACCTGCCATCTGCTACATTTCTGAAGCTCTAGAACTAGTGTAGCACCCTCTAGTGCTAGAAGTGTAAATAGTTTTTTTTGTCTAGTACAGGTACATTTATGCAAACTTGGCTGGCAGCCAAGTCTGTCTGTTTCTGTCCTGGGTTGGGCAGAAATCCAGGGAGAGCTGGATGACTCACATGCAGCATCACTGAGACCTCCCCTATATTTTTAGAATGTATTGGAACCTTCTAGAAAGATGGGAGGGGAAGTAAGGTGCCGCTGTATATTGAGGGCCCTGACCAATCCCCAACTTGAGTTGGCAGGGGGCAGGCCCCCTAAAATACTCTGGGTCAGCCCAGCTGGGGAGGAGTTGTGTTCGGGTGGATGCTGGAGATGGAGTGTTAGGCTGTCGTGGTCTTTGAGGCAGCTTCCCAGTTGGGGGGGTTGACCTTGGGCCTGGGCTTGTGTGCGGATGGGCCTTCCTAGAACCACAGAGGTGTCCTGGCCAGGAGGCACTGGGAGCAAACAGGACAGTGGGAGAATACTGCCGGGCAACTCTTTAGGAGAACAAGGAACAGCCAAGAGGGCTGGTGAGTGACACACAGTCAGTAGGACTGGATGCAAGCCTGAGGAGACTGAGATGGAGCAGTCTGGGATGGGTGCAGAGCCAGTAAGGAGGATTGTGGTGGCACAGGCAGTGGAAAAAGGCAACTGCAGCCAGGAGGGCTAGCAGGGCCTGAAGAGGTGGTACTGGGAGCAGTAGCCACATGTGGGACAGCTAAGACTACCAGATTTTGCTACACCATAGGGGCCTCGTGGTCCCAGCCAGCAAAGGGCATTTGCTTTGGGCCTGGCTGAGCCAGTATCAGGCCTCAACGACATGTCTAGCTGGTCCTGAGAGTGATAGTCTGCAATCAAGTGTATGTGCTGGAGGTGAAGAGAAGAGGTTGTATATACTGGAGGTGTATATAGTTAGTCCCTGCATTTTTCTTTAATCAAGTGGGCATCCCAAGGGTACCCTATCCCCTTCCAAGTTATATCCCCTCAATAAAAAAAAAAAAACACAAAAACAAAATACAAAGACTGATTCTTGACTTCAGCGTGTTTGGAAATTCATGTGCCTGGTTGTGCAGGGTGGGAGAAGGACCACGATCACCAGAAGCCCCTACAGGGGTACCGCTATGTTAGAGATAGAAAAATTCACCCAAAATGCTCCACTTATGCCAGTTGTCACTGGAAAAGATTTCTCCAGTTTTGCTGATAGCTGCTAAACTTGAGATTTCCCCTCACGTTCTTTTCCAGTAACTGTCACCAAGAGAAAAAGTGAATGGGAAGATACCAGTAAACATTTCCTAGTGATTCTGTTTTTTAATCTACTGGCAAGATCTTTGCATTTTTGACGCTGGCTCCACACACAGACCTCCGCGAAGTCACACCTTCAATAGTAGAATTTCCATTTATTTTACAAATAAAGAGAATTCAGCGGAAGGACTGGGACTCCATTTTTGTATGGCTGATGGGTATGAGTACAAAGGAGGGAACTCCAGCAAACAGATATTCACTGGAGCCCCTAAGCAGTACAATGTGCCACTGATACCAACACAAAATAAATGTGAGTTGTGGGAGAATTTAGCCTTCAGTTAAATGGTACTGCTGTGACTAGTAAAACAGGAGAATGCATAGTTTGACTGAGCATTGTGCTTACTCATCCCTGACTTAGCTGCAAAGACTATATTGTATGTGACTGACAGGCTCGAGTCAATGTTTTCTCCTGGCAGCAGATCCATCTGCTGAAGACTACATGTTGTGACAGTCCTGCAGAGATGACTCTGGAAAAACATTCAGGCAGAGAGAGACCAATATAATTGTTCTGTGATCCATCTGTGCACCATGAGTAAGACCTCAGCAATAAGTGATGCTTTTATATTACATTAACAGCATGCTCATTAGTAGGTGTGAGAGAATGAAACAGGCTCCGACTTTTCACAAACAATATAGGAGCATTGTTGCAATATAAAAATTTGCTGTTATTCTAACTCTGGGATGAACAACCTGAGCCTCTCTGGCTACAAGAACTACAATTCCCAGCATGTAGTGCTAGCGTTTCCCCCTGTCAACATTTTTCAAACTTGCTGTAATGTAAGCCAGTGCATTAGATTTTCTTGTTGATGATATCCTAGCATCTGGCATTTGTTACACTAGACCAGTCATTCTCACCCTTTTTACCCTAGAGAAGCACTTAAAACAATTTTTAGGTCTCAGGGAAGAATGGCACTTACATCGGGGATAAGTGGGAAGAAAAGAAAAAATGAGTAGCGCTAGACCAAAAAATGCATGAAATAAATATTCATGTGATGTGTTGACCATATAGTGATCATAAATTAAATGAACCTTCATATATGGATACCTGTGATAAACAACAAAGGACAAAAATGTGGATATAAATGTGCATAAACAATCATATATGACAATCGCATGACAAATCGCACTTGACAATAAATAATATTGCACTTGACAATAAATAATATTAAATAATATTGTGATGAAAAAGTTGTGAACAAAAATTAAAAAAATAAATTAATTAAAAAATAGTGCAAGTCCAAACAAATCTTCATAAAAGTTCCACCCGTGCAGTGACTGGCAAATAAATCAGTCCATTTCTGTGAGTAAAAAAACTCCAAAACTGTCCCACGTGATCCGCCACCAAGAAAGAGGTTGAGATTTACTTCTTACCAGAAGCAGTTGACACCCCACTACATGGTGTCACACATGCCTTTGTAAAGATATCCCTCTTTAGGTCTCCCTGGAGATATGACAGATACCAGCAGCCTGATAGCACAGTTCACAGTTCGGTTTCCCAGAATGATTCTCATGGATCAGTGTCCATCAAATGCAGCCTCACGAGTGTCCATCAAATGCAGCCTCACCAGTGTCCATCAAATACAGCCATCTATCGCCATGATTCTTCCAGCACGGAGCGTACCAAGCCGTTCCAACTAAGTGGGAAGAATGCCCCCCTTACATTGGTGGTCAGTGGAAAGAATGCTCCCTTTACTTGGTGGTCAGTGGAAAGAATGCTCCCTTTACTTGGTGGTCAGTGGGAAGAATGCCCCCTTATGTTGGTGGTAACTTGAAAGAACGCCCCTTTACACTGGTTGTCAGTGGAAAGAATGCCCACCCTTAAAGTGGTGGTCACAATGCCACCCTTAGCAACAGCTAAAAAGATCTTTGGAGTCATGACATGGCTCTGCCAAGTGGCATTGGACACAGAACTATCCAAGCACTATTAGATAGGAGACCAATCAGCCACAGTTCAAAGAACCCCTAGCAATCTCTGGAGGAACCTTTCCTAAAAATGGCTGCACTAGACCATGCCTCTAAGGTGTTTGGCAGAGCCCCCCTCTCTCTCACAGGGTAGAGGCTTTGTGATATAACTGATATCCCTGTGTTTGATAGATGATGAAGAGTTAAACCACACAGCAATGTATTATGCCAGGGACTGCATTGGTGGAATATCTGTGTCTGACCACCTGGACTTGCATATCTATTGTGGCCATTATGGGGAAAAAATCATGTCACGCTTTAACTTCCATCTTCTATATAGCTTCCTCAGCAATATTGTGACAATTATAATTAACACCCACTCAATGGCGTCACTAGGATTGGTGTCACCTAGTGCAGTAAAACATGATGTCACCCACCAAAAAAAAATTTTTTTTCCTGTTTTCTGAAAGTGCACCAAAGATTTAGCATGTGAAACTTTTGGTGCGCTTTCAGAAAATGCAGGAAAAAAACGTGCAACCTAATAGAAATCAATAGGACTGCAGGTATAGTTGTGGGCAAAATGTAGTAAAACCCCTTTACATAACACAGCCCCCGCACATCTGGACCCCTTTACATTACACAGCCCCTACACCTCTGGACCCCTTTACATTACACATCCCGTACCTCTGGACCCCTTTACATTACACATCCCCTACACCTCTGGACCCCTTTACATTACACATCCCGTACCTCTGGACCCCTTTACATTACACAGTACCTCTGGACCCCTTTACATTACAAAGCCCTCACACCTCTGGACCCCTGCACATTACACAGCCCCTGCACATCTGGACCCCTTAACATTGCACAGCCCCCACACCTCTGGACCCCTGCACATACATTACACAGCCCCTACCCAACCCCCCCCTGCCTCATCCTACCTTATTCGGGTCCTGGTGATTCCAAACTTCTGCCATTTACAAATGATGGAGGCCACTGTGCTCATTGGGACCGTCAATGCTGTAGACATTTTTCTGTACCCTTCCCCAGGTCTGTGCCTCGATACAATCCGGTCTCGGAGATCTACAGACAATTCCTTGGACTTCATGGCTTGGTTTGTGCTCTGACATGCACTGTTAACTGTGGGACCTTATATAGACAGGTGTGTGCCTTTCCAAATCATGTCCAATCAACTAAATTTACCACAGGTGGACTCCAATCAAGTTGTAGAAACATCTCAAGTATGATCAATGAAAAGAGGATGCACCCAAGCTCAATTTTGAGTGTCAGGATGTGAATACTTATGTACATGATTATGATTATTTCGTTTTTTTTTTTTTTTTTAATAAATTTGCAAAGATTTCAAACAAACTTTTTCATGTTGTCAATATGGGGTATAGCTTGTAGAATTTTGAGGAAAATAATGAATTTAATACATTTTGGAATAAGGCTGTAACATAACAAAATGTGGAAAAAGTGAAACGTTGTAGATACTTTCCAGATGCACTGTAACCACAAAGGTAACTCTTCTAGTTTCTCTGTAAAGTTTCAGAGAATGTGTTTTTGCACAAAAAGTGCCAGTTGCAGAAATGACCCTTTAACTTCACCATGCAGGACTGCAAGAAAAAAATAAACATTCCCAATTTGAACCAATCAGAAATAAACTGACAGCTCATGGGTTTAATGCCAGACCGAGGCTGTTACTGAAAGAGGGCAGTTCTATCAGAAAACCCTGCTGGGACATGCCCAGTGCTGTTTTAAAATGGCACTGAAGCTTAGTGTGCAGCCCACTATGCTCTAGTCCTGAATTGAGGTCTGAAATATAGCAGGCTGCATGCTGGACATCACTGATGCAGACAGTTCTGTTAACCCCTTAAAGTGGGATGCCCCTTAAAATTTTTTTTTAAAAGTCAGCAGCTACAAATACTGCAGTTGCTGACTTTTAATAATCAAACACTTACCTGTCCCAGTGTCCAGCGATGCGGGGGAACGAAGCCCCCCCCTCATTCCCCGCTCCACTCGCGGCACCGGCATTCTTACTGTGGGCACTCGGCTGTGGCTTCACAGGTGGGCACCCACTGCGCGTGCTCGAGCGGCGCCGCGCGCCGTGATACGCCGCACAGTCATCTGGGACCTGTCACGTGTCCCAGATGACTGACTGCGCCGAGGGAAAGTGATGTCAGTGCCTGGGCACTGAAGGAGGCAGACTACGAGGGACCCCCTAGCAACAGGCATTTAGAGGTGAGTTAATTTATTTTTTCCAATTATTTTTTTTTCAATATTTTTATGAATTTTAAGCTATTTTTAATTTTTTGGGGGAAACGCCACTTTAAGGAACTGGCCTATTTTTCAGACTCAGTGTTTACAAATTAAAATCATTTTTTTTTTTTTTTTTTGCTAGAAAATTACTTAGAACCCCCAAACATTATTTTTTTTTCAGACACCCTAGAGAATAAAATGGCATTGCAATACTTTCTGCCACACCGTATTTGCGCAGCGGTCTTACAAGCGCACTTTTTTTGGGGGAAAAAAATCTGTTTTTTAAATTAACGACTTTAGCCCCGGTAGAGTTGTCTGCTTAATGACCAGGCCATTTTTTGCAATATGGCACTGCATCGCTTTAGCTGACAATTGCGACGCTGTACCCAAACAAAATTGATGTCTTTTTTTCCCATACAAATAGAGCTTTCTTTTGGTGGTATTTGATCACCTCTGCGGATTTTATTTTTTGCGCTATAAACAAAAAAAGAGCGACAAATTTGAAAAAAACACAATATTTTTTACTTTTTGCTATAATAAATATCCCCAAATTCTTTTTTAAAAAAAAGCAAACTTTTCCTCAGTTTAGGCCGATATGTGTTCTTCTACATATTTTTGGTATTAAAAATAGCAATAAGCGTATATTGATTGGTTTGCACAAAAGTTATAGCGTCTACAAACTATGGGAAGGATTTATGGCATTTTTATTATTATTTTTTTTTTTTACTAGTAATGGCGGTGATCTGCGATTTTTATCAGGACTGCAACATTATGGCGGATAGATCGGACACTTTTGACACATTTTTGGGACCATTGACATGTATACAGCGATCAGTGCTATAAAATGCACTGATTACTGTGTAAATGTCACTGGCAGGGAAGGGGTTAACACTTGGGGGGCGATCAAGGGGTCTCTCGTGCCCGCGATCACATGTGGCTAGCGGTCATCGTGACTGCCGGCCACGCGCATTGGTTCCCCCGCAGTGCGCACGCCTGCTATTCCTGTTTAAAGGGCCGACCTGCCGCAGTATAATGCCGGCGGCTGGTCGGCAAGTGGTTAAAAATAAAACAAGAGTAAAGTTAGCCCACATATTGTGAAAGATAATGTTACGCAGAGTAAATTGATACCCAACATGTCACGCTTCAAAATTGTGCCCGCTCGTGGAATGGCAACAAAATGTTACCCTTAAAAATATCCATAGGCGATGTTTAACCACCTGAGACCCAGTATACGTCATATGACGTCTTTTTGGTCTCAGGGGTATATCTGAATGATGCCTGTAGCTACAGACATCATTCAGATATTGCCGGTTTCAGCCGGCGATTCCCTGCACCATAAGAACGATCATAGCGGCTGTTCCGCCGCTTGATGGTTCTTACGGGCGGCGGGAGGGGACGCCCCCCCTCCCGCCGCCCTCCGGTGCTTCTACCGACTCACCGCTTCCATCGGTGAGTCGGACTCGGGATCCGCCGGCCCCCGGATGACGATCATAGAGATTTCCGGCGGACCAGATGGTCGCCGGAGTCTCTATGATCGTTCGGAGGCCGGGCGCGATGTTATGACGTCACGCCCGGCCTCTGCATTCAAAAAACGGCGGCACCGCGGCTGGGAAGCGGTGATCGTTTTTATTTTTTTTTATTTTAGGCTTCCCAGCCTAGAGGTGAGATGTGGGGTCTTATTGACCCCATATCTCACTGTAAATAGGTCCGATCATGTAATATTCCTATTACAAGGGATGTTTACATTCCTTGTAATAGGAATAAAAGTAATCAAATATTTTTTTTTTTAAAGTTGCTGAATTAAAAAAATAAAGTAAAATGAACAATAAAAAGAAAAACATTTTTTTTTAAAGCGCCCTGTCCCCGTGAGCTCGTACGCAGAAGCGAACGCATACGTAAGTCCCGCCCACATATGAAAACGGTGTTCAAACCACACATGTGAGGTATCGCCGCGAACGTTAGAGCGAGAGCAATAATTCTAGCCCTAGACCTCCTCTGTAACTCAAAATATGTAACCAGTAAAAAATGTTAAAGCGTCGACTATGGGGATTTTTAAATACCAAAGTTTGGCGCCATTCCACAAGCGCATGCAATTTTGAAGCATGACATGTTGGGTATCTATTTACTCGGCGTATCTTCATCTTTCACATTATGCAAAAAAATCGGGCTAACTTTACTGTTTTGTTTTTTTTTAAAGCAGGAAACTGTTTTTTTTCTGAAAAAAACGCGTTCGAAAAATTGCTGCGCAAATACCGTGCGAGATAAAAAGTTGCAACGACCGCCATTGTATTCTTTAGGGTCTTTGCTAAAAAAACATATATAATGTTTGGGGGTTCTATGTAATTTTCTAGCAAAAAAATTTGGAATTTTACATGTAGGAGAAAAATGTCAGAATTGGCCTGGGTCTTAGGTGGTTAAAAATGTCTACAGGTTCCCAGTTTTGAGTTACGGAGGAGGTCCAGGGCTAGAATTATTGTTCTCTCTCTAACAATCAAGGCGAATAAAGCGATACCTCACATGTGTGATTTGAACACCGTTTTCATATGCGGGCACGACTTACGTATGTGTTTGCTTCTCAGTGCGAACTCGGCGGGACGGGGCGCTTTAATTTTTTTTTATTTTTTTTTTGACACTGTCCTTTTAAAAAAAAAATGTGGGTCACTTTTATTCCTATTACAAGGAAAATGTAAACATCCCTTGTAATAGAAAAAAGCATGACAGAACCTCTTAAATATGAGCTCTGGGGTCAAAAAGACCTCAGATCTCATATTTACACTAAAATGCAATAAAAAAAAAAAACAAAAGAAAAACTGTCATTTGAAAAAAAAAAAATTCCCCTTTAAGAGCATTGGGCAGAAGTGACGTTTGATGTTGCTTCTGCCCTCCAATGCTATGGAGCTGTGTGGCTGCCATCTTCCCCTCATTCAGCATTCAGGCTCAGAGGAGAGCAGGCGCTACCGACGGCTCCGGTAAGTGGTGGAAATGACCAGAGCGTGGCAGGAGGGGGGGTGCCCCTCTCCCTCCCTGATGAAAGTGATCTCACGCCAAATCCGCAAAAGCGGACCGCCCGTTGAAGAAGAGGATACCGGGGTTATGGCAGCTAGCTGCTGCCATAACAACGATATTCCTCTTCAAACTGCCGATGGATAACAACAGCGGGTGGTCCGCAAGTGGTTAAACACTGTAAAAAGGGGTCTACAACAGTGGCGGTCGGTGCTCGAAAATTCGGGGGGGGGGGAGGCATTAAACCTACGACCCCCCCCCCTGGAAAATATTGCAGAGAAAACCACACCATAGAGAGAAACAAAATTCTTTGGTCTGATGAAACAAAGATTGAACTGTTTGGCCTGAATGGCAAGCGTCATGTCTGGAGGAAACCAGGCACCGCTCATCACCTGGCCAATACCATCCCTACAGTGAAGCATGGTGGTGGCAGCATCATGCTGTGGGGATGTTTTTCAGCGGCAGGAACTGGGACACTAGTCAGGATTAAGGGAAAGATTAATTTATTTATTTATTTAAAATAAAGGCTGAGAATCCCTTTGTACATGTGATTTTTTTTATTTTTTTTTTATTTTTAATAAATTTGCAAAGATTTCAAACAAACTTCTTTCACGTTGTCATTATGGGGTATTGTTTGTAGAATTTTGAGGAAAATAATGAATTTAATCCATTTTGGAATAAGGCTGTAACATAACAAAATGTGGAAAAAGTGAAGCGATGTGAATACTTTTCGGATGCACTGTACTTCCTTATGTAACACGACCCCCTTGGGGACTGCTTAGATTTACCTGCTCATCTACACCACCATGACCCTGTGAACATTCCAGCCCACCTGACACTCTAGGTTCAGACATCTTTGCACCACCTTAAAGTAATAAGTCAAACAACTACAACAATTACTGAAATAACTCAAAGAAGATCTTGTTGCACAGAGGAGGTAATAGATCAGCTGAGCTTTGGATAACAACCCTAGCACAGCAGAAGAACTCCTCTACACTAATACAAGTTAAGACAATTTGGCAATACAATTTATTACATACACTTATGTTCAAATGATTACCACTTGAACATGACCTGAAAGAATAAGCAAGAGTTTAGCATTAATCCTGGCAAGACTTCTAAAGGGGGAACCCAGGCTGGCCTATTTAACCTTTAATCCTAATGAGAGATAATTTAAACAAGAATGGTATGAGGGCCCTTTAAGTAGTAATGACAGCAATGTCCCAGTTGCAGGCCTGATGGTCTTCGCCGGCAGTCCGAGCTCATTAACTGTATCCAATAAGATGCAGTAACAGGGTAATGGTATTCTTTGGAATGGTTGAAGCTAAAGGTGTCTATGTACAGTGTTCAAATAGAAGTGCAGTAAAGTGTTTCCCCAGGGTAAAGCTGTCTGTACACAGTGTCCCAATAGAGCAACAAAGGAAGGTTTGCAAAGGTGGGCAATTGCCCTCTCACCAACGACTAGGCCAATACAATGCCTTCTGGACAGCGGCTCCTGGAGAGGCGTCCTTGCAGCGGATCACTTACGACAATCGTCTGATGCGAAGCACGAAGCAAGGGTTTTCGGACTGCCGAGTTATTGCTGGATAGATGTCTGATGAACAGCAAGCAGTGTTAGGCCCTTCTCGGCCGGGTTGGGATGTTGTACACCACGTGGTAGGCCACGACTCCACTCTCCCTGTACGGAGAGGTCCATCTCACACAAGGCCCAGGAGGAAGAGAGCGTGGGGCGGGTCTATGGCCTCTTTTATAGCTCTTCCCAGCAATCTCGTGGATGGTAGCAAAGATCCCTGGGATATGTAGTCCAGATGTATATGCATTTGAGGCAATTGCCATTCTGAGGAACTACCAATCCCACAATCCCTTTGATTTGGCTCACAAATATGATGTCAGTTAGTGGTGCTGGGCACTAGAGGGACAATACGATACATGGAGATGATCAGGATTCGCTGTACCGTGCAATTGTAGTCCGCATTGCTACACTTATGAAATTATATTTCCCTGCTGAAAAGTAAATGTTTTCTACTTTCCTAAGAAAAATATGCTGCTGAATACATAAACTTACCCAAATCCTTTCCATAATCACTTCATTGTTTTATTACTGCTTTAACGTCAAGTCTCAAGCACAATTGACTTATTAGAAAGGTTTTTAATGCCCTGGAACTTCAAGAATGTGCCAAGCAATTTTAACTTTACTACTGGAAAGAAAATGCTTAAAATCCTTACACCACAAAATAGAAATACATTCTTCAGGGATTAATTGCAGCACTTACAAAAATAATAAATTACTTGGGAAATGAAAAAGGGCAGCTAGCATTGTGCTGCTTGTGTGGGCAGGCTGTCAATACCAACTAGTATAACATCTGAATTACTGTTGACGCTCTGTACTTCCTCGGTCTTCATTACATGTTAAAAAACGATTAAAACAGTGTTGCGCAGTACTTAGCATACTCAACTGCAGATAAATGAATACATGAATAACTCATATAAATCCTGAGAAATAAACAATACTTATCAAAAGAAACAAAAAATCCACAGTGTATTTTTGTTCATGTAATCATAAACCGTGAATATTCATAATGCAACATGCAAAAAGTTCTTCAAAATAATGCCAAATGTATTTCTTCTGAAATTCCACTTGTCACAAATCTAGTGCACCCCTTAAGGAGCTGCAAGTAAACTGGGATCCCCCACCCTGCACAGCCAGGCACACCGAATCCTCACAGACACACTTTAGCCAGAGAACAGTACATGACTTGTTTTATTGGGTTGCACCCTCAAGGGCCACCGACAGCCTCCTCAGCACTCAATCTCTATCTTCCACCCGACCTGACTGCCCCTGCTGGCATGACTCATGCCTATTTATGAGATAGCCTGCCCCCTGCCAGCCCTTTTACTAGGGATTGGCTAAGGTACTCACAAATATGCATGGCAGCTCCTACCAACTTCCAGACCAGTGGGGAAGTGCAAGAGAGAGCTTCCAGATGAGTCATCCTGCCCCTCACCTAAAGTAACCCTTACCCAGATTAGGGGTTAGCCCTGAGCTAACTATGTTTTGCCTACTAGCAGACCTACAATAACTCTAGTACACTTCTAGAGGGTGCTACATTCACCCCCTCCTAGAAAAACAACCTGTCACCATGGCTGGGAAAAACATACTTCTAAGCCCAGGAAAAAAAAAAAAAAACAGGCATTCCATAAGAAATTAAGGGAGGGGAAAAGGGAAACAACTTGGAAGGGGTTATGTACAAATAAATAGGCAATATCAAAAATAGACATATATTTTTTTTTTTCCAAAGAACAATATGTACATCACATATATTTACATCCTAACTACAGGATCCTGTAGCAAACATCATAGCCACAATATAATGCACATGTTTTAGCTGGAGCACCTCCCCCTAGAGGGAAGCCCTCCCAGCAAACTGTAGTCCATCACTAGCAGGAGGACAACTGTTCATAACGATACCTGCAAACAGAACAAACAAGCAATTCTATCATTAAACTTACTATTTTACTATTGAGCTGCAATGCTGGTGACAGTTCAGTGGTGGTTCATGAGCCCCAAGTCTAATGCAGCAACATGTTCGGAGGCGGTCTGTTTGTGTTCACTGGCTGATCTACGTAAGTTCGCCTACAGGGGTCCAGGGGCATATGCGGAGGTCCCGGGTCCAATGTGAGCTACATGGAGGGTGTGGGTAGCTGCTAGGCGGCGGTTTGTACATCCCAACCAGTGGTCTCCAGCGCAACCACTGTAAGGGAATCCCAACTTGCCACACTTTCGTACCCTTCTGGATCCTCAAATTTGGGCCAGATATGGCATCACAGCTCTGGGTGATGTCATGCCTCAAGGTGTTCTACTATCAATTTCTGAACTTTCACTCAAATTCCATTTGCCCCAATGGATGCGGTTTGGGTACTTACAGTTGTGACATGCCGCTAGGGCCCAATTTCCCCAGTTGCCTCTCCTCCAAGCTGATCCTATTGAGGAACTTTTGTCCCCGGGAGATTTTAATAAGCCCCTCTCGACCTTATATGGTGCACTTTTAGGTACCGAATCCCCTCATGCCTCGTACACACGAAGGGACTTTCCCGCGGGATTGTCCGCTGGACTAGGTCCGGCGGACAAAGTCCGAACGTGTGTACGCCGCATAAGGTGGACAGATTGTGGGATATACCGTCACTGGATAAGGAGAATTGGGAGGATTGTCTTGAGCATGGGCCTAAACATGTTATTTCTTCCAATGATAAGCTCATCCAGGTGAAATTCCTACAATTTATTACACGCCCCAGAAACTTCAACGTATTTTTCTGCCCAGAGACCCCATCTGTTCCAGCTGTAAAACATATGTAGGTACATTTTTCCATATGCTCTGGGAGTGTCCAATTGTAGCATCCTATTGGTCAGCGGTGTTCAACTAAATAATCTTAGGTTGCAACTGTCCCTTCCGGTATTGCCGGAATTGGCCCTGTTGGGGGTTCACAAGAATGCCCAGCGCTCTCACCATTCAAAACTATTAATTTCCTATCTCTTATCTTATGCCAAAAAGGAGATTCTCCTGAAATGGATCTCGCCATCTCCTCCGGCCCTCTCCTCCTGGGAAGCACTGATAGATGCAGCCCTGCCCATGTATAGGATCACATACTTGAATAGAGGATGCCAATGGAAATATGACAAAGTATGGGCCCCTTGGACCTCTACCTGAGCTTCCATCTGGTACCTTCTTTCATTTTATTCAATTTTGTTTTTATCTGACTGTGATGGCCTTCCTTTTTTACAGTTATGGCCTTGTGCCAATGATATTTTATGAGTCGATATGTATACTGCTTGTACTGTTTCTCTCCACCTATCTATCTGCATTTGGTCAAAGTATTCTGTTCTGCATTGTGTCAATCTGTATACTGTGATTACCCTGTATGACAACAATAAAGCACCTTACTATCTATCTAAACATTCTGTCAGCAGGGGGTTATAAGCCTGCTAGCAGAAACAAACAACAGTAACAACACATTTTGCTTTTTGTTCAACAATGTATTGAGCAAAGGCTGTGAATACTTAGGTACATGTGATTTTTTTTTTATTTTTAATAAATTTGCAAAGATTTCAAACAAACTTCTTTCACATTGTCATTATGGGGTATTGTTTGTAGAATTTTGAAGAAAATAAGGAATTTAATCAATTTTGGAATAAGGCTGTAACATAACAAAATGTGGAAAAAGTGATGCTCTGCGAATTATTTCCGGATGCACTGTATATTCTGACTTAACAAACATTAGGTAATATTATACGCTTTCCCCTTTAAGTGGGGGACACATCCACCTGGCTTGTACTCCTCACTCCAGCTCTCAGCTGTTCAGCAATCCATTTCCATCCTCTGCAATACTTAGACCAAATTTAATATGGAATTCAAAGAGAAGAAGGATATATAGTGCTATCCATACATCTCCAGTACAATATTTTTTTTTTACAAAATTTTACCAAATTCTACAAGGTGGATGTCCTAGCATCTTTGGACGTGTGTGTTGGCTGCAAAGTCTTCTGTTTCTGTTTCCTCTGGGAGATGACTATTCTGGTTGGGCTCTTGAATTCCTGTTGAGCTCCTGTTGGTTTAGTTTTGTCTTTCTATGTTTTGGCTTTTGCTTTTCCTTCAATGAACGTAAGAGAAAATAGGATTTTTTGTTACTTACCATAAAAATCCCTTTCTCTGAGTTCATTGATGGACACAGGACCCACCCAACTATGTTTTTAATTTTTTTCTAACTGGAGTGCCTATGAAGAAAGGGGGTTTATATCAGCCAGGACTGCCCTTAACCGCTTCCCGACCGCCTCACATCGATATACTGCGGCAGAAGGGCACGTACAGGCAGATTAACATACCTGTACGTTGCCCTGTAAGAGGTGGCTTGCGGGCACAGAGCGCGCATGCCCACCGGGAACTCCGTGAGCAGGATCGCGGGTCTCGCGGACTCAATGGATACCTGCGATCGTCTCATGGTGAGGAAGAATAGGGAAATGCCGTTGTAAACAAGCATTTCCCCGTTCTGCCTAGTGACACTGTCACTGATCACAACTCCCTGTAATCGGGAGCGGTAATCAGTGCCGTGTCACACACAGCCCCTCCCCCCCACCGTTAGAATCACTCCCTAGGACACACTTAACCCCTACAGCGCCACCTAGTGGTTAACTCCTTCACTGCCAGTGACATTTTTACAGTAATCAATGCAATTTTTTAGCATTGATCGCTGTATTAATGCCAATGGTCCCAAAAATGTGTCAAAATTGTCTGATGTGTCCGCCATAATGTCGCAGTCATTATAACAATCGCTGATCGCCGCCATTACTAGTTAAAAATACATTATTAATAAAAATGCCATAAAACTATCCCCTATTTTGTAGACGCTATAACTTTTGCGCAAACCAATCAATAAACACTTATTACGATTTTTTTTACCAAAAATATGTAGAAGAATACATATCGGCCTAAACTGAGGAAAAAATATGTTTTGTTTATATATTTTTGGGGGATATTTATTATAGCAAAAAGTAAAAAATATTGCTTTTTTTTTCAAAATTGTTGCTCTTTTTTTGTTTATAGCGCAAAAGATAAAAACTGCAGAGGTGATCAAATACCACCAAAAGAAAGTTCTATTTGTGGGAAGAAAAGGACGTCAATTTTGTTTGGGAGCCATGTCGCACGACCGCGCAATTGTCAATTATAGCAACGCAGTGCCGAATCGCAAAAAGGGCTCTGGTCTTTAGCCAGCCAAATGGTCCGGGGCTTAAGTGATTAAAAAGAAGTATGGGTTGTTTTGTTTTTTTTTGCGATTCGTACTTATCTAGGTGGATGCAGAATCAGACTGAGCTGCAGCTGTCCCCCGGCATCTATGCACTGAGAACCGAGCCACCGAACATCGCTGATGTCTTGGTTCTCTTACCTCCCCGAGCGTAGAGCAGCTGACTGTCAGTCAGTCTCTCCTGCTCTGTTCCTCCACGCTCATTGGAGCGCTGAGGTGTGGAGGGGCGGGGAGCGGCCATCTCATCGGCTCACTGAGACTGCCATCAGTCAAGGCAGTTGGCGGATCCAAACTTCTGAAGTCAGGATGACACGCTGCCTCGACTGATTGCAGTGAAGTCAGCAGAGAGCGGACTTCAGACCGCTGTCAACTGAAAACGGGTCACAGGAGTGCAAAACGAATTGCACTCCTGTGACCCATAGGAGAAGCCCATCCTAAAAATCTCAGGCTGGACTTCTCCTTTAAGCAGTGCAGAGTTTATTTTTTCTGTCTAGTGTCCTATTTCTGTAGGTGGCGCTATAACCATATGGTTGAGATTAGAAGACGCTGTGTCCATCAATGAATGAAAGAGAATTATTGTTTAATTTGCAGGATATATACGAGTTATTCATTTATTAATTTATCTGCAGTTGAGTATGCTAAGTTCTGCGTTTCACTGTTTACACTTGTGGGAACACTGGAAGTATTGGCAGCAGTACTCACACGTTCACATAATTGTGTTTTTTTGACACTACTGATTTCTTGTTTATTACACTATTACACATTAAGTTTAAATATCATTGGATTTTTTTTTGTAAAAAAATTGATCTAGTTTTGTTTGGTATCAATTCTTTCCCTGGAAGTGATTGCACTTAGGCTTCTTTAATCCATTCTCTGTTCATTACATGTTAGTGTACACCAGGCATGTTCAACCCATGGCCTGTGGAGCTGCCTGATGTTGCCCCCGACCCCAAACCTAAGGCAACCCGCACAGCCATCTTTGGGTGCACATTGCTGAAGGATTGCTGGTCCTCCATAACCCCCACAGCTGTCATACACAAGACACTATTGTGACTAGCACCCCGCTCTTCTCTTTCTTTCCTAACACACAAACACAGAAAGAGGAGCTTTTAGTCAAGTAGATTACATGTAGTAGCATCCATACAGGGGTTCTGAAGGTGGATTCTGACAGTTGTGTGATGTGCTTAATGTCATTCCGAGTGCATTATGGGGTTGGTTTTCTAAAGGCAAATAGACTGTTGCTCCAGAGCTTAGTAAATGAGGCAAAGCTTCACTTTACAAAGAATAGAATATCCAATCACATGCAAGGAAAATAAAAAAAAATGCATTTTTGCTTGCACATGATTGGGTAATGGAAGTCAGCAGAGCTTCTGCTCATTTACTAAGCTGTGGAGCAATTGCCTTTAGTAAAACAACGCCTATGTGTCATTTTAATTTTGCTGAATGCAAAAGTTTTTTTGTACTACTAGGGCAGACGAATTCAAAAATTCCACTCGCCTGCTCGCATTTTGCAAGTGGAATTTGAGGGCTGGCGAGGAAGGGCTGCCTGGGAGCGAGGGGCCGAGCGCCTGGGTTGAATGGGAGTCCTTCTCCCAGCGATCGCGGAGGGGAAGAGAGAGGCGAGCCGTCTGGATGATCAGAGTGTGAGGAACACAGCGATAACAGCTTTCATTTCAATTGCTGTGGAAATGGAAAAGCTGCGCTACATAATATTAGTGAATTGAGTCCATAGGAAAAATCATGATGCCAAGGGAATCAATGAAATATAAAGATTGAATTGCAGTCCTTAGTTGATTAAAACACTGCAGTGTGCATACACAAACAGATAAAGTGCCCGACCACCGTAGCTGTAGATTCTGCTTACCAAACGTCTAGCACTAAAGGCAGGTGGCTATAACCCAGCCTAGGCCTTTAAGCTTGCGGGTGACCACAATGTAGTACTGCTCGCATCCTTCGTCCCAGTATCCGTACGTTTTCAATAGATGCTCAGGAAGAGAAAATTATTCTAAGATTGTTAACAAGATCGCTGTGTGTTTTTTCACTTGATTTCCAAGCCATGGCTCTTGAGAACAGGAGTCCAAACGGTAATGATATTGTGGCCAGCCGTATGAAACTGCTTTCTTTCTTAATGCTGTTTTGGCTCATTCCTAATGCTAACATGACCTGTGTGCAAATATCCTTAAAAAAAACATAAAAGTGAACCAGCGTAAAAAAAAAAAAAAAGTCACGTTTAGAGGTGCGCACGGTCAACCTATGCAAATGTATTTACGTTGCTTGACATTTACTAAGATTTTGCCGGCGCAGTGAACCAAAGCATTTGAACGTGCGCAAATGCCGCTTGCGCATGCGCAGTGCATAAATTGACCTCACGCAGTTCTAAATGTACTTGCAGGCGCAGCAGGCTTGTTCAGAAAAAGTTACTTTCTCATTCTATTTTGGGCATATTTGTTACTTGGGCAGTTATAACTATACTTCCTTGCATCACCCACATCACCCCCATAATATTGGCACTTTCAGTTTTTTTAAATTTTGAGTTAAAGATGCCGTGCGCCATGTCTATAGTGGCGCACCGATCGCCGCCTCCCGTGCGCCGAGAATATAATAGTAAATGGGGAATTGCGCTTTTAAATACGAAAATGGCCGTCGCGCATCGGCGTGTGCACCGCAACTCATGGCGCAAACCATTCGTAAATCAGCCCCTATGTCTTGTGCAGGACTGATTGTGAATAGAAGTGACTTTTTCATTTTTTGATCAGCTGATGCACTTGCAGGGCTCTAATGAGGATAGTGCCTGGGTCTGCAGTTCTTTAGAAGAAGTTAACGGTTTAGGAGCATCTCACCAAAACTGAATTTTTTGTTCCAGAGGATGCCTAAAATCTGAGTTGTATCTATGATTTAGATATATGACTTCTGAGAAAATCAGTGAGCCAATCACACAAGCAAGAAATTACATCTCTGGATCGTTCCGTACACCAACTGTATACAAGACGCCTCAAGGTTGCCATATTGCATTGAATTTTACAGAAAATGACAGCACTGCAGATTGAAAGGCAAAGATCATTTTTAGTAACATTATGGCTTGTGTCGCAATTGTATATGTTATTTTTTTTTATTTGCGATATTTTTTTCTCCACAAAAGTTGAGTTACTCTTTAATGGAAACCTCATTGAAAGTCATTGGATAAGGGAGGGTCACTGTGATGAGTCATTGACTTGTGAGGGTAACTTCACCTTGAGCTATTGAAAGCTGTAAACAGGCTTTCTCATCAAAGGGCTAAGAAGAGCCTGCAAACAGGGGAACAAAAGCACAGAGCACCACCTTTTGGAAAAAAAAAAAAAACATTAATATATAATATTTCATATTTATCTGGCTAAATAAAAATATAAAAAAAAAAAGAAATCACTAACCATGTCCTTTTACAAAAAAAAGTCACATGCATTAGTAGTTTACTCTGTAATTTTCCTTTGAAGAAATGATTGTGCTGAAATGGGTTTCTAACTTCAGAGGCCCTCAGTTATTTCTGAGCAGGAAAGGGGATGTGTGGCTGGCCAATAGTCTGTTCTGTTGCGTTTATCAGTTTATTCAGGTGTGTGATTCATCTTGCATGAAAGGGAAATCAGGCAGACATGCTACATTTCAGTCCAAGGATCTGTTGATTTACTCTGAGTTACAAAAAGTAATTCTGCCCTATATAAAACAGTTATTGGTAAGCAGAATTCCAAAATGCAAGTAAAGCCCAGGAGCAACAGATCATATTTCCAAAGAGAAATAAACTTCAGTCCTCCTGGAAATGTAACGTGGGCAAATCATAAACCTACATTGCATGTGTTATGACACTCCCAACAAGAATATTCATATATCGTGACCTTTCACAGATGTCCTGCAGGGCATTTGGTAAACCACCAGACAGGCACACATTAGATCTCTAAATTTAACATCAGGGATTATTGATCAGGCTTGGTCTGGGTGCTCAATGCATGAGCTTCTCTGCAAAAGTTATTGAGCAGTTTATATAACGTTAAATTAAAAGTCCAATCAGATTCCAGTTGTCATTTTGTTAGAGAAAGCTGAAGCCAAACCTCAGCTATAACCTCAGCTATACAGCTAAATGCACAGTTAAAGGGGTTGTAAAGGTAAAAGTTTTTTCACATTAATGCATTCTATGCATTAAGGTGAACAAAACATCTGCCGGCCCCCCCCAGCCCCCCGTTTAACTTACCTGACCCCTCGAAAGTCCCGCGCTCGCCCCCGATATCCTCTTCGCCGCTCAGCCTGGCCACTGATTGGTTACACTGGATGGATTGAAAGCAGCCCAGCCATTGGCTCGCGCTGTGTCAATCACATCCAATGATGTAGTACTCCACACCATGCGAGCGAGCGAGCATGAAGGTGAGAAATACTTGTGGGGGCAAGCCGAGACAGCTGCCGAGGGACCCCAGAAGACCAGATTCGGGGCCTCTCTGTGCAAAATGAGCTGCACAGTGGAGGTAAGTATAACATGTTTGTTATTTAAAAAAAAAAAAATTCCTTTACAACCCCTTTAAAGCGGAGCTACACTGCCCCTGACGTTTTTCAAAGGTCCCTAATAAAGAATCTATTTGGTAATTGATTAACTCACCAGTCCGGTTTCTAGCACTTTAGCCTTTCGTTTTTTCTATTAAAAAATGACTTTATAAAAAGTCTCTTTGCATTCTCCATCTTACCTGTGGGCAAGTGAAACCTCCAGGCGTTCTCTTCCTGGATTTCACTGACGCCCATTCATTGCAATCTCGCGCATGCGCCGTCAGCAGCTCCTGTTGCCATCACAACGGCGGCGGAGTCGAAAGTCCCGCCCCGTTGTGATAGCAGAGACCGAACGTGACTGTCGTGATGGCGTCACGTTCGGTTTCAAGTCTCGCGCTATCTCGGGCCAGGCCGCCGCACTGACTCCTGGGAGCTATGACACAAGCTCCCAGGAGACAGTGCGGGCTAGGGGATATTACGAAATAGCCATAATATCCCCGCCCATATCCGAGGGAAGGAGAACCAGTAAGCAAAGAAAACAACTAAAGGTAAGTAAAAAAAAAAAACTACCGTTTCGGATCGAGGAAGGTGAGTATTATTTTTTTTTTATAGGTCTTAAAAACGGGTGGGGCTCCGCTTTAAGTACATACTGTATGTTGGTATATGCAATTTTGTTTAGCAACCTAATGCACCAAAAAGACAACAAAATCCAGAATTTCAGTTTTACATGTTGACAGTTTTACATGTTGCTGTTGAAAAAGAGTACAATATGGAAGAATGGACCTTGAAGCCCCGTACACTCAAGCCAATTGTTGGGAGGCAAAGGCCTGTTAAAAAAAAAAAAAAAAAACAACCGATATTCAGCCCGTGTGTATGTCGTTCTGTCCGACAGAAGCTGGCCGAACAGCATGCTAGAAAGCCAGCAACCAACCGACTCCTGATCAGAACTCTCAGCTAGTGACTGAGAGCGCTGATCAGTCACTGAACTAACCTTGCATGGTTAGTACAGCGGCTCCGACCTGAGCTGTCAGGTTTTTTTTGCACAACCCCCTGGATTGCACGAAAAAAAAACTGTAAAGTTTACCCGGCTTATGGCTTGGTTCACACTGGTACGACAAACGCTCCGACATTGGGAGCTCATGTCGCATGACGTGTGAAAATCAATGTTTCCCTATGGGAGCCATCATAACCGGTCCGACTTTGAAAATGCTCCCTGTCCTACTTTGGTCCGACTTTGATCCTACTTCAGCCTATTGACTATCATTGAAGTAGGATCAAAGTCGGATCCTTGTCCTAACCATCCGACTTTGGCATCCGACATTGTGTTATTTCCTGCCCCCTGCTGTAGCCCCTCCCATTGTGTGTTAAATTTGATTGGTCAAAGGACAAGTCATACTATCTGAAAAGTCGGATCAAAGTAGTATCCTGTTCATGAAAGTCGGATGGATGTAGGACCAATGTAGGACCAATGTAGGACTGATGTCGCAGAGCAAAATAGGATGAAAGTCGTACTGTGGTGTAGTATAGTGTGAACCCAGCCTTAGGCCCTCAACATGCTTTGTGAGACCCTGACAAGACAATGCGAGAGTACATCTTTCTGATAAAAACTGCAGGTTTTAAATAAATTAATAGCTTTGACAATGTCCAAACAATAAAGAACAATCTCTTTCAGGTGCTTAGGAGCAGGACACAAAGAGGGAAGAACTACGTCTTCATTAAGGTAAAAGGCAGTTATCACCTTAGGTAGAAAGGTAAACATTGGGGACAAGACTACTTTCTCTTTGTGAAGGATCAGGAATGGATCCCCCCAGAGAGACAGTTTAGAGACATGTCTTACAGATGTGATAGCTACTAAGGTCACTTTGCAGGAGATCATTCGGAGAGTTCAGTGATGGATTCAAAGGGTGGTTTGTGTAGGGTAGAGAGAACCAAGTAAGGATCCCAAGGATACACAGGGTGATATAAGGGTGGTCTAATTCAAGAAAAATCTTGTATAAAGATCTTCACCATGGAAAATGAAGTCAGGGGTTTTTGGAACAAAAAGGACTAGTCTGAAAACTGTGCCTTAAGAGCACCCAAGGCCAAACTCAGGTCAAGTCCCATTTGTAGGAAGGCTAGAATGCAAGGCACAGAGAAACCTGGAATTAAAGTGCCTGTGTTCATACCAGGCAAAGAAGGATTTCCAGGTAAAATAGTATTTTTTTTTCTGGAAGTGTCTTTTCTGGCTTTGAACAATGTGGGAATGACAGAGCCAGAGATACCCCTGTCCCTCAAGACCTGGATTTCAACAGCCATGTTGTTAAAGTGGCTGTATAGCCTAAAATGTTTTACCTTAATGCATTCTTTGCATTAACCACTTCAGCCCCGGACCAATTGGCAGCCAAAGGACCAGGGCCCTTTTTGCGATTCGGCACTGCGTCGATTTAACTGAAAATTGCGCGGTCGTGCGACGTGGCTTCAAAACAAAATTGGCGTGCTTTTTTCCCCACAAATAGAGCTTTCTTTTGGTGGTATTTGATCGCCCCTGTGGTTTTTATTTTTTGCGCTATAAACAAAAATAGAGCGACAATTTTGAAAAAAATGCAATATTTTTTACTTTTTGCTATAAGAAATATCCCCAAAAAATATATAAAATTTTTTTTTTTTTTCTCAGTTTAGGCCGATACGTATTCTTCGACATATTTTTGGTAAAAAAAATCACAATTAGCAATTATTGATTGGTTTGCGCAAAAGTTATAGCGTTTACAAAATAGGGGATAGTTTTATAGCATTTTTATTAATATTTTTTTTTTTTACTAGTAATGGCGGCGATCAGCGATTTTTATTGTGACTGCGACATTATGGCGGACACATCGGACATTTTTGGGACATTTGTCATTTATACAGAAATCAGTGCTATTTAAATAGCACTGATTCCTATGTAAATGACAGTGGCAGTGAAGGAGTTAACCACTAGGGGGCGGGGAGGAGTCAGTGTGACGTGTTGTTTTTTTTTTTTTTACAGTAGGGGGGCGTGGCTGTACGTCTGACGTCATTGATCGGCTTTCCCGATGACAGGGAACAGCCGATCAATGACAGGCAGTGTAGGAAGCGCGGGGAGAGGTTTGTTTACACATACCTCTCCCCGTTCTTCAGCTCCGTAACCCGATCGCAGGACACCAGCGGCGATCGGGTCCGCTGGTCCCGCGGCCGGGGTCATGGAGCTCCCGACCGGGTCGCGAGTGCGCCGCTGGCGGCGCGCGCGCGCGACCCACAGGCAGGCACATGCACGATCACGTACAGGTACGTGATTTTGCCTGCCCGTGCCATTTTGCCGACGTATATCGGCGTTAGGCGGTCGGGAAGCGGTTAAGGTAAACATTTTTTAGGTGTCAGCTAGGGGTGCAACGGATCGTCGCCGATCCGTGATCCGAACGGGTCACCCGTTCGGATCGGCACACCCCGCGATCCGCGGAGCGCTCCGCGGCCTCGGCCTTAGGATAGGCCGCGGCTTCGGCCTAGCTCCGGAGCGGCGGCGGCCATCTTGGTACTCCCGGCGGCCTTAGGAAAGGCTGCGGCTTTGGCCTAGCTCCGGAGCGGCGGCCATCTTGGTACACCCTGCCACTGTTTACAATGTGATCGCTCCGTCAAATGACGGAGCATTACCCAGCCAATACTCTGCATTACCCAGCCATACTCTGCGATACTCTGCGATACCCAGACAATACTCTGCGATACCCAGCCAATACTCTGCGATACCCTGCCAATATTACAGTGGGGGAGAGGATGTGGATATTACAGTGGGGGAGATGACGTGGATATTACAGTGGGGGAGATGACATGGATATTACAGTGGAGGAGAGGATGTGGATATTACAGTGGGGGAGCTGGCGTGGATATTACAGTGGGGGAGCTGGCGCGGATATTACAGTGGGGGAGCTGGTGTGGATATTACAGTGGGGGAGATGACGTGGATATTACAGTGGGGGAGATGACGTGGATATTACAGTGGGGACTATATGGTGGCGGAATTTTCACAGGTTTTTGCAAATTCAATTATTATTTGCTGATCCGAAAAATGATCCGATCCGTGACTCCTGATCCGAGGATCGATCCGATCCGTGAGTTTTTTGATCCGTTGCACCCCTAGTGTCAGCATCCCTTCTTTTACTTACCTGAGCCCTCATTCTTTCCAGCGCTGTGCACGTCTGCAACTCTTCTCTCACCTCACTTCTGGGTCATGCTGGCTTTGCTGGGACACCGGGAGCGATTGGCTACCAGTGCTGTCAATCAAAGTCAGTGACGAGGGAGGGGGGGGCAGGGCTGAGTTCCGCTGTCTGTGTCAATGGACGCAGCAGCTGGGCTTGGGTGCGAGCATGCATGAGTGCCCCCATGGGAAGCAGCTTCCCATGGGGGTACTGGACAGAGGGGAGGGGCCAGGAGTGACAGGGGAGGACCCGAAATGAGGAGGTTCCCGGCCGCTCTGTGCAATTCCATTTCACAGAGCAGGTATATATAGACATGTTTGTTATTTATTAAAAAAAAATCTTATTTACCTTTACAATCACTTTAAAGACTGAGAAGCAGGATGGGACAGGGGGCCCTGAGCCAGAAGTTCTGCCCTGTTTGGAAGAGGCCAGGGATAGTTTTGAGTCTATCTGTGTACCAGGTTCTTCTGAGCCAGGTTGGTGCAAGGAGAATCATTGGTTTCTTTTCCTTCTCTTTTTTGAAGAGCAGCAAGCACTAGAGGAAAGGCATATATGAACATTCATTAGACATTTGCAGATAGTTAAAGGGGAGAGGAGTCCTTCAGAATGTTGTCTAGGTACCCTGTTACCTGAATTCCCTAAGTTCTCTCCCTGAGCTAGCTCTCCCCATATGGTGACTGCCTAATTCTACAGCAGTAAGCTGTAAAAAAAAAAAATCATGAAAAAATTCCTTCCTGATCCCCCAAGAGGCAATCGGATATTCCCTGGATCAACTTATACCTATAAATATTAATATCCAGTTATATTTTGTGCATTTAGGAAATAATCCAGACCTTATGGAATACAATCTACTGAACTGGCCAGAACCAGCTCTTAAGGGAGTCTATTCCACATTTTTCACAGCTCTTACAGTGAAGAAGCCTTTCCATATCTGAAAGTTAAATATCTTTTTTTTTTCCTTCCAGGTGTAAAGAGTTCCCACTTGTTCTCTGTGATGACCTTAAAGTATAACTCTACACCAAGTTCACTACTTATGTATCTATACATGTTGATAATATGCCCCTTAATCTCCTCTTCTTAAGAGAGAGTAAATTCAGTTCAGCTAATCATTCCTCAAAGCTGAGATCCTCCATGCCTGTTTGGAGTACTGGAGAAAGAACAGAGAAGGGCAACCAATGTCCATGTTGTGAACTGGTGCCCAAAACTGAACTGCATATTCTAGATGAGGTATTATGAATGATTTGTACAGGGGGAAGAAGAGTCAGAAGAAGAAGAAGAGTCAGAAGAAGAGTCAGAGTCAGAAGAAGAAGAGTCAGAAGAAGAGTCAGAGTCAGAAGAAGAAGAGTCAGAAGAGTCAGAGTCAGAAGAAGAAGAGTCAGAAGAAGAGTCAGAAGAAGAGTCAGAAGAGTCAGAAGAAGAAGAGTCAGAAGAAGAAGAGTCAGAGTCAGAAAAAGAAGAGTCAGAGTCAGAAGAAGAAGAGTCAGAGTCAGAAGAAGAAGAGTCAGAGTCAGAAGAAGAAGAAGAGTCAGAGTCAGAAGAAGAAGAGTCAGAGTCAGAGTCAGAAGAAGAAAGGCTTGCTCTGGAAACCATAGCTTGGAATTGCATGCTAATATTAAAGTGGTTGTAATCCTAAAAGGGAAAAAAAAAGGTCATGGAACAAGAGCAAATCCAATCTCTTATGCAAGGCCAGATGTTCTTAGTGGGTAGATAAAAAATGTATTTATTTTTTTGAGAAGGGATTCCAACTTTCGGATTTGCATGTGTAAAGACTGACACTGGAGTAGGTGCTGTTTTTTCAGGCAGACTCCATGTTTTATAAATATACCTAGAACCACACGTTGGGGAGGACGTATCCTCTTTATTGTTGACTTGAAAATAATCTGTCAGTTCTTGTGTGATCTCTAACATAGTGTCTTTGTCTTGTAACGGGGATTCATTAAGGAGCCATGTAGGCACAGTTTGCCAAGGAAGGATCTTGGCTAGAGTCAAGTGAATAAGGGCATGATCTGAGAAAACTATGGGAATTTGGGATGCAGCAACCACACTGGGTAAATCTTTATGAAAAAATAATGGAATCTGGTGAAGGCTTGATGTGGAGCTAAGAAATACATGCAATCCTGCTCCAATGGATGGAGGAACCTCAAAGTGTCAAAGTGAAGCAAATGTAATTCAGATTTGAGTTTTTTGAGATGGGCAAAGGAGAAGTGTGAGGCTCCTTGGGAAACATCAAGCAAGGGGTTGAGGAGAAGAGGGAGATGAGGAGACTAAAGCTAGGAAGAAATTAAAGGGAAAATGAGGGTACAGGGAAAAGCAGAAAGTGTGTGTGAGTGTGGGGGGACAGGAAATGTACACAGGGAGCTAAATACTAAAGAAAATGATATTCCCAATTCCACCAGTGGATGGGAAATATCTGCTTGGGGATGAGGTAGGAGATGGGACAACGTAAGTTTGCACCACCGAGGTAAAAAAAAAAGAAAGATACAAAAAAAAGATTTGCATCTTACATAACTAGGTTTGTGGCAAAGAGGGAAAAAAATAAGGGGGTAAAGAATTAACCCACATACCTTCTGCCCATGGCAGGGTGCATAATACCTAAATGTAGTAGGAAAAGGGGCCTGTTTTCCATATTTCAGATGCAAGGGGAGCTAAAAGGGTGGCTGTCTGAAGTCGTCCAGAAAGTTGGGTACATGGATAGCCTCTGTGCCCAGAAATTTAAATAGGTTGGGGAGTTGAGCCAGTAAAGAGCAAATGTCCGCTAATCTTTCCTTATGATCACCTGGAAGGGTTATCTGCCGCAGTAAGTATTTTTTTTTTTAATTTAATCTAATTGATTTTGTTATACTATTTTACTTTAGGCTCCTTTAATTGAGTGAAAGATCTATTAGTTATGATCTATGTACAGTAGTTGTGACGACTGTTGTTCACAGCAGTACATTATGGCACGTTAGGTTATGGATGCTTGCTTACACTTGCATTGGAATAGTAAAACATCAAGACGCCAATAGAAAAATGTATTACAGTTGCCATAACAACACAATATTGCAACTGGAACATTCTCTGCCCATCTTATCAGTGCAGGACAGGGGAATTGGATGATTGACATGGGTGTTAGCCAGTGAGGAACGCATCACATGACCAGAACTAGAATGTGACACACTGGGTGGAATGCATCTGCGAGCTGCATTACTATCTTCCAAGCATGCGTTCCAGGAGAGGGTGCATCCATTTTGGACAAGGAGGGCCCTCTCCTTGTACAGCAATTACCCACTGAAACCAATCGTCCCCCAAGGTTGCCAGTAGTGGGCATGTTTAAAATACTAAATACCCTATATACATGGAGAGCCCATAAAGGTAACTATACAGTTTAGAATGTGGTTGGCTGATGCTGGTTTAATGCAGGTGTGTGCGGACACTTTAATATTGTGGTCAGGTACACTCCTGAACCATTTTGTTTTTTATTTGTGATAAGTTTGGGGATGATTGCCAAGTTTGTACCATTTTGTTGTCTTTATATAGTAATGATGATGATACTGCCATGATAACAGCAAGGAAACATTATGTTGTGTGAAGACTATCGGCATTTACAACACTATGTAATTATAATAATATGATATATAGATCAGGTCACAAGAAGCAGGTCTCCTGGCTCTGAAGAAGAGGGGATAGCCCTTGAGAAACCTAAGCCTTTCAGACCTGTGTGGCTCCTACCTGTGATTGGGATCCTGTGCAGTTCTATCGTTTCTGGTGTATTTTTAATAATAAATGGTGTATAAAGACAATTCATTTTTGCTTGTTCGTTCTGTAAGCAGTTCCCCCCTCTCAGATCCTGTCCAACAATGGTTGCAACAGAGCTCTCATCCTCATGTTGAGAGAGGTCAGGCAAGAGGTGTATCTGGGCCCCATCAAAATAAAGCCAAGCCTTCCAACATAAGGAAAGGGATGGTCAGCACTCAGGATGACATCCAAAAAAATAGTATTCCTTTTTTAAGTAAACATGTACAATACTGTAAAAACAGCCTACGTGATTTGGACATTAGTCCTTAGTCATGTCCTATTCCAGTTCAGTCAGGTGGTTCGTCATGGTAAGTATTGCAAATAGCTTGCACTGTGGTTTTTAAATCAGACCCGAGTGTCTATTGGAATGCCACTAATGCACAGATTATTGTGCTGACTGTGGTCCTCAAGTGACAAACAGAGTGTAGTGTAGCACTGGTCAGAGGTGGTTTGAAAATTGGCTAAAACATCCAGATGGGAACTCATCACTTTCTTAGACTGTTCAATAGCTGAAAGCCTGGCTTTCAAGCCTTTTTAGAGTGGATATTTCCTTGTGCAGCGACCCTTCAACCATTTTGGCCAAGATGTCCATGCAAGATGGGAGAGTTTGCTGTATGTCTCTGAGCTCACTGTCATCTGCCCAGGTGAGAGATGGAGTTATGAGATGATTCTGAGGCAGAGGGAGATGATTGTCTCAGAGGGGGGGAGATTGGGAAGGAACCTCCATCCTGCTGCCAGTCTGCATTGTCAAGAGGGGCAAGATGTAGAGGCACACTTGTGTTGTTTTCACAGCTCCGGCTTGCCTGAGCACCAGTTTGGACAATAAATAGCGGGTTTCTGTAAGTACCAGCGAGTTTTGGATGTCCCCTCCAGTCGGTTAGACTCTGAATGTCAGTAGCGGCCACCTGTCCCGTGAAAAAACTCAATGGGTGCAGAGTTGTGTCTTAACGTCTGCCTCGCGTCATCTTTGGACCAGGTTCCCCATTTTTAAATATAATACCATAATAAAGCAAGTCAAGTGTAGGGTACACAGTGATAGCAAGTAATGATATACAGTATCTACAGGCTGAAATACTGGCCATAACCCTGCACACAACATGCGCTGCTGGGGTAAGTATCAGGTAATGACCTAGCTGCCCCTGCAGCAACCTGGCCTGGTATATTGTATAGAACTTAGACACTATTCAAATAGTATAGTGATCACATGTTCCTATGTAAAGCACCTAGTGTTGGTAAGACCTCATGTATTGCGCAAGAACATGAAGACCATTGCCACTGTAGGAAGGACTACACAAATATGATCACATATGAAGTGGAAACTTCATGACTTACATGCTTTAATCAAGAATGGTGATATATAACATTTGTCCAATGGTAGATGACTGGAACCATGCCCATGGAGTGCATTTGGTAATGCCTCAATGTGAGGGATTGGATTTTCTGCTGGATGAAGCCCCAGGAGCTAGGCCTCCTAGGCCATCCATGTACATATACAAGAACAAATACAACGTGAGTATAATCAAAGTGATTGTTCTTTTTTAAGGAAAGTTTCCCGCACATTTTTATTAAGTAATTTTTAACGAAGATATTTTTAAGATACAAAATCAATCGATATGACACAGTCTATATATGCGAAACTTGTTCACGGAGACGAGTGATCATACTTAATAGTCACATTTATTGGTTGACAGAAAACAAATATTTGCATGAAATTAAAATACAGATTGCATTATTTGAACATTTGACAATTGATGGAAATACCCTCAAAATGGGCGTAGTACCTTGGACACAATATCACCATGATAACTTCTTCAGTAGAATCAATAACCTTATACTTGACAATTTAACAGAATGTCTGTATTTTACACACACCCAGCCGTTACTATACTGCAGGTAAGTAACGTTGAACAATGCGAAAATAATTTAGACATTTGTTTGTCAATAAAATTTGGTAACTAGGCAAAAAATAATATATAATAAAAAATTGAATATTAGAGAAAAAATCTAAAAGGCGGTTATTGATTCTGGAGAATGATTACCAATATTAGAATATTCAATACATCAATAATTAAGAGAACATAAAAGATAAAATCAACATGGCATATTTACCCATTCCAAAATGGCTATTAGTCTGGATTTAAGATAGCTACCGGGTTCAGGAATCTCCTTGGAGGTTTAAAGTATATTTCCAGGCATGGCTGTCAGTCTATCTGGGAAGATGTTTCTCTCCCAGTGTCCCTTCCCCAGGGTGGGTCCCTGAGCTCTCAGGTTCCCCTGAGCTGTCCTCCCTTTCACTATCTATCTAGCTTCTTAAATACCCTCTCACGCAATAAGATTATAAAACTTGTAAGATGTTCAGCCCAAAAGGTATGTGTCTCTTTCCTATTGGCCTAAATGTTTTTAATGTAATTGCACCTTCAACCACCAGGTGTCCCACATGTGTTTTGGGGCTGCTCTGTAAAGTAATATATTTTATTTTATACTGGATATCATACCTTAGTGAACATATCTATATCTTTAGTATTTGGGAATTCAACTAACCCCATACTATCAAATTGCCTAGCATAATTATTGATCAATCACTTGCATAAAATGGTGATATATATGCATATCATTGTATATCTGCAAATTTAGTCCATTTGAAAAGGACACAAGTTATATGTATATATATATATATATATATCTATATATATATTAATCAACATCACATACAGTTTTTATCTATCTGGATACCTGTATAATTTGGGTATCCAATCAATATTTGTTTATCTAAGCATTTCAATTCTAATACATTCATATCATAATCATATATTTGTCTTAATACTAATTTGTTCCTAAAACAATTCTATTAATAATCACCCTTTATTTATTATGTTTTCTTTAGAACCGATTTCATCAATTCATCGGATACTAAAATGATAGTTTTCTTTTGTGACTTACAGATATCATATATACTATGAATTGACTGGTAACATCATGTTTTGAGATGAACTTTAGACATTCGGGTGAACAATCTCATGTTTATTCTCATTATTTGTCCTGTTGAAAAACAAACCTCACTTGGTATCCTAGTCATTGTCTTATGAGAAGTGAGGACTCCTTAGCTCATTAGCTTTATTTATCTCTCACTTTCTGAGACAATGGGATATTTGTTCTGGTCATTCAGGTTTAATGTTGGTCATAGGTACATTCTATGTCTGGCCATATATATATGCATGTCCTTCCTTATTCATTCAAGGAGATAAGATAAGAGTTTTTCTGGTGTCTGTGACAAAAAGATCCTTTTGTTCAGGCAACATCTTGTTTCAATACAGGCTTGTAAAAACCCCTTGAATAGAATGGTTGTAGTAATTTAGAATACATGAGTTTCCTGTGTCTTAGAGGTCTTTGATAGGTCAATTATGGTGACCTCACAGTTCACATGTCTTTTTGAAATTATACATTTCTGTCATTGAATAGTAAATATATTTCTTCATAAATTCACAACATGATGCATGTATAAGGAACTGACTTCAATGCCATTCATATAAAATACATAAAAGTTAAAGTATTCTGTATAATGTACAAATCATGTTTTACCTTCTGCAACAAAGCATATTTCTTAAAGAAGACTATTAGAAATATCACATATGTAGACAAATGCAGAGTTTTGCACATTGGGACTTTAGATGAAGTGCCACACAGCCAGTAATAAAAACATAGTACAGGTTTATTGAGTATAGGCCAGCAATAACACTGGGGAAAAGGAGTCATAATGCCAAACAGTTGGCCCAAATATACAGGTCCATTATATGGTTACACACAGTAATCAAATAGTCCATGATAAGTGTGTCAAAGCATCTATGGTGATCCAACGCGTTTCGTGAGTTCAATCTCACTCTTCAGGGGTTGATGCATAGACATAATCTATAAAGTAAAATGGTTAAAAGATATAACATAGTAATGATGAACATGGAAATGTATCAGGTAGGTTAAAATATGGGAGTCAGACTAATGCCGCGTGCACACGAAGGGATTATCCCGCGGGATTGTCCGCTGGACTAAGTCCACCGGATAATCCCCTCGTGTGTGGGCCTCCGACTGACTTTTTTTCCAAAAGTCTGGCGGACTAAAGTTTTAAGTTTTGTTTTAAAATTATCCGCTGGACTTGGCAGTCCGGCGGACAATACGGCCGTCTGTAGTATGGTCCGGCGGACCAAAAAGGACGCATGCTCAGTAGCAAGTATTTTTCTAGTATTTTTCTTTTTCTAGTCCCGTCGTACGTGCTGTACGTCATCGCGTGAACCGCCGGACTTTTAGCGTGATCGTGTGTGGTCAAGTCCGTTCGCTTTTTAGTCCGCCAAAGCAAGCTGGAAAGTCCAGAGGATTGTCCGCTGGACTAGGTTCGCCGGGAAAAGTCCCTTCGTGTGTACGCGGCATAAGGGATCCATACTCAGAGATGCAGGATTCCGCTTGCCAAAGTCCCACCGGTAGCGTCTGACTCCCAATTGTACCATGTGGTTGCTTTTGGCCATTTAATAATTTTATTGTTTTCTCACCAAGTTTTTTTTTCATCTTTTTAAATTCTTCCTAATTTATTAGTGTATATCATCACCCATATACACTCCTTTTCTAGCCACCATCCTGGCAGACCATGCTGGACGGTTGTTTGCCCGGGGGCTGATCTCCCGCCGAGTGGGTATGTAAGTTATAGAGGGCTTCATAAAAAGTCGGGAAGGCTTCCGCCATCTCTGCTGAGTCATGAATTTTAGCCCGAGTAGGAGTGGATAGGGCTGGGATGTAGGACGCGTTGCGTTGAGTTCATAAGGCGTTTGCTAGCGACCTACTGCACTTATCCCCATATTCGTAGAAAGATCTACGAACCCGAAGAAGCCTAATCTTAGACTGAAATAGAGAGTGTTCCCTAATTTGTTCACGGAAGTCAGTCACTTCTTTCTCCAAAGCCCTGTCTGGATGGGATTTATGGCGTTTTTCAGAGTCATGTAATTTTGAGAGCGCGACAATTTTTTAAAAAAGAAAGCACTATTTTTTACTTTTTGCTATAATAAGTATCCCCCAAAAATATAAAAAAAAAACACATTTTTTCCTCAGTTTAGGCCGATATGTATTCCTCAACATATTTTTGGTAAAAAAAAATAAAAATCACAATAAGCATATATTGATTGGTTTGCGCAAAAGTTATAGCGTCTACAAAATAGGGGATAGTTTTATGGCATATTTATTATTATTTTTTTTTTTAGTAATGGCGGTGATCTGCGATTTTTTTATCGTCACTGCGACATTATGGTGGACACATCAGACACTTTTTTGGGACCATTGTCATTTATACAGCAATCAGTGCTATAAAAATGCACCGATTACTGTGTAACTGGCAGGGAAGGGGTTAACTACTAGGGGGCGAGGAAGGGGTTGAGTGTGTCCTAGGGAGTGATTCTAACTGTGGGGGGGAGGGGCTACCTTGGACATGACAGCAATCACTGCTTCCGATCACAGGGAGCAGTAGATCTCTGTCATTACACAAGGCAGAACAGGGGAAATGCCTTGTTTACATAGGCACTTCCCCGTTCTACCTCTCCACACCGCAATCGCGGGCCGCCGGAGAACATCAAGTTCCCGGAAACCGCGGGCACGCTCCCGTGGCATGCGGCAGGCACGCACCCAAAAGGCGGCAAATTTAACTGTACCTGTACGCCCATTTGCCTACCTGTGCCATTCTGCCGACGTACATCTGTCGGTGGTCAGCAAGCCGTTAAAGAAGGCTATAGTGAAGTAATATGTTGTGAATTTGAATTTCATATATAAGGCCTGAGCAAATGAGGCCTATGCACAAAACAGGCCATTAGAAATCACATGTACAGTGGGTTTTAGAAAAGAATCACCCCCCTTCAAAATAATCAAATTTTATTGCTTTGCAGCCTGAAATGAGGACAGACACAGTTTTTGTTTTATCCAGCTGTATTTACTAGTGCAATTTATAAGATCCAAGTGAAAGATATAACACCACGTCAGAATTTTTATATTTTTTTAGAAAATTCAAAAACCGAATCACAGAGTTGGAAAAAGGATCACCCCCTTATATCAGTATTTTGTTGGAACCACCTTTTGCCTTAAAGCCTTTAGTCTGTTGGGATATGTCTCTACTAATTTTGCACATCTAGACTTTTCAATATTTGCCCACTCAAGCTTCAGTTCAATATGATGGTTACCGTTTGTGGACTGCAGTCTTCAAGTCATTCCACAGATTTTCAATAGGGTTTAAGTCTGGGCTCTGACTAAGCCATGCAAGGACATTCACCTTTTTCTCCTTCAACCACTGTGTGGTAATTTTTTCTGTGCTTTGGGTCATCATGGCAGGAGTCGTGACCATGACCCAGCCCCGTGCTGCAGGTGGGCCCATGCACCCCCCCCCCCCCGTACATATGGCCAGCACCAGCATAGGTGGGTAGGAGTACCAGTGCACCGTGCGCATGGGTGGCGGGAGGTCAGGGATGACTAGCAGAGCTCCACCTGCACTGGCTGCTCTTTATTCTCGCATTCCCTGCAGGATCTGAGTCCTTGGCCGACTCCTCAGGGTCCCCCCTTTCCTGCTCCATGCAGCGCCATTCAGTCCAGTGTCTGTCCTCCCCAGCCAGAGTCCTGCCCCCTGAGTCGGCTCACACTTCACTGCATGCTTCTCCCCAGCAAACAAACTTTAAGCACACAAATGTAGTGCAGCCCTATGAGAGCCGGTGTTCTATTGATTTGTGCCCTCCGTCGAAAAGTGCCCACGCATGCACAGAACGGAAGGGCACGCCAGCTGATGTGACGCCACCATAGCGCATGTGCACATCGTAGGAGGGTTTTTTTCAACGGGAGATACCATTTCACAGCCACAATTGAAAGCTATGCAAAGAGCAGAGGGACACCTATGTGGAGCGGGGGTGTGTGCCTTTCCTTCAATCAGTTGTCACGCAGTGTATGCCAAGAATCCACTCCTACTGCTGAATGAGGAAATAAAAATTCTACGACGATGTTAGAATCCTAAAGAATATAGCAAGCTAAAGACAAAAGATATACATGTAAAACTTATGTAGGGAGATTTGTTTCATCCCCGTGTATCATCTGAAGCTATTCACTTCACTGGGTATATGTGAGGGTTTACATTCCTTTTAACTCTTAGGCTGGGTTCATCATTTCCGGTCCGATTTCAGCCTGAATTTAGACCCGAAACTAACCAAAAGACGCACAGTGGCTCACAGCAGGAGTCTGGTGCGCCCTCGTTCATCATTTCCGGTCCGATTTCAGCCTGAATTTAGACCCGAAACTAACCAAAAGACGCACAGGGCTCCTGTGCAAATCGCACCGGAGCCGCTGTGGAGATGTGAACCAGGTCTACATAGAGAGCAGGTCACAATCTCCTGCTATGTGAACCCAGCCTTATACACACACACACACACACACACACACACACACATATATATATACAGACACACGTTTGAGCTTTATGTTGCACACCTATGACTGCAGGTCATAACAGAATGGCACAATCAAAGCATAATATGGCAACAAGTAAACAAATGTAATTACCCATTCATAGGTCTACATTATTGAATGACAGCGTGCACTTTTGTAATAGTTGTCTATGAGGCGGGAAATCCAATACAGGTCTGGAACCTGTCAGCTTTTGTGCAGAATACGAATTACCAGTATTTTCAGATTACATGCTGCATTCATCTTAGAGCTCACACCCACACCCCAAAACATCAGTGAGCAACCACCATGCTTCACAGTGGGGATGGTATTCTTGTCGCTAAAGGCCTCATTGACTCCTCTCCCAAAATGGTTGTGAGCATAAAGCTCAATTTTGGTCTCGTCACTCCAGATTAGTGTGTTAGAAACTAAGGCATGTCAAGGTGTTGTCTGGCATATTGTAATTGTTTTTTTTGTGGCATTGGCACAGTAAAGGCTTCTTGCTGACAACTCAACCATGCAGCTAATTTTTGTTCAAGTATTGTCATTATGTGCTCCTTGAAACAACCAGTCTTTTTCCAGAGGTTATCTGGATTTTTCTTTATATCCCAAACAATTCTTCTGGCAGTTGTGGCTGTAATCTTTCTTGGTCTACTGGACCTTGGCTTGGTAGCGACAAATTTTCTACTTAAGGCCCCCCACACACACACTATATGAAAATCGGATAGAAAAATTCATAAAACGAGCAGACGATTTTTATATCTCTAGAACGGTGCTTTTTCGTCAGACAAAAGCTGGATTAAACACATTAGGTTGCTTCTGACTTATTCTGTCTTACAAAAATTTTCGTATTGCGAGTAACCTCTTCACTTTTGACTAGCATGGCACAAAAAAAATAAATAAAAAAAACGGACGTTCGGTTGTCCGCAAATCTAAGTGTGTGTACGAGTGATTTAACAATACCAACTAGCATATTCAAGGCATTGAACATCTTTTTATATCCTTTTCTATCAACTTGTTATGCAGGTCTGACAGCTTTTTTTTCTGCTGCCCATCTATCTAGCCTGCTCAGTGCATCCAGGTGAGCGCTAATAAAATCATGGACTATTTATACACAGATCTGTCAAATTAAACTTTAAAGAGGAAGTAAAGCCTCCGAGAGAAAAAAAAAAAAAAAAAATGGAACCTGCAAGGCAAAGGCATAATGAGCTAGTATGCATAGCATACTAGCTCATTATGAATAACTTACCTGTGAACAAAGACCCCGAATCGACCCTCATCCACAACCTCCTCCGCCGACATCAATCACGGAGTGACTTCCGGGTCTCGCTGCTCCAGCGCTGTCATTCACTGGAGCGGGGATGACGTCACTCCCGCGCACGAAAGCGGCATATCGCCGTGATCTCGGCATGCTCAGTGCGCGCCGCTGTTTTTTTCTAAAAATCTCCTAAACCATGTAGGTTTAGGAGATATTTATTGGACCTACAGGTAAGCCTTAATCTAGTCTTACCTGTAGGTCAAAGTGGTTTGTAAGGGTTTACAACCACTTTAATCTGTGTGTCTGTATCAAAGCCAAACATTCCAGGGTATTTAAACTTTTGTTTAGGGCCATTTGATTTCTTGTGTCATTAAGATTTAAGAATGAGCCAAACAACTCTGATAAATGGCTTCATATAATAACTATTCTTAAAGAAACATGTTATTTTTAGAATGGTCAGTCATATTTTCAATATACATGCCAAAGTTTCACCATTTCTACCAGGGTATGCAAACTTTGGAGAACTGTAGGTGACAACATTGTTCCCAGGGTGGGAGCCCTCCTACTAGAAATATACAGGTAGATTTGTTATGCGACTAAACGCATCCCAACAAGGTGCTGGTTACTATTCATATATAGGAGTATGTTGCTTCTCTTATGACTTGGCATTACTGAAGGATATTCCCACATCCACCAGTGTTTGTGCTTATAGGTCTGCTATTAGTTTTGCTCATTGGATACAGCTGATCTGTATTTTTAGATCATGTGCTTTTATGAGGTTGGATCAGACCTCGTTTTAAAACTATGCTATGACTAAAGGTAGTTTGCCAAAACATGAAAGATTCTTGCAATTGTACCAGTTGTGCTAATAAAAGCATTGTTTAGGCAGGGACAGATGTAGCATGAGCTTTCCTATCCCAGGCCCACCCCTGTGATTGGACAGTGAAATAGTAGGACACCAATGAGCTGTCACTTTGCTTTCTCTTGGCATGCTCCTCGCCATCACATGTACTGAATGGCTGCCTTGTACTGCTCCTCTTCCTCACACTCAAGCCCTTTTATAAACAAACACCACCACCCCCCCTAATTACTGTAAGCCTCTCTAAGGTTAGAAAACCAACCTACAGCATAATTTTTTGGGGGTTCATATTTTTAACCACTTCCCACCAAGCCTATTGCAATACGACCAGGTAGGCCCTCCTTTATCCTGGGTGGACATCATACGACATCCTCCCATTCGCACACGCCTTAGTGGCCCTTCAGCACAATATGACGCTGCCGTGTACTATAGTGGCCATTGTAGTGGGCCACTATGTGTGACCCTTGTACCATGCGATCATTGTGAGCACAGTGATCACATCAGTTGTAAACAATGGCTTGTCATCCCTAGCCACTGTGTACTATGGTGAACTCCGATTAGTCAGTGTAATCACATGGTACAGGGCCAATTACAGCTACTTACTGTTGCCAGTCACGATCTCCACACCAGGCCCTTCTCTCCCAGATTGCCAAAAGCTGGTCTGGCCAGACTGCACAGAGTTCTTGTTGTGCTAAACTCCTCCCATTTGAGAATTATGGAGGCCACTCTGCTCTTGGGAGCCTTCAGTGCAGGAGAAAATGTTTTTGTAGCCTTCTCCAGATCTGTGCCTTGCAATAATCCTGTTAGGCAGTTCCTTTGACCTCATGGCTTTTGCTCCAATACAGTATGCATGGTCAGCTATGAGGTCTTTTTACAGAGGTGTGCATGCACGCCTTTCCAAATAATGTTCATCTGAGATAAAATGTATTGGGTCTGAAAAATGTATTCAATGCGATTTCACTTTTAATTTTTCCAATAAGTTCCCAAACATTTCTAAAATTTGTTTTGTCATTATGAGATACTGGTGCTAGATTAAAAGTAAAAAAAAAAAAAAAAGGCTGCAACATAAAATTGAACAAAAAGGTGAAGGGGGTCTGAACACATGTGCTCAAAATTTGGGGAAATGGAGAATAAAAATATAATCTATACATCCAACCCACCACATCTTTTCCAAAACTGTACCCCCTCTTCTACCAGGCGTAGCGTGGACATAAATTTGCCTCACCTGCCCATAGCCAGTTGGGGGGGGGGGGGAAGAGAGAATGTGAAAAACATGCATAACTCTGCCCCCTCAATACACATACTGCACATATCATTTCCTAACAGTGCTCCCTGCATGTTGGGCCTCTGTATGTGGCTAGGTTGTTAAAAAGTCTCACATGTGGCATCACCATACTCCAGAGTAGCAGAATGTGTTTGAGTGTAGTTGCAAGTATGCATATGCCATGCGAGAAATAAACTTTGACAATTGTGGAATAACACACACACACACACACAACACACACACACACCTCAGCATGCCTTTGAATGTCTACTTTCCAAAAAAGGAATAATTTGCACTTAGAAATTAGATAGGCTGTCAGTCCATCAGGTGTGATCAATTTTTAATGATTGATCTTTGTGAAGGTTAGTCTACAAGCCAAATATACAGATTTGGGTTCTTTTAACCAAATCTATGAAACATAACTTTTGGCCAAAATTTAAGAAAATAAAATCCTAAAAAATTGTATTAAAAAAAAAGTGTTTTTTCATTTAAAGTGCAAAGTTAACTCAGCGATGACCAAGTACCACCAAAAGAAACTTTTTTCCACAAATAAGGACAAAAATGTCCTTGCATGACTAGTTGTCATTCAAAATGTGGCCTGGTCAGGAAGGGGGTACCCAGTAGGCAAGTGGTTAATAAGCACAAAGAGCTTTAAGGTCTGCAGCTGGTTTTATTTACAAGTTTACACTGAACAAAGAAAGAAACACTGACTCAAGCTGGGTTAAGTAAAGAATAATGTAACAATATGTATCATTTGAGTGATTACAATATTATAAACAAACTACACTGAAATTAATGCCTGTAAAAAAGTATTGGCCATAATATTAAGAAATATGGATATACAAATTGAAAGTGTGATTGAAGAGCTGAAGAAGAAGTCAGATTCCTGAATAATCTGCATGGAAAAAACAAAAACGGCGGCTGTGACCATCCCTATCCTGAAAATCAGTGTAACCCTTCCGATCCCAGAAGAGGACACATGGTGCTGCTAGCAATACCACACCTCCTAGGAGAGGAATGGTTACATAAAAAGCCTAGTTTTGAAATAGAACAGGCAGTTTGCTTATTCAAGTAGAATATATTCCCAGTGTCCGCAGCTTGTGTAGTGGAATTACATTACGGAGCAGGAAGACTTCCCTTGTGAACATCCACCATCAATCTTTTCGGCTTCTAAAATTATTCTTTTAAAAACATCAACAGCAGTCTGGAGAAAAAAAAAAAAAAAAAAAAAAAGTCAGTCTTTGCAAAAACCCACAACAAGTTTGACATTTCTAGACATTTACAAAAACTGGAGTGCAAAATCTGGTGTCGCTCTGGATAGAAACCAAATCAGCTTTCAGTTTTTTTTTTTTTTTTAAACAAAGCTTAAATTGAACAAGCTGAAGTTAGAAGCCGATTGGCTACCATGCACAGCTGCACCATATTTTGCACTCTTCAGTAAGCAAGCCCATTGCCAGCATAAGAGACTTGTCCACCTTGTTTTATCAAAATGACTTATTGAAGAACAGTTGTATGCAAAAGTTTAGGAACCCCTGACAATTTCCATGATTGTCATTTATAAATATTTGGGTGTTTGGATCAGCAATTTCATTTTGATCTAATAACTGAAGGACACAGTAATATTTTAGTAGTGAATGAGGTTTATTGTATTAACAGAAAATGTGCAATATGCATCAAAACAAAATTAGACAGCTGGCTAATTCAAATGTGCATTTGCATACCTCAAGCGACTCAGTTTGTGGCGTGTGCGTGCAGAAATGCGCTGGACATCTAATCTTACAGATACAACCGGCCCTTTTGGAGGACCATCATAATGCTGATGCGGCCCATGATTAAATTGGAACAGTGATGGGGCAAGGGAGGCATGACTGCAGGAAGCACTGACAGGGGGTCGGTATTGCAAGGGATGCAGATATAAAGGAGACTAACTGCAGCAGCATCAGATGACAAAATTAGTTAAGCGACTGTTCCTTAGCGCCACTTCTGGCCTGAGTGGAACGCAGCATGCACAAACAGGTGGCATCCATCTTGTTGGATTGATAGGATGGGCCATTTTTTGAAAATTCTGTGGTGCTTTAATAATCATAATTTTGAACTTTTACACACCATGAGGCTCCCTCTCTGTTCCATGTCCCCCCCCCCCCCCATCATACTGCACGCTTTCTGAACCCACGGGAGTGAGATCGGGACTAAGGATTGACCAGCCAAGACCACCAGAACGGGTCTCCCTAAGGGCCTATATGCCTTCTAGACTTCCCTTGCTGTACAGCAAGAGAGTCATTGCCATGGGGTGGAATAGTCACTACAGGGGATTTTTCTGTAACTGAAGAACCCCCAACAACCTTTGGGACTTCACTTCTTATATGGACTAGGTTTTTGCACTATTGCAATTTTATATAAATGTGGCATGTTAGCAATCCTATTCATTTTATTTTGTTAAAAATAAAGCAGCACCATAAGTGCATGTAGGTTGGCACTGTTACACAACATGAAGTTTGTAGCAAGTGCTGTCCAAGTAATTTTGTATTTGCACTGTAAAGTGACACTGCAATCATTACAGTGCAGTCTGTTACATTAAAGGGGACTGAACTGTAGATGGGGCACAGTGATGTGAAAGGGAACAGAGGACACTGCAGGATGGTTTTAACAAAGGGGGATACTTGACACTAAGGGGAGTTGTGGTGTAAAGTGGGGGGCTAAGGATACACTGAATACCCAGTCCACCTCCCGTCCCTGGAAAGATTGTCTGCCACTGCACATACAATAGCAAGTAGGAAACAGTGTGCATATAGTATTAAAAAAGTGGTAATGAGAGATTGGATTGGGACCAGCCAGATATCCATGTTGCCAGAAAAAAAAAATAAAAAAAAAAAAAAAGTGTAGCGCCCTACAGTTTGGTTGGGTGTGGAAAGTCAGAACCCTAATCTGTGCTTTAGGGAACCATATACGCAACATGCATGTCAGCCCACAAGTACAGGATCAAATGCATGTACCCCTATGCTCTTCATATCTGGAAAGGTGCAAGTTATCAGTGGAAAAAACTTGTACAAGTTCAGTTTTAAAAAAATAAAAAGAAAGTCAGATTTTAGCCAATCTTATACTGAAACTAACCTGATTCTCTTTAGCAGAAGATTCCAAGAAAGCAGCATGCCATGATTCTGCTAAGGCTTTTCCTTCTTCATAACTGATCACCCTGTAAATCAAAATCAAGTCAGAAGTTATGTTTGACAATGTTTACTGAAAACATGGTTTGATGAATGTACACTATGTATATGCGACAATAAAAATGGTAAAACTATTGTTTTTTGCGCTAAAACTAGTGCCTGCAAACTGACCTGAAACAGCTGCTGTTGTGTCTCCAGTGTGAAAGCCCTCAGGGCTTTCACACTGGAGCGGTGCGCTAGCAGGACGGTAAAAAAAAATAAAAAAAAAAAAAAAAATAAAAAAAAAAAAAGTCCTGCTAGCAGCATCTTTGGAGCAGTGTATTCACCGCTCCTACCCATTGAAATCAATGGGACACCGCGGTAATACTGCAGCGGTGGGGCTTTAACACTTTTTCGGCCGCTAGTGGGGGTTAAAACCACTCCGCTAGCGGCTGCATACCGCAGGAAAAACTACGGTAAAGCAGCGCTAAATATAGCGCTGCTTTACCGCCGCCTGCACCGCTCCGGTGTGAAACCAGCCAAAGAGCTATGGCCAAAATCCAAGTATTAAAAAAAAAAAAAAAAAAAAAAAAAAAAAAAAAAGGATTTAGAACTTTGACTTTGTAAGGCAAAGCCGTAATTTCCATGTTTATACCAGCCCTGGCCCCTACAAACGGCTTATAACCCCTTTCCCACCTACAGCACAGAAAAAGATCCACTACTTCCATATAGAGACCATGTGACAGTGCCTTTCGACCCACATGACAGGACTGGTGCTTAGAAAGTGGCCACTCCTGCAAGTTAAGAGTCTTGTGTAAGCTGGAAGCAAGATTGTATAGGAACATGGAAAGTGCTTCTTCCATTCCTTGCTGGAAATGAGGAAAGGCACTGGCCAGTCAGCAGTATAAAAAGCAGTGTTGAACGCAACAAAAATCATTTGCACTGTGTCTGATCCCACAATGAGAGATACAATATCAAAGTGAATTTGGCTCAAAGACAGCACGTGTATCAAGGAAGTACAAATGCTCAGATGGCCATATTTCTAATAACGTATACATGGAAGTTAGCTCTGCCTTCTTTTGAGTAATGCAAATAGCAAAATGTCTTGTGTGTGGTAACGTCTGTAGGAGTGAATGCTCCCAAGCAGGCTAAAATGTGTGCAGAATTCTTTAGTCAAGTCCCACATGTAAAAGCAGAACTTAACTAAAATTCAATTAAAGAAAAGGGCAATTTCAGCACAGAAAATATCATGGGGTGGGGGTTCTTGAAAACCTTATATATGATCCCACACCAATTTGACTAAAAGAAATGTCAAGGATGCTGTGGCCAGCATTACACTCCATAGTTTGCCTGCTGCACTAGTAGGTTACCTCTATATGCCTGGATTGATAAGTCTACATTGGTCATGTTGACGCCAAAATGAAAACTGTGCTGTGGACAGAAGGTATATTTCCATATGCATTACCCCAAGAACTACACAAGGATTGAAGTGAATTTGCAGACAGAAGCTGTAACATACCTTTCCATGTGCAAATCTTTCTTATTTCCAACCAACATTATGGGTACCCTGCAAAAGACAGGTCAATCAGTAATCTACAGAGGTTTTCCAAATGCAGAAGTTAACCAGAAATTGCACTTACTGGACTTTCCCAACCATGTCCAACAACTTCTCGTGGATTACTTTAATCACTTCAAAGCTATAAAAAATAAATGCAAAACACAATTAGACTGCAAAACGTTTTGGCAAAGAACAAATGCAACCGCCCTTTCCTCTCAGCTCCATCTTGGATCAAAAATAAAAAAAAATATTTCCAGCCAAGAATGTAGTATAACAAAGCTACAGTTGGCATTTCTTTGATGGCTGTTATGTAGGCCCACTGACGTCAACAAGTCACTGACCAAGGACAATGTATATGGATTGGCTAAATTGATGGCTCAATACACTGAAACCGAGGGGGTTCAAAAGATTCAATTAACATCCTCCATTTGCTTTTTTGAAGCAGGTTTCTTTTAAAGTGTGCCCACTACCCATATGTAAGGGAAGTCACAAAGTCGTATCTACTGTTGTCAGCTGCATGGTTTTATTCTATAGAATGGGTTTCCGCACTTCATATTGGTGAGAAGTCATAGGAGAACTACCCTTGTTTGCACTATGTGATCGTCCCATTGTAATTCCAATAGAAACACAAAGGACTTATGATATTGACGAGCGAGAACAAGTTCAAAGACAGGTAACAAAAATGGTAAAAAGGTTTGAGGGATAAAACAGTGCGACTCCAGGAGCTTAAAGCTGAGTTCCACCCAAAAATGGAACTTCCGCTTTAAAAAAAAAAAAGGTAGGTGACCCCCTGACATGCCACACTTGGCATTTTTTGGTGGTGGCGGATACCCTCTTTTTAGAGGGTCCCAGCTCTCACTTCCGGCGCACTGCAGAACCAGAAGGGAGATCACCTCTCCCTCTTGGCAATCTGGGACACGTCACAGGTCCTAGATGATTGCCTGGCCAGTCACGACGTGGCTTATGCATGCGCAGTGGGTGCCCGGCTGTGAAGGAACAGCCGGGCGTTCATAGTTACAATGCTGGGGGCACAGATGGGGGGAGACAAGTGGGGCTTCGCACCGCATTGCTGGACCCTGGGACAGGTAAGGGTCCGATTATTAAGTCAGCAGCTGCAGTATTTGTACCTGCAGACTTTAAAGCAGAACTCTGCTTTAATATGTACAGTATGGAGGAAAGGGGAGACATGATTGAAACCTTAAACATACATGGGGGGGGGGGGGGGGGGAATGAATAAGGTTCAGGAGGGCAGTTCAATATGAGAAAAAAAATAAAAAAGTTTTTTTTTTTTTAACCCAAGACTGAAATATTCAGCAACAGCCAATACATACATCAATACTGGGAAACAAACTCACCTTTTAATAGAGGTGACTGAATATACAAGTATGTATCCATTAATATCTATGGAGTAAGTCTGAGGGAATATTGAAAATTCATCCTATAAAAGAAAATAGGAGATCCACACATCAGACTCAAGACAACAACATTCTCCTTTCTATAGGAACCAATTTTAGCATAGCAAGCACAGGTAACATTCTGTGAACAGGCCAGACATTGAGAATATTTGTTCGCTTGGAGGTATCTGCAGTGGATAACTTGCTCTCAAGGCAGTTTCATATAGGCCTATGTGTACAGCAAACATGTACACATTGAGAGTACTGTATCCCATGCAAGCTCAACATTAAGTAACATTTCAGCCTCAACCCAACTGGTCTTAAATCCATTCAGCCCAGCATGACAGCTAGCATGGTCAGGGGAGTTTAACAATGAGAATTTTCCTGTTTCATTTACATGGGATCTGGGGGGGGGGGGGTAAAGTTAAACTCTGGCAGAGGCTAAGACCCCATGTATAGTCTGGGCCTAGGATCTAAGGCAGCCATTCTCGACCCTTGAAAATGATTGGTCAGTGGGAGGAACATTCCTTAGTGGTGGTCCATGGGAAGACTGGCCCTGCATCAGTCTGTGATGTCAGAGGACCTTAGAGCAGCCTTTTTCAACCAAGATGCCTTAGCAAAATGCCTAAAATTGTATAAAAGCCAGTGTGTGGATGAAGCCCGTCTTAGTTACACAAAGCCACAGGTTTTCATTGTACCCCATTACAACCTTCTAGTTGCCAACCTCCTAACAATCAATGACCTCATCAGTTAAGGAGGATGTTAGTTTCCTGCATATTCATCCTTGTTTGACCCTCGCTTGCCCCTCTCCATCAGCTTTGGTGTTTCATTAGCCAACTGAGGGCCAGCGCACACTGGTACGTTGCAAGACATTGCATGTGATGTGCATATCACATGCGATGCAAACTCAGCCATACAAATTGTATGGCTGAAATCACATCGTATTCAGCCCAAACTGATGCAGGACCCTTAGTCCACACCAGAATCAGACCGCATGCGATATAATTGGGGGGGGGGGGGTGTCATTAACAACTTAAGGACTGAGCCTCTGAGATTTGGTGCTCACAAGTTAAAAATGTTGCTAGAAAATTACTTAGAAAAAAAAAAATTTTTATATATATATATATATATATATATATATATATATATATATATATATATATATATATATATATATATATATATATAATATTATATATATATATATATATATTATATATATATATATATATATATATAAAAAAAAAAAAAAAAAAAAAATATATAATTTGGGGGTTCTAACCCTAGAGAATAAAACTATTTGTACAACTTTTTTATTTGAAAAAAAACAGTAAAGTTAGCCCACTTTTTATTTAGATTGTGAAAGTTAAAGGGGAGTTCCAGGCTTTGGTTATTAACCGCTTCCCGACCGGCCACTGCATATATACGTCAGCAGAATGGCACGGGCAGGCAGAATCACGTACCTGTACGTGCATGTGCCTGCCCGTGGGTCGCGCGCGCCGCTAGCGTCGCGCTCGCGACCCGGTCGGGAGCTCCGTGACCCCGGCCGCGGGACCAGCAGACCCGATCGCCGCTGGTATCCCGCGATCGGGTTACGGAGCTGAAGAACAGGGAGAGGTCTATGTAAACAAACCTCTCCCGCGCTTCCTACACTGACTGTCAGTGATCGGCGGTTCCCTGTCATCGGGAACGCCGATCAATGACGTCAGACGTACAGCCACGCCCCCCTACTGTAAAAAAACACAACACGTCACACTGACTCCTCCCCACCCCCTAGTGGTTAACCCCCTAACTACAACTGTCATTTACATAGGAATCAGTGCTATTTAAATAGCACTGATTTCTGTATAAATGACAAATGTCCCAAAAATGTGTCAAAAATGTCCGATGTGTCCGCCAAAATGTCGCAGTCACAAAAAAAAAAAAAAAAAAAAAAAAAATAAAATCGCTGATCGCCGCCATTACTAATAAAAAAAAAAAATATTAATAAAAATGCTATAAAAACTATCCCCTATTTTGTAAACGCTATAACTTTTGCGCAAACTAATCAATCGCTAATTGCGATTTTTTTTACCAAAAATATGTAGAAGAATACGTATCGGCCTAAACTGAGGAAAAAATATGTTTTTTTATATATTTTTTGGGGATATTTATTATAGCAAAAAGTAAAAAATATTGCATTTTTTTCAAAATTGTCGCTCTATTTTTGTTTATAGCGCAAAAAATAAAAACCGCAGGGGCGATCAAATACCACCAAAAGAAAGCTCTATTTGTGGGAAAAAAAGGACGCCAATTTTGTTTTGGAGCCACTTCGCATGACCGTGCAATTGTTAGTTAAAGCGACGCAGTGCCGAATTGCAAAAAGGGGCCTGGTCCTTTGGCTGCCAATTGGTCCGGGGCTGAAGTGGTTAAAAAAAAGTCAGCAGCTACAAAAAGTGTAGTTGCTGACTTGACAGACACTTACCTGTTCCACGGTCCAGCGATGCGGCTGAATGGGGCACCCGGCCGTGACAGCTTTTGGCTACACAGCCGGGCACGCACTGCGCTCCCGGAGTGGACAGGTGATCTCCTGGGACCCGTCAGGAGATCGCCTAGAGTGAGGGGCCGCCCAAGGAGGAGTCGCCTGGGCGGAAGTGGGACAGGAAGTCCCCCTCCTAAAAAAAAAAAAAAAAAAAATGTGGCATGTAAGGGGGCGAGGAGTGCTTGGAGCGGAAGTTTTATTTTTGGGTGGAACTCCGCTTTAATGTTACGCCAAGTAAATTGATACCCAACGTGTCATGCTTCAAAAAATTGCATCCGCTCCTGGAATAGCGACAAACTTTTTACCCTTAAAAATCTCCATAGGAGAGGTAAAAGAACACACACACACACACACACACACTTTGTTACAGGAGGTCTAGGACTAGAATTATTGCTCTCGCTCTACCGATCGTGGCGATACCTCATGTGTGGTTTGAGCAGTTCTCACGTGCTTGCTTCTGCATGCGAGCCCGGCAGAATGGGGGTGTGTTTAATTTATTTTATTGCATCTTAGTGTAAATATGATCTCAGGTCTCATATTTAAAGGAGGTCCTGTCATGCTTTTTTTTTTTATTAAAAAGGGATGTTTACATTCCTTATAATAGGAATAAAAGTGACCATTTTTTGTTGGTGTCACTTTTATTCCTAAAACAAGGAATGTAAACATCCCTTGGAATAGAAAAAAAAAAAAAAATCATGACAGGACCTCTTAAATATGAGATCTGGGTCAAAGATCTCATATTTACATTAAGATGCAATAGGAAGAAAAAAAAAAAAAAGTCCTTAAGAGCTATGGGTGGAAGTGACGTTTGAAACGTTGCTTCCGCCCTGCAATGGTATGGAGACAGGTGGGGGGGGGCATCTTCCCCTCACACGTCTCCATACCAAGCCAGGGAGCAAACCCTGTAGGCCTCCGCCGCTACTGATTGCTCCAGTAAGTGGCGGAGGGCACCAGAGAGCAGCGAGAGTGGGCTCCTCTCGCCGATAAAAAAAGTGATCTTGCGGCGAATCAGCTGCAGAGGCCATTTTTATCTGAAACCAGACCACTCCCTGGAGATACCGGGGTTATGGTAGCTAGCTGCTGCCATAACGAAATCCCTCTTCAAAGTGCTGAATCAATGGATGGATGAAAAGCAGACGGTCTGTATTCGTGAAAGGGGCCTAACAGTTTACAGGAAATAAGCAGCTACAGGCAGTGGGTTGTACTACCGGTTCAGCAATCAGATCTATATTTCAAAGTCACATTTAATGAAGAACACCTAGTACTCACTTGTCCAGCAGTGTCGACTAGCTGAAGGTGATACTCTTGTCCATTTATACTGATCAGTTTTGTAAATGCTTAAGAAAAAAACAAAAAAAAACAGTTATGACTAGCATGAAAACAAATAGATACTTTCCTTCAAAACAGCATAAAATTTGTGATATGGTGACTGTTGGCTTTAAATAGCTGTGATGTATTACTACTACCAAAATGGTTAATGTTTATTATAGGAGAAATGAAATACTAGACTGTGCACATTGACTGCAGTGATTACAACTGATAGTAAGGGCAAAACGATCAAACATTATGGAAGGACATCCTACGACATGGTGCTAGGAACTGAGTAAAAAAAAAAAATTTTAAAAGGGGCAAAAAAGTGATAATATGAGCAGCAACTATGTTGTTCTGTTCTACTTTAAAGACAAATTCCAGGCAACGGTGAAGTCATTCATTGAGCCACTAATGCCACCCAGACTGCAGCTATAGCAAACTAGGCTGAATTTACCTGCACTGAGACAGCTTTTATGACCACTGACAAGCGATCGCTCAATTCCTGGTCTCACAGCAGATATGGGACTGATGTTGCCGTACAGAAGTGAGAAAGGATTTTTTATAAACCCATACTTCTCCCTTAACATTCTAAAAATACTTACTGTTTTCTATAGTTGGGTCATAGGAATCCACAAACTGCCCTTCAACAAATTGAATTGTTAAAGAAGATTTACCTGAGGGGAGAAAAAAAAAAAAAAATAGAAATATCAGTGCATAGTGTAACTCATAAGACTCGCATCACAAGCGTCAACCACCATTTGTAACTATGCACAACTAGTGTAGGACTAATATTAAACTGCTGAGAGGACTGCTACTAAAAATACAGAAGACATGGGAAAAATAAAAATAAAGTGCACACAAGTAAAGCTAAGGAATGAAGACGATGGCAAGAATGAAAGGTGCCATACTCTGAACTGTGCCTATGCAGAATTTGACACTGCTCGAAAGGTTAAAGGAGGCTCTGCGGTGTTAACGCCACTAGATCAGTTAAATAATGCTAGGTCATGAAACTTAGACAGAGCTTTATTAAAGCAGATCTGTCGCCACTTAACACTGCAGAATACATACAAGTATTGTTTGACACATGGCAAATGTGATGTGGTTACTCCCAAAAATGCCAACTGGCATGTTGAAATAACTAATCTCCAAAAACATGGAAGTAGCTCAACACAGTAGAGTTTGCCCATTAGACCTCTTCAAATATTGAACATCACCCACAACCGTTAGTGCAGACCACTCAAGGTTAGATTGGCTCCCCCCACCTAGGTACCCAGTACCACACTCTTCACCCCCTCAACCCACCTTAAAATTGACTCCTAACCCAATACATTGAAGTTATTTTTCCTTTGTCTACATTCCCTTGCTCTTTAGCCTGACCACATTGGTAAATTTTTGTATTGTTGAGATTGTTTTCTAGGAGAAAAGTTCCTTTGTAGTAAAAATGTTTAACCACCTCAGTACAACGCTATAGTCAAAAAAGACTGCTAGAGCATGGTACTATAGTTCTGAGAAAGCTTCCATAGATGTCCTTCCAGAACCCCGCCCCTGAGGTGCACAGCAGGCATGCTCCATGACTGATGTGTCATTTGGACACAGCTGATTAAAACATAAGAGTGAAGAGCCAAAGTGGCCATTAAAAAAAAAAAAATCATGGGTACAGTGTTGCATGACCATCAAAGTGTGACAGCGCTCAAAAGCTGAAAATTGGCCTGGACAGGAAGGGGGTGAAAGTGCCCAGTATTGAAGTAGTTAAACACGCAAGCGTACAGAAAAATTTTACCCCTTTGTCTAGTCTTAAAATTACGTGCTTCAGCCCCAGAAGAATTTGCCCCTTTCCTGACCAGGTAATTTTTTGAGATACGGCACTCTGTCGCTTTAACTGACAATTGAGTGGTTGTGCAACATAGTACCCAAAAGGTTTTTTTGGTGGTTTTTGATCGCCTCCGCCTTTTTTTTTGCACCATTAAAAAAATAAAAAAGCACATTGGTTTGCGCAAAAGTTATAGAGTCTACAAAATAGGGGATAGATTTATGTCATTTTTATTATTAATTCCCTCCCCACTAATGACGGCGATCTGCAATTTTCTACCAGGACTGCAACATGGCAGCAGACAGATCGGACAATTTACACAGCAATCAGAGCTAAAAATAGCCACCGATTACAGTATAAATGTCACTGGCATGGAAGGGGTTACCACTAGAGGTGATCAAGGGGTTAACCCTAACCCTGTGTTCTAACTGTAAGGGGGATGGGACCGACTAGGGGAGGAGACCGATCTGTGTTCCTACTTAGTAGGAAACACGATCCGTCTCCTCTCCCGAGAGGACGTGTGTGTGTGTGTGTGTGTGTGTGTGTGTGTGTCCTGTGTGTGTGTGTGTGTGTGTGTGTGTGTGTGTGTGTGTAAAGATCCTGGGTGGCATGCGCATCGGCTCTGGAGACATGTGGCTGGCACATGCCTGCTGTGACATCTTAAAAGGAAAGATGTACAGCTACAGTGATTTGTGCAGCCCCACCAACCTGCCGCAGTATAACTGCTGTGGCTGCGCCGCTAGTGGTTAATTGCATACACAAGCATAGGTTCGTCGCTGCAGATTTTTGGATTCTGCACTTATGGATCTGAATGCAGTGCATGTTTTATGCACCTGTGTGAATGGCTCCATTAACCACTCAAAGACCGCGTCAGGGCGGACCTCCTGAGCAAAATCATGTACCTGTACGCGATTTCGTGCGCAGGGACTGGGACGCGTGCACCGCCAGCGACGTGCTCCCACTGTGATTGGACACAGCGGGAGCCATGCAGCAGGTCTGGCTGATGTAAACAAGGCAGACCGCCATTCTGTCAGAGGAAGATTGAGAAACACTGATCTGTCTTCCTCCAGTTAAGCCATCCCCCACACAGTTAGAAAGCACTCCCTAGGAGCACACTTAACCCTTTGATTGCCCCTGATAACCACTTCCTTGTCAGTATCATTAGTACAGTGAGTGCATTTGAGCGCGGGTCACTATTAGTGCAACTGGTTCCCAAAAAGTGTCTAGTTAGGTGTCCGATTTGTCTACCGCAGTCCTGGAGGAAAAAAAAAAAAACACACGATTTTATTGGTTTAATAGGGTACAGCATCAAACATCAGCGCAATTGTCAGTTAAAGTAACACAGTGGCCCATTGCAAAAAGTGGCCTGGTCATGGGGGGGTGCATAAACCTTCAAGGGCTTAAGTGGTTTAAAACCAATCCAGTGGCGTTCCACAATTAAAACTTGTATATGCAGAGTTTTTTTTACTGCCGACTTATGCTGACCCAGGTTCACTTTAATCAGAAGTCCATGCCATTTATAAAACCACCCAAGATGCAGAAATGATGCTTGTTTGGTTAATTTCCTACAATTTCTGTGCTTTTATAACCTCCTGATAATGGAAGAAAACACACAAACTTTAACTCCAAAAACAGGAATTTCGTGAAAAACTAGGGTTCACATACTTCAATATTCAGAACAAGTACATGGGTCAGAAAGTCATCTGCACACTTGGTCCAGATCTGTTTTTCATCCTGAAGCAAGACGGTCAGCATAGTAGTCAGACAACTAACTTTTTAAAAAAAATAAAATAAAAAAAAAAAAGGAGTCTCCAAAATTGAACTGCTGCCTTATACAAAATGTATAGAGACTAAACTTTGAACAAGTACCCCTTATAGCCTTAGATTGCGCTTCCTGACAAGATACTACCTGTGAACCCCTTACTGCTGTTTGAGAACATTTGTGGACTGCCAACACCCTCTGACTTCCATGTCACAAGGTGTGGGAGGTTTTACTAAACATAGGGAGATCTTAGGTGGGTCCACTTGACTGCACACTTAGGGCAGACTACACCATACTAAGGCTACATGAATGATCCCAACCATGGTACATCAAGTGCATTTCACACAAACCCACATTAAAGCGGAGGTTCACACAAAAATTTGAACCTCCGCTTTTCGGAATCCTCCCCCCCCTCCGGTGTCACATTTGGCACCTTTCAGGGGGGGGGGGGGGGTGCAGATACCTGGCTTCCGGGCATAGACTCCCACGGAAGGCTATGCCTCTTCCTGTCCTGCCGCGCTGTCTGCTGGGATATACACACAGGTCCCAGAGACAGCACGGGGCATTCTCATTGTGCTGCGCAGTAGGGAACCGGGAAGTGAAGCTGCAACACTTCACTTCCTGATTCCCTCACCGAGAAAGGCGCCGGCAGCAGCCGAGAGATTGCTCGGCCGCTGACATCGCTGGACTCCAGGAAAAGTAAGTGTCCATTTATTAAAAGTCAGCAGCTGTAGCTGCTGGCTTTTAATAAAAAAAATTGCGGGTAGACTCCCTCTTTAAGTAGGGCCAAAGCTTTAATGTCAGGATCCACCTAGATGCCCGACCTGCAGCTGGCTCAGCATGCCACTGAAAGCCTAAGCCATCCATTCCCATCTGCACAACAGTCTGGAGCTCTAGTAAGTGCTCAAGGGGCAGAGCAGAGAGCCGGTGAAGTCACGACAGTCTACTCACTGAAGACCGAAAACGGAGCGATCAGTAGTCTTTGATCACTCAGTACTTGATCTAAGAGGCGGCAGGGTACAGATGCAGCATTAGAGCGATGCTACATCCACCTAGGCGAGCAAGTAGGTTTCTCTTCAAACCCCCATCCTTTTTTTTTTTTTTTTTTTGAGGACGCAAAAGACTAACGTTCCAGACGTTTCTCAGTTACAAAGTCCAGAGAAGTTGTGCATGGCAACAATTCCGCTTCTACCTGTCACTTAAGTTTAACAGAACAAGTTGATGCTAGAAGCCAATTGGTTACCCTGCACAACTGCTCTGGATTCTGGAGTCTGCTCCCTTTCCAAATTCCCACTTACTCCATACTAGCATCTGACCTCTTCATCCTGGGTGTCTGGCCGACCAATCGCCAGTTCCCAATAGGTTGAGAAGCGGTTCATTAGCCTCATAACGCGATTGAGAGCGCCACAGTACCAGGCACTCTTAATTGTTGCCATGGGGCGATGCTGCTCATCTCACCAAGTGAAGTTGCCCTATGCCAGTTATTGCAACAATCGGCTCATTTAATGTATGTCCCCTGAATATCTACACCAGGGATCTTCAAACTATGGCCCTCCTGCTGTTGCAGAACTACACATCCCATGAGGAATTGTAAAACTGACATTCAGACATGACTAGGCATGATAGGAATTGTAGTTTCTGAACTGGAGGGCCATAGTTTGAGGACCCCTGATCTACACTATTTCCTGGTCAGCAACTCAAAACACTAGAAAAAGATTGACAAGAATGGCACCCCTGGTGCACACCATTTCAACTAGGGCTGCAACTAACGATTATTTTCATAATCGATTAGTTGGCAGATTATTGTTTCGAATAATCAATTAATCAGTTAACCTTAAAAAAAATAAAAAAAATAAAAAAAAGTCGGGTGTATAATTTAGTTAATATGTAAAGTTTAAAATAAAAAAAAAAATAAAAAAAAAAAATGTATTCTTAAATATCTATATGCAGTGGTAAATATAAATAACCAACTATATGGTTAGGGAGAAAAATATTTAAACCACTCTGAGAATAACAGACAGGAGAGAGATATACTTTTTTTGTCCAATTAGTTGTTGGGCAGATTAAAAAACACAAATTGCTGCAAAAACGCATAACATGTTTTTCTGCAGCTTCTCCATTGAAGTATATTGAACCAAAAAAGCACCGTTTTTTTTTGTTTTTTTAAAGCAAAAGTCAGACCCTTTCCAAACAGCAGCGGCAAAAAAAAAAAAGCATAGATGTGAACGTGTCCCATAGGAAACCATGTAAATAAACTAGTGCGTTTCTGCAAAAAGCACCAAAAAACACATAGATGTGAACCAGGTCTAAGACGTTTAGTAACATAATGGGGGTTAAAAAAAAAAAACTAAAATTAGCCCTTTATAGTACAAAAAAAAATAAAAAATCACTACTGGAAGGGGTACAGTAGCAATTATTTGCTCTTTTTATACTATAAATGGCTTTTTTTTAACCCCATTAGGTTACTGGCCGATTTATCGATTATGAAAATAGTAATCGATTAGTTGTTTCAGCCCTAATTTCAACAAGTTAACCGTGGCAATTCTATTATGTCCGTCCAAGTTTTTTTAAACTCATCGCCCGCAATACCTATATGTTGCAGCTTGCATGTTTTTTTTACCAGGGTTATAGCTAAAGCCATCAGCCATAACCCCAGTATCTTTCAGCCGGCTCTCATGAAAATGGTCTGATTGGCTCGCTTTTAGAAGTGGCAAGAGCGGACAGTTGGCATTTCTCAGGCAGTTTTCACCAGCACGCCTGAGAAACAATCCGACGGTGTAGCAAGCTGGGTCACAGCAGAGTCTGATCGCCTCTATGGCCTTGGAAGACTGGAGCGACATCAAGATGTCACATCTGGTCTAGGGCGGACGCAACCCCCCCCCTTTTTTTTTTTAAGGCAAACTAAAAGATGTTTTGGATCTTTTGCTTTTAAGTAAAGGAGGAGATTAGGTCTTTTTGACCCCAGATCTCTATAAAAGAGGACCTGTCACGCTTATTTCTATTACAAGGGATGTTATTCCTTAGAATAGGAATAAAAGGGATTTTTAAAAGTTATTTTTCTTAGTGCCCCCCATCCCTCCATGCTCATAAGCTGAAGCATACGCAAGTCATGCAAACGCATGAGGTATCACCGTGAACATTACAGCAATAATTCTAGCACTAGAACATTAAAACGGGTACCCTGTAAAGATGTTTAGCGTTTTGCCTATGGAGATTTAATTACTGTAGTTTGTCGCCCTTCCACGAGCAGTTTAAGTATGACATGTTAGATATCCATTTACTTGGTGCAACATTTAGAAAAAAAGTGAAATATTAAGATTTTAGCACAGACCCCAGGGAACAAAATGGTAATGGTGGTATTTGTGCAAAAACACTAACAAAAAAAATAAAAATACGGATTTAAAAACAAAACTGCCAGAAAAGGCCTGGTCTTTAAGTGGCTAAAATGTCTGTTTCCTTAAAAGCAACCTATGGATCTTACCAGTATTAGGTCAGCATTTACATACCTCTTTCCAAAACTAAAATGTAAGAAAGCCCAAAGCACTATTGCCTGCCGTTTTACAAGCATTCAGCAATTACTGAGAAGACAAACAAACGACTGCTCCTTGTACTGTTCTGCAACCACATTACAACATGAGATCTTGGAGCACCTGTGTGTACCCTTAGGAAGAGATATTTCATTGGTGCGTTATGACAGCTGCAATCAAGCATACTGTCGTTGCTGCTTAACAAGTTTAGACATTTGTTAAAGACCTTGGGTACTTTATGAAGAGCTTTTCTGACAGCTGACAATGGGCTAAGCAGCATAGCGTTTAGACAAAAGTGCAACTAAAGGCAAAATGTTGTTTTTTTTTCGTTTTGGACTGAGTGGAGAGGGATTAGAACACTTGACAGTTTTTAATGAGGTCTGGCCTCATTAAGGAGATTCTCCATTTGTCCTGCTCATTATAGTCATCAAAAGTAAGGCTCCATTAACACCTGAGAGCAGCATGTTTAACCACTTGCTGACTGTAGCATGTACATATACGTCAGCAGAATGGCACGGCTGGGCAAATGGGCATACAGGCACATCCCTTTGAATTTGCCGCCGTGTGGTCACGTGCGTGTCACCGGTGCACGCGCGACCCTGCCAGGAGCTCCGCAAGTAGGATCGCTGGTCCTGCGGACTTGATACCTGCGATTGTCTCAGAGCTGGAAAATGGGGAGATACTAATGTAAACAAGCCTCTCCCCGTTCTGCCTAGTGACAGTGTCACTGATCATAGCTCCCTGTGATCAGTGATGTGTCACATGTAGCCATGCCCCCTAACAGTTAGAATCACTCTCCAGCACACACTTAACCCCTCCCTAGCAGTTAACCCCTTCACTACCATTTTATAGCACTGATCGCTGTAAAAAAAAAATAAAAAAAATTTAAATAAACTTGCATTTAAGTGTAAAATGTGAGATCTGAGGTCTTTTTGGCCCCAGATCTCACAAGAGATCCCGTCATGCTTTCTTTTTCTGTTACATGGGATGTTTACATTCCTTGTAATAGGAATAAAAAATGAAAAATATCCAAAAAAAAAAAAAAAACAAAAATTAAAGCCCCAGTCCCGCCGTGTGCACACACAGAAGTGAACGCATATGTAAATGGTGTTCAAACCACACATGTGAGGTATCACCGGGATCATTAGAGAGCAATAATGGTAGAAAAAAAGACCTCTGTAATTTAAAACTAGTAACCTGCAGAATTTTTTTAAACGTCGCCTATGGAGATTTTTTAAGTGTTAAAGTTGGTCATTCCTCGATTATTCAAAAATGGACCACCAACTGTTTATCACCCTCTAACCAAGCTGCTTGGCGATGGTCTTGTAGCCCATTCCAGCCTTGAGTAGGTCTAATCTTGCTCGACATCCTTGGGCAGCTCTTTGGTCTTGACCATGGTGGAGAAATTGGAATCTGACTGCTTCTGTGGACAGGTGTCTTTTATACAACAAGCAGAGATTAGGAGCACTCGGAGTGCTTCTAATCTCAGCTCAATACTTGTATAGTAAACACCCGGGAACCAGAAATCTTGCTAATTGAAAAGGGATCAAATACAGTTCACTTATTAAGATGCAAATCAATTTATATTTTTTTTTTTAGAAACTGGAGCTCTTCCCTATAAAACTGATTTTCTTCATTTGAAACACGACAATGAACATGTTGCTATGGGCAACCACCTCAGAGTTCCCAGCTTGACCTTTTGTAAGTCGGCCACTTGGTTTGCATACACCTGTGCCTAAGGTTAAAACAAGTTTAGAGGTTTCATTTTCCCTGAATGAAAATCAGTGCACCATTTCCCTAGTAGACCCAATTATCAAAACAGCACATGATGTAAAGGGAATCCAACCTTTCCTATTATAAACATATGAAAGGCTTTACGCCAAAAAATGCTGTTTGTACCAGGACTAGAAAAAAAAAACTAATATGTGAAAAGATCAGTCTCCGATGTAGGGCTAAAACAACTAATCGACAATCGATTATGAAAATAATCGATTAATCTGGCAGTAACATAATGGGGTTAAAAAGTACTGTAGATATTACTTGCACCGTTTCACAGTATATAAAAAAAAAAAGGAATCCTTACAGTAGCGATTTGCCCTTTTTGTACTATAAAAGGCCTAATTTTTGTTTTTTTACCCCGATTATGTTAAATAAACCAGGCCTAATACGTTTAGTAACATGGGTCCTGTGGGAAAACTGCTTTTTTGGGTTTAATAGACTTCAAATGGAGAAGCCGAAGATTAGAATGCAATCTGTTTTTGCAGCAATTTGTGTTTTTTTTTTTAATCTGCCCAACAAATTGGCCAAAAAAATATAAATAAAAATGCAAAAACGTGTATTGCAGCAAAATTATGTGCGCAAAACAAAAAACGCACAGCAAGAAGCACTGCAGAAACAGATCAAAAGCAAACATTGTTTTTGTATGACCAGCATATAATATATTACAGTTCTGTTTTGCAGATTTTCAAACAGGCTAACTGTTTTCTTAAAATAAAAAAAATTGATCTCGGAGTCTGATATTTACCAGATTCAACCTCTAATAGTATATACAGTATCTCTGTCTGTTATTCTCAGAGTGGATTAGACATATTGCTCCCTAATATAGTTGGTTATTTACATTTACCACTGCATAGAGATATTTAAAGCGGCATTTCACCTTAAAAAAAAAAAAAAAAAAAAAAGGGAGCTGCTGACTTTTAATAAGTACACTTACCCTCCCAGGGCGCCCGCGATGTCGGTCGTGGAGGCCGAGATGTCCCTCGGCGATCCGGTTCCAGCGCCGCCATCCTCAGTAAGGGAGACGGCTTCCCGTTTCCTACTGCGCATGGGCGAGTCCAATTTGTGAATGGAGAACGCGATGTGTTGTGGGACACAGTTCCCATAACACACTGCGCCCCATTTACTAGAAGACGGAAGGAGAGAAGATCACTGCGGCGCTGGAAGAGGCAGATAGGACGATCTGCCTAGCAACAGCCATTTCGGATAGATAGATATATATATATAATATATAAATATAAAATAAATATATATTTATTTTCCCCCCCCCCCCCCCATTTTAAATTGTCATTTACATTATTTAAGTTTTTTTTTTCCAGGGTGTCCCACCACTTTAAGAATAAATTGCTTTTTTTAAACTTTACATATTAACTAAATTATACACCACACCTTCAAGGTTATTCACACCTATTAATCGAAACAATAAAAAAAAAATAAAAAAATCGGACAACTAATCGATTATGAAAATAATTGTTAGTTGCAGCCCTACTCAGATGTATGTTTTTCCCGACATATCCAGGATTAACTATTGATGTGGGAAAAGTCAGCATTGTAAAATTTACAGATTCAGAAAATGCCTGTGACCAGCCCGCTCACTACTGTGTGTGTCAGTGATGTTTCCAGACTGCACTCAGCATTGTGACCTGAAATGTCAGCTGCCTTTTATGTTAATTTTACATTGAAATAATTCTTCCTGAGCTTTCATGAGCCATTCCCACAACTGTTATTGTTTTACACCAGAGTAGTAGAACATGATATCCTACTGGCCTGGGTATTCAAGAATGTACAGGCCAATATACTATTTTAGAGAAGTCTGCAATACCAACAAGGCCATGAAAACTGCCTACTGAATAACTAGAGGAAACAGCGCAGACAATGCTACAAGGAGGATGTGCCCCCACAATGCGTTTGTGTATTTAAACATTCATTTTCATGCACAAAGCATTGCCCTTTTATGCAAATGTATTTTTATGTCATCCATTGTAAAGACAGGTTCCTGGGAGGGTTAAAATCTCATCTCCACTTTCAATCACCCGCCAATTGCATGCATTAACGCGCTTTGCTTTTTTAGATGCAGATAGGTTGACGTTTTAATCTACACTAAACTAGGAGTCCAAGCTACGGCCTGTGGGCCACTACAAGATTTCATCAGGTCCACAGAGGGATTGCCACCTACCCTGCATACTAGAGCGGCATGATTCTGGATAAAATTGGAATGATTTTTTGCTTAGAATAAAGGATCAGGATTCTCAGCGCAACATCTTTCACATAATACACAAAAAATAAAAAATTCATTAAAGTGTATCCCCCCCCCCCACCTCGGCCTGAATCGTGCTCGTTTTGCGAGTTAAGATTTTTTAAAATACAGTGCTCGTATTGCGAAAACGCTTGTTAACCGCATTACTCGCAATCCGAGGTTCCACTGCATAATGCAGGCAAAAGCAGACAGGTTAGTAGGTCAGGAATGACTCTACAGACCCAATTTGGGGACGACACACCCCACATAAAATTATAGATCTTGTATTTTATGCAGCACACCACCAATAAGGCCTTGTGGTGTGCTGCATAGCCATTGTGGTAAACCACATTGCATGCCAACACCTACGTTTTGTGCACTGCAGGTGTGGCATTCTGTGCCATAGTGTGAACACCAGTGTTCTGTCAACATAGGTCACTTCCGGTGACTATCCAGCAGCAGATTGACAAGTTGGCTCCTCTGGCCATGCACGCGCACCTGACAGAACAGAAACCTCCGGCATCTGTTGAAAAACAAGTTTTCAGATCTGCCAATCTAAAGGTACGGCACTAACTTTTTGAAAATTTTTCGAGTTCCAACAGGTGCCAGGGGGGTTCTGTTATTTTGTCAGGTGAATGCGAGCGCATGGGCAGTAGAGCCAACTCGCTAAAATATGCTGCTGGAGTCACCGGGAGTGATGTAGTTGGAGATTTTGATGAGTTGGCAATTTCAACAGAACATCGAGTCTCTCAATGGAGCGGCTACAGTGACTGAGCTGCAATACACACAACAGTCTAATCCAGGGGTCCAAAACTGGCGGCCTTCCAGCTGTTGCAAAACTACAAGTCCCATCATGCCTCTGCGAGTCATGCTTGTAAGCCTTGCAATGTCTCATGGGACTTGTAGTTTTGCAACAGCTGGGAGGGCCGCCAGTTTGAGACCCCCTGGTCTAATCAAATGTAAATGCACACCTAGATGTGAAATTCTGCCACACACTGCTCCCCTGGTCAGGGACATTACAGTGACCCGTGTTGAACTCCCTCCCAACCACAGACTGGCATACTGTAATTAATCTCAAACTATTTTACCCCAACATCTGATGCGTTACCTACCATGTACTCATTAAAAAATGATCGTGTTACATGGCTTCCTTTAGGCTGCATTCACACCTGAGCATTTGTTTTCAGGCAGAAAGTTGCACTTTTTTGTGCAGGTCAAGTGGTCAGAAAGAAAAAAACACCTGTAATCTGCCTAAAAAGAAGCTCCAGAAACTTGGTTTGTTTCAGGCATTATTTTGAATGGAGGAGATGTGAACCATCTCAATAGAGCGATTCTGAAAGCTTCCCTTTTTCAAGTTGACCACATCAGGGCATGAAAGCTCATCCATCCCAGCATGGCCACTTCTCTGCATTCTACTTTGAGCAGCCTGCTGACCCAAAACAGGTATGCAACGCAGACTTCACTGGCTGAATGCTTCCTCCGTATAATCAATTCAATACGAGTGCCAGACAAATATCCCCCCCCCCCCAGCACTGTGGGTAATTTGATGACTGGGGGAGGGTTATGGGTGCAGAAGATGCAAAGTTCATAAGTAAAGGTGCGCCTTAACGAACAAAGGAAAAAAAAAAAGCCGACTCATTTTGGAAAGCAAAACACTCATCAGGGCAATGGATGAATAAGGCTGCAGATACAAACCTAACATGTCTGAGAAACATTCCTGAAAAGAATCATTTTAAAAATGTACATCATACAAGGATTATAAAAACGTCATCATCAATGCAGATAATGTTTATTTCTATAGCCTGATGAAGTTCATCAGGGGAGGAGCTCAGGCATGTGTTGGATCCTCATCTGAGCCAATGAGCGATCCCCACTAGGAGGCGGTCATTGCACTGGACCAATCTGCAGCTGAGCCATTTCCTGCCCTTATTAACATCTTAGCTGCAGACGATCGCTCACCTGGGTATGGAATAGGATTAGAACACTAGTTCATCCCTATTGTCCATTAAAGGTCACTGGCCTCTGAAGAAGTTAGTTTAGCACTCCTGACTATTGTACAGAGTTTTCTTCATCTTGGTGATCTCCCAGGTTTGGTGGCAGGCTGCCAGGTTAACCACTTCAGCCCTGGAAGGATTTACCCCCTTCCTGACAAGGCCATTTTTAGCGATAGGTACTGCATCGATTTAACTGACAATTGTGTGACAGTGTTCCCAAACAAAATTGACGTCCTCTTTGGTGGCATTTGATCACCTCTGCAAAAAAATTGTGAATTTTTTTTGCGCACAAGAAATAAAACAGTTTGCTATAATATCCAATTTTTTTTAAACAAAATTTCTTCCTTAGTTTAGGCCGATATAGATATTCTACACATTTTTTTTCCCCCAAAATCGCAATAAGTGTATATTGATTGGTTTGCGCAAAAGTTAGAGTTTACAAAGTAGGGGGATAGATTTCTGCAATTTTGTTTTTTTTTTACTAGTAAAAGCGGCGATCTGCGATTATCGGGAATGCAACATTGCAGTGGACACTTTTGGGACCACTAACATTTAGAGCTAAAAATAGCCACAATTACTGTATAAATGTCACTGGAAGGGGTTAACACTAGGGGCAATCAAGGGGTTAAATGTGTTCCCTCATGTGCGTTTCTAACTGTGGGGGGTGGGACTGCCTGGGGGAGGAGACCGATCTGTGTTCCTATATACTAGGAACACGATCTGTCTCCTCTCCCCTGCCAGAACGTGGATTTGTGCATTTACACACAGATCCTTGTGCTGGCTCTGTCAGGAACGATCACGGGTGCCTGGCGGACACCGCAGCTGCCGGGCAAGAGCATTGGCTCCTCAATACCCTGGCGAGGCCCCTTTACCCCTTAAAGTGACCGCCGTACAGCGATTCATGAAGGGAGCCATTCTGCCACCAATTGACGGCGGGCAAGCAGTTAAAGAAATGACTTGTTTGACTTTTGAAGATGGGGCCAGTGCCTCACTTTCACCTTCGCTCACCCTGATCAATGAAGCAAAGTACTACATTTGGAGGATCAGCATCACTCTCAGGAATCAAGCATTATAGAAAAGTAGGCACCTGCCAAACAGGACGGGCCCAGTTGAAGTCCACCTGCTGAGCAGGGCATCTGTCCGTCGGTCCCTGCTGAGCAGATGGATCCATGTCAGTTTCACTTATGCAGAGCAGACAGACTGCTCTCCTCTATGAGTGGCTGAATGTAAATGGCCAGCCTGTCCGTTTACACCCAACTAGGATGTCAACGGACACATGTCCATGGACACCCACCGCTCCATAGGGGAGACTGTAGGGTCTAATATCTACCTGAAAAACTGACTGGTGGACCTGATCATGCCACAAGTGTGAAAGGGGTTTTAGGCTAAGTTCACAATTGCTAAAAATAGTAATGCCAACAGTAACAAACCAATGCGCCTATAGCGCTAGTTTGTGTGTTTGATGCATTTAAAGTGGTTGCCAGAGGCAAAACTATTTTTACCTTAAAAAGGAGAAGTAGCTCTTTTGGCTCCAACTCGCTTGTGGATCACAGAAGTGCAGTTAGTGCTCCACTCCTATGACTGAGATTCAGCCAACAGCAGGCTAAAGTCCACTGTCAGCTGATGTCACTCAGCCGGTCCAGGCTCTGGAGAGATCCTGACTTTAATGGCTAAAAGCCACCCAGATGCCTGAGCCTTTTCAGACCCCCCCCCCCCCAAATACCCGAGTCCCGTTACTGATCCTGCACTCTACCCATCTGCAGTAGCAATAAAACTTAAGTATAAACATTGTAACAATTTGTCCTTTAGATCAAAGTAATACACTTTGGTGTGAAAATGAGGGAAGTTTAACCACTAAACCCTTTTCTGACATTTGTTGGTTTTAAGTTAAAATCTTTTTGCTAGAAAATTACCATACATATTTTTTTTAGTAGAGACCCTAGAGAATAAAATGGTGGTTGCAATTCTTTATGTCACACTATTTGCACAGCAGTCAAATGCAATTTTTTTTGGGGAAGAAAAAAAAAAAAAAAAAAATTACCCAGTAAAGTTAGCCCAATTTTTTGTATAATGTGAGATTTTACACCGCGAGAATCGTGATCTTTTTATTCTAAGCAAGAAGTAAAAAAATTGGGATTCTCATTTTGGCCAGAATCGTGCAGCTCTAAAATGATACACATAATAAAATGTAAGGGCTTCAAACACACCAAGCCTATTTTCCATTGAATTTCTATTGAGAAAATGCCTCCTGTTGGAAAAAAATGCCCCAGATGGGTCCGCACATGAGTAACAAAACATCACTCCAGGCGATATGTTGATAAGATGGCGTGATGTAAACACAGCGCATGAGCAGATCGGAGGCAGTATTCAATGCTATGCAAACAGCGGATGAAGAACGTACTTATCAGATTGTGCCTCGCTGTCGTGGGGCGGGTATTCCGTGTGTTGCGGGGGGCAGGTTTTGTCTGTGTTGTGGGGGGCGGGTCTGGTGTGTTGAACGGCAGATTTTGCCTGTGTCGAAGGGCAGGTTCCAAAAAAAAAAAAAAAAAAAAAAACACACACACCGAGGCTCCATCTGGAAACATACATTCCCCCCGCTGTCTGCATTGCGTCAGATAATGCCTCTGACGACCTGCGCAAACGCTGTATTGTCACGCCAGCTGATCAACATCACCTGGCGTGATGGATTGGTACTGCACATGCACTGACCCATTGGGGGGGGGGGGGGGGCATCTTTCAATAGAACACTGGCTCGTTTACAAAGCAGTCAGATTCACTGGCTGTGAACCTGCAACACTTCACTGCGGGTTTCCCTTAGCCAAGATGGCGTCGCCAATACCCAAGAGCCAACTGAAGAATGGGCTGGGAAGAAGACACCACTGAATTCCCAGACAGGCAAGTGTCCTAATAATAAAAGTCAGCAGCTTACAATGTTTGTAACTGGACTTTTTTTTTGGGGGGGGGAGGGGGCACCCAGAACATCTTTAATTTTTAGCACACAGCAACGCCAGCGCTTGTTTTTTCACATGTGAACGGTTCTGTCCATTGCGAGATGTTCAGGAGCGACAAAAAGCATCTGCGGCAGAATCTAACGCCAATATGAATAGGGAGTGAAATGACAAGTTCTGATGCCATCCTCAGGGGTGGGCACAGTGTGGTGGAAGCACATGCCCAGTGAAAGGCTTTGGTAGCTCCAGCCACCTCCATATGCCCAGCTAGGTGAGGTGAGCACACAGCCCCTCCATATGTCTGCCATGCCCAGATAGGTGAGGGGGCGCACACACAGCCCCCCCACCCCTCCATATGTCTGCCATGCCCAGTGAGGTGGGCACACGCATAGCCCCCAACCCCCACCATATGTCTGCCATGCCCAGATAGGTGAGGGGGGCACACACACACACAGCCCCCCACCCCTCCATATGTCTGCCATGCCCGGTGAGGTGGGCCCACGCATAGCCCCTAACCCCCACCCCCTCCATATGTCTGCCATGCCCAGTGAGGTGGGCACACAGCCCCTCACCCCTCCATTATGTCTGCCATGCCCGGTGAGGTGGGCACACACACAGCCCCTCCATATGAGAGTAGAGGGTGGAAGTCTTCTCTAACATCGCGTGCCAAAATGGCGGCCACCGCCACCACCTGAGGGGGGGCACAGGTCCTCTTCACAGGCAGCCCTACTCACCCACAGATCGGTATCCGAGCACGGCGATCTTCCGCGACTTGGACTGCGGCATCCTTGGCGCCTCCACGGTGCTCGTCGTTGTTTAAACTCGGGTGAGCCGCATCCACCGTCACAGCAAGGGAAAACCGAAGCGGGTGGGCGCACAGTACTCGCTCTAAACTTCACCAGCACTGACCCGGTCCCGCACACCGCGCTCACACCTACAGCCCGGCTCGTTCCTGTGCGTCACTGGACGTAAGGCGTCAGCTCGGCTTTATATCCCGCCTTCTCTCCTCTTCGGCACGGATTTGTTTTTATTATTCTGCCCGCCCTCCCGGCTGTACGGAGCCTCACAAAACTCGCTGCGTCACCCCCAACCTGACACCGCGGCGGGGATCGTCCTCATTGGATGGTTCTTGTGGCAAGGGGAGGGGCGACCGGCAGATTGGCGATTCTCATTGGTGGTAGGCGGGGCTTCTCTGACAGCACGGAGGAGGAGAGACGGACGTCGCTGTCACGCAGCATGTCGTTCTGTAAATGATAGACCATGAACATGACCGCCACATGCAGAGAAAACGCGGTCATTGCTATGTGGGCGGGGCGGACATGTTTCCGAAGACCAAATCACTGACAGATAGCTGAAATAGACGTCACTATAATGGATGCCGTGTAGAGACAAAACTTGTATGTGAAGACGTCCTCTGGTGTTTAGAAAGGTCTGCGTTAGTGAAGGTTACTTTTTTTTTTTTGTGCGTGTTGTAACACGCTGGGAGAGAGGGAAGCTGAGCTTCCTATAGGGATTTCCTCTTCTCTCCCTGTCTCGGGAACAAAGAATAAAGCAGACATATTGCTGTTCCCACACACATTGTATGGCCAGGAAGGAACTGAGGCCTTTTTTTTCATGTATTTAATTAAATTCTAGTTTACAATCACATTGGGTGACACAAGAAGTAATGCACCAGTGAATTGCATTGTACAGCAGTCCATGGCAAACACACAATCTGCATTCTAAGCCCTGAATCACACCAGTGCGACTTTTCATGTGACTTGACAGTTCAAAGTCGCATTTGTGGGAATGGAACCGTTCAAATTGCTTGAAAAAGGTTCCTGCAGTATTTCTGTGCAACTTGACATCTGTAAAATAAGTGTTGCACAGATATCAGCAAGTTGCACATGAAATTGTACTGCTTTGAAGTCACACGACTTCAATACTGCACTGGTGTGAACCATGACTTATGCCTCATACACACGATCGGACTTTCCGCCAAGAAAACCGTGGAATTTTGTCCGAAGGGCGTTGGCCCAAGCTTGTCTTGCATGCACATGGCCATACAATTGTTGGCCAACAAACACAAACGTAGTGACGTACTATGTGTTTTTTCAGCTCTTTTGCGCCACCCTTTGGGCTCCTTTTGCTAATTTCGTGTTAGTAGAAGTTTGGTGAGTGTTGATTCGCGCTTTTTATTTCGCACTTTTCATTTTGCGCTTTTCAGTTCTTGTTTTTCAGTTCGTTTCTGAACGGCCGTTACTCAGCCAGACATGTTGCGGAATCGGAGATAACGTGTTATTTATTATTGGCCTTGGAGTTATTGCTTTGACATTATTTTTTTGGTTGAATAATGATTTCATTTGGTATATTTTCTATATTTTTGGATGCATAGAATGCACAATTTGGTTAAGTTCTATTGGCA